>CM024613.1:21508913-22108913 GCA_014182575.1 Eucalyptus decipiens
CCTTTTATAGTGAAAACCTCTATTGATCTTTAGAAAGTCGTGCTTCCTTGATTGCGGGAATTACGAAATTTCAGCCCCGATTTGCCATCGCAAATTTACATTTCGGTTTTTCACTCACGTTGCTAAAAACGCATCCAGGTTCGTTTTGATTTTTGCAAACAGCTCACCTGATGAGTATAACTTTTTATACTTTCCTTTTGATTTATCAATCTGATCAAAATCATTGCCCTTTGTTCACCTGATTTTTAATTGTTTCTGCATTTATAAAAATCCGAATATCCATCAATTTCAAATTTCCATGCATAATCAATCAAATCAATTTTTCCATTTTTATTTTTTTTTTTATTTATTCAAAATGTAATTTTATTTTTCCAAAATTAGGTGTCAACAATTGTCAAGTCCATTCACAGACCAACTTTTTTGAGACTCAAAAATTTGTTCATTCAATTGCAAGTATTTATCGCTAATCCTTTGAAATTTACATTTTGGACCAAATCGAATCATCAATGAATAACAACTCTGTGTCTCAACCGGTTGGCAGTGACGGAGGCAGGTAGACTCAGGGAGGACATTGTCTAGTTGATTAAGTGATGGAATTCAACACACTCCATATCTCTCTTTTTCCTTTTGTTTTGTGAGATGCTTGTACAATATGCAGAATGCATGTCCCAATTTCTTTCTATATATTATATTTGTGTACAATTCCCAAAGATGCTGTCAGATTACAGTAGTTCCTCATTGATACATGTAACTTTGCATATTTGGCTCCATCTCCATGAAATTTTTATCCATCACTTTCTTTTTTCACGGCAACATTTACATTAATGCTGCGCTTTAGGTTGTTATCTTGAAAGGCGAAACGTCAGGATTTGAAGCAGTAATTAATCTAAGTGTAACATCCACTATGATGGCCCTTTTTGAAGTTTATAGACATAGCTTTATTCGTTCTTCTAAGTTGTATCACTTTGATGACCCTTTTTGTAACCAATCAGATGAAACTTACTTAAGACCCAAGCGAGTCAAGTCAATGAAAATGCCGGCTTTTTTTTCCCCCACCGTTGTTCGATCTCATCTATCAATTACCCCCACTCGGACAATTCTCCTGCTCTTGGTCATCATATTTCGAAACGACTTCGATCCAACCCCAGGATTTACACCCTTCACTGACCTCAACATGCAATTCTCTTGCAAATCAAACACGTAACCGACGTAATCTCTCTTCGTACAGCTTTGGGAAGCGAAACCTGTGGCGATGGACGATCGGATCTGAGTAAGGAGATCGCAGGAGCAACGTTTGTGGACTGGAATGGTAGTGATGACTGAGGTTCGAGCACTTCGCGCGGCGATGGAAGTGCCGGTCTGAGTGGATTGGAGGCGTCGGAGAGGGAAAGTGAAGGAGAGGAAATTCTTGCTGAGCTCTCTGTGCGTGTTAATGTGAAATGTTCTGCGCTATAACCTGTCGTGGTCGGCAATGGAGGACCAGCGGCGGCTATCGTTAGCTGGTGGGTCTTGTTAAGCCGAAGTGGGCCGAGGTAGGTCGGCATGGAGACATGTGTCCGAACTTAATGGACGGGCTGCACTAGTGAACTGTTAAAATGGAGTGATGGGCTTCAAGTCAAGCGTAGATCTGTACACTTTTAACTTATTTTCTTGTTATTATCATTATTCTTTTTCTTTTTTTTAATGAAAATGCACGCGTGACTCGCCAGAAAAAAATTCAGGTGTCGATAAACTTTATAGCGGCAGCCGTAGCTCTCATCACGCTCTATGGCATCTGTCCAGTGATCACGCTCTATGGCATCTGTCCAGGGACAACACGAAGTGATCATAAAATGACATTTATTGATTTCGCATTTCTCTTATTGGGATGTCTCGTTATTGAAATAATAATCGACATGATCGTATTAAATTCTTACTTCAATGGGTTATCAATCCTATATTCCTTGTTATGGTAACTACAAATCCTAAATACCAACAAATTTTTTAGGAGATGAAATGAATCTCAAAGCCCAGGTACAGAGTAACTTCTTTGAAACTCATAAATTTGTCCATTCAATCATAAGTGATAAACTTCTGAAATTAGTGCTGTGGACTGAGAAGAATCATTGACAAGTAATAACCCTGCCACTTGACCGATTGGTGATGACAAAGGCGGAGTCCAGAAGGACGTTGTCTATTTGATCTAGTGATGGAATTCGACATCCTCTATCTCTCGTTTTCCTTTTGTATTATAAGATGTGAAGATGGATATTCAAGCTTTTTACCTTTGTGTCGTGTTTGCTCGATAGGCAAAATTGTGGTCAAACTATAGTAGTCCTTAATTGATGCAACTTTGCATATTTGCTCCATCTTCATGAATTTTTCATACATCACTTATTTGTTTTTTTTTTTTTCCATAGCAACATTACCATTAATGCTGTGTTTAAGGTTGTGGTTTTAATTCTAGAAGATGAAATGGCGAGATTTGAATCAGTAATTAAAATTTAACTGGAAAATCACTTTATTGATCCTAAAGTAAAATATGCATAACAATAAACGAGACATGTTATATTAAACAATCACAGATGCACATGCGCACATGATGGTGGGGATAATTATCAGATCAATCTTGAGCACGTTGTAGTTTCAGACATTTTAATTTTGCTCATGTAATCTTCAACCTTTTTGTCAAGGGAGAAAAGGGGTCCCAGTGGAGGCAAAGGAGATCAACTACGGTAACTTTTGAAGTTGAGTGTGGGCTACTGTCGTTGTCCCCCAGAATGTGGGCTACTGTTGTTGTCCGTCAAAGTATGAGAGTGTAAGCTACTGTTGTTTCCCCCAAAGTATGAGAGTGCAAAGAGGTAGGATGCGAGACAACCACTAGATGCGAACACTCTCATATACTCTCTCCTAAAAATTTTCCTTTCTGGTAGGACTCTCCTTCTCTCCCCTTTTATCCCATGGAGAAGCCTCTCCATGAAATTAAAGTGGAAAATCCACTTTAATGACCCTTAAGTAAAAGATTTATAGCAATTAAATGTGACATATTATATAAAACAATAGGTCCTGTTTGGTAATATTTCCGTTTCTCATTTTTTTTTATTTTTTTGTTCCTTGGAACAAAAAAGAATAGAAATCTATTTGATAATGTCAGCAAATTTTCTATTCCTTAAAACAAATCAATGGTCAGAGATTTTATTCCCGAAAACAAAAAGAGAAATAATGCCATTTTGGAAAACAATCTTAATGTAACATAATGCTTACCTTTACACAATTGACACAAGGTTTGGTCTCCCGACCCGATCCGAATCCCCATTTTTTAGAATAAAAAAATAAAAAAGTAAAAACATTAAGAAATTTTAGGAAAAAAATTAGAAATTAGATTTTAAGAGTTTTACTAGATTTTAATGTTAATTCTAGTTTAGAATTAGTTTAACATAAAAAATGTAAAAAACTTTTGATGAAAATTAGATTCAAAATTGAGTAACCTTTTAGGGATTTACTAAATGGATTTTTTTAATACCATTTCCCTTTAGAGACAATGCTAAGTCACGAAAGTTTAGTGACTTCGATCTTCTTACCTTAAGATTTTGTTGGAGACATCTTTTAAGATCATTTGCAATTCTATTTTAACAAAAATTAGATGGTGCTATACAAGTCTTTTGCATTACCATTTGTCTTGTGTTCATAGCAATCAAATAAGCCTATGCTCCATGGATTTCCAATGTTGCTTGAGTTTGTGTAAATAAGTGCACCAAAGATCGCCTCCATCCTTTCTGTCATTGCCCATTTTACCAAGCAATGTTTGCTCTTTATTTTGCAGCTACAAAAGCTCAAAAGGTCCACACACTTGTTTATTGTAATGCCCAAAGATTTACTATCAATCTTCTCACTTTGTGAGTTACAAATTACTGGGGTTCTCTGCTACTATTTCCAATCATCTAATAATTACGTTAGATTTTCTAAGGCCATTTTAGAATATTTTGATCATTTAAATCCTTACAAAATCTAGTTTTATTCATAATAGATTGTTAATTCTCCATTAATATTTTCATAATTAAATGAAAAAAATTGGGAATATAAATTTTTTGGGTCATACCAAACGCATTTCTATTTTTTTCCAAGAATAGATATTTTGTGTTGTATCAAATGCATTCTTCTATTCAAAAACTTGTCCAAGGAATAGAAATAGAAAAAAATTGTTTCTCAATAGAAATTGTTCTTGGAAACAAAAATATTATCAAATGCACTCTAATCACGGGAATAGTTATTAAATCAATAATAAATAGTTTATTTCTTAATTTTATTCATGTAGTCTTAAACATTTTCGCCGTGAGAGAAAAGGTTCCTCGTGGAGAGAAAGGAGATCAGCTACTGTTATTTTTGACTTTCAGCGAAAAAAGGAGGGTCTTACCAAGAAGGAAAATTTTCAGGAGAGAAGGTACGAGAGTGCGAAGATGTGGACAAGAAGTCATTACCGAAAAATTGAAATATTTCTTGACATCATGGTCACTTGCTTTGCTTGGAGTCAAGGATTTACTTATAAACATGCAAGTGAGCTTCGTCGCAATTTCCATAGCTCTCATAATGCTTTTCATCATTAGTTCACAAACAATACAAAGCAATCGTGGAATAACAATCATCAGTTTTGCATTTCTCAAGTAGGATGTCTCATTTATGATATGTTCCTTGTTATGGTAGCTGCAAATCCCAATTACCAACATTTTTTTTCGGGAGATGAAATGTATGGTCAAGTCCATGTGTAGAGCAACTTATTTGAGACTTAGAGACTTGTTCATTCAATCACTTGTGTTCATTGAAATCTTTTGAAAATTAATGTTGCAAACCGAGAAAAATCATCAATGAATAACACCCTTGCGACTTGATCAATGGGTGGTGATGGGGGTGGAGTCGAGGAGGATATTTTCTAGTTGGTCTCATGGTGGAATTCGATACCCTTTATCTCGTGTTTCTTCTTTGCATTGTAAGGTGTTTGAATGATTTGTAAGATGGATATATGAGGTTTTTCTTTGTATTACGTCTATATGCAAAAGTGTGGTCAAATGACAATAGTTTTTCATTGATACATCAAAATGGCAACTTTGCATATTTACTCCATTTTCATGAAATTTTTATTGATCACTTTTTCTTTCATAGCAACATTTACATTAATGCTGTGTTTTAGGTTGCGATTTTGATTTTGAATGGTCACGTGTCTGGTTATGAAGCAGTAATTAATCTGGAAAATCCACTTTGATGACCCTAAAGTCAAACATACATAGGAATTGAATGTGTAATGCTATATAAAACAAGCACAGAGGCGCATGCATACCCAATCGAGTGTGTAGTCCCAACTTTTGTACGAGCAGTTTATCGGAGGATCAGTCAAACCCTTCCGTTACGAGCCGGAAAAGGCGAAACTAAGACGGAAGTTTTGTTTACTCCCAAGTTGCTTTTTGTCTGAGTTATGGCTGGAGGAAATGTACAGGCTGAAAAGATGCTGCTATATGACAAAAAGGAGAACCGTCCGAGTTGGGGCGATCAGTAAATGAGATCAAACGATGCTCGTGGACAAAGAGCTGGCATTTTTATTGACTTGACTCGCTCCAGTCTTTCAACATCTTAAGAAGTTAATCTGATTGATTACAGCGCATATTCTTGCTTTAACATAATTATAGAATCACGGGATGCAATATTTTAAATTGCTTTATTCGTAAAAGATAAAATGTCAATTGTAAATATGTAAATTTTCGAATGACTAGAACACATACGATTTAGAATATGGCAACACATGGACTGCCAACTCACAATCATGTTGGGTAGGAGGAGGTCGGGACCACCCCAGGATCCATGTCCATGTCTAGTCAAGTGGATACTGTACAGATCAAATGGGATCCCCTTTGAAAATCACGTGGTTGTTGTGTTCCCATTAGACATAGAACAATAAAAATGAAGAGTGTTAAGGGGTTGCCACCATTAGATGTAGAAAATTAAAAATCAAGAGTGTTAACATTAACAACACAGGACCTCTATATAGGTCATTGCGAAGGCAAGCGATTGAATAATAGAATAAATAAAATAAGAAAATAGATTAGACATTAGATTTACGTGATTCGGTTGTAATGACTTATATCTACAAAAAGAGCAGCAACAAATTCCATTATAAATTAAGTGATACAACAAAAATTATAACCATACTCGAGTTACTTAAACATTCTCAATATTTTCCAGGCCCCAATTACACCAAAAAATTCATCAGTGTTTAGTCCAACGGCAAGCCGTTGTATCCTTGTCTTCCCTAACTAGCCACGACCAAGATCGATGACCCATGACGCCTCTCAACCGTGGCTCCGAGGTTTAGTGTGAAACGGAGACAGGCACTCCTCGAACAGCGATGGTATCTTCGTTCGATCATCAAGGCACGAGCTCGGAACGGTAGTGGAGACGGCCAAGTTTCGGAAGAGAGATCTCGGGTGATGGGGCGGAGGGAAGATCGAGAGGACTGTCCGGAGAGAGGAAATGAACGGAGAAGGTAAGACCATCTTTTTTTGTGCGGAGAGCCCAGACGAACGGAGAAGATCAAACCCTCTTTTGTGTGTCGAGAGCTCCCCAAAAGAAAACCCAAACTTTTCCCAGCCAACCTTCTCCGAGAACGTCGAGGAGCTCCCCCCACTTCCCTCCCTCCTCCTTCTATGCCATATGGTTTTCTCCCGAGAAAGGATCCCCCAAAGGAGAAGAACCAGATCCCTTTCTTCCCCGAGCTCTCTTCCCTTTTTTTGGGTTTCTGCGAAGCCTGCTCCATCCCCTTTTGCTCCCCGCCTGCGTTCCTCGCCTCAGCATCTTTTTCGTTACACGTCCCTATTTCGCCACGCCAGCTCATGCATGCTAGAAGGCTTCCCCCACTTTTCTCACGTCACTCTTGCGGTGTTTTTGCTTCACGGGCGCTGGCTTGTGCAAACGAAGGGGAATAAGTGGCCTTGGGCTAGGCCACCTTTTAGGCTTTGGTGGGCCAAGAAAGGAAGGAAAGTGGGCCGAAGAAAAGAAAGAATATGGGAAGCTGGGTCGAAGGGTGAGCCGAAAATAACCAAGTGGGCTAGACAAGCCGGCCAGCTCAATATTCCCCTTTTATTTTTGTTTTCTTTCTTTGTTTTCTTATTTTTGTATTTTTTTTACCCAAAAGATTTCGTTTCATTTTTTTGGTTTTCCTTTTTCATGTTTTATAATTTTTTTTTGCTTTTTATCTGTTTTTTTTTTGCAAAATAAATGGATGTTTAAAATGTTGACAAAAATTCAGGTGTCAATACCCATTATTCTTGCTAAAATTTGTAAACTTGTAAGAGGGTGAGCTTCGTATTACAAAAATTTTAGACTTTCCTAGACATATGTAATATTGACTACTATATAGAGACTTCTGCGTTCCATTTTTTTTTTTTTTTTTATGTTTTTAGTTATTTTTGTAATGCTAAGAAATGCCTCTAAGCTTTGGAGAAGTGTTTAAAAAAAGTCATAAACATTTTTTTGGTATCAATTTAGTTCTAAATTTTTTACTTTGTGCCAATTCAGTCATTTTCAATAAATTTTGGTTGGATTTTGCTAACTAAGCGCCGACCAACCGACATGGCCTAATCGATTCTAATGTAAATAACTTTTAATAATATTTTAATATTTTAGAATTTTTTTTATTTTCTTTTTTTCCTTCTCCTCCTCCTTCCTCCAGCCGATTGCCGGTTGGCTCGACCTAGCCGAGCACCTCACCAATGGCTACGAGGGCGACCTAGCGCTTAACGGCGAGGCCAGCTCGAGGCTGCCCATGCCATGAGAGCGGCCTCGCACCGAGCTAGCAAGGTGGCTAGTAAGGTCGACCTCAACCTCGCCGGCCATCACCTCTGCCCAATCATTGAGGTTTGGCGACTGGCTGAAGTATGGGGAGGAGAAAAAAATAAAAAATAAAAAGAAAGAGAAATTCAAAAAATTCAAAAATATTAAAATATTATTAAAAATCATTCATATCAACACCGATTGAATCACGTCAGCCAACAGGTGCTGAGTTAGTAAAATCCAACCAAAATTGGCCGAAAAAGATTGAATCAACACCAAGTAAAAATGTTTAGTACTAAATTGGCACAAAAAAAAAGTTTAGAACTAAATTGACAAAAAAAATAAATAAAAAGTTTAGGACTAAATAAGCACAAATGCAAAAGGTTTAGGACTTTTTTAACACTTCTCTCCTATATGTCATTTTATAAATAATACAAAAAGAAAGACAGCATTTATCATGGATGCATGCCTGCACTTAGCTTAGAGATTAAACAAAGCTTCCCCAAGAACAACGAAAGGAACATTAAGAGTCAAGAGAAGTTTTTATCCAGAAGTTGTTATCTAGATGAAAGGAACACTTCTCTCCTATACGTCATTTTATAAATAATACAAAAAATAATTAAAGCATTTGTTATGCATGCCTGCACTTAGCTTAGAGATTAAACAAAGCTTCCCCAAGAACAATGAAAGTAACATTAGGAGTCAAGAGGAGGTTTTATCTAGATGCTGCAGATTTTTTTTTTCTTTTTGGCTACTTTTGGAATCCTGTCATCTTTAGAGAACCATCCGAGAAGAAATTGGACAAAACATAAGGACAAAAAGAAATAGGGGGTCCCACGTGAGGCAAATCACAAAGTGTATATATAGGGTACCCAAACCCGAACTTCAAAACCGCCAACCGCATTTGGCTATCTCTTGCATCCGGACACAGCAGAACATAAGCAGCAGTTTGCTGTTTTTTTGTTGGTTCTACCTCCAAGACTCTGCAATTTCCATCAAGGTTAGCTCCACTATCTTGTTATTAGTCTCGTTCCACATCGTTTCAACTTTGAGTTTTGGAGTCATTTCTAGGGCTTAGAAATATATTGCAAACAATTCATCACATACTAGCTTCAGCATAAATGTTAGGAAACAACTGTTGTGGGTTTGGAAATAAACAGTAGTTACCCATATAGGATAGAAGACGAGCATCAGGATGATCAACAATATGACCTTATTTAGAAAATAAAGAGACTAGTATGCAAGAAAATGTAGTTTCAGCATGTTTTCTCATTGGCAACATACATATTGAAAAATATTTGTAAAATGATTTTTGTATTTCACAATATCATGATATTTAGTTTTGAATGAGTGCAAATATGTTTTTTTTTTTTATGTGATTTGTGATATTTTACAAAGACTTATGGCGTTTTTGCCATAGACAAGTGCGGAATGTTGTAAAGTGCTATTTTTTATAATTCATGATATCGTAACATTTTCCTAATACATAGACAGTATTATTATTATTATTATTTCAATTCTATGAGGTCACAATGGTTTGGTATAACTATATAGAAAAATGTCATAAAACAAAATTAGAGGATTTTGTGTACCATAAAAATCTCATTTGATGAATTTCCAAAAACCCGTTCAGTTGCACACTCTTTGAAAAAGGCTTTCTGGGGTCATAATTCAACCGTCGTTGACCAGAAATAAGACGCGGTTTCTTACAAAGTTTAAAAGAAAAAGGAGAGAAGCAGAGATCCAACCAAACAAAAAGGTAAAATAAAAAAAGGTAATATAAATCCAACACTGAAAAAGTCGCCCTGAAGTCAAAGAAAAAAGAAAGTCACGATATTATCCCTCCTCTATGCATATTCCTAGTATTGCCTAGGGATAAGCATATCGGACTGCCCAAACTAGTAACCGCCTAGATCGAACCAGACCAATATATTTAATCCGGTTCCCGAAGAGATCGGTCTAGTTTCCAATTCTATAAAAATGGTACAAGTGATTGTTGATCTAGTTCCCAATTCTGGGGGAATCAGGCCGGATTGACTCTTTATTTTTTTTTATAATAAAATTTGCATTTTAATTTCCTAAAAATAACAAGAAAAACTAGAATATTAATAGTTAATGTATTTTCCTTAATTTTTTTGAATTTATTTCGCTAAAGGATCAGCTCCATGGGATCAGAGAGGACTGGTCAGTCCAGTCCAACTCTCAGTCCTAAGACGATCTAGTCCGATCCCTGGTCCCAAAAATTGGGAACTAGTCTTTTAGCGACTAGAAAGATTTTTCTTCCACCCTTTCGGTGGTTATCCCCAGGCGAGAAAGTCTAATGAATAAAAAAATGGAGAAAAAAAATTATCTTCATTTTTAAGTGAGAAGCAAATTCATCTTGGAAATGTGATCGGTGCAATACGTGTTTAACTGGCTGAAGAGAAAACTATGCTCTTCTTTTTTTTTGGGTGATGAAAACTATGCCTTGAAAAGGTATACAAATATATAGATCAGAGAATAGATATGATTTGCATTGAAAAAACTCATTTGCTGTCGCATTCGTAGTCTGAAATATTTTAGATTCAGAAAACAGTAAAATACCAAAAGTTTGCTTTTCCTGCTGAGAAAAAAATTTGATCAATAAATGAATGCTTTAAAGACATATTACAAAAATGAAAGAAATCAAACCTATATATCACATCCTTTTAGAATACATTAAATTTTCGTTTGCTTCAAGAAAAATGAATAGTTTGAAAAATATCTTCCTCAAAATTTTTGCATATATTGCTTGCAATAATTAATTAATAAAAAAGTTACTGATAATAATTTATGTCTAAATATTTTCGTAAATAAAGAAAATATTTTTCGATAATGAAACTTTTTTTCCATTTTCTAATTATTTTAAGTAAAACAAATGGATTTTAAGTAATATGTTCTTTTAGGCTCCGTTTGCTCTGTAGAATAGAATTGATTCGGAAAACATTTTCCTGAAAAAAAATTGTTTATACCGATTAAAAAATGAAAATAATAATATTTTCATCATCCACAAATATGGCTAAACACAAATTATTACTACTAATGAAAACATGTTTTTAGTAATTAATTATTTCAATTGATACAAGTGATTATTTATAAGAATTTTTTTTCAAATTATTTATTTTTTGTGAAACAAACACGTCCTAAAGAAGAAAACCAAGTGACATTTTCATATTGAAGGTTTGATGATCCAATATGAAAACGGTGTCCATGACATACATAATCCCAATTAGAATTTGGCCACTTTCCTTTTATTCTTCATAAGCACCCTTCAAGATGAAATAAGATAACTTTGATTAGGGTTGGGGGTTCATCCTGATGCCAACCATTTTTTTTTTTTCCATTTCTAGTCATTTTCTATTAAGTACTGATAAGCTCAGTACATAAGCTAAGTTGAACCTGAACCATTAGACTTGGAAGGTCTAATGTGAGGCCCACACGAATCCCACTAAATCAATCTAATATTAGCACACTTTCAAAATAAAATTTCACTCTATATGCATTTCCTTTTTGAACTTAAGGTTACTCACATAATCTAGCGGCTGAAATTGGGTGATTGCTAATTCTTATTGTTGGTTTTCCATGAAAATATTTCAAATCAAACTACAACTAGATACAAAAAAATTAGCTCATTTATAATTAAATAGAATTCTAGAATTTCTTGTTTCGAATTTCCTCCGGGTCATATAGCTCTTCGGATTATTATTATTAGGTTCATCGATAGTAATAATAAGTTGGCCAAAAATCCCATTTTACTGTAGCTGCTCCCCCCCGCGCTCGCGATCGCCAGGTGCCCCGATGACCGCGCGCCGGCCTTCCGCTTGTCGCCGGAGCCGCTCCCACCGGTGACTCCTGCTGCCTGAGTTGTCGCCCATCGCCATGCCTTTGCACCTGCGACCCGCCACTTCCGCTTCGACGGCCTCGCCCGCGTCTGCAACTCCATCGTCGCACCTCCGACGCCCGCTGTTGCTCCCCCTGCGCTCGCGTTCGCCTCTTGCTCCTGCACCGCGCCTACGCCACTTCGCCGGTCTCGCGACCCAACGCCGCCGAACCCACCCTGTCACTGCTCGCCTCTCCTCGATGCCCGACAGCCAGCTTCGCGCCCTCCCTTCCGCTGCTCGCTTTCCTGCGTCTGCTCCAGCACTCGGCTTCCCGCGCCAAGCTCGGATCCGGTTGTGAAAAAAAAAAATTAGGGCGTCTTCTTCCTCCCTTCAAAACCCCGAAGCTAGGCCCTGGTATGTCCACTCTTTTTGGACCAATTATGGATGAATTCAATTAGGGTTTTCCTCCCGTCTGGGTTCTGGACTTCGAATTGCTGCTGTGATGGCCTCGGCTTTTGGCCAGGCCTCTCGTGTTGATGAAGGGCCGAGTTCTCTCGCCCATGTCCCTCAAGTTGTAGGTCGACCTTCTCTTGATGGGCCCTCATGCAAGGATAAGGGGCGAAGCCCCTCGTTTTCCCCTGATCCGAGACAGACGGATATCCCCATCCCTGTTCGTAACCATGCTGGTGTTCGCACGAAAAGCAGAGGTAGATCCAGACTGAACCGGCCTCAGCCTGCGAGTGAGGCAAATCCATCTAGCCGTTCTTGGGCCTCTGTTGCTCAAGTGTTTAGGAAAGGCTACAATTTAGAATTCACCCCTCCTGCATTTTTTGATGATAAACCGATGGTTGAGCTGTTAGACCTTGACCTTCAAGCTGCTGACCCCAAACTCCATGATTGTTTGATTGGCTATTATCTAGGTAGGATAATTCCATTTAAAGTTACAGAGGAAGCGCTTAAAAGGGCGTGGAGCCCGTACCTTACCGAAGTCATGGCAGACGGACAAGGTTTCTTCGTGCTGCATATTCCTGATATGGATTTTAGGAGGAAGCTCCTCGAAGGTGGCCCAATCACAGTTGCGAAGATTCCATTTATTCTGCAACAATGGAGGCCTGGTCTTGAACTCGAGAAAGACACCCATTTAACTATCCCCGTGTGGGTCAAGTTGAGAAACCTTCCTTTCTCCTTTTGGTCGGCCCAGGCTATTGGCAAAGTTGTGAGTGCGGTTGGCAAGCCTTTGTATGTGGATCATCGTACTGAGCAAATGAATATGTTAGCTTTTGCTCGTGTGTGTGTTGAAATTACTGCAGACCAGCCCTCTCATGATTCTATTCTGCTGGTTCATAATGGAAATTCCCATATTGTTGCTATGGAATATGAGTGGCGTCCACAAGTTTGTTCCAAGTGCGGCATCTTTGGCCACAACTGCAATCCCCCAGCCCCTCGCCAAGCATCTAATTTGAGGAGACCTACAGCCAAGGCTCCTGTATCAGTTGTTCTTGCTCCTGTTCAGCTCCCCGAGGACAGGCTTGCTTCCCCTGTTTTGGTGGATGCTCATGCCCTGCATCAGCATCAAGATTCGAAAAGAGTCCAGCAGCCTATCGATGCTTTGGAAGCCGGTGCTGCTCCTCATACGGAAGCCGCTGCTTTTTCCCAAGTGTCGTCTTCGGTTGCTTTGCCTATACCTACAAGAAACGATGTTGGTTCCTCTGATTTAGTCACAGTGCGTGAAGTCGCACCTGCCCTCGCTTATTCCCCTCCACTTATTCCTCCCGCGGGTGAGGAATGGCATGAAGTGGTAAGTAAAAATAAAAGGAAAAAGCTTCCTTTTTCAGGCGCTACCGGAGGTGGACAACAGTTGAAACTGAAGACCGCTTCCACTAAATCGATTAAACCACCTGTGCTACCTCCTGTTCGGATTTCTAGGGGACTTTTGAAAGCACCTGCTAAGGTGCATGATAATATTGCCAAGACCTTGGACCGCACCTCCCGCTCGGGACATTCTATTGGCTCAGATGAGATTGCTAGTTCTAGTATTCATGCTATCTCAGAGGATGATGATCTATTATCCATCAGTTCCTCACCTCGAGGGACGATGTCTTGTGCAAAGCCAGACTCTATTCAAGACCAGCTGGATCGTCTTCTTCCTGAACCTCCTGCTTCGGTTCTTGCTAAGGCCACCTCTATTGGCCGCAAAACCTCTACGAAGAGGTAACTGCGTCCCTTCCTTGTGTACATATGTTTTTTGGATTCTGGAATGTTAGAGGTATCATCAATCCTGTTAGGCGTGCTGAGGTAAGGAAGCTTGTTCTCTCCAACAAGCTTTGCTTGATCGGTATTTTTGAGACTAAGGTACCCGAAGATTTGTTTGATACCATATCTTCGACCTTTTTAAGAGGCTGGAAATGGACAGCGAACTATGAATACGCTCCTCGTGGCAGAATTTGGGTTGGCTGGGACCCAAGTGTAGCTGAGTTTGCTCCTATTTCTTCAAATAAGCAAGCTATTCATGGTTTTCTTTCTTCTACTTCTTCTAACATGAGTTGCTGTATTTCTGCAGTCTATGCTGATCACACATTTGTCAGTCGTAGGCCCCTTTGGGATGATCTAATCCATTACAATGAAGTCTTCCAGGACTTGCCTTGGATTGTAGCTGGCGACTTTAACGCCATTAAGGACCCATCGGATAGGGTGGGGGGTTCAAATGCTTGGATTTCATCTTTTGAGGAGTTTCGATTATGTTTAGACCAAACCGAGTTGGTGGACCTTCGATACATTGGCCTCCGTTTTACCTGGTCTACTTCCTCTGGTGCTGCAAGGAAAATGCACAAGATTGATCGGGTCCTTATTAACAATCTGTGGAACCATCGGTTCTCCTTCTCTCAAGCCTCCTTTCTCAATCCGGGTATATCTGATCACTCTCCTATGATTGTTAGAGTGCTTGATCCGGTGTCAAGAAGGAAGCCGTTTAAATATTTTCATTTTTGGTCCGAACACCCGGATTACTCGTCTTGCATCAATCAAGCTTGGAATACGCCAGTCTTCGGGGTGCCGATGTTCCGCCTTGTGTCCAAGCTGAAATTGGTTAAAGCTCGCCTCATATTACTCAACAAAGAGTCTTTCTCCGACATTTCGAGAAAGACAACTAAAGCTAGAGAGGCCCTTCGCATCACTCAGGTTGGGCTTCATGATGATCATTCTAATTCATCTCTTGCTGACCTGGAAAAAAACCAGCGACGTGCCTTTGTCCAACTGCGGGCCCATGAGGAGTCTTTTTACCGCCAAAAGTCTCGTGTGACTTGGCTGAAAGAGGGTGATCGGAACACTAGATTCTTCCACAATTCGGTTAAGAACAGACAGACCAGAAACCACATCCTCTCGGTTATGGATTCATCTGGTGTCCTCATAGATGATCCAGCCCTTGTGCCTCAAGTGTTTGTGTCCTACTTCTCAAAGCTGCTCTCACCTCAGGCGTGCCTCTCAAAACCATCTCTTCATGAGATGAAGGAGCTCATTCATCGGCCTCTCTCGGATATGCAATGCAGCTCCATCTCTTCCCCAGTCACATATTCGGATATCAAGGATACTCTTTTCTCCCTAGCAAGAGGAAAAGCCCCGGGTCCTGATGGCTTTTCGGTTGAATTTTACAAGACCAACTGGGATCTTGTCGGGCCATTGGTTATTGAAGCTGTTCAGGATTTCTTTGCTTCGGGCTTCCTCCTTAAAGAGGTAAACAGTACTATCCTTACGTTGATTCCCAAAATTCAGAATGCTACTGCAGTCACAGATTTTAGACCTATCGCATGTTGTAATACCATCTACAAGGTTATTACAAAAATTCTAGCTAATCGTGTGGCTGCTGTGTTGAATGTTTTGGTTGGACCATCTCAAAATGCATTTGTTAAAGGAAGGAGAATTAGAGATAACATTCTTCTGGTTCAGGAATTGTTCTCTGGTTTTCACTTAGATCCTTACCTTCCGAAATGTGCTACTAAGGTGGACTTTCAAAAGGCGTATGATACTGTAGACTGGGATTTTTTGGAAATCACTCTGCAAGCTTTCAGATTCCCAGAATGGATCATCCATTTGATAATGGTGTGTGTGAGAACACCCAAGTTTTCGATTTCTATTAATGGCGAACTTCATGGCTTCTTCTCTGGAGGTCGAGGCCTTTGCCAAGGGGACCCTTTGTCACCATACCTCTTTACCCTTGTTATGGATGTATTCGCAGGGATTTTAAATTCCCGTACTTCGGTGAAAGGCTTCAAATACTTTTGGAGATGCAAGAAGGTAAAGCTGACCCATCTTTTCTTTGCCGACGACTTCTTTCTCTTTTGTCAAGCTGATTGGGTTTCCGCCACGATCCTCAAGAGAAGTCTTGATATATTCTCATCTTGGAGTGGATTGCTTCCGAACAAAAACAAGAGCGAGGTGTTTTTCTCAGGAGGCCCTGTCTCCATCAGAGAGAATATTCGGCTTGCTTTTGGCTTTCAGGAAGGTCGACTCCCAGTCCGGTACTTAGGGGTGCCCATCATTACTTCAAGATTTGGGAAAGCTGATTGTGCTTCGTTGATTGATCGTATTACCGCAAGAATTCAATCGTGGGCTCACCGCTTTTTATCCTTTGTTGGCAGGCTTCAACTTATAAGGTCGGTACTACATTCTATCCAAGCCTTTTGGGCTAGTGTTTTTTCTCTGCCTATCTCTATTCTTGATAGAATTGAACAACTGCTACGACAGTTTTTGTGGAAGGGCACCTCGCTTGGACGAGGCGGTGCCAAAGTATCTTGGGATGACAGGTGGCTTGGGTATTCGGAAATTGAGAGACTGCAATACTGCTTCCTTACTTAAGTACATATGGTTTCTCTTCACCGATAGAGAATCTCTCTGGTGTCGTTGGATTCATTCTTACTTTTTAAAGAATGACAACTTTTGGAACTCCTCCACTCCTACTACGTGTTCATGGGCGTGGAAAAAAATCCTTCAACTTCGAAGACACTTTAGGCTCTCTTTCTTTTGGAAGATTGGCCATGGTTCCTCTCGTTTCCTTATGGCACGACAATTGGCTGGAATGTGGCCCGCTTCTATTACTTATCCCGCCGGACCTTGTGGAGAGCTGTCACCTTCCAAACTATTCTGTAGTGGCGGACCTTTATTCTCCCGTGGGTGCTTCTTTGAGAGACCTCCTCGCAAATATGGGAATTACTATACCCATTCTTTCTACCGATTTCGACCGCTTCACCGGCAAGAAGATCCATCGGGTTCGTCCACTTTGTTGCCTTTGCCTAGAATTACATCAGGGTTAAAAAGAATCGAGTGTCTTGGGCTCCTCTTATTTGGGACAATGACCTTACACCCAGATTTCAATTTCATTTGTGGTTGCTCACAAAAAATAGGTTGCCAACCCAGACTCTCCTTCTCTCTTATGGGAGGATTGAGTTCTCTGTTTGTGCTTTTTGCTGCTCAATTCCGGACTCCGTGGACCACTTGTTCTTTGAGTGCACAACATCTGCGACTCTTGCGTTCTTTTGGGCTTCTAGATGTAATTTACCTTGGAAGAACAGAGTTTGGAAGGACAACCTCTCTTGGGCTCTCAAATTCCTATCCGGCAAAGATTTTTCCACAAGTATTGCCCGTTTCTCTTTTGGGGCTTTATGCCATTTCATATGGAAAAAAAGGAATTCTATCATCTTTTAAAGTGACTCTTTGGCAATTCCGGCCATGAAGAATCACTTGATCAAGGTTGTGAAGGATAAGGCTATTTTGTTCTCTAATGTCCCGCCTATTCCAAGAAACAAGCGACTCCGAGAGAAGTTGGGGGTCAATCCGTCCATCTTCAGTTCGGCGTCCTCTTCCTAGCTCTCCTCCATCTCTTCAATCTTTGGAGGGGTGCCTGAGGGTCATTGGTCTGTTGTTTACTTGTAGTTCAGCTGAATAGTTTGCTTTCTTTCCTTCTTCTCTCGTACCTTTTTTTGATTCGGCACCCTCACACTCTCCCTGCCACCCAGCTAAAGTGTGAGTTACGGTGCCGAATTCTTGTTCATTCGTCCAAAGTTTAATATATATTCTTACCTTTACCAAAAAAATAATAATAATAAGTTGGCCATCTGCCAAATAAATTAGTTTTTTTTTTTTTTTTGGGAAAGGAGGGACATCAGTTTTCGTTTGAGATGGAAAAAAAAACAACAAAAAAAAAATTGAGTAACGTGACAGTTCTGTCACATTTTCCGTCTCCGCCGTTCAATTTCCCCTTGGAACCGAATAACTTGATCATCCAGTATGAAGAGGAAATAATTTTTTATATATGTTGAAAATCACAACATGAACTTTCACTCAAACAAAGGAGAAGAAGAAGTAGCAGTAGTGGGGTTTCTCAAAAAAAAAAAAAAAACCGGGATATTCACCATTTTTATATTACTAGAATTATATAGGAAAAGCCAATGAGACATCTGTATTGGTGGGGAGGTTAGGATGGAAACGAGAAAGTCTAAAGATCAAAGCCTGGTTGAAGCCAAGAAGAAGAAGAAGAAGAAGAAGAATATGAAGAAATTATCCAATTGATTTTACACCTGCTACACATATACTAATTCCATCCTAAACTTTTCAAATTTGCCAATTTTATTTTTAACATTTGTGTGAAATTTTATTGTAGTCATTATGATCAATATTTGCCAAAAATTGCTAATGTGGGGATGTACCATATAGGATGATTGGCAATGACTTGCTGGAAATCTCATTTGAGTGTTGATATGTCATCATCTAATTTAGGATGGTTAATTATGTAAGCAGGTGTCAAAATTTTGTCCATGCTATATGGTAATCAAGTGCGAGACATCAAACATGAAATTTCTTTTCTTATGATACATTAAAAAGGTTACATAATGTGTCGTCATGGCCTGGTGGAGAATGTTGTTGAATCCATATATTAAATTTATGAAATTGTACAATTTTTTTTCTATATCTAATTGTATTTGAGTTAAAATGGTCCTAATTCGTACAATTTTTTTGACAACATGTTGTTTGTCGTAAATAAAAAGTAAAATTTTTGTAAAATAATTTTTGTATTTCACAACGTCACGATATGGAGTTATAACCAAGTACAAATATGATTCTTTTGTGTGATTTATGATATTTTACAAAGACTTAAGGCCTTTTTGCCATAGAAAAGTGCAAAATATAGTAAAACGTTATTTTTTATAGTTCATATTGTAACATTTTCCTAATACATAGACAGTATCAATTTTTTAAATAATTTGTTATAGCTATATTAAAAAATGTCATAAAGCAAAATTAAAGGACTTCGTGTACAAAAATAAAAAAAATCTCATTCGATGAATTTCCAAAACCCCTTCAGTTGCCCATTCTTTGAAAAAGGCTTCTCCATCGTCAATGACCGGAAATGAGGCACGTTTTCCTAGAAATAGTTAAAGAAAAAACAAGGGAAGGAAGAATCCAACTAAACAAAAAGGGAAAATGAAATGGTAAGAATATAAGTCAAGAATGGACCCCATTGGATCTTGTTTGGTCTGCTGATGGAACAGGAGGGACCCTGTCGTCACTTTTACAGGCGAGGGGTGACATGGTGGAAATATGTTTGTAGGCAGATGCATGTAGAATGAGGAGGGATAATATCGTCACTTCAGGAGCGGTCGTGAGATCGAGTCGAATTCTACCGCACTGGGCAGCGCTAGCCGTGAATAAAAGAAAAACCGACAATGCCTTCTGTGAAAACCCAAGCATCGCCTGAACTGTGAACACTGCAAATTCAGAGCCCCTGGCGCAGAGCTGAAAGAAACATCAACTCTCTTTGTTGGAAAAGCTAGCATAGATTGATGTCTGACATCAACTTTACTTCAAGTGCGGCTCCGAGGTTAGTTTTGCATTAGAACGGACGTATTTTACGTTGATTAGATAAAACTCTTCACTTGTTTATACATGCATATCCTATTTGAATTATAAAGGGTTGATCGATTCTCCGGTGAGTCGGTTTCCATCGTAAAATTGGGAATCCACTCTGTTCACTTGAGAATCAAACCGGACAGGTTAGATGAGAACCAATTATATTTTCTTTTCCTTGCTTCTTCTACTACGTGCTCAGGCTTTAGGTGACAATTAGCTGAGAAGGCAGCATGATAAATGAAATTGGTGGGTTGTTTTGCCTGGGTTATCCTATAAATCACTCATCTTTAGAATGTTCATTAGTCTGCTGACCGTTTAGTCTTGCTTTATTTGTTTGTTTGGCAAATGCCCATTCTGATCTTTCTCTGATATGATTATGGCACTCCATTACTTCTGAGGCTAATGTTCTGGGCTTTGATTCTCTTGCGGCTGTCATGCTTTCGCATAGACTATTCTTTGATTTGATACTGGGAAGCTAAACTGACAGATGATTTTCAGTGAGTCAAAAAGCAGAGTGCCACGTTGAAAAAATAGCAGTACTCAAGAAGAACCCCAAATGAAAAAAGTACTAATAATAGGCGGTGAAAATGAAAGCAGTCTCAATCAAGATCGAGAGAAAGGTCGCCACCGAAACAGAGAGAGAAGATCGAATGCAATGTACCAGCTTTAGGATTTATTTTAGAACAAGAAAAAAAAAAGTTAAGTCACTTGGATTGACATGTTGGTTCGGTTTGGTTTCTCACGTGGAACTGAAAATTTGACCGATTATTTTTTGCTCCAAATTTATGGAACCGAGAGTGGGACCGTTTCTTCCTGAAGCCACCCAAAATTAGCTGATTCGGTCCGATTCTCATATTGGACCAGGATAAATGCACACTTTTATGAATTATTTCCTCCTTAGGATTAGGAGCAATCAATGCACTTGGATTTCTATTTTAGTTGGAGCTTTTATTTGTGTGGCAAAATCTATTCATATCAATCACGAGTCATTTATTATTTACTGCGATTGATCTGTTTAGATTAATTATGTGGACTTTGCATGTTGCTAATGTGGAGCTCTAGTTTGTAATTTTGGATTAGCATATGAACGGTAATAATGCAAATTGGGAGAAACCGTCACCATCATATATTGATTCATAGGTAAAATTCATCGTACAAATTTATTTGTGGATAAGCAAGCTTCCATAAAGCGATTTAAGCATGCAAGTTGATAGCTCGTACTACAAACTGGAATTATTTATTTGCCTCATGAACTAATGATTTCAAATTTCATTGTTCTTTATGGTAGATTGGAAGAGCAAGAAGATGCCAACGTTAAAAAATCGAAAGGTTTCTTGACATCCTCACTTAAATGGTCACTTGCTCTTTTAGGAGCTAAGGATTTACTTTTGGACAAACAAGTAACCTTCATCACGATAGCTGTAGCTCTCATCGTGCTCTTCGGCATCCATTTGAGAAGAACACAAAGCGATGTTGGAAAGACATTCATCAATTTCATGTTTCTCATACTAGGATGTCTTGTTATTGGAGTAGCCATTGACTCGATCATACAGAATTCTTACATCAAGTGGGTTATTTATGGGTTGTTCCTTATTATGGTGGCAACAAATCCCAAGTATCAACAAATTTACCAGGAGATGCGACGGATCTTCAAATCCATGTACCAAGAAATTTCTTTGAGACTCAAAAACTTGTTCATTCAATCACATGGGATCATCAAAAAAATTTTAAAAATTATTACCGCAAACCAAGAAGAACCATCAATGACTAATACTGCTATGACTCGACCTGTTGGCAGTGATGGAAGCGAAACCGGGAGGACATTGTCTAATTGATCTCGAAGTGAATTTGACACCCTTGATTTCTCGTTTCCCCTTTTGTATTTCAAGATGTTTGTACATTATGTGAAATGAATGTCTGAGCTTTTTTCTTCGTATATTTTGTTTGTACAATATGCCGAGTTTTTTTCTTTGTATTATTATTGTTTGTGCAATATGGAAAAGTGTGGTTAGACGGTATGTTAAATTTGCAACTTTTGCATATTTGTCCAAGATTGACTGTGCAAATCTATTTCTTATCAATTTTGTGCCCTATGCTATTCACTTTTATTTTTGTCATGCCTGTAGTATGAATCCGCAATGCCCTTTCTGGGAAAAATTGTGATGAAAAATCCAATCATGTCATGTTTACTGTTTAGGATTATATAGCATCTCATATGACAAAGGAATCATAAGTCATGCGGTTTTTTTAATAATGAAAGGGTAAAAAAGTCACAATGACCTAAGTTATCATAGGAGTCCTACGTCCATTTCGATCTTTTGGTTCGGGTCATATTTTTTTGGTGCACCGAGGATAATCTTTTAGAATTGTCAATTCGTTGTGGCAGCTCCACAAAGTTACGAGCATCTAGACCCTCTTTCTTGAAAGGATTTGCTCCTGCACTATTGTGAGCATATTCAAACGCGAGAGTCTTTAGAAAAAGTCAAAAAGACCAAAGCCTTCGGTTATGTTCACCTATGTTAGATATCAATATTGCGTTGAAGGTAATCTGTAATCCTTGGAATAGAGAGAAACAATCGGAAAAGAATAACAAAATCAGCCAGCCTCATATCATGATCGAGATATTATTTTAGGGTATCTAATAGAGATTATCTTAGGGTATCTATAAGAATTTGTAGCTTGAGATTGAGACCTCGCACGTCAATAGCCGGTCTAAGAAAGAATGGAAGATGAAAAGGGAGAGACGAAAAAGGAGAGAAAAAGGAAGCACCCTGGAAACCGCGTAATCCCAGATGTCTTTTTACTCTCTTCTCTCCCTTGTCTTCGTCCTGGGTCTCTCTCTCTCTCTCTCGATATTAGCCAGAGGAAATGTACAGGGCTCACTAAGAAGGAAGTTTTGTTAACTCTCAAGTTGCTTTTTGTCTGAGTTATGGCTAGAGGAAATGTACAGGCTGAAAAGATGCTGCTATATGACAAAAAGGAGAACCGTCCGAGTGGAGGCGATTGGTAAATGAGATCGAACGATGCTCGAGGACAAAGAGCTGACATTTTATTTGGCTTGACTCGCTCCAGTCTTTCATGATCTTAAGAAGTTAATCCTATTGATTACAGCGCATGTTCTTGCTCTAACATAGTCATAGAATCACGGCATGCAATATTTTAAATTATTTTATATACGTAAAAGATAAAATGTCAATTATAAATATGTAAATTTTCGAATGACTAGAACACAAAGACGATTTATAATGTGGCAACACACGGACAGCCAACTCACAATGATGTTGGGTAGGAGGAGGTCGGGACCACCCCATAGTCAAGTAAATACTATACGGATTAAATGGGATCCCCTTTGAAAATCACGTGGTTGTTGTGTTCCCACTAGACATAGAACAATAAAAGTGAAGAGTGTTAAGGGGTTGCCACCATTAGATATAGAAAATTAAAAATCAAGAGTGTTAACATTAACAACACAGGACCTCTATATATGCCGTTGCAAAGGCAAGCGATTAAATAATAGAATAAACAAAATAAGAAAATAGATTAGACATTAGATTTATATGATTTGGTTGTAATGACTTATGTCTACAAAAAGAGTAGCAACGAATTCCACTATAAATCAAGTGATACAATAAAAATTATAACTACACTCAAGTTACTTAAACATTCTCAATATTTCCCAACCCCAATTACACCAAAAAAATTCATGCAGTGTTTAGTCCAAAAATTTCTCACGAAATAATCTCTCAATCTTACAAAAAATTAGCAAATCCTACTACAAGATTTTATTGGCTTCAACACTAAAATTATTGATGTAATTCGATGAGCGCTTGGTTGAAAACGGCGGTTCGGGACCTCTTCACGTCAACGACGGCATACTTTGATGCTCCCACAAGCAGAATATTTATACATGTAGTCATGTTGACTGAATTAGAGAAGGAAACCAAGTCCACTTTCCTATTTTCTTGTTATCTCGAACAAACTTTATACGGAAATTGATTTCCATTATCTACAAATCCTGAACTTTTGTTGGACTTATCAAATCGGCAACTTAAGGAAATCTAGATTTTCACTGGGGACGTCCACATATATCCATCTTTCAAAAATTTCGTTTAATTTATCTTGGATTGACTTCATTCATGAGCTCAAATTCAAGACTTATAATAACATATACTATGCAATGAAGTGCTTGTTCCACTCCCTCTTTCACAAAATTAGAAAAGAAAAATTACAGGGTTTGTTGAGCTACACCTTCTCCAGGTTAAGTAGCACCAACACTGACACGTGATACGACACGACATAATATGATACGCCAACATGTTGTTTCTAAAAAAATAGAGAATTTTAACACGTTAGGACACGTTATATACTAAATGTATATTTTAATATATACATAATAAAATATCATTTTATGATTATTTAATCAAATTAATTTGATTCAAATTCACAAATAAAGGAATAATAATAAAAGCCTAGAATGGATTTACACTAGAGACATTAATCTACTATTTATTAGTATCATTCATTATTTCAATTTGAAAAATTCAACTCCATTCCAATAATTCATAAAACCTAGAGCAAAAAAAAAAAAAAAAAAAAAAAAAAACAGTTCACATTCTAGACTCATGTGTTAGATGTGTTAGAAGAGAAGAAAAAAAAATTGGGGAGTGAATTATGTATCATGGGAAGTGAGGGCTAGAAAAGAAGAGAAAATTATGTTTATTTCTTTATCCATTTGTTATTTTTATTATTTTTTTATTATTTTTTCATATATATATTTTGACCCATCATTTATTGAAATTTTTTAAAATTGATCTCGCTTGTTAGAAACTCACATATGGGAATTCTAGCTCGAGTGTTGGAGAGGATCGGGAAAGTTGTCCAAGTGTCGAATTTTTTGACACATTTTGACTAAGTGTCGAAGAGTGTCCAAGAGTATTTGAACACATATCGAAATGTCTGACATAATGCAAAGGCTTTTGGAGAGTATCAGTAATTCCTTGTTTCTAGGACATGACAAATAGTATAGTGCCTCTTGAAAGGTACATAATTCATTTGTGTGAATATGCTCTAAAAACTCTACTCAAAGCACAAGCTAAGTAGCTAGTCTTTTTTTTTTTTTTCTTCTTCTTCTTAAATCTATTTTTCTTTCAATTAATTCCTTCTTGATTCAATACAGGGATGACAAACAACCACAATAATAACAACAACATGAAAGGTCCGACTCAACCAAGAGATTTCACATTGCATTCACCTCGTTGAAGCTACTCGTTGTCGTGCATTTCGGTTTGTAGGTTATTGGGGCATTGAGCCACACAATTATGCAGTTTTGTATCATTCCCAATATCATCTATCTCGTAGTGTTGATCGAAGTGATTGGAGCCGTGATCTCAAACCTGGTATACCGGTACTTGTACATAGTTTTTAGGACTTATGGCTTGAAATTGCTTCTTTGAATGGGCTTGTCTCTGATCATATGGTAGGTTGTCAATATGTGTTTGTTAGTGTTTACACTGGCATCATCATGTCTACTCACAAGAGGTTTCGATATTCGAAGTGCTGTTTGACCTTTAGCTCCTGCATACATATTGTATTTGTGTATCAATTTGGTCATGAAAGACTATAAGATTAGACATTTCTTATTTCTAATATTAATTGAACAGTAACTTCGAACATGCTTTGTGGGATGAATTCTTCTTTGCATTGACTGATATTTTATCCATGACATTTACAAATGCTATATCTCATTTAAAATTTTATTTTGAGGCATTAGTCATTGATTATAATCTAATGAAAGCTTATTCGGGAGGGTATTTCCTTCTAATGAAGTTTTGTTTTTTGGTCGAACTTCTAATGAAGTTCAAAGTCCGTCTTTGTTCATTCTTTTGTTCAAAGATGAAAACAACAATGGATTTATCTTTGCTGGGGAGAAAATATTTTATTCGCATTCTCATGTAATCTTTCACTTCAATTCTGATGAATTTAATATGCAGACATAATGATTGGTAGAAGTCCATCAGATTTTTTAAGATTTTCAATCTCTTCAAAAAAAAAAAAATGTCATAGTATTACAGCATGCACTATTTCAAATGCTTTACTCTTAAAAGATTAAATGTTATTTCAAATGCTTTACTCTTAAAAGATTAAATGTTTAATATAGGTACGCAGATTTTTTAGCAACGAGAGTACTTTGACGATTTATATCGCCAATGAAAACGCCAGCTCCCTGTCCTCGACCACTGTTCTGTCTCATTTACCAACTTACCCTTACACCGACGGTTCTCTTTGTTTTTGTTCGATCTGTTCAGATTAATTCTCGCTGGAAATGGAGCGGTGAGATCCTAGACAAGAGACGGTAATGGAAGGGGGCACGAGCAGTGCACAAAAATGAGATACGAAATGAAAATGGCAAGTGCTCGATTAAGGACGAGCGATGATTGACTTAGCTTTCTTTCATTGGTATTGGAATCCTTTTAATGATTTGAGCGCGAGGTGTCCAAGCGACGGCAAAGGCAATCTCCGGTAGGGCGACCTCAAGTTGCTGAAGCAGTCGTCTCCTCATATCTGAACATACGTTGGCAAATGTCTCCACTCATTCTGCAACTCCAAGGCTTCATGCCGTAATTCCAACCAGACTTGGTCGTCGGATGGTGGTGGAGATTTGCCAGTCTCTTCCACGAACCTCTGTCTCTCATTTTCAATTTTCGATGCCTTCTCACATCAAACATCCGCACTCTTTTTCCAGAATCCAGCAGCAACTCTTTCCCGAGTTTTCCTGGCTCCACTATTCCCATCATCCCAAAAGGCGGTGACATTGTGGGCGAGCTGATCCTCCTCATATCCGAGACCTTCTTCCTCGAGTCCTGCTGCGCTTCCATCAGCTCCACAATGGCTTCTTCTCTTGGCCATCGTATTTTGAAACAACTTCAATCCAACCCCAGGATTTACACCCTTCACTGACCTCAACATGTAATTCTCTTGCAAATCAAACACGCAATTGACATCATCTCTCTCCATACGGATTTGAGTAATGAAGCCTGCGGCGATATATGAATTGATCCGAGTTAGGAGATCACAAGAGCAACTTTGCGGGCTGGAATAGCAGTGATGGCCGAGGTTCAAGCACTTCGTGTGGTGGTGGAAGTGGCGAACAGTGAGGGTGGTGGCTGGTCTGAGTGGACTGGAGGCGTGGGAGAGGGAAAGTGAACGAGAGAAATTGCTCTGGGAGAGAAAATTCTAGCTGAGCTCTCTGTGCGTGTGAATGTGAAGTGTTCCATGCAATAACCTGTGGGGGTTGGTGATGAAGGATGAGCGGTGGCTATCGTTGGTCAGAGATGGAGCGACTGAGAGGGAATGAAGATGGAGAAGACTCTGAAAATCGATTATCCAAGAGATAGTCTGTTTTCTGCTCTGAAGAACGCATGAGAGCTGTTGGGGCCGGCGATGGTAGATCGAAGGTGGCAACTGGTGGACCGAGAGTGACGGGGAAGGAAGATAAAAAAAATATAATAAATAAATAAATAAATCTAGGAGATTGAAACGAATCACGAAGTCCATCTGCGGAGCAAGCTCTTTGAGACTCGAAAACTCGTTCATCCAATCACAAGTCAATATTGAAATTTTTTTAAAAAGTAGTGTCGTGGACTTAGAAGAATCATCGATGAACAATAACCCAACGACTCGACCAATTGGCATTGATGAAAGCGGAGTTGGGGACGACGATATCTAGTTGCTCTAATGATGGTATGCGACATCCTTTTATCTCTCTTTTTCCATTTGTATTATATGATATTTACACAATATGCGAAACGAATATCCAAGTTTTTTTTTTGTCAATATTGTGTGCTTGCACGATACACATAAGTGAGATTAGACTATAATTGATGTTCTTTGATACATTAAATCTGCAACTTTGCATATTTGCTCCATCTTCATTTTTTTTTATGGATCATTTTTTTTTTTTTTTTTTCATAGCAGCATTTACGTTGTGCTGCGTTTGGGGTTATGATTTTGATTTTGGAAGTTGAAATGGTAGGATTTGAAGCTGTAATTAAAAGGGTAAATACCATAAAAAACTCCAAACTGTTTTATATGTGCTAAATTTACCAAAAACCTTTTTTTTTTTTACCACTAAAATTTTCAAATCGATATATTTGTAACAAATTCACATTCCGTTAGTTTCCATTAAAATTTACCTTCAAATTACTGAGTTGGATGAAATGTAATAGTAGACAGGTTTACCAGTTTACAATTTTACCTCATATTCGTCACCGATTTACTAGTTTATGATTTTTTGTGATATTAATCTAATATAATAAAAACTAAATAGAGGGTAAAATTGTCATATATGTACCGGTTTGGAGTTTTTTTTTTTTTATCAAAAAATAGTTTAAGATAAATGTTGCGACCTAAATTTCGGGTGCATCACCTAAAACTAGGTTAATGGACTACTAAGTCTTTAAACTTAGCTCGGGCTCTCCCCAAGCCTATACCAATTTGCGACTTAAGATTCAAATATTTAATATGTAAAAGATTATTAACTAGGAGTCGCCACTACTCGGTTTATAGTAGGTCGATTAGACACCTAAGTAAAATAATGGGAGGATTATTTTACTTCCTACGAACCAGAGATTAAGAGTACGGGGACTTGATTACACTAGATTTCTCTAATACCCTTTTGGTACCATTTCTTTTTAATTTTCAAAAATGATTTTGCAGGCAGCTTAGATTTATTTTAACTTAAATTTCTATCATGCAAATGGGTGATTACACGGTACTCAATCATTATTAAATATTCAATAAAATAAATTGCATCAAAAGAATTAAACATACAAAGCAAACAATTATTTTTTGGATTTTCTTGAAAATTAGAATTCTTTTTAAAAAATGCATTTTTTTAACTAAATGACTTAATCTTATTAATATGCAAATTCTAATTAAATGGGCCTATTATGCAAACTAGTTATTATGCACCTCATGACCTAAATTCACTAATGAACAAATTCTGATTAAATGATCCTATTATGTGAACTAATTAACATGCATCTAATATTTTTGCATTTTTTTATTGAAATTCAGAATTAATAAAAACCCTAATTAAACTATCTAAAAAGGGATAATTTTCTAATTTATTCTAGGGATTAATTTGACTTAAACCCTATCCTATCTTAGAAAACTATTTTTTGAAAAATGACATAATTAAAATGTGTGAACATTATCCAAAAAATTAATTTAGGTCCAACCCTAACTTATTTCTAAAAATGCAACCCTAAAAGTATAATCCTAAGAAAATTCTAATTTACTAAACCTACATGTCCAATTTACTAAACCTATATGCTCATGCAAAATTTTGATTTTTTGATTTTTTTAGTTTTTTTTTAAAAGATAATAAATATTAAATCTAAGCCATCAAAAAAATAAAGGATTAAAATAATCGAAAAAATAACCTGTTGTCTCACAGGTCAAATTAACGATTATTATAACTCTAATTCTCATGACAAAGAGATCAAAATAATTAAAAATCTGATCCGAAGTCTTACGGATCAAATTAATAATTATAATGATTTAATAATTAAAATTCTACCAAAAGTCCAAAAATTAATATAATTAAAAAAAAAATCCGATGTCTCTCTCGATTAAATTAATAATTACATTAATTCTGGACAAAATCCTAGCAGATAATGCCTACAAAATGCACAAATATTAACATTGACAAACCATATTCTAACTTAAACAATAATAACAAAATTTAAAAGGAATAAATAAATGACAATAAAATAAAAAAATGAAAAATAAACTACCTAGGGGAGGACAACAGTGTCGATAGAGGGCCGGCTCAGATGAAGGAGATGGCTAGCGTCGGAACTTCGGCGAGATCAGGCGAGATCCGGTGAAGTTAGACCTGCAACAAAACAAGGGATCGCTTTGAGCAGTAGGTGGCTTCGCGGGTTGCTGGCGTGGTGGCTACCGACATGAGAAAACGAGCGTCGGTCGGGGGCGTCGCACAGTGAGGCAGAGCAGGGGTGTCGAAGCTTCTAGTGCTGCAGATCAGCGATGACAGAGGCGGAACAAGGGCGTTGGGGCTTCTGTGCTACGGGCTGAGAGACAGCAATGCGGAGCAGTAGCAACGGTTGTCAGGGAAGCTCGGAGCCAGTGTGGTGCAAGCGTTGGACAGATCCGGCTCGGGTCCAGTTTTGGTAGAGCTTCGACAGAGCTTTAGCAAGGGGAAGCAATGGACCGGCAGCTAGAGCAAACGTTGGGTCGTTGCGGGTCGGTCGCGGAGGTTGCAGTGGTACTCGTGGGTGGAGAGCAATGGCGTCGGGGACATGAAGGTCACTGAGGTACGGCGTCAGGCTCCGGTGATGTCGGTGTGGCGAGAGGACGG
Organism: Eucalyptus decipiens; assembly: GCA_014182575.1. Taxonomy (NCBI): domain Eukaryota; kingdom Viridiplantae; phylum Streptophyta; class Magnoliopsida; order Myrtales; family Myrtaceae; genus Eucalyptus; species Eucalyptus decipiens. The sequence continues at coordinate 21,538,830 of CM024613.1, forward strand.
TCTGGGGACGGAGCACTGGCAGACGGCAGTGGGCACCGGGGAAGAAGAACAGTGTTCTTCTTTTCTTTTTATTTATTCTCTCTCTCTCTCTCTCTCTCTCTCTCTCTCTCTGTCTCTATCTCTCTTTGTCGAACCCTCAGACGTCTCCCTCACTCTCACTTTTCTGCTTTCCCTCACGTCATGTCTCTCTGTATCTTCTCTTCTCTCCACCTTTTTTCTTTTGACTTTTCTCCTTACCAAAACTTTGTTTTCTTTTGTGAACTTTTCGAAAACCAAATGAAGAAGCCCCCCTCGATTCCGAAGCCTCGCATTTCATTTCTAGTGAAAAAAAAAAAAAACTCAAAGTTGTTGAAGATTTCCCAATATATTTTCGCATATTCACTTAACCACTCAACAATAAAAAGGCTCCAAAATCAAATAAAACTGATTTTTTATTTTATTTTGAAATAAGGATATATTTTCAACAAGAAAGATTTTCAAAATCGAATTTTTATTTTTTTTTTTATTTTATAAATGATTAGGTGTCAACAGCTGCCTCTTTTTGAAGGGAAGCTCGTAGAGGTTTCCTTCAAAGATATATGACACCTAAATTTAAACCATACAAAATGAAATATGAAATGAATATGCAAATGTTAATAACTTTTTTTTTTTAAAGAATAAAGGATGCAATGTAAATGCAATGATTCGGTTAGGAACATAGATCTCTATGTGTCTATGACCAATGAAATGCAAATGCAAAGAAGCACACGTACCTGTCATACCTGTCTGGGGATTTAGATGTGAAATGATTCCTATGAGACCTGACAATCATCTGGAACTCCCTTCAAATAATTGAAAGGCTCAAAGTCTTTAGAGATCTGGAATTCTCATTAGATTCTAAGCACCTAGAAATTGCATCAAGTACTTGAAATTTCAAAAATCTGATTCTTATGTCAGACATTTGAAAACATTTACTAGACATCTGGAAATCACATCAGATATTTGGAAAGACAAACACTCGGAAGTCACATCAAGCATTTAAAGGTTCAAATATCTGGAATTTACACTAGACATTTGAAAACATTTTATAAATGGTTACTTGGAATTCTCATCAAGTATTCAAAGATGACTGGACAAACTCAGGATTTCAAAGACAATTTTTTGGTCTTTGAGGAAAAATTCAATGAAGGTCCATGCATGATGGTTTTATCAAGCTTCCACTGGAAAAATTATTACTAGGACAATTTTCAGTTATAGCGGGAATCTCTTGAACATGCTAAATGAGACACTTTTAGTGCGAAAAGGCTTTTCACTGGCTCTCATTTTGGAGGGGTTATTTGTCCCGATCATTGATGCGGGAATATATCACTCAATCTTATCATCATCTTGTCAACAAGAGTTTGAATTTTCTTGCAAGCAGTATGACTCTACCAATCTGAGAGGCCTTTGACAAGGATTGTAATGTGGGCTTGGTCAAAGGCTTAACAAAGGAACTCTTTGAGTCAAGGCAATTGAAAGAACAATTCGGTAATCATTTTCGGGTTTACAAGTCAAGAACCCTACAAAATGAGAAAGAAATGATCTTGCTCACACTTCTTCAAACAATGCTTAAAACATGCGAACTCACATGTTAATTCAAATGCCCTAATTTGAAGAGACTTTGTAAGGGACATAACATAGGTTGGGTTCATGGGCTGAGAAACGAAAGGATCGTTAGGCTCAAAATGTGTGTAAAGAATGAGAGTTGGTGATCATCTTGACATTACCACTAGTTTTCCTTTTCCACCTTTGAAGATTTTCTTCATATCACAACTCCATTGATTGCAACAACATTTGAGTTTTTTAGTATCACCTTGTTGGAGATACGACTCACTACATCAAGTGTTTGATTTTTCTCTTTAGGCATTGGCTTTGCTTTTACCAGGCATACTGTTTTTTCATGCCCCCTTATTTTTTTGCACTTACTTTCTTTGGACTCACGCAGCCCCCACCTTTCATCAACATTCTAAGCCATGCTATTTGAATTTTTTTCCTTGCCTTGCCCTAGTGTGGGGGATGATCACCAACTGGGTTTAAAGAAATGAAATTACAGGCTCAAGTGGGCTATGCAAGGATATAAGTGTATAGGATAGCGAAAGAAATGCTCTTCATCATCCTAAGGCACTTAAATTACCACATGAATTCAATGTAATAGCACAACTTGAAGATTGATGCACGTGAGAGCAAGAAAATTTCTATTCATTTCTCTCTCCTTTAATGTCGACTTACCTCCATTTGCCCCGATGTGGGGTGGTCCTTGACAGGGGTAGTATGAAAGAAATTCTTCAAGTATTTAGGCTCAAAGAAAGGGTTAAACAAGGATTCACTGGTAGGGAAATGAATTGCCCCTCGTCATTTGAGTTGTCGTACTTTTTGCAAAAAAACTCTTCACCTTGAAACACGAAATGTTTCCATACTCACCTCACAATGTATAGACAAGGGACTGTATATAGGATAAGGCTTGCCTTTCACGCCTCATTTAGCATGTTCAAGTATCTCGACATCTTTCACTGAATTATCCATTTTGATAAATTTCAAGTGGAATTGATGAATTGCACAATATCATGTGAAAGCATTTTGTAATGATAAAAAGGCCATGCTCTATTCTTGCACATCAAATCAAAGTCAAAACTATTAGGTGTCCATGTCTTGCCCTCTCTTTGTAAGAGAGATCTCATAGAGGTTCCTTAAATGTGCACAGGGCTACACCTGAAACATAAAGCGGATAATTAAAAGAAACAAACAGGGTAAATTAGATGCATGCTGAAAAACTTATTTTATTTCGAAAATTTTTTAAAGGGAACATGAAGAAGCCCAGCCTTCAGAATTAGCTCCTTGCCATTTTCTTTGGTAGGATTTCATAACAGGGCTAGTTTGGTGTACTTCAACATACCCTTAAAACATGAAAATCTCCATGTACTTTATTGGATGAAAAGCAAATACATTATTGAAATGAGAGAAATCCTAGAAATGAAAATCTTAACATGCAAATACGGAAAGCAATAAAGACTCTTGCGTAGAGGAGTGTGCAAATAATTAAAATTCTCCTACTCTCGAGCTTCATTGATGGCAAACACTAAATTCTCTTCGAACAATTCAATCATTCCTTCGAGTGCGTCATCTTTTCCAGTGGATCGAGTGGTGTCTGCAACCGGCTTGTCTACCTCTACCCATCCGACATCGATATCAGCACCTGGAGGCTTGGAGTATTGAACACAGGTATCGATTGCCCCTTCTTCCTCATGCATCATCTTCGTAGGCCAAGGGAATGTGGACCTAATATGGGGTATAGTGAAACCAGTTCATCCTCGTCCTCTACAGGATCGTCCACCTCTACCATGATAGCCCAATCCAGTCATATATGAATTCCACCCGACCTCAATTGGTTGGCGAGTGCCTTGACCATGTCGACCTAAACCATTACCTAGAGTAAAGCCACTCCCCACCATGATCTTGCCTACCATGATCGACGACCTTGATAATTTTGGAGTTGGTAGGGTAGTGCCTTGAGAAACGTGAATGGTTGAAACCAACTCAAAAGCTTGAAAACTAGATTCTTCTTTACAATCTGGTTCAACATAAGGGATAGCTGTCTCATGATAAATCTTGAACTCATCCTCTCCTTAGACTGTAATAAGCTTCCCTTTCATCACGAACTTCACTTTCTGATGAAGACTTGAAGGAACTGCTCCTGCTACATGAATCCATGGACGACCTAACAAAAAGTTGAATGCCGTAGGTATGTCCAGGACCTAAAAAACTGCATCAAATAGCACTGGCCCTATTTGCAAATCTAAATCAACTCCCCAACCACATCTTTTTTGGTCCCATCAAATGTTCAAACAGAGGTCTTAGCTGCGCAAATTTTCCCCAAATCATACCCATGACGCTTTAGAGTTGCTAGAGGGCATATGTTTAAAGCCGATCCATTATCAATGAGTATGCGGGACACTAAGGTATTTTGACACTTGGCTAAAATATAAAGGGCTTTGCCGTGTCCTCTTCCTTCATCTGGGATTTCATCATCTGAGAAAGCAATCTGGTCATTTAACAAAATGACCCTCACAAATTTCTCCAACTTCTCAGGTTCAATGGACTCTAGGACATGTACTTCGTTAAGGACTTTCATCAAGGACTTTTGATGTTTTTCTAATGTCAAAAGCAACTCTAATATGGATACTTGTGCCGGCATTTTACGAAGTTGGTCCACTATGTTATACTCACTTGCCTTAATTACAGCTAAGAATTCTTTAGCCTCCTCATCAGTGGCTGGCTTGACAGGTTGTGAGTTGGCCTGAGCATAAGTGCGTCCCGATCGAGTGACCACATCTATCTCCGCATCATAACACCATGGTACCGCCTTATCATTCGTGTATGCATAGGGTTGCGTAACATCGAGAATCAATTCTTCATCATCTGATGGTGGCACATCGTTAATGATTAATCCCTCTTCATCCAACGCATCTTCCAACGGTGGCATGTCAAAAGCTAGGGAATCATTAGCTCTAATTTTCAAGCCAGTAAAGTCATCCTCAAAATTAGAAAACTCATCCTCCAAATCAATAATGATTGGAGTGATAGTCGAAACTATGTTGGTATGATCTGCGTAAACAATCATCCCCTTCTTGGACATTGTCTTAACTCTTTGCATCTTCCGAAACATGGTAAGCTCTTCTGCATCTAAATAATATCCAACTTGAACTAAGCCATTATAAACATCGTCTACATGCACTTTCAAGTTCTTCTTTCTACCAGCATCAAAACTAAAAATGGCATTCACAGCTTCTGGGTGGTCAAGAAGTGGGTTATTCTAGATGTTTGGCTGTGCATCACGAAATGAGACCACCTTGGCATCCAAGAGAATTTGGATTTTGTGTCGCAGTGTATAGCAATCATCAACAGAATGCCCTACCTCCCCCATATGGCATAGTTGGGGAAATGCTCGGGATAAGATCGCTTAGGTTCCTTAGCGAGTAATCCTTTCTTTTGAAGGGTCGGCAAGATCTTGGACAAGGGCTTAGGAAGTGGCGTAAATTGACGCTAGGAAGAGTTTTTTGCTGGCCAAAGAATGGTCGTACTCCTCCCTGTTGGGTGTTCGGGGTAGGGCAAGGTGGTTGAACATAAGTTGCATTTACCACCGCTGCAAATTCCTTATCCTTCTTGGTCAAGATTCTCCTATACGAGCTGGTTTGATCAGACGCCCATCCATCATGCAATGCTACTTCAATTCGCTCGTCGACAAGGATTAGCTGATTGAATGACTCAGCAGTCAAACCCAGAATTCAATTTCAATATTCAGGCGAGAGTGTCTTCATGAACAAATCCATCAACTCCTTTTCTGTGAGCTTCGGAGTAATTTGAGCAGCTACGGTCCTCCATCTCGTGACATATGTCTTGAAAGATTCCATCCTCTTCTTCTCAGTGCGAAGTAAATCTTCTCGAGATGGAGCGACATCAATATTATACTTATATTGCTTGAAGAAGGCATCGGTCAAATCTTCCTAAGCTTCTAGCAAATTAATTTTTTTTCATAATGTACCATTGTAGCGTCGGTCCTGTTAAGCTTGGTTGAATTTGTTGAATCATCAAGGGGATGTTATCAACATATTGGGTCATCCTAACCACATAAGTTTGCAGATGGATCTTCAGGCAAGAGGTGCCATCATACTTTTCAAAGTCTGGCATTTTGAACTTCTTTGACATCTTGATTTTTGCATAATGGGACAGATCAGTTGGACCATGGCTAAATGAACCCTGTAGTTGCTTGAGTTTCTCCTCGATTTTTATCAAGCGTTTTTCTTGCTCAGTTTTCGGTACGGCCTAATGTACCAGTTGTACTTCATCATCAACAACAATTTGAGGTGCGTTAGTAATTTTTTTAACCTTGGAGGGATCATCTGAGGTTGATGGCCCAACTGCGGATGTATTCTTGTCTTTATCTCTCGGATCAGCCATGGGAGCATGTTGTGGTAACACCACTTCAACTTACAAAGCTGGTGGAGCAGTGTTTGCTTAGAGAGAATCGATTTGCTTAGAGAGTTGCTCAAGAACATTCAAGACTTGCTTCATCTCCGATTCGAGGGCAACAACGCGGGCTAGTTCAGCAACATGCGTTTGTTCGGTGTTATTAGCCATTGTTGCTCTAGAACGGGTACGGATTGACGATCTTGGGTGAGCCATGTTGTCACCTAATGGATTAAAAGAGATAATGTAAGAACTAATGACAAGATAAAGAAAATGGCCCATGACAATGGTCTAATCGCTAGATTTTATTTATTTTAAACATTGAACCAAACTTCCTAACAATGAACTAAGAATTGAAATTCAAGTCCCTAAACATTGAACTAAAAACTGAAAATACTGAATTGAAATCAAGGTCCCTAAACATTGAACAAAACGTCTCATTTTATATGCTTTCGGGAACCCAACGCCTTGCGAAGCTTCTTATTTTCAGTTTCAATCATTTCCACTTTCCGTTTAAGATACTCAATTTGTGCTTGCTAAGTAGGCTTCTCAGTCACATCAGGGATCACTGGACATAAGGCAGCAAGAATCTAGTGTTGTTGGATGTAGAATGCTGATGCATGGTGGATCTCCTCCTCGCCTTTCAATCTCTTGGGTACTCAAATCTTCTCTAGATGGCATTCGTTCCATGTAGCAATGATCGTTTGGACCTCGTTGAAGTAATCATAGTCCGTACGAACAAAATGAACTTGGAACAATTCCGTCTTGAGGGGCGGAGGAACTTCTTGAAGAGCTCTGTACTGACGGGCCACCCTGTATGAGTAAAAAGAAGTAGCACCAGAAAAGCCCAGCAACGGAATTGGCCCATCATACTTGTGAGAGAAACAAGCCTCCCCAACGTGGAGCCATTTAGTATGCCATAAGAATGCCTTAAGATCAGGGTTTTTCAAAAAATTAATCCAACGGGCATATTGTTTATTTGGGGAAAAAGTTCCAAAACCGCAAATTTTTGTACGGGGTGCCGAAAATTGTCTATCCTAAATTGTTTCATAAGGTGTCCAAACCCTCTTATGTGGGAGAAAAACCATATTTGCAAAAGTTCGGGAGGGCACGCATTGTCCTTTCCTCATTTTGTTTGAAACGAGTTAATGTCAAAAATGTTTCAGCTAAAACTATATTGACATAATTCAACCCGTCACAAACCCAATTAACCACTCATGAAATTGAAGGATTAATGGCATTTTTTCGATAAGAAAAACAATTAGTCCAAAAAATGTTACATGAAAATCCTGGCTTTTGAAATCATTGGTTGATTTGCAAACACTCTTCCAAGAATGAAAATGCGCATGCATAACAATTGGCTTTAACAACCTTTCTTACCGTTTCGGCATCAATTTTTAAAAATTATGATAATTCAGAAATAGAATCAATACCGATAGGCGGCCTAATAAGTTCATTTTTCAAGGGCATTCCAATGGCAACACTATACTCTACTAGTGTTGGAGTTAGTTCGAACTCACCAAACACGAAGGTGGAAGTCTGTGGACACCAGAAGTGAGGCAAAGCCTGTATAACACCAGAGTGGATGTTGATCTCTAACAACGGGAGAAGTCGAGCAATCCTAGCTTTCACATATCTCTGACCTTCTTGATTTAACTGATCTAACCACATTTTGAGCTCTTTTTTGGGGGTGGAAATGAATTGCAAATTGGTTTTCCCTGTCGTATATAAAACAAGACTGACGACGAAACCTATTGTCATGGACCGACGAAATTGCAAGTAAGTAAATTGCAGAAGTGAAAATTTAAATAACTTATTTTCACTGGGAATGGATGACAATCACATAGACACGGGTATGAAATGTGAGGCTCGATTTCTATATAGATGGCTTAACAAGGTGGAGATAAGAGAATGATCTAACTGTTGCAGTCTCGCATTAACGTGTCAGGTCCTCCTAACCCCGGTTCAGTAGGATTGAATGCCCAATAATCACGCAGTCTCGTGGATATGGACAAACACATTCGACATCATGAAAAACTTTTAGGGAAGAGAAGGTCAACCTCTACATAGCAGTCTCGCTTTGGAGGAAGTATCCTACTCAATACCATCTTATAAATCATATCGCAGCCCAGGTCCGACTGCAAGTTGTGCGTGCAATAGTGTAGTACTAAAAGCAGTAAAACATACGCAACAATTTAAATGCAAACAACACTTCTATAGTTTAAATTCAAACATTCATCCCTAACTCTAACTTGTAAGACATGGGTTAGCAATCACTATTCCTCTTATATCTTCCATCCTGCAAAAACATTTAACACCTTAAAGGTTAGGGATGTACCTGGGATCCTCGCTGCCAAAGAAAAATAATTTTAAAAGAAAAAGAAAAATTGGCCTAAATCCATTAAGTGTTTTAACACAAGTCCCCAGCGGAGTCGCCAAGCTGTCGCAACTTAAATTTCAGGTGCATCACCTAAAACTAGGTTAATGGACTACTAAGTCCTTAAACTTAGCTCGGGTCTCCCCAAGCCCATACCAATACGTGACTTAAGGTTCAAATATTTAATATGTAAAAGATTATTAACTAGGAGTCGCCACTAATCGGTTTATGGTAGGTCGATTAGACACCTAAGTAAAATAATAGGAGGATTATTTTACTTTTACGAACTAGAGACTAAGGGTACGGGAACTTAGTTACACTAGATTTCTCTGATGCCATTTTTGTACCATTTCTTTTTAATTTTCAAAAATGTTTTTGCAGGCAGCTTAGATTTATTTTAACTTAAATTTCTATCATGCAAATGGGTGATCACACGGGTACTCATTCATTATTAAATATTCAATAAAATAAATTGCATCAAAAGAATTAAACATACAAAGCAAACAATTGTTTTTTGGATTTTCTTGAAAATTAGAATTCTTTTAAAAACATACATTTTTTTTTAACTAAATGACTTAATCTTATTAATATGCAAATTCTAATTAAATGGGCCTATTATGCAAACTAGTTATTATGCACCTCATGACCTAAATTCACTAATGAAGAAATTCTTATTAAATGATCCTATTATGTGAGCTAGTTAACATGCACCTAATATTTTTGTATTTTTTTTATTGAAATTCAGAATTAATAAAAACCCTAATTAAACTATCTAAAAAGGGATAATTTCCTAATTTATTCTAGGGATTAATTTGACTTAAACCTTATCCTATCTTAGAAAACTATTTTTTGAAAAATGAAATAATTAAAATGTGCGAACATTATCTAAAAAATTAATTTAGGTCCAACCCTAACTTATTTCTAAAAATGCAACCCTAAAAATATAATCCTAAGAAAATTCTAATTTACTAAACCTACATGTCCGATTTACTAAACCTATACGCTTATGCAGAATTTTGATTTTTGATTTTTTTAGTTTTTTTTAAAAGATAATAAATATTAAATCTAAGCCATCAAAAAAATAAATGATTAAAATAATCAAAAAAATAACTTGTTGTCGCACATGTCAAATTAACGATTATTATAACCCTAATTATCACGACAAAGAGATCAAAATAATTAATAATCTGATCCCAAGTCTTACGGATCAAATTAATAATTAAAATTCTACCAAAAGTCCAAAAAAATTAATAAAAAAATAATCCGATGTCTTTCGGATTAAATTAATAATATCATTAATTCTGGACAAAATCCTAGTGGATCCTACAAAATGCACAAATATTAACATTGACAAACCATATTCTAACGGGATAATTTCAAATAAAAACCCGAAGTGGATTAATTTTCTCAAATAAGGATCCGAAATGAACTTTGTGTCAGATAAAGACCTAAAGTGGACCCACTGTCTCAAATAAGGACCCGAAGTGGTTGAATCAATTCAAAATAAGGACCTAACCTTGCTAGTTAGCCAAATATTCACCAGCTATCAAGCATGCAACATTTCTGACGACTGGAGTTTGGGCAATTTTGTCCAAACAAAATCTCGGGAAAATTAACAAATCTTAAAATAGAAACAAAAAAACACTAGACCACCACCTTGGTGACCGTGATGGTTTGGGCTCTCTCCCCCTTATGAAGGGGAGGAATTTGAATCCCCTCACATGGTCACTTGGAGTCTTAAGTGGGACGCCGGGGGTGGTGGGTCCTCCCGCTTACGTGTCCCCCCAAGTTTACTCTCTGGCTACTAGTTGTACTGAGTTCCTGGGTCACAAAAAAAAAAAAAAAAACAAAATACCCTAGGTTTTCTACGGTCTCCCCATTCCTTGTACCCATCCTTTGCAAAGTTGAAGACCCAAATTCTCTGCTGGTTGAGGCACGAATTCATAAACAAGAAGAAAACCAGATGCTTTTTTGTTTGTTTGTGGAGACTCAAATGAATAACCTAAACTTAATTAATTTATAATTTTCCCCTTTTTTCCAATCACAAATTTCTAATAAAATTGCCCATATTTAATCACCGGAAAATGTCTACCGGCGAGCTAAGATCCTTAATAGAAATTAATTTGATCACTTCAAATTCTTATTTAACACAAAATTCACTTTGGATCTTTATTTGAAATAATGGATCCACTTTGGGTCCTTATTTGACATAAAGTTCAATTTGGATCCTTATTTGAGAAAATTGATTCACTTCAGGTCCTTATTTGGAATTTTCCCATATTCTAACTTAAACACTAATAACAAAATTTAAAAGTAATAAATAAATGAAAATAAAATAAAAAAATGAAAAATAAACTACCTAGGGGAGGACAACATCGATAGAGGGTCGGCTCGAATGAAGGAGACGGCTGGCGTCGGAACTCCGGCGAGATCAAGCGAGATCCGGCAAAGGTAGACCTCCAACAAAACAAGGGATCGCTTCAAGCAGTAGGTGGCTTCGCGGGTTGTTGGCGTGGCGGCTATCGGCTTGAGAAAACGAGGGTTGGTCGGGGGCGTCGCACAGTGAGGCAGAGCAGGGGTGTCGAAGCTTCTGGTGTTGCAAATCAACGACGACAAAGGCATAATAAGGGCATCGAGGCTTCTGTGCTAAGGGTTGAGAGATAGTAGCGCGAGAGTAGCAGCAGCGGTTGGTAGGGAAGCTTGGAGCCGGCGCGATGCAGGCGTTGGACAGATCCAGCTCGGGTCCAATTTCGGTAGAGCTTCGGCAGAGCTTCGGCGGGGGGAAGCAGTGGACCGGCAGCAGGAGCAAACGTTGGGTCATCGTGGGTCGGTCGCGGAGGTCGCAGTGGTACTCATGGGTGGAGAGCAGTGGCGCGGGGACACGAAGGTCACTGAGGTACGGCATCAGGCTTCGATGGTGTCGGTGTGGCGAGATGGCAGGCAGGGGACGGAGCACAAGCAGATGACAGCGGGCACCGGGGAAGAAGAACAGTGTTCTTCTTTTCTTTTTATTTATTTTTTTCTCTCTCTCTATCACCTGTCTCTATCTCTCCCTGCCGAACCCTCAAACGTCTCCCTCACTCTCACTTTTCTGCTTTCCCTCACGTCATCTCTCTCTGTATCTTCTCTTCTCTCCACCTTTTTTCTTTTGACTTTTCTCCTTACCAAAACTCTGTTTTCTTTTGTGAACTTTTCGAAAACCAAATGAAGAAGCTCCCCCTCGGTTCCGAAGCCTTGCATTTCATTTATAGTGAAAAAAAAAAAAACAAACTCAAAGTTATTGAAGATTTCCCAATATATTTGCACATATTCACTTAACCACTCAACAATAAAAAGACTCCAAAATCAAATAAAAACTGAATTTTTTTTTTTTTTTATAAAAATTTTGGAATGAGGATATATTTTCAACAAGAAAGATTTTCAAAATCGAATTTTATTTTATTTTTTTTATTTTCTAAAAGATTATGTCAACAATAAATTTGTTACATGTATACTAGTTTGGCATTTTTGATGATAAATAAATTATTTTGAAATAAATTTATCACATGTATATTAGTTTTGGGTTTTTCATAATATTAATTCTAATCAAAATATAAGTGAAAAATCCACTTTGATGACCCTAAAGTAAAAGATACATTACAATTGGCAAAAAAATAGCACAAGTGTCAAAACTTAGCATAGGGAGACATTTAAGTGTCAAAAGTTATTAAATGTACACTTAAGTGTCATTTAAAAATAAAAAAAAATTAAATTGGGACACTTAACTATCAAGTTTGGAGATGCTGGTCGGAAATCCTACGTAGTAATTTTTTTTAAATAATATAACTCATCTACATGGCTCGCCAAAGAGCTAAGTCAGCATGTAAGAACAAAAACAATTTCATTTTGCCTTTTTTTTTTTTAAATTTTAATATAAATATTAATTTAGTTAAATTATTTAGTTTGAGAAAAAAAGGGAGAAGATGAAGATTGCAGAAGTTGATGGCTTAACCCTTGATGTTGCCTCCCCATCGTCGCTAGGAAGCGCTGCCGATGGTAGGGGAAGGGTCAGCCATGATCGCTGGGCCTTGTCCCTAGCCTTTTGCAATTTGCATCTCCTTCCTCTTGTGAGAAAATCAGGCAATGAATTTGAAGAACCATTTATAAATTCAATGTCAAAGTCAAATACGGAAAGTATGGCTTGCCATCTGGTAAAAATCTATTTTGATGCAATGTTTAATACTTTTTTTGTAAAATGTCTTTGGCTGATTTGCAATCAATTCTCAAGAGAAATTTTTGATTTAATAAATCTCCTTGGAATTTTGATATAGACAAAACTATAGCCTATAATATAATTGAGGCTACCTAAAAACCTATGTAATTGAGTTTTGTCTTTAATCTCATCTGGAAATTTGTCAGTAAATGAAACATCATATACTCCACTATATCCATCAGCAAAGTCATACACCCCTCTCACTGGGGAGATTCACCTCATATGCCCAAAATTCCAAACTAGACTTACCAAAAGTCTATCATACTCCTCCTCATATACCTATTTGGACTATCAACAAGCTAGGTGGAATGTATTCTACACACAAAATACAAATTTCCAACATACTTGGCTACTACTCTTCAAAGACAATTTCTCAATACAAAGCCTACCAAACTGGTTTAACTTTTGGTGGGATTTCTTTGGTCCTTTAGACATTATATTACATCCCACAATTAGTCAAGGATACCAAATATTCTTACTTGCTATGGACTGCAACCAGTGCTGCACTTGCAATGAATTTCTCTTGTAGACAAGATGTATTTGATGAGACTGTAGTTATTTGATTTTTCTGGCTATTTAGCCATGTCATTATCATGCAAAGATCCAAAAAAGACAAAAAAGACAAAGGCCAATCCATTGCCGAAACTTCCAATACACCACCAAGGCCAACAGGCTTGACACCCATCAAGACATGGCTCTAAATGGCAGAAAACAATAAGTCATTTCTACAACAATACCCAATACCAAATACACATTCAAAAGAAAAACCCATACAAGCCTTTGAACACCAAGCCTTTGATCACCTAGCTGCCATACTACCCTAAGAAACACTACTACAACTGGCTTAATCTTTACAAAAAAAAAAAACAGTAAAGAAAGAGCCATCTAGTGCCATTAAGGTAAGCAACAATCTTTCTCCATTTGTTACACAAAAATAAGTCGAATACAGAAGAATTTTAAATGAGACCCCTCATTCTCAAAGATCAAAGTTTTTTTCCCAAAACATCTTTTTAGAAAATACTAACTGTAGAAGATGGATTCTACGACAATGATCCAATCAATTTTGCAAAAAACATCTTTCCAAGAAATTGGCTTTTCAAACCTCATAATACAAACAAAACCCTTGATTATTATGAGTAGATCTTAGTGGAGACGGAATCAGCAAGGTTCACTCACTTTACCAACAAAAATAATACAGATGTTATTGTTGACTTACCTTATGAACAAGAATTTTCTGAAAACAAAATACCTACAAAAGCCCATCCTACACAAATGAATCAAGAAGTTCTGAAATTTTGCCAAACAAAAATACAAGATCTCTTAAATAAATAAAAAACTCATAAGAAAAAGCCAATCACCCTGGAGCTGTTCTGCTTTCTATGTCAATAAAAATGCTAAACTCGAAAGAGAAGTTCCTAGATTAGTTATTAATTATAAACCTTTAAACACAGCCCTTAGATGAATAAGATATCCAATACCCAATAAAAAAGATTTGCTAAACAGATTATGTAGATAAAAAATATTCTCAAAATTTGACATGAAGTCAGGATTTTGACAAATAAGAATCAGTGAAAAAGATAAGTACAAGACAGCTTTTACTGTCTCTTTTGGTCAATACGAATGAAATGTTATGCCATTCGATCTCAAAAATGCCCCTTCAGAATTCCAAAGAATCATGAATGATAACTTCAATGCGTATTCAAAATACATCATAGTCTATATATATGATGTTCTAGATTTTTCCTCTAATATAGAACAGTATTTCAAACATCTTTCTACTTTCATAAAAATAATCATACAAAATGGTTTAGTAGTCTCTCCTACTATGTGTGTATATATATATATACATGAGGAAGATCGAAGAACATTCACATCCAGAGTGAAATGCTCTAACGAAAATGATCAAGACATCCGGGTCCAAACAGAGATGTCAAGATTTTGAACTCGAAATACCTAGATCCAAACTAAGGTATAACGAGGAAGATCGAAGAACATTCACATCCAGAGTGAAATGTTCAACAAAGAGAATTGAGACATCCAGATCCAGACTGAGATGTCAAAATTTCAGAATGCAATTTGTATGTAAATGGTAAAGGAACCTACTTGGAATATCTTACCTTCAAGAAGGATAGAGTGATTCAAGATAGTTGGTGTTACATGTTCAGGACCCGTACCTTTCTACGGTCGCCTAAAATAGTAATGAAGAGACTACTTTCCTATGACCCGTACCTTTCTACGGTCGCCTAGTAGGGCAGCAAGGTTTTGTAAGGAACTACTTTCCCAGGACCTGTACCATTCTACGGTCGCCCAGTACGGCAGAAATGTTTTGTAAGGAACTGCTTTCCTAGGACCCGCACCATTCTACAGTCGCCCAGTACGGCATAAATGTTTTGTCTAAGACCCGTACCATTCTACGATCGCCTAAACGAAGATTTACCTTCCAAGACCCGTACCATTCTACGGTCGCCTGAATAGGGAAATAGGTTTTGTCTAGGACCCGTTCTATTCTACGATCGCCTAAACGGGGATTTACCTTCCAAGACCCGTACCATTCTACGGTCGCCTGAATAGGGAAATAGGTTTTGTCTAGGACCCGTTCTATTCTATAGTCGCCTAAACGGGGATTTACCTTCCAGGACCCGTACCATTCTACGGTCGCCTGAATAGGGAAATAGGTTTTGTCTAGGACCCGTTCTATTCTACGGTCGCCTAAACGGGGATTTACCTTCCAGGACCCGAACCATTCTTCGGTCGCCTTAATTAGATTGAATCTGGGGAGAAATCTTTGGTAGACAATTCAACTGAGTGTCGGTATGCTTAAAAGGGAATATCTGTGCAATGACAAATATTCAAGACATGGATAGAGATATACTTACCTGGTAACATCTCTATTCCTGGGGAAATGTCTCCCGCAACACATGATCATAGGAGAAGCAATATGCATTTGTGATCACAAACATGCATTAATTTAAGGGAGGTTCATGCACTATGATTTATATCAAGCTTGCATCACCTAATTTCCATTGGGAAAGATTTCACAAAAAATGTTCCAATATGAACACATGAGTATCATGGATGTGCCAAATGGGGGACCTCTTGGTCTGAAAGGACTTTTCATTCCCTGATTAAAATGGCCATTTCATCCTGACCTTTGATACAGGATTTTTAACAATCACTCTATCTCACTGTCATCATGCCAAACAAAGGTCCGAGTAATCTCGCAAGTGGTACGAACTTACCAATCTGAGAGGTCTTTAACAGTGGACCGTAATGCGGGCTTGGTCAATGGCTTAGCAAAGGAGACTCTCTGAGTCGAGGCTATTGAAAAATGAGTGATATTTCACAATCATCTTGGGGTTTACAAATCAAGAAACATGAGAAATGAAGTAGAAATTATCTTACTCGCACTTCTTCAAGCGATGCTTTCAAACATATGAACTTTTACGTCAATTCAAGTGCCCTAATATGAAGAGACTTTGTAAGAGACGTAACGTAGGCTAAGTTCATGGGTTGAGAAACAAAAAGATGATTAGGCTCAAAAAGCGTTTAGGGGGTTAAAGTTGGTTCTGCTCCCGAGAGTCAAGGCGAGGCTTTCAAGACCCAGTGAAGCCCGAAAGGCACTCTAGTCCTCGTTGACTCTGACGCCTTCTACATCTTGACATTTCCAACAATTTTCATCCCCATCGTCGAAGATTTTCTTCACATCACAACTCCACTGATTGCAACATCTCAACATTTGAGTTTTTTCTTGTACCACCTTGTTGGAGATACGGCTCACTTTATCAAGTGTTTGATTTTTTTCTTTGGACATTGGCCTTGCTTTTACCAGGCACACTGCTTTTTCATGCCCCATTTTTTGCACTCTTTTTTTTTTTGACAAAGTCTCCATTTTTATTAGCATTGTAAATCATGCTACTTGAGTGGTTTGATTTTTCTTTCATTGCCCCAGTGTGGGGGATAATCACCAACTGGGTTTAATGTGAAATGAATTCATAGGCTCAATGGGGCTATGCAATGGATAAAGTGTATAGGATGGAGAAAGAACTGCTCTTCGTCGTCCTAAGGCACTTTAAATTATCGTACAAGTCACACTGTAAAAGCAATACTCGAAGATTGATGCAAGTGTGAGTAAGAAAATTCCTATCATTCATTTCAAATCTTGTCCTAGTATGGGACGGTTCTTGATAGGGATAATTTAAAAACTCTTTATGTGTGTGGGCTCAAAGGGTTGAACAATAGATATTTCTGTAGTGTTTCAGGTAATAGAAGAAACTGCCTCTCATCACCTCGGTTGACGTACCCTTTGCGAGATCACCATTTTCCTCATAGACATGGAATTTTCCACACAACTCACTGGAGGTTAGTGTATGAAACAGTGTATGGAATATGGTTTCCCTTTCATCATTCCAAAGTATCCCATTTGACACATTCACTCCATCTCACACAATTCATCAATGAGGAAAAATGCAAGATTTGCAACAAATTTGAACATTTCAATTCACTGAGGCAATTTACTCATCATAGAAATGCTTGCAGCTCAAAACATGACATGACAAATTCTATCATGGATAATACTTCTTGAAAGTATTAGAATTCACTGTAGTTTGAAAATTCACGACCATCCATTTTTGTTGGGATGGCACCTCCTGGAAGTACATTTCTTACCACATATAGGCTGTAATTTGGAGCAAACTTGCCCCTAAGATCTTCCACCGGAGAGTGATGGTTCTCTTTTACTTGCCCCGAATCTTTTTTCATTGCAAGTGTACTTTAGACCTGTTGATCACAAGTCAAGTTTATGATCATTGAAACTTGATACGCTATTCTCAGATGTCCCTTGTCATAACGAGTTATAGAATTATGCTCTGAGACAAAACGCAAATGAGTCAGACAAACAAACAGGTTTAATCTGCTACAAGTTTTGGGAAAATGTTTTTTTTTACAACGAAGTGCTTTTGTTTTTGAAAAAAAAAATTTTGGGAGGAAACATGAGAAAGTCCAGCCCTCAGGATTTCTCCGTGGATGATATTTTTCTTTTTCATGGTTGGATATCGTCATTGGACTGGTTTGGTATACTCCATCATGTCCTCAAAATTGGAAATAAAATTGTAATTTCATTGAATAGAATCAAATGAATTACATTATTAGAATGGAAATTATGATTCCTATCCCCTAAAAAGAAAGTAAAATAAGAAATTGAAAACAATTCCTAAAAGGCGAAAACCAATCCTAAAAAGTGATAAACATTCCTAGAAAGAGATAAAAATTCCCGCACAGGGAAATGTGCAACAGTAACAAGTTACTCTTGCAGGCTAACGTCCATGTCTTCCGAAGGTCCTTCGTCATTGGCTCCGATAGAGAGATCATCGAACAAACTTGAAATTCCTTCCAGGGCATCATCAGAGTTCTCTATCTTTGGAGACGTCAGATCGTCCATGTCATCCCATCCACTCCCTGTCTTTGGAGGCGTCAGATCGTCCATGTCATCCCATCCACTTGGAACTATGTTGCGGGAATCAAAGTAAAAGCTGGGAGGAGCCGAATACTTCACTAGGTAATCAAACTTGCCACTAGGCTGCCCAAGAGTGTCCATCACTTCTACTTCATCTTGCTTCATCTTAAGGACATTGTCAGGTTTAAGTTTTTCAGCAGTGACCAACGGTGGGTCATCTTCCAGGTCAGGCATGTCACCATTGCCCATTTGGGTCTTACTCCGATGCTTCAAGACTACTTGTCTCGGGAGAGCGAGGTGCAAGAGTCAAATCCGTTTGGAGGGATTGGATTTGAGCTGTCATGAATTGTATAGAGGCGAGCAACTGTTGGAGTTGGTCTTCCATAGCGGAGATACGATCACGCATTTCAGTTTGGTCGGCCATTCTAGCTCTTGATCGAGTGATAATGGGAGAGCGTGAAGGATCCGTTATCACCTAATCCAAATGAATGAAAATATGTAAGTATGAGGTGCAAATAAAGAATCAATCCATGACAATGATCTATCAACTTTTTCTCATCATTTTTTTTCATGAAAAACTCTTACGAGGGAATTTCCTAAAGAGAGCTAGAAAAATAGACATCCTAGTAAAATCAAATTTCCTAGACATGAATTGAAAACAAATTCTCCAAAGTTTTTTATTATTTTTCCAAATGATTCATTGCATGGCAATTTCCTCATTTCATTTCTAAAAGGAATTAGATCAAATGACCATACTAGATTGTCATGAACAGACTAAAAGCATGACAAAATAAATTGCATGGTATAGGGATAGAAAACTTACTTTACCAAGAAAAATCGACGACAATCACATAAACATGTGCATGGTAAGTGGCTCGATTTCTAATCTATACAGCTTATCAAAGTGAAGCCACAAGGATGATCAGACTAGCCACGGGCTTGTGGACTATGTCGGGTCCTCATGAATCCGGCTTGGTCAAAGAGCTGACCCGGGTCGCGGGCATGCGGACCGAGGTGGGTACTCTTGACACCATGAAAGAAACTTCGGGATTGAGATGGGCGACTCATACCGCGAGCATGCGGTCGGAGTGGTATCCATCTCAATACCATCCTAAATGATCTTATGCAGCCCAGGTCCGGCGGCAGGTTGTATGTGCAAAGTGTAGTGATTTATGCAAAGCATGCACATCAATTTAAATCAAACAACACTTCAAAAAATAAAATAAACCATACATGCCTAACTCCAACCTGCAAGGCAAGGGTTAGCAATCACTTCCCCTTATACCTCCCAATCTGCAAGAACATTTAACACCTAAATGTTAGGGACGTACCTGGGATCCTTGCTGCCAAACAAAAATATTTTTCATAAAAAGAAAATTGGCCTAAGTCCACTAAGAGTTTCAACTCAAGTCCCCAGTGGAGTCGCCAAGCTGTCGCGACCAATTTTTCGGGGTTTAGATCACCTAAGGTTTGGCTAATGGATTGTTAAGCCTAGACTTAACTCGGGCTCTCCCAAGCCCATACCAATTCGCGACTTAGGTTTGAATTGTTAACATGCAATTAAATTTTAACTAGGAGTCGCCACTAATCTATTTTTGGTGGGTCGATTAGAAACCCTAGTAAAGTAACGGGAGATTTACTTTACTTCTACGAACCAGAGACTAAGGGTACGGGGACTTAGTTACACCAAACTATCCTAGTGCCCTTTCGGTACCTTTTTATTTCATTTTTCAAAAAAAATGTTTGGCAATTGAGTTGATTTTAATTTAACTTCCTAACATGTGAGGTGATCATACATGTGCGCATACCACCAATTTAACACTCAAGAAAGCAATAAATATTGCAAAACATACCTAGAAGCAACGAAAGCATCTGCATTATTAAATCAGAATTCACATCAGCTACCCTAGATATGATTTCTAATTAACACGCAATTTCAATTTTTGTTTTCACTTTTCTTAATGAAAATCATGCGATGCATGCTAATAATCTAATATGACATGGTAGCATGACCTAAACTATATGACATGAAGAAATGTAATAATTAAATGCAATCTAAATGATCTAATTCTAATGACATGCAATACGATGCAATGACATATAGAATTATTTTAACTAAATGACACGCAACATACAATTTAGTATGCGAGTTAATATGTCATGCGACATTTATTAAATGACTTAGTCTAATAACGGTCAATTTCTAATTAGAAATGAACCTAACAATAATCACTAAATGACGTGCATTTCATGGACTTAATTCTATATGAAATGGGCTTTTTATTTTCCTAACAAAACATGCAATTTATCTAGGAGAGATTATCTACTTATAATTGATAAACATGCAACCCTAACATGCAATGACGTGCAAAGAATGTCCTAATTCAACATGATATATGCATGATGATTTTTTGTGTTTTTATATTAGTTTTGAAATTAAAATTTCCACATGCAATTTAAATAATGATAAAACTAACATCCTAAATGAATGTGCTTTCTTTTGGCTTTCTTTTCCATGATTCAAAATAAAATTCTTATTTTAAATATAAAAGATAATGGCCAAACCTAATCTTAATTCAACATTTTTTGGATTTTCTTATTTAAAACTCGGGATAAGATTGCGATTTTAACCTAAAACAGCAAATCTAATCCTAACTCAAATATTTTTTGAATTTTTCTTTTATGAAAATAAGATTGACTCAACTAACTTAACGATGGCAAATCAAACAAGATAAGATTGACATCCAAAAATTAGCGAACCGTATCTCGCGCATGAGATTGGGTTGGCCAATTTTAAATTAAATCGCGAATCAAATCTCGGGCTTGAGATTGGATTGTCGATTTTTGTAAGGATTGCAAGTCGGATTTCGGCGTGAAAATCGGATTTTGTCAATCCTCGGCTTGAGGACTATTTCATATTGGAATTCAACCATTCATTCAGGAATAATCCTACTAAAAAAACAAAGTAAATAAATGAAACTAACATAAAAAATAATAATAAAGTAAATAAAAAAGAAAAACTACCTAATTGATTTTCTTTTTTTTTCTTTTGTTTTTTTGTTTTGTTTTTCCTTCCCAAGGTCACCTACGGTGGCGGCGTCGGTCCGGCGGGGCAACTCCGGCGAAGGGAAGGCACGGTTGGTCGCAGTCGGGCGGGACGGGGACGGCACGGGAGCAAAGCAGCAGCGGTCGTCGGGGAGGCTCGGAGCAGCACGGAGTAGCTTCGTCGGACGGAACGAGGCGTCATGGGTGGAGGCGTGCGGGGGCATCGGACGGATGGGCTGGAGCGGATCACCCGTGAAGGCGGGCGGCGTTGCTGCGTGGGGGCGGAAGGTTCGGGTGGTCGGGGCGGAATTAGGAAGGCTTGAGTCCCGTTGCGGCGATTTGCATGCGGGCGGCGTCGGAGTCGAACGGGCGTCGTGGGTCTGCCTAGCGGAGCGGCTTGACTCGAGCTCGGGTCGTCGCGAGGAGGCGATCGGCAATTGCTGGTGTCGCGTCGCCGCGGGTGGAGCGACGGGCGGTGATGGGCAGATCTGGCTCGAGTCCGGTCTCGGCAGAGCTTTTGTGGACCGGAGCGGCAGATCGGGTTCCAAGCGAGTGCGGGGATGGAGGCCGAGGGGGGTCCGGCGGTGCGGCGCCAAGGGTTGGCGATCGGTGCGGCTGAGCGATGCAGGCGCAGCCGGTGGAGGTGCGAGGGCGTCCGGCGGGCTTCGTGGCTGCGGGTGGAAGGCAAAATAGAGCCGGCGAGCGTGAGGGAGACGATGAACGAGAAACGTCCCCTCACCTCTGCCTTTTTACTTTTTACCTTTTTTCCTCTCTCTCTCTCTCTCTCTCTCTCTGTTGTCACTGTTCTGCTGCACTTTTTCACTTCTTTTTTTTTAAGCCTTCATCCCCCAAATGAAAACCCTAGGAAAGCCCCCCTTTTCCTCTCACCGTACACGATTGCTTTTATAGGTAAAAATAGGTGATCTTCGTGGAATATTTTCTCTCGCTTTTTCAATATACACGAAGATAACCTACAACCTCCCGATCACTCCAAATTCTCTTATTTCCTTATCTCCTTAATATTCCCAACGACCTTATCATCTAAAGACCAAAAATAAGATTGCAACCCGATTCCAAAAACTACCGTAATATCACATAAAATCTCAATTTCCCACGAGATAATTGATTTAATAAAAAAACATGGGCTTGGGCCAACTTACTCGCTTCGTGGGCTTAGTCCAACTAATTTGACCCCATCCGCACTAGTCCAATAAAAAAAATGCAAATTAAAGTAAAATGCAAATTAAAGTAAAATGCACCTAAATCTATATGCTATTAAACCCTAATTTATTTTTAATGGGATAAATGACTAAACGGGCCGTTAAAATTTAGGTGTCAACAGAGCTGAAAATAGATATTTGCAATGCTGGTTCTAGCTCAGAAAGGGTTTTGTGCTCTAAGCACAAGTGTATTGATTCGTTCAATATGTGGAAATACAAAGGATCAAGTCCTTATTACAAGAAATCAAGAGTTAACCAACATAAGAGAGAAAAACGTCATCAAGTGAAGAAAATGTCAAAGGTGAAGTGTTACAATTGTGACAAAAGATGTCACTATGCTCGCAATTGTTGTGAGCCAAAAAATGTAAACACCTCTTGTACATTTGAAAACTTTGCTTATGTGTCAAGTTTTGTATAATTTGCTGAATACAATCCTTTGTGGACTGTAGATTCAGGAGCAACAGACCATGTAACGAAGGATAGAGGATCCTTTGTGGAATTCCGACGATACCAACTGGAACTAAGTAGATCTATGTGGGAAATAACTCCAGAGCTGAAGTTAAAGGGATTGGCACCTGCCAATTGAACATGCGTGGTTGACACACCTTGTTCCCACATGATGTTCTATATGCTCCGGAGATTCATCGAAATTTAGTGTCTTTTTTGGTGTTGGTTAAGCTTGGTTTTAATATGAACTTCCATAATAGAGATGTAGATTTGTATTTGGATACAAATTACTATGGTTGTAATCACTTTCTGGATGGTTTTATTGTACTAAATGTTGACTGTGGCAATGTCAATGTTTGTTATTCTTTTGTTTCACGTATTCTACTTCAAATAATAATGATGTGATTATATGACATGTTAGACTTGGTCAAATTGGCCAACAACGAATGAATAGACTAGCCAAAGAGGGCTTATTGGGTAACATTGAAAAAGTCGATTTGCCCATATGCGAGCATTGCCTAGTAGGGAAAACAACAAGGAAACCATTTAGAAAAGATAAAAGAGCTGAATTTCATCTGTACGTAATCCATTCTGACGTTTGTGGTTCAATGACTGTGAGAAGAAGGCATTGGACTGTTTATTTCATCACTTTTATAGATGATTATATTCGATTCGGATACGTCTATTTGATTTCTCATAAATCTGAAGCATTAAGTTGTTTCAAAAGGTTTATGAACTTGGAAGAAAATCAATTAGACAAGAAAATAAAAGTATTAAGATTCGATCGAGGTTGAAAACATTTATCTGATGAGTTCAGAAAGTTATGTGATGAAAAAGGAATAGAAAGACAGTTGTCTATTCCATATACTCCTTAACAAAATGGTATTGCGGAGAGAAGAAACAGAACCCTACTAGAAATGGTTAGGTCCATGATGGCACATGCTAACTTGCCTATCACTTCTTGGAGTGATGCGTTGTTAACTGCAGCCTATATACTTAATCGGGTGCCTTCCAAATCAGTTACTTCCACTCCATATGAGTTAATGGACAGGTAGAAAACCGGACTTAAGTTTTCTTAAGCCATGGGGTTGTGCTGCCTATACTCATGAGTCCTCTCATAAGTTTGGGAAATTGGGTCCCAAAGGAAAGATAAGTATTTTAATGAGATACTCCGAACACTCGAAAAAGTATGTGTTCATAGGTGAGCAGGAAAGTGGGAGTATAACTGAATTTGAATCACGGGATGTCACATTCTTAGTGGATGAATTTCCTAAAAATGGCGAAATAGGAGAATATTACTCCCTATTTGAAACTTTGAATCAAGATAATGATATTAATGGAGTTCGTTCAAGTGGGAGTATATGAGATGATATCGTCATTATCTAATCCTAGTGGGAGCATAATGGGAATGATGTGCAAAGTGTACAATCTCCCATACGGCGAACAAGTCGCCAAAGTATTCCCTGTCGACGTTTTGACATTGAAGGGGAAACTTTTATGGTTGCTCCACAAGATGAGGATGAGCCAAGAAATATTAATGAGGCTCTAAATTGCCCTAGTAAGGAAAAATGGATTCATGCAATGGAAGAGGAAATTGAGTCAATGAAATCAAACCAAGTCTGGAGGCGGTTGATCTTCCAAAAGGACGCAGAGTTATTGGGAACAAGTGGGTTCTCAAAATAAAGCGAAAGGCTGATGGCTCGATAGAAAAGCATAAGGCTTGCCTTGTAGCGAAGGGGTATAATCAACAGGAATGAATTAATTATGAAGATACATTTTCTCCTGTAGTGAGATTTACCTTGATTCGCATTATTCTGGCAATAGTAGCTAGTATGGATCTTGAGTTACATCACATGGATATAAAGACTGCTTTCCTCAATGGAGAATTAAAGGAAGAAATATATATGAAACAACCTACTGGTTTCATAGTGAAAGGCCAAGAAGAAAAGGTATGTCGACTTTTTTAGATCGATAGATGGTCTTAAGCAGTCATCGAGACAATAGTCTATATGTTTTTCATAATGCCATAATGGCATATGATTTTACAATGATTGATGAGGATCATTGTGTATATATCAAAAGATCCAATGATCAATTTGTGATCATATCATTATATGTTGATGATATACTAATTACTGGAAGCAATATGGAGTTTATTAATATTGTCAAGAGTTGGTTGTCTTCCAACTTTGAAGATGAAGGATATGGGTGAGGCTGCATACATTCGTGAAGTTAAGATTTCAAGAGATCGTTTGAAGAGATCATTGTCGCTTTCGCAAGAAACATATATAAATAAGGTTCTTGAACGATTTCGTATGCAAGATTGTAAACCCATAGACACTCCTATTGCAAAAGGTGAAGGATTGAGCCATAGACTGTGTCCAAGGACTCCACAAGAGAAAGAACAAATGAAACATGTTCCTTATGCTAGTGCTGTTGAAAGCTTGATGTACGCTATGATGTGTACAAGACCTGGCATATGTTTTGCAGTTAGAATAGTGAGTAGATAGCAATCCAATCCAGGTCCAGCACAATGGAAAGCCATTAAGAGAATACTGAGGTATCTTAAGGGAACTGCTGATTATACGCTGAGTTATTAAGGAAATGATCTGCAACTCTAAGGCTATTCTGATGTTGATTATGGAGGAGATTTAGATGAAAGGAAATCTACCTCTGGCTTTGTTTTCTTACCGAATAATGGCACCATATGTTGGAGCAGTAAGAAACAAAAGTGTATAGCCTTGTCCACGATGTAAGTTGTGTCCGTGGCATTATCAGCAGCAGTATAAGAAGGTGTTTGGCTTAAGAGATTTTTTGGATCATTTAGGTTTTATTGGAAGTGCTGCAGATTAATTGTTGGTTAACTGTGATAGCAAAGCAGCAAAAGGGTACACCAAAGATCCAAAATATCATGGCAAGATCAAACCTATAAATACCATGTATAACTTTTGTCAATGATATGATTGCACGAAAAGATGTGAACTTAGAGTACATACTACGCATATAATGGTAGCAGATCCTATGACAAAGCCAATACCTAGAGATGTGTTTTGTGGCCATATGAAATCTCTAGGATTGCGTAGAGGCGATGTACTTTTGAATATTGTAATTTCCCTAAGTGTTCACATTTGATGAATTTGTGTTTTCGTCATTAATGCCTATGAATCTTTGTTTGATCTTTATGCATCTTAATGCTTAGTGCATTGTTTTAAGTTAAGAAAGTATGTCGGACAGATATAAGATTAGCCCACTCACACGAGTAATCACCTCTATTTACTGTGTGATAAATAGAGATGAGACTGTTTTTAAGCTTATTATCTAGGTGATAATCGAGAGCTCAAGCTTAAAATATATTTGTCGCCTTAACTGGGTATTAAGATAAGGACATAATATTTACTATGTCCGAAAGTAAAATAACCCACATATTTTACTTTATTTGTCTATGATGCCAGATGTGAGTTCTAATGAATTTTGTGAATGAGTAGATACGTGAACTCAAGTTAGACATTGTGTATGTCTGAACTATCATCTGTACGGTATTGAAAGGTGTAGACATACGCTCCATGGGAAATGAGTTAATACCGTAATACGTATTTCATACTACGTATACATGAGCCGACCAATAAGAGTGGCAAAAGTTTGATCTCAACTTTTATGCCGTGTGAGACTCTTGAGGAAATGAGTTCCTCAATTTTAGTGCCCTCATGACTTTTACTTATTCTCAAGATTTCTATTTAGTGTTTGCTATCTTAGGATGTTGCCAATGGTCATGAGTTGATTCGATCTAATGGGACAATTCTAGAAAAGCAAGCTAAACTGAAATTGAGAGTTTGAAAGAAAGAGGAAGATCAAATTTGGAGAATCACATTGTAGTTTTGTGTTCACTGGTCGACCAATTATGACTGTCTTTGTGATAATTATAATTGTGATAACAATATATGTATCATTGTTTAAAAGAGATCAAGAGAGATATAAATGTGATCAATCGATCTAGGGTACTGCATACTAAATCTACTCAGAGTGTGATGCCCATTATGAGCTGCTATATATTCCTAACAGATGTATAGCAACGAGCTCTCAAAGTATGCTGGTCGCACGGATTATTCACCGGTATGAATGTTGAAGAGAGGTAAAGAGAATCCTGTTCGGCCCACCATGTGCGAGTGGGAGATGATGGTTTTATGTGATGGGCTTAAGGCTCGTCCGCTCATGATGGGCTTAAAAGCCCGCCCACAGGATAAGGGCCCGTGGATGGGGGAACGTATAAAAGGGATGAAAGAGAGGGAGGACGCACATTTTGGCGCATTAACGTACGTACGTCCTTTCCCCTCTCTCTCTCTCTCCCAAAAGAAAAACAGTAAGGCACGTTTTTTCTTCCCTTCAAGGCGAATTGGCGTCATCAGATCGAACAGGGCCAAATTCTCTTCCTCTTATTGGCGTCGGTGTTTAATCTGTGGCTAACAAGGTACGCTTGAATCCGTGGTGTGCTTTAGGATCGGTGATACATGATTTTCCCGAGCTTGTCTTCCGCATTCGTTTTAAGGGTTCGATTTAGTGTCGAATTTGGTTTTTGGGAATCCGTTAATCCCAACATGGTAGCTACAAATCTCGATTACCAACTATGTTTTCAGGAGATGAAATGAATCTTTAAGGCCATGTGCAGAGCAACTTATTTGAGACTCATGAACTTGTTCATTTGGTCACATGTTAATATACAAAAATCTATTTAAAATTTGTTTGGCGACTGAGAAGAACATCGAAAAATAACAACCTTGCCACTCGACCGATTGGCGTTGACAAAGGCACAGTTGGGGAGGACATTAAATTATCTCTCGTTTTGATTGAATGAGGGAGTAACTCTCTCCTCCCATTTTCTTGGATCCAATATGTGCTCATGGAGCAACAATTGATTGAAAGTGGGGAAAAGCATCTAGCCATTTCAAGCACTCTTTAACTCCTTTCCAAAGTGGTTTTCATCTTTCCATCTCCCATCCTAGCTTCTGTACTCTCTCATGAGTCTGAGAATTAAATGATTCATTTAATCCTAGTCGACTTTTATTTGGTCGTCCCTCATTTGGATATGAGGGTCCTCCCGAGCTCCCTCATTAATGAGGGAGCTCACTAATGAGGAAGCACTGGGCATCTGCTCGACTAGTTTGTCAAGGTTCGCTCTCATACTTTCTAGGCTCCTCCCAGTTTGTCGAGGAATGAAGAATTTGAGGAAAGAGGGTCATGACTCTTATTCCTCAAAAGGGCCACAAACGGGAATGAGGAATAGGAGACAAGGGCCACGAAAAAGATGAGGAATAGGAGGAGAGATACTCTCTCCTTTCCTTTCTGGTAGGACCCTCCTTTTCTCCGCTTTTCTCCCATGGAGAAGCCTCTCCAAGAAATTTCCCAGCTATTTGTTCGAAAGCTTCTTCGTGAAATTCCCCCTTATAAAACCCTACTTCAAAAGATATGAAGCCCAACACACTTTATATTCGCTGCGAGCTCTTTGCCTCTTGCATCGAGGTTAAGAAAACATTTGTTTGAAAGCTAGCATATATCAATGTCTGACATCAACCTTACATAGATTACTACTCTTCATTGTTCAAAGGTTAGTTTTGCATCCAAATAGTCGAAATTTACATAGATGACTACTCTTCATTGTTCGAATATTTCCTCAGCATTTAGAGTGCAATTGATTCGCCTTTGGAAATGAGATTTAGGGAAATGCAAAGGTCTATAAAGAAATGGGCCTTGCCAATGCAAATTGCACTTGATGAATTGTAACTTAAAAGTCCTTTATAAAGCAATTTTGGGTTGAATAGTTTTTGGAAAAACTCATTGGTTGCATTTTTTTCTATTTGTTATGTAAAAAAATATAGTTCGTCGAAACCAACAAAGGGTTTAGTCTGCCGATAAGCTAGATTTGGTGTTGACAACTATCGTTTGAGGTCGTATGACCTCAAGCAGTCCTCAACAACCCTGAATTAGGCTACCTAGGTTTGCATGAACCTTGGCAACAGTTAGCGACTAGGCGAGGGCTGCCTAGGTTGTGCAAGCAGCCCTTGCCAGGGTTGCTCAACCTTTGTGATGGGTCATGAGAGTCATGCGACCCCGACGACTGTAAGGCAACCATCACCTGGGTCACATAATCTCAAATAGCCCTTTGTCCATGGATCTAGCCTCACTAACCACCCTCGCACAAAGAAGATGAACAATAACAATGAGGGCAAACCGAAAAACAAAAATATTGATGAGGGTAGTTTTGAAAGAAAAAAGGTTACTTAATCCTAGAAATAGCCTACACAAATGCTAAAAACCCAAGGCAATCAACATTTGACTGAAGAGGTCACAAATCAGTTTGTCAAAATACATCATATTTTCCCTAAGGGATTTTGAGAGCCCTTTTGAAAAGCGGAAACAAATGCAGCCTCAATGGACTTGGCTGTCTGTGTTGCTTCAAATTTATTTATTTATAAAACTTATGCAAAATTCATCTATTCCGATCAAGAGTCATTAACCAGTGTAAGTCTTATCATATGGAATTTGCATGTCATTAATGCTGAGCTTTTGATTGCTTTTTTGGAATTCGCATACAACACGTCGTAATGCAATTTGGGAGAAATTCTCAGGATCATATTTCATATGAACAATTAATTTTGCTAATTGTACAGCTTCATTTGTGGATGAGTAAGCTTCCATCGAGCAAGATTTAAGCATATAGTTAGACAATTCCTGCTACAAGCTTGTATTATTTACTTGCACCATAAATTAACGATTAACAATTTTTGTTTTTCTTTTTGGGAGACTCGAAGAATTAGAAGATGCCATCATTGAAAAATCAAAAGATTTCTTGACATCCTCGCTTAGATGGTCATTTGCTCTTTGTGGAGCTAAGGATTTACTTGTAAACATGCAAGTAACCTTCATTGGGATTTCCATAGCTCTCATCATGCTCTTTGGCATCACTTTGCGAACAAGACAAAGCAACCGTGGAACAATATTCATCAATTTTGCATTTTACATACTAGGATGTCTTGCTATTGGAAGAGGATCGATTAGTTCGCACAAAATTCTTACATCAAGGGGTCATCTCTGGTGTGTATTTTGCTATGGTAGCTACAAATCCTCATTACCAACAAACTTTTCCGGAGATGAAATGAATCTTCAAGTTCATGTGTGGAGCAATTTATTTGAGACTTAGAGACTTGTTCATTCAATCACAAATAATTATTAAAAATCTTTTCAAAATTAGTTTTGTGTCAGAAGAATCTTTTAAGAATAACACCCTTGTGACTCAACCGGTGGGTAGTGATGAGTGCGGAGTTGGGGAGGATATTGTCTAGTTGATTTCTGGATGGAATTCAACACTCTTTATCTCCCATTGTTTTCTTTGCATTTTAAGATATTTGTACATTGTGTGAGATGGATATTTGAGGTCTTTTTTTTTTTTTCTGTATTACCTGTTTTTACTATGCGTAAAAGTGTGGTCAAATTATATCAGTTCTTCATTGATACATTAAATTTGCAACTTTGCATATTTGATCCATCTTCCTGAAATAACTTTTTTCATTGCAGCATTTACATATCATGCGGCGTTTTAGGTTGTAATTTTAATTTTGAAAGGTCACATGTCTGGATTTGAAGCATCACTTCATCCATGAGAGGAAAATCCCCTTTGATGACCCTAAAGTCAAAGATACATCGGGAATTATATGTGAAATGATTTATAAAACAACACAGATGCACAGGCACACCTGATCGTGTATGTAGTTTCACCTTTTGTACGAGCAATTAGTCGGATGATCGATCAAACCCTCCCATTACGAGCCCGGAAAAAGCGAATAAGCAAGTTCAATTAACTCTAATGTTCCATACTAGGGCGGTAGTTGAAACTCTCAGGTAGCTTTTCTCGAAGATAAAGTAGAAAACTGTCCGGGCTGAAAAGAAGCTGCTACATGACAAAAAGAAGGGGAACCGCCCGAGTAGGGGCAACTGGCAATGAGATCGGGCGCTGCTTTAGGGCAAAGAGCTGGCGTTTCATTGATTTGACCCGCCACAGCCTTTCATTATCTTAAGAAGTTCATCTGATTGATTACAACACATAGATCTTACGAAGTCATAGTTTCTCATTAATTAGTTGTCTTCTGGGGCCTAAAATCGCTTTTGCATATTTCAACCATACCTAATGGTAGTTATTTTCTTCGTTTAGCGTGATAAATGAAAATTGGGGTTTCAACCCCTCAAGAAATTCGTACACAATGTCTTTATCCTGTCCTACTACCAACTCACGAGGATGTTCTTTGGGAGGGGTCGGAAAAATGTACGCATCCATCCCCTTCGAAAATCTAGGCGGTGTCTCGTGTCACCGTCAGAAGGACATTGAAAATCAAGAATGTTACGGGGCTGCCACCATTAGATGCAGAACCTTGAAAATCAAGAGTGTTAATATTAACAACACAAGACCTCTATATATTCTTTGCAACGAAGTGCTTCTTCCACTTCCTCTTTCACAAAATTCAAATAGAATCAGAGGTTATTAAGCTCCAACTTCTAGAGAGCATGATGATCGTACAGTGCCACTCGAAAATTATAAAATTCATTCATGCGAATATGTTCTAAGTACTCTATTCAGAGCACGAACTAAGTAGCTAGTCCTTTTTTTTTTTTTTTTTGGAATCTGTTTTTCTTTCAATTAATTTCTTCTTGATTTGGTACAAGATTGACGAGTACCTATAATAACGCAATAACATGAAAGGTTTGACTCAACCATTTCATAGAAGCTAATCATTGTTGCGCATTTCAATTTACAACATATTGAGATGTTAAGCCACACAATTATGTAGTTTTATATCATTTGTGAGGTCATCTATCTCTCAAGACTAATCGAAGTGACTGGATCAATGAGCCCATACTCGATATATCGATACTTGTACATCGTTTTCGGGACTCTAGGTTTGAAGTTGCTTCTCTAGATGAGTTTGTTTTTGTTCATGTGATAGGTCATCAATATGTGCTCATTGGTATTTGCTTTCACATCATCTTGTCTACATGCAAGAGGTTTCGATTAGTTTTTAGATATTGCTCGGCCGTTGGACAATGTGCCAGTTTTCAAAGTTCAGTTTGATTTTTTAATCTCCTGCAATCATACGGTATTTCTGTATCAATTTGATTGTATGTATTTGTAATAAATACCTATGATTTAGAGAAAAGAAAATGTCAAAATATACATGCTCTTTATCTGGGGAACCTTACGCTATTGCTGTGTCAGGTATGTGAATCTTTATAATTCATTTGATTCTTTCCTTGGCCAAATTATTTTTTTCTAATTTCTTCTGGGAAGTGTCTGAGTTTTCCAGAGATCAATTCTTGACTCATTCTAAGAGCAGAGGCTTTTACGAAATGGATCAAATTAGAGTGACCAACAAGTTCATCCTTCCGCCGAAAACAGCAATTAAGTTCATCCTGAAAACCCAACTCAACGGATGTCAAACGAAAGGCCAAATTTAATCAATCATAATAGACAAATCATAGCTCAACTTCGCAGTGTATAATCTTAAGATGGCCTAAAAACTTTTACTACGTCCGGATTTTTTGAAATCATGTCCCGTCTCAAATCATGAAAGAAAAAATTAATGTCACAAGTCATTCAGTGTTGCGTGGATCAACAAATGATTTTTCTTGCCACATGACCTACTACAAATGCGGAAGATCACTAATTGATGACTTGGACTAAAAAAAAAAAAGGCCAAAAGAAGCCTAAAAGATAGTCATGGTAGAGTCCTCGGCTCTTTGTTCTGATTTGCTTTTCTATCCACTTGGAAGCCCAAAGCTTATGATCAATGCGCCCATTGTTGTAGCTTCACTAGCAAGTTGGAAGGAAATCTCTCCGTATGAGGTAGCAATTGCTTGAAGGACAAGATGAACAAAGTTTCGCCAATAAAATAACCAGAAGTTGTAATATCATGGAAGATAGTGGGGAGAGATTGATAAATTTTGGGGTAGAATGTGATAATATACAAAATGACTATTTTTTTTTTTTTAAGAGAATAGTCATGATAGAGTCTCATACTCTTTATTTTGAATCTGCCATTACGTACACTTGAAACCCTAATGACCCAGATCAATAAGCCTATCGCCGCAGCTCACCAACAAGTGAGAAGCGAGGAGATCTCTCCACGTAAGGTAACAGATGTAATTCTGTAACCAAGTGCTTGTTCTCGAGAAGCCTGGTCCAAGAAACAAACATGAAACCACTCCTTGAAGCCAGATCTTGGGAGGCCCATCACATCAAGGCGACGATAAGAGCACGATCTTCATATGCCCCAAATCCATTCTCGGCCCCTATATTGCGTGCAAAACTGTTTTTAAGCATGAAATAGTTCCAATTTCAGAATAATTCCACACTTGGCATGCGTATAATTTATTGAACACTCGTTAATGGATATGGAAAATATTATAAATGAAGTAAGACACTTAGTCATAGAGAATTAAGTGGTGGCGATTGATGATTTGCTCCTGGATATGAATGGATATTTAAATAGGTTAGGGGATTTAGTTATAAGGCCATATATGCCTGTAATTCTAATTAGGGGAAGCTAGCTCCAACTAGTGCTTTCATTGGCTGATTACAAACATGTACGGAGAGCAGTCACATTAAATTTAGAACCTTTTCTCAACTCATGAATGGAAGGAGGAAAACACAATCCTTTATTATGTCAGTCACATATAATTTGATCAATTATAATTGGTCTTCATAATCTCAAGATTAAGAGGAAGAGTGTTTACAACTTAATGCACAATGCAAACAGAAGGAATAGCAACATTAACGGCCTGAAGTTTTGTTTGCAGATCTACCATCCTCAAAACATAGTCTCTCACTCCAACAGAACCATCATACTTCATATTAAGTAGTGTTTGAAGGTGTGTTCTTATCTCAACATTAGACAATACACGGTTTCTAGCCACTAAAACCTCCATCATCTGTCTAGTAATGCAATATGCAAACAAACCACTTTTTAAGTATTCCTGAATGGAATGCTTAATAAATAGCAAGTAAATTCGATTGCTTTTTTTTTTTCAGGTAGCGAATTGTGCTTTTATGAGCTTCCGTACTTTTGGCAATAAGATTTGCCAACTTATCAGCAGTAATAGCCATATAAACATATGTTATTTCCATACCAAACAAAAAATCTTCCCTTAATCTCTTAAAGTTCGAATTGGCAAAAATCTCAATAGTAACGGATTTACCGTTTACCCAAAAAAAAAAAGTAATTGAAAAATAAGCAATGCATATAATTAGTATCATGTAAGTGCTGTGTAATTTGATATACAAATACACATCTAAAGAGTTACACATATAATTACATAATTACCTCTAGACAGAATATATGACATGTAGTTATAAACTCCCCACATAATAGCGGCTATGAAAATATATTTCGACCTTTGTGAATTCATTACATTTGGTTATATGAGCCACTATGATCAATTACTCATCCACTACACGGCCATATATACCTTCATGAACTAATACAAAATCACCTCATTTGAGTGTGTGACATCGTAATAGAACATGAGACATCCCATCATTATACAAGCGCCACTTAAGTGTGTGGGGCATGGAGCACAAGTGCAGGTGGCCTCAAAGCCCTGCAATCCGATCTGACCGATGGCGATTTGACTAATTCCCAGTTTGACCGTATGGTCCAACTGGTTGACCGGTCTGGTCAACAATAACCCGGTTTGAGCAGGTTAACGAGTCAAATCTCCGGTAGGGTCGAAGGGTGAATGAGTCGGGTTGAGTCTCGCGGGTCATTGGGCTACTGATGTCATGATGACGACAACCTTAGCCCGTGTAGTGCATGCACAAGGCATGCTTATGCGTGAGCACTCACGAAGGCATATGAGGGCATATGGGGTGTGTGCTCCACGCCTCAACTAAGCATGGCCAGGCTTGGGGGCAATGTGTGGTCTCTCTCGATTGCACGCCGCCCATGGTTTTGCTCGTCTCGTCGAGTCCTTTCTATTTATAGCATAAAAAATGATTTTTTGCTACACAAAAAATCACGAAAAAAGGGCAAAAACTATACGTCCATGTTCTAATCTATAGATGCTCTAATATCACATTTTAGACGCTAAAATGTGCCATCCTACAATCTTCATAACTAGAGCAAGAACACATTTAATCGAGTAGAAAGATTAATGTACCTATTTTAAAATCTATTGTTCTTGATGCAAAAGCGGAAAAGTGATGATCTAAGCAAGTCATCCTCCTCTATTGCATTTTGTATCATTAACTCTATGAGACGGACCTTCTCTTTTTAGCATTAGGTAAACGTTCTTTTGTGAGGATAATTGTGAGAGTTATGATTAGAGAAGAGATTTGAGTATTATTTATAAAGTTTTTAGCCAAACCATCTCATTATGGGCTAGGTTCAACTCAGCTTACACTAACCAGCCCCATATTGGATTAATTAAGAAACTTTTTACCTCACCTTAGACCAATCTCATAAAATGATAAATTATAATATCAATTAATATAGTTCATATTAGGAAAACTCTTATATGTGTATATAGTCGCGACTTTTGCACAAGTAATTAATTTGATGATCAATCAAACCTTCCTATTATGAGTGGGAAAATGTGAAGCTAAGAACAAAGTTTAATTCCAACCAAAAAAAAAGGAAGTTTAATTAACTCTAACGTTGTATGTAACTCAGGAATTTGAAATCTCAGGTAGCCTTTCTCAAAGTTAAGGAAGAGGAAATGTCCGGGCTGAAAAGAGCTGGCGTTTTCATTGACTTGACTCTCTACAGTCTTTCTCAAAGTTAAGGCAGAGGAACAACACATGTTCTTGATCTAATAGTCATGGTATTGCGGCATGCACTATTTTAAATTTTTTATTCGTACAAGATAAAATGTCAAATATAAATATGTAGATTTTTTAACAATCAGAACATTATGACGATTTACACCATGACAATGCGTGGACTACCAACTCCCATTGGGAGGTGGTTGGGACCAACCCAAGATCCATGTCCGGTCAAATGGATCCTGTGTAGAACCAGTGGGATCCCCTTTGAAAATCAAGGAGGTGTCGGGTCCCCATCAAACATAGGACATTGAAAATCAAGAGTTTCAAGGGCGTGCCACCATCATATGTAGAACATTGAAACTCGCGAGGGTTAATATTAACTCCACAAGACTTCTGTATGTACTATCCGACGAAGTCTGTGTTCGACTTCCTCGTTCACAAAATCAAGAGAAAAAAAAACTCATAGGATTCATTGAGCGCCAAATTCTCTAGAACATGGTGGATCATAAGTGTCGCTTGGAAGGTACATAATTTATATATGTGAATATGCTCTATCAACTCTGCTCAGAACACGGACTAAGTAGCTAGTTTTTTTTTTTTTTCCTCTTAGTTATGTTTTTCTTTCAATTGATACCTTCTTGATTCAGTACAATGACGACTACCAACCACAACAATAGTAACAACATGAAAGATTTGACTCAATCAAGAGATTCCACATTCCACTCACCTTGTTGAAGCTACTTGTTGTTGCACATTTCAATTCACCAATTATGCAGTTGTGTATTATTTGTAAGGTCATCTATCTCATAGCACTGATTGGAGTTAGCAGACCCATGAGGCCAAACCTGATAAATTGGTACTTGTCCATCTTTTTCTTTGGGACTTTTGGCTCCA
Organism: Eucalyptus decipiens; assembly: GCA_014182575.1. Classification (NCBI taxonomy): domain Eukaryota; kingdom Viridiplantae; phylum Streptophyta; class Magnoliopsida; order Myrtales; family Myrtaceae; genus Eucalyptus; species Eucalyptus decipiens. The sequence goes on from CM024613.1 coordinate 21,575,304, forward strand.
TGTTGCTAAACGAGCCCATCTTTGAATATGTGGTAGGTCGTTAATATGTGCTCGTTAGTGTTTGCTTTGGCATCATCTTGTCTACTTGCAAGAGGTTCAAATTGGTCTCTAGAGATTGTTCAATCTTTGGATAATGTGCTATTTTTGAAGTTTCGTTTGATTTTTTAAGCTCCCGCAGTCACATTGTATTTGTGTATCAACTTGGTTGCATGCATTTGTAATAAATACTTGTGATGTCGGGAAAAAAAGAATGCCACCATATACATGTTTCTTATTTGGTGAACCTTACGTTATTGCCATGTTATGTATGCGAATATTGGTAATTCATTTGATTCTTTTCTTGGCCAAATTGTTTTATTTTTATTTTTCTAATTTCTCCTGTGAAGTGTCTTGAGTTTTTCAGAGACCAATTCCATTGACTCTGCTTAGCAGCAAGGGCTTTGACGAAGTGGATCAAATTAGAGTGACCAACAAGTTTATCCAGCACTGTAGAAGGGAGGCTACTTTTGTTGCGGATTGGGCCACTAAAGCCCATGGATGCAAGTCTCCACATTCGAATTGGGTTATTTCACCTCCTCTAACTCTTTTGGACCTGTTATGTACTAATGCCCAATTATTGGGCCAAGCGTTTATTCCTAGTTGAATGAAAGTTTTGACGCAAAATAAAAAGTTCATCCTCGGGCAAAAAAATAAAAATAAAAATAAAATAACTTTATCCTATAAACCCAAGTCATTGGACCTCAAACGAAAGGTCAAACATATTAATCAGTCGCAATAGACTAATGTATAGCTTGGCAACAGTTTATTATCGAAAAATGGCCTCAACATTTATGATACATCGGGATTTTTTGATATCATCTTTCCTATTTGAAGTAATGAAAGAAAATGATAACGTGAAATGTCATTCAGTAGAGAGTGGATGTAAAGATGATTTTCTTACCACATAACCTATTGTAGATGTTGAAGATCACTAATTGATGACTTGGACCTAAAAAACCAAAAAAGGCCTAAAAGATAGTCTTAGTGGAGTCTCTGGCTCCTTGTTCTAATTTGCTACTTCGTCCACCTGGAACCTAATTACTCAAGATCGATAAGCCCATTGCTGCGGCTTCATTAGCAAATTATAAGGGAGGAAATCTCTCCATATGAGGTAGCAAATGCTTAAGGTACTGATTGAACAAAGATCTGCTTACAAGATGACTCAAACTTGTAATATTGTGAAAGATAGTAGGGAGAGATCGATAAATTTTGGGGTAGACTAAGATAATATACAAAATGCCTGAAAAAATATTTTAAAAATAGTCATGATAGAGTCTCCAACTCTTTATTTTGAATCTGCTACTTCGTATGCTTAGAACCACAGTATCCAAGATCGATAAGTCCATTGCTGCAGCTCACCATCAAGTCGGAAGCGAGAAGATCTCTCCGGTAACAAATGTATATAACAAATGTATATAACTCTGTAACCAAGTGCTTGTTCTTGGGAAGCTTGGTCCAGGAAACAATAATAAAACCAATCGTTGAAGCCGGATCATTGGAGGCCCATCAACATGACAATAGGACCACCATCTTCATATGCCTCAGATCCATTTTTCGACCCATGTCGATCAACCTTTGGATTGCATCCAAAATTATCTTCAAGCATAGCCAGTTGGATTTCAGCAATAAACCTACACTTGGCATACGTATGGTTTATTCAATACTCGTCATAGGATACGGAAAATATCATAAATGAAGGGAGCTACTTAGTCGTGGAAAAATGATGACACTTATGTAATTCATTCCCGTAATACTCTATGAACTCTACATAGAGTGCGGATAAAGTAGCTAGTAATTTTCATATTGGAACATGTTTTTCTTCTTGACTTAGCACAAGGATGATGCAACCACAACAAATTTAACAATGAAAAGGTTTGACTCAACCAAAAGATTCCACATTATATTTGTGTTGTTTAAGCTTATCATCATCATGCATTTCAATGCACATCATATCGGCATGTGGAGCCACACGGTTCAATTTTACATCATTTACAAAATCATCTATCTCATAGCACTAATTGAAGTGATTGGACCCACGAGCCCAAACTCGATATATTAGTATTTGTACATTTTTTGGGGATTCTTGGCTTCAAGTTATTTTTTTGGATGAGCTTATATCTAATCATGTGGCTGATTGTCAATACGTGCTTGCTAGTGTTTAGTTTGGCATTATCCAATTAGCTTGACCAATGTTCCGAGTGGTTTCAAGAGATTGTTCAGCCGTTCAACAATGCGTCGTTTTCTGAAGTTGATTTTAATTTTACTGTATTTGTGTATCTACTTTGTTGCATGTCATTTGTAAATAATACTTCTGATTGGGGAAAAGAAAATGTTACCATATACACGTTGTGTTTGTCCTTATTGCCAGTTTTTTTTTTTCGGTCGAATCCTTAATGCCAGGTTAAGTGCACGATCATTGTAACTTCATTTGATTCTTTTTTTTTTTTTTGGCGAAATTGGCTTATTCTAAGTTCTTCTGGGAAGTGCTAACGAGTTTTCCATAAATTAAGAGCAAGGGCTTTTACGTACCGGGTCAAATTAGAGTGACCAACAAGTCCATCCTTAGGACTCAACTTTCGGAAAATATTGGTGCTTGTTTTATGATGCGAGTCAAAATAAATCCTATAGTTAACGACTAACGTTAAGAAAAATAAACGTCTAAGATTAGAAGCGGAGTTGATATATCTACTTGGTCCAATACTCGAAAAATTAAAAGTTTTTTAGTGAAATTAAGTACCACTAAAGTATGCCAATAGATTCAAACTTTCAACTTGATTTGGAATCCCTTATTATGAAATTATTGAATTGTCGTGACACTTCTCTATTCCTGAAAATACTTAAGCTGCAAAACCGTTGGGGCTCTTCTTAAGCTCGCTACATGTCATTTGTGAATCGATGTAATCTTCTTTAAGTTAGTTATATAAAATGCGTCGTAACAAAATTATGCTAGCACTTCGATGGCTTGCTCATTTGGGTTGGCCATGCCAGGTTCCAATCTTTCGGCACATCATCCCAATTCTTCTTTTCGAATCTATTTTCTTGTTTTTTGTCTTTATTTCCTTATCGTATTTACAAATATAAAATCAAATTATATTTAACAAATCTATAAAAAAATATATTCTAATAACTAAAAATTCGTTGTGCTTTGATGTAATTATCAAGGGCCGAGAGTAAGATATATTTCTTTAGATAATGAAAACTAACAAATGACTCATGAATTATGATGCGAACAAACTTATTCTTATTTCTGATAGAAATACAACATTAACTTTGGACATTCTTTATGTAAAAAATTCTTCTTCGCATTGATTGATATACTATTTATTTATTTTCAAACGTTACATCTAAATAGTAATTTCATTTTGAGGCACTAATCAATCAAAACTAATAAATTACTCATGAACAACGACAAAAATAGACGTATTCTTATTTCTAATATTAATCTTACAATAACTCCGAACATGCTTTGTGGGGTAAATTCTTCTTTTTATTGTTTGTTATTTTATCATGTTATTTACGAATGCTATATCTAAATTAAAATTATATTATGAGGCATTAACCATTAATTATAATCTAATAAAAGCTTATTTTGGAAGGTATTTTCTTCTAATGAAGTTTTGTTTTTAGGTCGAAGTTGTAATGAAGTTCAAAGTCCTACTTTGTTCATTCTTTTGTTCAAATATGAAAACAACAATGAATTTATCTTTGATAGGGAGAAAATATTTGATTCACATTTTCATGTAATCCTCCACTTCAATTATGATAAACGTAATATGCAGCCATAATAATGGGTAGAAGTCCATCAATTTTTTTAAGATTTTCAATCTCTTCAAAAAAAAATTTTGTCATAGTATTACAACATGCACTATTTTAAATTACTTTATTCTTAAAGAATTAAATGTTAAAGGGAAAAGACCACCAAAAACCCCAAACTTTATCCAAAGTGACAAATTTATCCAAACTTTTTTTTTGTGACATGAAAAGTCCAAATCTTTGCTAATCGTGACACATTTGCCCTACTAAGGACATTTTTGTCTTATTTTTTATATATTTTTTCTTTTTTCTATTTTTTTTTCATTTCTTCTTCCTTTTTTCTTCTTCTCTCTTCCTTCTGCTAGCCATGGCGAAGGGAAGCCGGACTCGGGCGAGGGCCGCCCTTGCCGACGTTGGGCGAGGGTCGTGCTCACCGGGTTGGCTAGGGCCGCTTGACACCAAAGTGAGGGTGACCCTCACCCGATGCCGGCAAGGGTAGCCTTCGCCTGAGTCCAGCTTCCCTCTGCCATGGTAGGCAGAGGGAAGAGAGAAGAGGAAGAAAAAAGAAAAAAAATTTAAAAGGTAAAAGACGAAAATGCCTTATAGTTTAAGGTAAATATGTCACACGGATATAAGTTCAAGGTTTTTTGTGTTACCAAAAAAATTTTAGGGTAAATTTGTCATTTGGACAAAATTTGGGGTTTTTAGTGATTTTTTCCCAATGTTAAATGTAGGCACATAGATTTTTGGGCAACGAGAATACTTGACAATTTACATCGCAGCCATGCGCATATCCTCTCTGGGAGTTCATTAACTGAATTTAATTTTGGCGCTAAAATCGCTTATGCAAGTTTCAACCATACATTAATGTGAGTCAACACAATATTTTTTTTTTTTTCGGTTATTGTGGTTTGAAAATAAAAGTCGGTGTTTTAACCCCAGAAAGTCGTACGAATTATAAGCAAATCTAACACAAATTGATAGCTAGGCAAAAATGAAAGGTTTTTTTTTTTTCCAATTTGAATGAAGAGCCCTAGCAAGGAGAACATGAATATGAAGAAGATTCCCTATCTTTAAACCAATTTACTTATCCGATTCAAGCTTAACGCTCATATTAAGGACATGTCTCAGAAGTGTCCGCTTTAATATTAAATGAACTTATATTTTCTGTGACATCCTAAATTTTAGATTCTGATTTCGATTGGATAAGTTGAGCATTTCATCGACGCGATTATAGTGACTTTCTCTGAGATAGTCACTCATGAGATAACTGATCTACCAGGTGAAGCCGTTAAAAGATTCTAAAGCAATAGACTTGAGAATTCAACTAGAAATCGACTGCTTGACTGTGCTAGTCATCAAGGGTCATTACGGCACAATTTAAAATCAATAAGAGACCGGAGATAGATCGATTCGACTAAGATGTGTAGTTAAATATGAGTGATTTTACTAAATTACAAAATTCTCGTTGATTAGCACTAAACCAATTTTCTGTCGTTTTAGGTACCTTGCGTTCGTATTTGAAATCTCAAGATTTTCACGACCATCAAGAGTTGCCAATGTGTCGAAGTACGCGTGGCTTGAAGAAAATCAACCACAAGTCAATTGCACTAAATATTCCTAAAAGCTACCCGGTAGGCTAGGTCACACTAAAAGCGCGTTTGATTAAAATTAATCGCGAATTTGAATTCGATGAAATTAAAAGTACTTGTTGTGTCATGAGCAATTTTAGGAACGTCGACTCATCTTTTGAGAAATTTCAGCAAGTTCGGGATTTTACAGAAAATTGTTTCGGACATTTCGAAAAATGAACGGAAATTTGGATTGGCCTATTTGAAGGGATTTTTGATACCTGATGTGAGTGAGTTAGTGACTGGAAATTTTGTGGGCTTTTTCCGCATCAAATCAGACCTCAATTGGAGAAGTTTTTTTAGAAATCGGATTCCGAGAAAAAAATAGAATTCTAATTTGAGGGAAATTCGGAAGTTTGAGGGACTGTCCTATCTTGGTCTTCAATGGGATGTCAAATTGTGCAAGTTGGTGAAGAAATTAGCCCTAGAATGACTAATTGATAAAGTGTTTTGAAGTTGATCAAGATTTTGATTTTGATTTTAATCTATTTTCCCCAATTTTCCCTTGGTCCCACGCCCCTCCACGTATAACCCCTTGGCCGCACATTTTCCCTCTCTCTCTCTCTCGGTTCGTTACCCCCACCGACAGCCCCTATGCAAATCCTCAATTTTACTTTTCCCCTTTGACTCATTCTTACCTCATTCTTACCTTGTCCACCAATGCATGATCTTCTGTCGTTTTCTCTCTCCCTGGCTTAGCTGGCGTCAACGATTTCCCCTCCCCTGTCTCTTTCGGTTTGCTGCTTTCATCTTTGTTCACTGCACGTTCGCTGCCCCACAAATCCCTCGCCTGATTCCTGCTGTCTTCCTCACGTGCACCAACCGAATCTCCTTCTTTCGGCCACGAAGAAATTGGCCCGCCTTCGCTCCACCTAAGCTACTTTCATCAGTATACTTTGGCTCGCTTTCGAATTCCATTCAACAGCCTATTCCAACAAATTCAGCAGCCCGTTCCAAACCGTCCAACAGCTTCAACTCGGCCCGGTTCACGGCTGTTTCAGCCACAGCCCACACCCCCACCTGCGATGGTCGATTCTAGCTCAAGCTATGCCCAAACAAACCACCGTTGCAGCACTTTGGGCCCAATTTCTGAAGCAATCTCCAACAAGGGTTGTGGGCCTTGTGGTCCCACTTTGGAGGTTGTCGTTCCTTGCCACAACCCCATCGTTTTGATCCGAGCGGATCATTAATCAGGTGAATTTAACTCAATAATCATTGCTTAGTAAGTTAATGACGTTTAATTATTGATTAGTTTAGGTTAAGTATTGATTAGGTGGTTAGTTAGATTAGATTAGTAAATTTAATTAATTACCGATGCATGTTAGGTGGATAGTCAATGCAATTAGAACCAAAACATGCTCTAGTATTTAACTAGAGTGGTTCGGTAATTTTCTGGACCCGTCTCGGCTTCCAATTAGGCTTTTCCGAGCCTAAGTCGCATTTTTAGCATTTAATAATTATTTTCCGTAATTATTTATTTATTTATTTATTTTCCGAAAATTAGACCGGGATAGCTGATAACCGGAATTTTATGCTGATTGTAATGTTGTGATATGTTTATTCAATTGAACTCGAATTTGTATTGATTTGGTGTGAATTGTGATTTTATGATATATTCCTAACTTTATTTATTTTAAGTATTTAATTGGAAAATAATCAAGCATCGGTTTACAACGCCAACAATATTTTGGTGGATCATATGAAGTGGTGGGATTTGTGGAAAGGAAATTATAATATTTTGACTAAGGCCAACCGCATACCCACATACGGCTATTTTATCAAGTATGATAAAAAGTGAGAAAAAATGTTAGTTTAATGGCTCATTATGTCATCTCGAAAAATGAAAATTATATTATATCAACTCAATGACTCTACATGTCATTTTGAAGAAGGAATAGTATACATATCAGCTCGATGACTCTATATGTCATCTTAGAGAAGGAACAATATACTATTTAGGAAGCTATTGTCTATTTTCAGCTTAGAGTAAGCTCTCCGTAAGGTGAACGGACTTTATAGATAGTATTGATTGGGCCAATCAAGAGAAGTTCGTGATGACATGTAATCGACGAAATCGATTGATCGGTAGTTCGATCCGATTGATTGAATTGATTGGTTGATGTGATTTGTGTATCTATGAGATATATTGACTTGCAGAAAGTAACAGAGGCAAAGATAAGACTTCCGACTCGTGTTTATGCTTAGGCAGCCCTAGGAGCATATTATCTTCCTAGTCGGGTCTTAGGGGGTTAAACTCGTTGAGACGTTGTCTCACCCCGTTGTGGGATAACATTTTTAGATTCCTAAGGTGAAGAATCCTAGAGCTCAGGCGGAAGGGTCAAGAGCATGGATGGCTCAAAAGATTTTTTTGTAGATAGACAAACTATACTTAGATCCTAGAATTGGACTCTATTTATAAACCAGATTGTGGTTTTTATTAATGTGTTGATTTGAAATTTGTTCTCCTACTTTTCTATCCACGTTTGTTATTGTCAGAGGATTAATAATTTGCTTTCGCATGTGCATTAAAAATGAATGGGTTGGCGATGTGTCCTGAGATATCGCAATAAGATCAACCAAGAAGGGATAGGCACGTGCTTGGAGGATTAGAGTGTGACACTTTCTATACTTTAGGCAATTTAATAATATTAAGGTGATACTTTGGGACATCGGACAATTGAATAATATAAAAATGATACTTTTGGACATTGGTGTCGTTGACGTCAATGACTTTGACACCAATGACGCGTATGTCATATTGTTCAAATTGTCCGAAAGCTTCTTTCATCTACACTTTTTAAGACACTTCCTCATTCACATAACGAGACCTCTATATATACCGTGCAATCAGCGGGCGTTCATTAAGCTCCAACTTCTATAGAGCATGGTGGACTATTCATCGACGCTCAAAAGATACCTAATTCGTTCATGTAAATATAATCTGAGAACTCCGCTCAAGGCCAGATTAAGTAGCTAATTTTTCTTTTCCTATGGAATCTATTTTTCTTGCAAGTGATTTCTTCCTCATTCGGTACAAGGACCACAAGTAACTACAATAATAACAACTACAATAAATGTTTGACTTAATCAAGTAAATGCACATTGTATTCGCCTCGTTGAAGTTGCTCTTCATCGCATGTTTAAATTCACAGCATATCTAAGCAGTAAGCGATGTGATTCAGTAGTTTTACATTATTTGCGATGTCATCAATCTTACAATATCGATTGAAGTGGAACCTGCAAGCCCAAGTCTAATATGCCCGTACTTTTACATTGTTTTGAACTCTCAACTCTAAATTGCTTCCCTAATGAGTCTATCTTCGGCCATGTGGTTGGTCATCATTGTTAGTAGATTTTTTTTCCACTCTTCGTCATTGAAATTAGTAGTTTTTTTTTTTTTTCACTCTTGCTTGTATTTAGTTTATTTAGAACAATGGTTTCCTAGTACAAAATAAGGGAAAAAAAATGCACAACTCATTAATACAACAACTAGTGGGCTATCTCCGAAGTAAAATGATAAAAGGACGCTAGTTTCGTCCCAAATAGGAAAAAAAATAAACAAAACAAAAAGAACCAAAGAGGTAAGAATTACTCTCTAATCAAGAGAGGGCTTCACATTTTTTCACAGGAAAAACCAAGCACATTCATTAACAAAGCGAAGGTAAGCTCCAGGATGGAAGCTCGTCCCGATGGGAGCAAAGGGGAGAAGCGAGAAAAGGAGTGATCGAGGGTCCTACCGGAGAATCGAGGCTGAATGGGGCATTCTGGAGAATCGGTGGAAAGAAGGATGCGTGAAATTCCCGGCTATAGGTCAAATGAAGAGTGGGACAAAGGAGAATCAACTATGCTTGTTCGAAAGCTTATGCGTCAAATTCCCCTTACAAAAACCCTACTTCAGTAGACACGAAGCCCGACACAATTTGTCTTTGCTGCGAACTCTTTGCCTCTCGCACTGAGGTGAAACAAACATCAACACTCTTTGTTGGAAACCTAGCAGAGATCAATGTCTGACATTAACTTCACTAAAAACTGAAGCTCAGAGGTCAGTTTTGCATTCAAACGGTTGAGATTTACATAGTAGTTTGCTTCGTTGCTTGCATATGTTGATGTAAATCTTCAGGAACTATATCCTCCTCTGAGTCACGAGCATTTACAGTAATTGGCTTCCTATGTTGCTTGGAATTATTATTTGTACAGCTTTGGAAAAACCCATCCATACTGATCAAAAGTAATAATTTACCCCAATTAATCCATCTATATCCTCCTGGTACAAGCTTGTGTTATTTACTTGCACCATAAATTAATGATTTCAGGTTTTGTTGTTTGTTTTATTAGGCTCAATGAAGAAGAAGATGCCACCGTTGAAAAAGCGAAAGAATTCTTGATATCCTCGCTCAAATGGTCATTTGCTCTTTTCGGAGCTAAGGATTTACTTATAAACATACAAGTGACCTTCATTGGGATTTATGTAGCTCTCATCATGCTCTTTAGCATCAGTTCGCGAACAACACAAGGTGATCATGGAACGTCATTCATCAATTTTGCATTTCTCATGCTAGGGTGCCTCATTGTTGGAATAGCACTCGACTCAATCGTACTAAATTCTTACATCAAGTGGGCTATCTTTGTTGGATTCCTTGCTAGGGTAGTTACAAATCCCAATTACCAACAACATTTTCAGGAGATGAAAGAAATCATCAAGTCCATGTGTAGAGCAACTTATTTCAAACTCAGAGACTTGTTCATCCAATTATGTGTGTACATCGAAAATCTGTTGAATATTAATGTTGCAAACCGAGAAGGATCATCAATGAATAACACCTTTGCAACTCGATCAGTGGGCGTCTATGAGGGTGGAATCAAGGAGGAGATTGTCTAGTTGATCTCATGATGGAATTTGACACCCTTATCTCTCATTTTTTTTTTCCTTTGCATTGTAAGATATTTGTATGCTATGTGAGATGGATATCCAAGGTCTTTCTTCTGCATTACGTGTTTTTACTATATGCAAAAGTGTGGTCAAATTATAGTAGTTCTTCATTGATACATTAAAATTTGCAACTCTGTATATTTGCTCCATCTTCATATAATAACTTTTTCTTTCATAGCAACATTCACATTTAGTGCTGCGTTTTGCGTTGTCATTTTAATTTTGAAAGGTCACGTGTCTGGATTTGAAGCAGTACTTCATCTAGAAGTGGAAAATCCCCTTTGAACAACTGATGAACAGGCGCACCGGATCGTGTATATAATCCCACCCTTTGTACGAGAAATTAGTAGGATGATCGATCAAACCCTCCCTTAGCTTTTCTCAAAGATAAGACAGAAGAAATGTCCGGGCAGAGAATAAGCTGTACATGACAAAAACAAGGAGAACTCCCCTCATGGGGGCAGCTGGCAATGAGATCATACGGTGCTCTAGGGCAAAGAGCTGGCGTTCCATCTTGACCCACCACAGCCTTTCATTATTTTAAGAAGTTAATCTGATCGATTACAGCACTGTTAGATCTCATAAAGTCAAGGTATTACAGAATGCACTCTTTTAAATTTTTTTATTCAGAAAAGATAAAATGTCAAATGTAGATATGCAGATTTTCTAACGAATAGGACACTATGATGATTTATACTATGACAACGCGGTAATGCCACCGACTCTCTCTGATAGGTCATTAATTTGTCACGCTCAATGGCATTAATGCACTTTTGCATGTTTCAACCATACCTAGCCGTACTACTTTTTTTCGTTCAGCGTGATAAATGAAGTGTTTCAACCCCTCAAGAAATTTGTACACAATGTTGCTGTCCTGTCCTACCACCAACTCACGAGGATGCTGGTTGGAAGGGGTCAAGAAATGAATGGATCCAATGGGATCCCCTTTGAAAACCAAGGAGGTGTCTCGTGTCCCGTCAGACGTAGAACATTGAAAATCAAGAGTATTAAGGGGTTGCCACCGTTAGATGTAGAACCTTGAAAATCAAGAGTGTTAGTGTTGACAACACAACACCTCTATTTATCCATTGCACCCAAGGGCTTGCTCCACTTCGTCTTTCACAATCCTAAAAAACTAAAAAATCAGAGTTCGTTGAACTCCAACTTCTCCAAAACATGACAGATCATACATTGCCACTTGAAAGGTACATAATTCATTTATTTGAATATGCTCTAAGAACTCTAAGAACTTAGAGAGCGGAGTATGTAGCCAATTCTTTTTTGAGGAAAAAATCATAAGAACCCTAATCTATATCCACTATGACACGTTTATTATTGTCTCGACCTTATTTTCGAGGGTGAATTGCTCAAAGAAGGCTATTGGATTACTAAGTCCGAAGACTTGGCACGGACCCTCCCAAATCTTACCAATCGCGACTTAATACTAAGAAATTAACTCATTTAAACATGCAATTATACTCAATTCGGAGCCGCCACTAATCAATTAGGGTTGGTTAGAAACCCAAGTAAAGTATGGGAGAATACTTTACTTTTGCGAACTAGAGACTCAATAGGTTCGAGGACATGTTTATGCTAGAAAAATCTAATGCCCTTTCGGTACATTTTTATTTTAATTTCAAAAATATTTTGCAGGCAGTATTGATTAATTTTAACCTAGGCTACTAACATTCAAAGGGTGGTCATGCGAGTACGCAATCAACGAAATAACATTCAATAAACCGAAGTAATAAATTGTAAGAAATTATTAACTAAAATCTTATTACGGTTATTACTCTCTTAAAATGCATGCCCTAAACATGATTTCTAAATGACATGACGCCTTAATTTTTTTTTAAGAAAAATATTAATTATATGCAATTTAAATCTAAAATTTAATATGCATGAGTTTTACTTTAATGACATGTGAGATGCAATCCATATGACATAATTTGAATCATTACAACATGTATGCAATCTAATTTACATAATCCTAAATATGCATGTGCTACATTATATGGGATGGATGACATGACAATTCTATATATATGTTCTTTTTTGTGATTTTTTTTAATGATTTTTTTAATACATATATGCAACCTACACTAAACAATGATGACATAAAATGGGATTAATTATGAACTAGTCTATTAACTAACTAAGTAAATGACCTTTGTGTTTTCTTCTTTTTAACATGACTTAAAAACAACATAATGATGCAATACTAATCTTTGGCTTTTTTATTAAAAAAAACTACACGATGGGAATATTAAAACATTAACCTATGACCCACTAACTAAAGCGCAACATGCGGTGTGCACATTATGAAATATATATAACCTAAATAACATTTTTTGTTCCTTTTCTATTTTGGTTTTATTAAAGGAAAATCAACCTAATTCTATATGAATCTTAAAAATTAAAATGCGTCGGTTTATACATGAAATGTGTATGGACCTAAATACCTAAATCCTAGATATGACATGATATGTGATGAGCAAATAACGATAACACACCAAAATATATTTCCTATTGAAAATTCATTAATGTAAATGAATGACATATCATCTTAATGATGCAAAGCAATTCATGAATTTGCCATGAAAAGTCGAAATAATCAAAAATCTAACCCAATGTTCTGGCTCAATATTTTTTATTATTATGATTTCATATGACAAATTTCCTAATCGGATAATGATAAAAATAATTCAAACCAAATCAAGTTAGAATAAAATAAAATAAAATAAAAAATATGAAACGGAATATCTAAAAATTTACCTAGTCTAACTCCCGGTTGACTTGAGGAATGGCGAAGAAGCAGTGGTGGCCAAGCTGTGATGGTGGTTCGGTGATGGGTCACCGTTCGGAACAGGGGCTGTCCGTCAGAGCTCCGGCGAGGTTCGGGCAGTAACCGGACTTGCAGCAAAACAGGGGAGGCAGCAGGTGGACAGAGCAGGAGGGAGCAACGGCGTTGGAGGTGCAGGGGAACTCGGAGCAATGGTGGCCGGTAGCGGTGGCATCCCACGGGTGTGTGGCGGCTCGGCGTTCAGTTCCAGCGTCGTGGGTCAGCAAGTAGAGCAGCAACGGCGACTGGGCATAGGTGCTGGTGCAGTGGCGTCGGCTGAGTGAAGGCAGACCATCGGGTTGCTGGGCGCGAGTTGCAGGTCGTGGGCCTCGGGTGGTCGGGCACGGCAGCGCGGCGAGCGTTGCGGGCGAGATCGGTAGAGTGCCGAGGAACGGCAGGAGTGCGGAGGTCGCCGAGGCGCAGCGTCGGGCTCTGGTGGTGGTAGGCGAGCGGGGACGACTGCGTCGCTGGTGTGGAGGACGACAGCAGCGAAGGGCTTGCGGCTGAGCTGCGGAGACTTCGTGGGTGTCGATCTGCTTCGTGACGGAGCGAAGAGCGGCGGTGACACGGTGCGATGCGGTGCTGGCGAGGGGGCTCTGTTGCTGTGGCCGGCGAAGACAGCCCGTGAAGGAGATGATTAACGTTTTCCCTTTTTTTTTCTCTTTTTTTCTTCTGCCTTCACGTCACTCACCTATCTCTCTCTCACGTCACTTTCTCTCTGACTCTTCTCTCTGCTTTTACCTTTTTTGACTTTTCTCTTCCTCTTTTTTCAATCCAGAGAAACTCCCCTCACGTCTCCTCACTTTTCTTCTTTCTTTTCACTTTTGTATTCTTTTCTCCTTCGACGAAGACGAAGAGAAGCCCCTTGTTTCGAAGCTTCGCATCCTTTATTCATGGACGAAAACTCAAAATTGTTTTTGCAGGTGAGATATTCACTCAACCACTTAATGAAAAAAATGGCTCCAAAATCACAATAATTAATTTTTTTGAATTTTGAAATTAGGATATATTTTCAACAACAAAGATTTTCAAAATCAAATATTTTATTTTATTTATTACTTTTTAAAATATTAGGTGTCAACAATTATAAACTTATTTTTATAATATGAAAAGCACCAAACTATGTTCATTATGATACATATACTTTACATTTTTTTCTTGTGATATAACAAGCCCTAAACTGTACCTATATAACATATTTACATTCCGTCAAGATTTCATCAAATGATTTTTAGCCAAAACAACATTATTTTTATTTCACTTAAGTCATGTCGATGCCATGTCAACACTATTTACTTTTTAAAGTTCATTAGGTAGATTTTTAATAGTAGTTATTGACAAAATCTCGGTAAAAGGTAAATGTGTTACATATGTATAAGTTTGAAATTTTCGTGTTATAAAAAAAATTAAAATAAATGTGTCACAATGAGCATAGTTTGAGATTTTTGATGATTTTGCGATTTTTTTCTCTTTTGAATCTATTTTTATTCCAATTAATTCCTTCTCGATTCAATACAAGGACGACCAACCACAACAATAGCAACAATACAAAAGGTTTGACTTAACCAAGAGAGTCAACATTGCAAGCACCTTGTTGAAGTTACTCACCATCATACATTTCAATACATAGCATATCATTATGCAGTTTTATATCATTGAGGTCATCCATCTCATAGTACTAATAAAAGTGACTAGACTCATGAGCCTCACCCCGAAATATCAATACTTGTACATATTTTTAGGACTCTAGGCTCCAAGTTGCTTCTCTAGACGAGCCTCAACCATATTTCTTGAGATCATTTTTCCCATTTCAAATGATAAAAGAAAATGATAACTTGACATGTCATTCAATGGCGAGTGGATCAACAAATGATCTTTCTTACCACATAACCTACTGTAGAGGTTTTTTTTTTTTTTGGTCGAACCTACTGTAGAGGTTGGAGATCACTAATTGATGACTTGGGCAACAAAAAAAAATAACAAAATAACAAAAAAAAAAAAAAGCCTAAAGATAGTCACGACAGGGTCTCCGGCTCATTGTTCTAATTTGCTACTTCGTCAATTTGGAAGCCCATTGCTTGGGATTGATGAGCCATTGCCTCAGCCTTACTAACAAGTCAAAATGACTTAGAGTTGAACAAAAATCTACTTACAAGATGACTCGGAGTTGTAATATTGTGAAAAATAGTGGGGAGAGAGTGATAAATTTAGGTGTAGACCGACAATATACAAAATGACTGAAAAAATATTTAAAAAATAGTCATGATAGAGTCTCCAGCTCTTTATTTCGAATTTGCTACTTCATAATTTGGGACCTTAATTTCCGAGATGGATGAGCTCATTACCATAGCTCACCGACAAGTAAGAAACGAGGGGATCTCTCCGTGGGAGGTAACTAATGTATATGCTCTGTAATCAAGTGCTTGTTCTCGGGAAGCTGTAACTGATTCATCTAATTAAGGAGTGATCACCAAATGCCATCGTGTGAACTTTTATCAAACAGGCAAAACTGGGAGAAAAGCTTGGTCCAAGAAATAATCATGAAACCAATCGTTGGAGCCCATCACATCTACACGAAATTAAGACCATGATATTTTTTTATTTTTTTTATAACCGAGGATCCGCAAAGCCCCCTTACAGGGTCTCCTGGCCCTAGTAGCGCCCGATAGCACATTCAGGCTCGTGTCTATACCTTGGGAGAGACTAGCATAGGATCCCACCACCATGGCTTCCTACTTACAATGCTAGCAATTGCAGGTTTCGAACGCTCAATCTCGGCAATAAGAGAGGGACTCTCAACCAACGCAGCTGCCCATTGGTGGGTCAAGACCACGATCTTCATATGGCCTAAATCCATTCTCGATCCCCGTCGATCCACCTTTGGATTGGATGCAAAAGTGTCTTCAAGCATGACGAATTGAATTTCACCAATATGTCCTGTAGGGAATAACAGATCCCCGAAAGACGGATTCTACACTGAATCGAACCCCTAAATCGAATGCGGAAGACAAAGCCCGGGAATTATATGCATAGTATGTACTATAAGTTCACATCCTTTCGTGCAACCAAATCTTTGACAAGATTATACTTGGTATCTATATGTCTGGTCTTGCCATGATATTTTGGATATTTGGTGTACGCTTTTGCTACTTGGCTATCATCGTTATCGGGTCGAGTCGGTCGCCGTCGGGTGCAGTACCCTAGATCGATCAATCACATTTATATCTCTCTTGATCTCTTTTAAACAATATATATATATATATATATATTGTATTCACAATTATGATTATCCCAAAGACAGTCATAATTGGTTCACCGGTTAATACAAAACTACAATGTGATTCTCCAAAATCGATCTTCTTCTTTCCTTTAAACTCTCAATTTCAGTTCAGCTTGCTTTTCTAGAAATGCCCCATTAGATCGAATCAAACTCATGACCATTGGCAACATCCTAAGATAGCAAATACTAAATAGAAATCTTGAGAATAAGTAAGAGTCATGAGGGGACTAAAAATTGAGGAACTCATTCCCTCAAGAGCCTCACACGCATAAAAGTTGAGATCAAACTTTTGCCACTCTTATTGGTCGTCTCATGCATACGTAGTATGAAATACGTATTACGGTATTAACTCCTTTCCCATGGAGCGCATGTCTACACTATTCAATACCGTACAGATGATAGTTCAGACATACCCAATGTCTAACTTGAGTTCACGTATCTACTCATTCACAAAATTCATCGAACTCACATCTCGGCATCTTAGACGAGATAAAGTAAAATATGTGGGGTATTTTACTTTCGGACATCGTAAGAATTATGTCCTCATCTTAACACTCGATTAAGGCGACATACATGTTTTAAGCTTGAGCTCTCGATTATCACCTAGATAATAAGCTTAAAAACAGTCTCATCTCTATTTATCACATAGTAAATGTGAGGCGATTACCCGTGTGAGTGGGCTAATCTTATATCTGTCCAACATACTTCTCAACTTAAAATAATGCACTGAGCATTAAGATGCATAAAGATCATACAAAGATTCATAGGCATTAATGATGAAAACATAAATTCATCAAATTGTGAACACTTAGGGAAATTGCAATATTCAAAAGTACATCGCCTCTACGCAATCCTAGAGATTTCATATAACCACAAAACACATCTCTAGGTATCGGTTTTCTCATAGGATCTGCTACCATTCTATGCGTAGTATGTACTCTAAGTTCACATCCTTTCGTGCAACCAAATCTTTGACAAGATTATACTTGGTATCTATATGTCTGGTCTTGCCATGATATTTTGGATATTTGGTGTATGCTTTTGCTGCTTGGCTATCACAGTTAACCAACAGTGCAGCACTTCCAATAACACCTAAATGATCCAAAAAAAAAATCTCTTAAGCCAAACACCTTCTTATACTGCTGCTGATAATGCCACGAACTTAACTTACATCGTGGACAAGGCTATACACGTTTGTTTCTTACCGCTCCAACATATGGTGCCATTATTCGGTAAGAAAACAAATCTAGAGATAGATTTTCTTTCATCTAAATCTCCTTCCCAATCAGTATCAAAATAGCCTTTGAGTTGCAGATCATTTCCTTAATAACTCAGCGTATAATCAGCAGTTCCCTTTAGATACCTCAGTATTCTTTTAACGGCTTTCCAATGTGCTTGACCTGGATTGGATTGGTAACTACTCACCATTCCAACTGCAAAACATATGTCAGGTCTTGTACACATCATAGCGTACATCAAGCTTCCAACAGCACTAGCATAAGGAACATGTTTCATTTGTTCCTTCTCTTGTGGAGTCCTTGGACATAGTTTATGACTCAATACTTCGCCTTTTGTAATAGGAGTATCTATGGGTTTACAATCTTGAAATCTTAACTCCAAGAATGTATGCAACATCACCCATGTCCTTCATCTCAAAGTTGGAAGACAACCAATTCTTCACAATATTAACAAACTCCATATTACTTCCGGCAATTAGTATATCATCAACATATAATGATATGATCACAAATTGATCATTGATCTTTTGATATATACACAATAATCCTCATCAATCATTGTAAAATCATATGCCATTATTGCATTATGAAAACATATATACCATTGTCTCGATGACTGCTTAAGGCCATATATCGACCCCTAAAGTTGACATACCTTTTCTTCTTGGCCTTTCACTATGAAACCAGCAGGTTGTTCCATATATATTTCTTCCTCTAATTCTCCATTGAGGAAAGCAGTCTTTACATCCATTTGATGTAACTCAAGATCCATACTAACCACTATTGCCGTTTAACTATGCGAATCAAAGTAAATCTCACTACAGAGAAAATGTATCTTGATGATCAATTCCTTTATGTTGATTATACATTTTCGCACAAGGCGAGCCTTATGCCTTTCTATCGAGCCATCAGCCTTTCGCTTTATTTTGAGAACCCACTTGTTCCCAATAGCTTTGCGTCCTTTTGGAAGATCAACCAGTTCCCAGATATGGTTTGACTTCATTGACTCCATTTTCTCTTCCATTGCATGAATCTATTCTTCCTTATTAGGGCAATTCAGAGCCTCATTAATATTTCTTGGCTCATCCTTATCTTGCGGAGCAATCATAAAAGTTTCCCTTTCAATGTCAAAGTGTCGACGGGGAATACTTTGGCAACTTGTTCGCCGTATGGGAGATTGCACACTTAGCACATCATTCCCCATTATGCTCCCACTTGGATTAGGTAATGATGATGCCGTCTCATCATGTGATTGCAATTGAGAATGAGTTGAATTCAATTCATCACTTCTCATATTACTCCCACTTGGATGAACTCCACTAATATCATTATCTTGATCCAAGGTTTCAAATAGGGACTAATCTTCCCCTATTTCGCCCTTCTTAGGAAATTCACCCACTAAGAATGTGACATCTCGTGATTCAAATTCAGTTATACTCCCACTTTCCTGCTCACCTGTGAACACATACCCTTTCGAGTGTTCGGAGTATCTCATGAAAATACTCTTATTTCCTTTGGGACCTAATTTCCCAAACTTGTGAGAGGACTCATGCGTATAGGCAGCACAACCCCATGACTTAAGAAAACTTAAGTCCGATTTTCTACCTATCCATAACTTATATGGAGTGGAAATAACTAATTTGGAAGGCACCTAGTTAAGTATACAAGCAACAGTTAACAACGCATCACTCCAAAAAAGTGATAGGTAAGTTAGCATGCGCCATCATGGACCTAACCATTTCCAGTAGGGTTCTGTTTCTTCTCTCTACAACACCATTTTGTTGAGGAGTATATGGAATAGACAACTATTTTTCTATTCAATTTTCATCACTTAATTTTCTGAACTCATCAGATAAATATTCTTGACCTCGATCGGATCTAAATACATTTATTTTCATATCTAATTGATTCTCTACCAGGTTCATAAACCTTTTGAAACAACTTATGCTTCAGATTTATGAGAAATCAAATAGACATATCCGAATCGAGTAGAATCATCTATAAAAGTGATGAAATAAACAGCCCCATGCCTTCCTCTCACATTCATTGAACTACAGACATCATAATAGATTAATGCAAAGGAAATTCAGCTCTTTTTACCTTTCAAATGGTTTCCTTGTGATTTTCCCTACTAGGCAATACTTATATCTGGGCAAATCGACCCTTTTTTTTTTTATTAATGTTGCTCAACAAGCCCTCTTTGGCTAGTCTATTCATATGTTGTAGGCCCATATGACCAAGTCTAGCATGCCACATAATCACATCATTATCATATGAAATAGAAGACGTGAAACAAGGGAATAACAAATATTGACATCACTACAGTCAATATATAGTACAATGAAACCATTTAGAAAGTGACCACAACCATAGTAGTTTGTATCCAAATACAAATCTACATATTCTATTATGGAAGTTCACACTAAAACCAAGCTTAACCAACATCAAAACAGACATTTTAATTTCGACGAATCTCTCGGGAGCATATGGAACATCATGTAGGAACAAGGTGCGTCCACCACGCATGTTCAATTGGCAGGTGCCAATCCCTTTAACTTCATCTCTGGAGTTATATCCCACATAGATCCACTTAATTCCAGTAGGTATTCTTCGGAATTCCATGAAGGATCCTCTATCCTTCCTTACATGGTCTGTCGTTCTTGAATCTACAATCCACAAAGGATTGGATTCAATTAATAATGCAGAACTTGACACATAAGCAAAGTTCTCAAATGTACAAGAGGTGTTTACTTTCTTTGGCTCACGACAGTCGCGAGTATAGTGACCTCTCTTGTCACAATTGTAACACCTCACCCTTGACATTTTCTTCACTTGAGGACGTTTTCCTCTCTTGTGTTGGTTAACTCTTGATTTCTTGCAACAAGGACTTAATCCTTTGCATTCTCACATATTGAACGAATCAATACGCTTGCGCTTAGAGCACAAAGCCCTTTCGAGCTAGAACCAAAGATTGCAAATATCTATTATCGACTCAAATGCCGATAGGCCCTCGCCTAGCTCAAGGTGGCGCACAACATTCATAAGATCTTCTATAACATGGTCAAGAGCTTCTAGTGCTTCTTGCTTTTCCAGACATATTGAATCTTCATTTTCAATATTTCTCAATTGTTGCCGTTCATATCGGCAATCACGTTCTTAGTTGCCGAAACCATCACCAACACACGACATACATGCACGAATAATTAATGCCTATCACTTATGCATCTACTTTTGCACAGCACCCATTATATCGTTGAACAATTTCAAGTAAGGTTTCAGAATCAAAAGGTCACTATGTTTCCAATCATCCTCGAAAATCCTAACTCAAAATTGTTATTAATATAATTGTCATATGCAAAATAAGTCCTATGAAGTTACAAAAACTTCTATAACTACCCACAAGACTAACTACCCACAAAGAATCCAAAGAATGTAAAAGCAAATAATAATTTATATTCAACAGAATAATCATACTTGCAACATAATACAACTAATATATCACACTAAGCAATATATACAGAGATATTTACATCCATAAAAATCTCATAATTAATCTAAGAAATAATCGGGAATGTCCCTTCTAATCTATCACCAAAACATCGAGAAAACCGAAGGCACATTTGCCAACCATGGAAAAAAATTTTGGAGAGCTTTCATGTCGCCACCAAGGCGCATTCACTCTGCGCCATGTGGCGCTTAATCTAAGGGTTGAAGTTTTAGCTAACTCAATCCTATAGTACTCTCTTACAAAAGCTTCCACTAGCTCCCTATAACCCGGGACCACGTTGACCTCCCATAACCGATCTAACACCGCTTACCATTCGGTGGAAGAGTGTTCATCATAGCCGGCACCTTCTCAAAATCCGGCATAAGATAACCATTCCGATGATTTCGTATCATCCGATTGACCCCGACCACATGTGATACTAAATCACCGTCATGCCACCGATAATCAGCTAATTCTTTCATCAGCCTTTTAAGTCTTGCATTTCCCTCGTTCGTTCCGGGATTGCAGGTATCCGTGCATGACGCATCATAGTTCCTGCAAAAAATGCATAACTAAAATTGGATCACTTATAATCCATAATGCACATTAGGGAAAATACATAATTTTCCAAAATTCATGCAACACATGCATAATAAAAAAAAATAGATTACATATAAACCACATAGGCATACATGAAAAAAAGAAACAAATTCCTTTTTTTTCCTTTTTTTTTTTTTTTTTTTTTTTTTTTTTCTGGTCAACGGTCAAAGTCAACGGTCGGTCAACAGTCAACGGTCGGTCAACGGTCAAGTCTACGGGTCAACGGGCGTGGGTCGTCGGACCGATCGGGCCAGTCGGGCCGCTCACGCGGACCGACGCACGTGCCGCGCGCGTGAGCGTGCCGACGTCACTGCACGTCGGCCCGCAGTGCGCGGCATGCGCCAGCGATCGGGTCGGGTCGGTCGCCATCGTCGGTCATCGGCCGGTGACCGCCCGGCGAAACGCCGTCGGTGATGACGTCATCGGTGACGTCATCCAAGACCGACGCGTGCCATTTCGCCGGTCGCCGGTGTGCACGTGCCGGTTCGTCGCCGGCGCGTGTGGCGCACGCGCTGGCCATAGCCAGCGCTTCGGGCGCGTCGCGCCCACGCGCAGCGCCTTCCGGCTGCGTGTGTGGGCGCATGCGGCGTCTCCCAACGGCGTGCGGCATGTCGTCGGACTTGTCTCGACGTCGCCTTTCACCCAGTGTTTTCAGACTTCGTTTTCGACTTACGAAAACTCGGAAAAATCGCCGAATAACGCTCGGGTGTCGGGATTTCACGCCCAATCCGTACGGCCGAGAATTCTTTCTCGAAAAATCAACCAAAAACATCAAAACAGGTCGTGAAAACGTGAACTAGGGCTCTGATACCAATGTAGGGAATAACGGATCCCCGAAAGATGGATTCGACACTGAATCGAACCCCTAAATCGAATGTGGAAGACGAAGCCCGGGAAAACACGTATCACCGATCGTAAAGCACACCACGGAATCGAGCATACCTTGTTAGCCACAGATTAAACACCAATGCCGAAGAAGAGGAAGAAATTCTGATCAATTCGATCCGATGAAGCCTTGAAGGGAAGAAATAGAAGCCGTATGCCTACTGTTTTCTTCTTTTTGGGAGAGAGAGAACGCGCGGGAGAGGGAGAACGTACGTACGTTGATTCCAACCAACGGGTGTCTTCTCTCTCTCCCTCCTCCCTTTTATACCTTCCCCCATCCACGGGCCTTATTCCCGTGGGCCGGGCTTTTTGGGCCCAACTTGGGCGGACGGGCCTTAAGCCCATCTCTTAAATCCATCATGTCCACACTTGCCATACGTAGAATTTATCGAATACTCATTATTGGATACATTAATATTATAAATGAAGTAAGACACTTAGTCGTGGAGAATTAAGTTGTGGCGATTGATGATTTGGTCCTGATATGTATGGATTTTAAATAGGTTTGGGGATTTAGTGATAAGGCCATATTTGCCTGTAATTCTAATTAGGGGAAGTAAGCTCCAACTAGCCCTTCGTTTGGCCAATTACAAACTTGCACAAAGGTTAGTCCATGTAATTTGAATATTGTAAAATGTTTTCTCTAGTCATGAATGTAAGGCGGAAAACACAAACCTTTATTATGTTACCGCTAACGCCACTATTTTGGAGATATGAATTTTCAATAATTATTATTTAAGTAGACTAATGAAGATGGAAGATATTAACACGTATTCCTTTAACGAATTAAAAAAGAATACAGTTATACTTTGTCTATTATGATTAATTCATGTACACGACCTTTCCTTTGATATCTAACGAATTGGGTTTTTCAAGCTATATCACTGTGAACTTTTTCAAATGGTCAATCCAATTAAAAATGGAGACATTAGAATGGAGACGAATTGGTCGCGAACCTTTTGAGAATAAAAATATTATACAGTTATACCTTATGTATTATGAGTAATTAATATACACAACCTTTCGTTTGACTCCGATGATTTGGCTTTTCCAAGCTAACTTACCGTGAACTTTTTCAAATAGTTAATCTGATTAAAAAAAGAGACATTAGAACAGATTGGAGAATTAAAAAAGAAGACAATGTGTCAGCCCGGTTAGATTATATAAAGGATGTACACTCTCTTTTAAATAAAAACATGAACTCTCTTTGTTAGACAGCTAGCAAAGATCAATGTCCGACATCAACTTCCCTTCAACCGAAGCTCAGAGGTTAGTTTTGCATTAAGACAGGCGAAATTTGCATTGATGGCTACTCTTCGTTGTAGGCGTAAGTTGATCTCGCTCCTTTGGGTCACAAGTATATAGTGCACTAGGCTTTCTATATTTGTTGTTATTTTCCCAAAATCAATCCATTTCAATCAAGAGTCTTCCATTAATTACTGCAATCAATCCGTTTAGACTAATTATATAGACTTTGCTTGTCATTAATTCTGAGCTTTAGTTTGTACTTTTGGATTCGAATGTGACATGTCGTAATGCGATCTGGGAGAAATTCTGAACATCATATTTCGCATATACAGTTTATTTTAACCATCTTGCGGTTTCATTTGTGGATAAGTTTCCATCGAGCAAGATTTAAGCGTGTGGGGGGACCTCTCCTGCTACAAGCTTGTATTGTTTATTTGAATTCTAAATTAACAATTTCAGACTTTGTTGTTCTTTTTTGTAGACTCAGAGGACAAGAAGACGGCATCGTTGAAATCAAATTTTTTCTTGAAATCCTCGCTTACGTGGTCAGTAGCTCTTATCAGAGCTAAGAATTATCTATACAAGCAGCCTTCATCCCCATTTGATGGTTTTAATTGGTGATGGGCTTAAGACCCGTCCGTCCGCCCATGCTGGGCCCAAAAAGCCCGGCCCACGGGAATAGGGCCCGTGGATGAGGAAGGTATAAAAGGGAGGAGAGAGAGAGAGATGGCACTGGTTGGACAATTAAACGTACATACGTTCTCTCCCGCGCGCTCTCTCTCTCCAAAGAAAAACAGTAAGGCAAACGGCACTGTCTTCCCTTCAATTGACATCATCGGATCAGAATTTCTTCTTCTTCTTCAGCATTGGTGTCTAATCTGTGGCTAACAAAGTACGCTTGAATCCGTGGTATGCTTTAGGATCGGTGATACGTGTTTTCCCGGGCTTCGCTTCCGCATCGATTTAGGGGTTCGATTTAGTGTCGAATCCACGTTTTCGGGGATCCGTTATTCCCAATATTGGTATCAAAGCCCTAGTTCGTGTTTTTCCCGACCTGTTTTGATGTTTTTGATTGATTTTTCGCAAAAACACTTCGGCCATACGGATCGGGGCAAAAATCCCGACACCCGAGCGTTGTTCGGCCATTTTTCTGAGTTTTCGTAAGTCGAAATAAAATTCTGAAGGAATAGGAAGAAGGGCGACGTCGAGACGAGTCCGGCGACACGTCGTGCGCCGCCGGGTGATGCCGCACGCGCCCACACGCGCGGCCGGGTGCGTTCGCCGGTGACGAACCGGCACGTGCGCTCCAGCGGCCGGCGAACCGGCGCGTGCTGACGTAACCATGACGTCACGGTAACCGCCGGGATGACGTCATCGGTGACGTCATCGCCAACGACCGTTGGCCGGCCGGCGGCCACCGGCCGGCGAACCGACCCGACGCAACCCGACCCGGCCGAGCGGAATCGGCACGCGCACGGCACGTGCGTTCGGTTCGTCCGAACCGCCCGACCGGCGCGACCGGTCCGACCGCCTCGGCCAGTCCAACCTGCGCGCCCGTTGACCCGAGCCGTTGACCGACCGTTGACTTTGACCGTTGACCCGAAAAAAAAAAAAAAAAAAAAAAAAAAAAAAAAAAAAAAAAAATTGTTTCTTTTTCATGTATGCCTATGTGGTTTATATGTAATCTATTATTTATTTTGCATTTGTTGCATGAATTTTGGAAAATTATGTATTTTCCCTTATGTAAATTATGGATTATGGGTAATCTATTTTTAGTTCTGCATTTGTTGCAGGAACTATGATGCATTATGCATGGATACCTGCAATCCCGAGAACGAACGAGGAAAATGCAAGACTTAAAAGGCTGATGTCAGATTTAGCTAATTATCGGTGGCATGACGGTGATTTAGTATCACATGTGGTCAAGGTCAATCAGATGATACAGGAAATCATCTGGAATGATTATCTTATGCTGGATTTTGAGAAGGTACCGGCTTTGATGAACACTCTTCCACCTGAATGGCAAGCAGTGTTAGGTCGGCTATGGGAGGTCAACGTGGTTCCGGATTATAGAATGCTAGTGGAAACTTTTGTAAGAGAGTACTATAGGATTGAGTTAGCTAAAACTTCAACCCTTAGATTAAGCGCCACATGGCGCAGAGTGAATGCGCCTTGGTGGCGACATGAAAGCTCTCCAAAAGTTTTTCCATGGTTGGCAAATATGCCTTCAGTTTTCTCATATGTTTTGATTGATAGATTAGAAGGGACATTCCCTAATTATTTCTTAGATTAGGATGAGATGTTTTATAAGTGTAAATATCTCTTTCCATGTTGATATAACTCTGTATATATTACTTAGTGTAATATATAATTGTATTATGTGAAAGCATTGTTATTCTATTGGATGTTAGATATCTGTTGCTCTCTGTTATTGCTGGTTGCTGTGGGTAATTAGCTGTGGGTAATAATAGAAGTTTTTGTAACTTCATAGAATTGATTTTGCATATGACAATCATATTAATGATAGTTTTAAGTTAGGATTTTTGGAGGATGATTGGAAACATAGTGACATTTTGATTCTGAAACCTTACTTGAAATTATTTATTGATATGATGGGTCTGTGCAAAGTGGATGCATAAATGATAGGCATTAATTATTCGTGCATGTATGTCTCGATGTGTTTAGACCGATGGTTTCAAAGCAACTAAGAACGTGATTGCTGATATGAACGGCAACAATTGTGAAATATTGAATATGAAGATTCAATATGTGCTGGAAAAGCAAGAATCACTAGAAGCTCTTGACCATATTATGGAATATCTTGAGGATGTTGTGCGCCACCTTGAGCTAGTAGAGAACATTTTGCAATGCTGGTTCTAGCTCAGAAAGGGCTTTGAGCTCTAAGCGCAAGCATATTGATTCGTTCAATATTTGAGAATGCAAAGGATTAAGTCCTTGTTGTAAGAAATCAAGAGTTAACCAACACAAGAGAGAAAAACGTCCTCAAGTGAAGAAAATGTCAAGAGTGAGGTGTTACAATTGTGACAAAAAGGGTCACTATGCTCGCAACTGTTGTGAGCCGAAAAAGGTAAACACCTCTTGTACATTTGAGAACTTTGCTTATGTGTCAAGTTCTGCATTATTGACTGAATCCAATCCTTTGTGGATTATAGATTAAGGAGAGACAGACTATGTAAGGAATGATAGAGGATCCTTCGTGAAATTCCGACGAATACCAACTGGAACTATGTGGATCTATGTGGAAAATAACTTCAGAGCTGAAGTTAAAAGGATTGGCACCTGCCAATCAAACATGCGTGGTGGACGCATTTTGTTCCTACATGATGTTCTATATGCTCCGGAAATTTGTCAAGATTTAAGTGTCTATTTTGATGTTGGTTAAGCTTGGTTTTAGTGTGAACTTCCATAATAGAGGTGTAGATTTGTATTTGGATACAAACTACTATGATTTTGGTCACTTTCTGGATGGTTTTATTGTACTAAATGTTGACTGTGGTGATGTCAATATGTTATTCCCTTGTTTCACGTCTTCTACTTTATATGATAATGATGTGAATATGGTGGCATGCTATACTTGGTCATATGGGCCAACAACATATGAAAAGACTAGCCAAAGAGGGCTTGTTGGGCAACATTGAAAAAGTCGATTTGCCCAGATGTGAGCATTGCCTAGTAGGGAAAATGACAAGGAAACCATTTGAAAAGGTAAAAGAGCTGAATTTCCTCTGCATTTAATCCATTCTGATGTCTGTGGTTCAATGAATGTGAGAGGAAGGTAAGGGACTGTTTATTTCATCACTTTTATAGATGATTATATTCGATTCGGATATGTCTATTTGATTTCTCATAAATCTGAAGCATAAGTTGTTTCAAAAGATTTATGAACTTGGTAGAAAATTAATTAGACAAGAAAATAAAAGCATTAAGATCCGATCGAGGTCGAGAATATTTATCTGATGTATTCAGAAAATTATGTGATGAAAGAGGAATAGAAAGACAGTTGTCTATTCCATATACTCCTCAACAAAATTGTGTTGCGGAGAGAAGAAACAGAACCCTACTAGAAATGGTTAGGTCCATGATGGCGCATGCTAACTTACCTATCACCTTTTGGAGTGATGTGTTGTTAACTGCTGCCTATATACTTAACCGGATGCCTTCCAAATCAGTTACCTCCACTCCATATAAGTTATGGACAGGTAGAAAATCGGACTTAAGTTTTCTTGAGTCATGGGGTTGTGTTGCCTATACACATGAGTCCTCTCACAAGTTTGGGAAATTGGGTCCCAAAGAAAAGAAGAGTATTTTAATGAGATACTCCGAACACTCGAAAGGGTATGTGTTCATAGGTGAGCAGGAAAGTGGAAGTATAACTTAATTTGAATCACAGGATGTCACATTCTTAGTGGATGAATTTCTTAAGAAGGGCGAAATAGGTGAAGATTACTCCATATTTGAAACCTTGAATTAAGATAATGATATTAGTGGAGTTCGTCCAAGTGGGAGTAATATGAGAAGTGATGAATTGAATTCAACTCATTCTCAATTGCAACCACATGATGAGACGACGTCATTATTATCTAATCCTAGTGGGAGCATAATGGGAAATGATGTGCTAAGTGCACAATCTCCCATAAGGCGAACAGGTTGCCAAAGTATTCCCTATTGACGTTTTGACATTGAAGGGGAAACTTTTATGATTGCTCCACAAGATAAGGATGAGCCAAGAAATATTAATGAGGCTCTTAATTACCCTAGTAAGGAAAAATGGATTCATGCAATGGAAGAGGAAATGGAGTCAATGAAGTCAAACCATGTCTGGGAACTGGTTGATCTTCCAAAAGGACGCAGAGCTATTGGGAACAAGTGGGTTCTCAAAATAAAGCAAAAGGCTGATGGCTCGATAGAAAGGCATAAGGCTCACCTTGTGGCGAAAGGGGTATAATCAACAGGAAGGAATAGATTATGAAGAAACATTTTCTCCTGTAGTGAGATTTACCTCGATTCGCATTATTCTAGCAATAGTGGTTAGTATGGATCTTGAGTTACATCAAATGGATGTAACGACTGTTTTTTCTCAGTGGTGAATTAGAGGAAGAAATATATATGGAACAACCTGCTGATTTCATAGTGAAAGGCCAAGAAGAAAATGTATGTCGACTTTATGGTCGATATATAGCCTTAAGCAGTCGTCAAGATAATGATATATACGTTTTCATAATGCCATAATGGCATATGATTTTACAATGATTGACGAAGATCATTGTGTATATATCAAAAGATCCAAGGATCAATTTGTGATCATATCATTATATGTTGATGATATACTAATTGTCGGAAGTAATATGGAGTTTGTTAATACTGTGAAGAATTCGTTGTCTTCCAACTTTGAGATGAAAGACATGGGTGATGTTATATACATTCTTGAAGTTAAGATTTCAAGATTAAGATTTCAAGATTGTAAACCCATAGATACTCATATTGCAAAAGGTGAAGGATTGAGCCATAGACTGTGTCCAAGGACTCCACAAGAGAAGGAACAAATGAAATATGTTCCTTATGCTAGTGCTGTAGGAAGCTTTATGTACGCTATGATGTGTACAAGACCTGGCATATGTTTTGCAGTTGGAATGGTGAGTTGATACAAATCCAATCCAGGTCAAGCACGTTGAAAGCCGTTAAAAAGAATACTGAGGTATCTAAAGGGAACTGCTGATTATACGATGAGTCATTAAGGAAAGGATCTGCGACTCTAAGGCTATTATGATGTTGTTTAGGGAGGAGATTTAAATGAAATGAAATCTACCTCTGGGTTTGTTTTCTTACCGAATAAAGGCACCATATGTTGGAGCAGTAAGAAACAAAAGTGTATAGCCTTGTCCACGATGTAAGTTGAGTTCATGGCATTATCAGCAGCAGTATAAGAAGGTGTTTGGCTTAAGAGATTTTTTTTGGATCATTTAGGTGTTATTGGAAGTGCTGCAGATTAATTGTTGGTTAATTGTGATAGCCAAGCAGCAAAAGTGTACACAAAATATCCAAAATATCATGACAAGACCAAACGTATAGATACCAAGTATAATTTTGTCAAAGATATGATTGCACGAAAGGATGTGAACTTAGAGTACATACTACGCATAGAATGGTAGCAGATCCTATGAGAAAGTCGATACCTAGAGATGTGTTTTGTGGTTATATGAAATCTCTAAGATTGCGTAAAGGCTGATGTACTGAATATTGTAATTTCCCTAAGTGTTCACAATTTGATGAATTTGTGTTTTCATCATTAATGCCTATGAATCTTTGTATGATCTTTATACATCTTAATGCTCAGTGCATTACTTTAAGTTGAGAAGTATGTCGGACAGATATAAGATTAGCCCACTCACACGGATAATCGCCTCTGTTTATTGTGTGATAAATAGAGATGAGACTGTTTTTAAGCTTATTATCTAAGTGATAATCGAGAGCTCAAGCTTAAAACACGTATGTCGCATTAACTGAGTGTTAAGATGAGGATATAATACTTACGATGTCCGAAAGTAAAATACCCCACATATTTTACTTTATCTGTCTAAAATGCCAGATGTGAGTTCTGATAAATTTTGTGAATGAGTAGATACGTGAACTCAAGTTAGACATTGGGTAAGTCTGAACTATCATATGTACGGTATTGAAAGGTGTAGACATACGCTCCATGGGAAAGGAGTTAATACCGTAATACGTATTTCATACTGCGTATGCATGAAACGACTAATAAGAGTGGCAAAAGTTTGATCTCAACTTTTATGCCGTGTGAGGCTCTTGAGGAAAAGAGTTCCTTAAGTTTTTAGTCCCCTCATGACTCTTACTTATTCTCAAGATTTCTATTTAGTGTTTGCTATCTTATGATGTTGCCAATGGTCATGAGTTTGATTCAATCTAATGGGACATTTCTAGAAAAGCAAGCTGAAATGAAATTGAGAGTTTGAAGGAAAGAGGAAAATCGATTTTGGAGAATCACATTGTAGTTTTGTATTCACCAGTTAACCAATTATGACTGTCTTTGGGATAAAGATTAAGAGAGATATAAATGTGATCGATCGATCTAGGGTACTACATACTAAATCTACTCGGAGTGTGACGCCCATTATGAGTTGCTATATATTCCTAACAGATGTATAGCAACGAGCTCTCAAAGTATGCTGGTCGCACGGATTATTCACCAGTATGAATGTTGAAGAGAGGTAAAGAGAATTCCGTTCGGCCCACCATGTGCGAGTGGGAGATGATGGTTTTAATTGGTGATGGGCTTAAGGCCCGTCCGCCCATGCTGGGCCCAAAAAGCCCGGCCCACGGTAATAGGGCCCATGGATGGGGAAGGTATAAAAGGGAGGAGAGAGAGAGAGATGGCACTGGTTGGACAATTAAACGTACGTACGTTCTCTCCCGCGCGCTCTCTCTCTCCAAAGAAAAACAGTAAGACAAACGGCACTGTCTTCCCTTCAATTGACATCATCGGATCAAAATTTCTTCTTCTTCTTCAGCATTGGTGTCTAATCTATGGCTAATAAGGTACGCTCGAATCCGTGGTGTGCTTTAGGATCGGTGATACGTGTTTTCCCGGGCTTCGCTTCCGCATCGATTTAGGGGTTCGATTCAGTGTCGAATCCACGTTTTCGGGGATCCGTTATTCCCAATACCATTTATAGCTTTCATAATGCTTTTTGGCATCAATTTGGGAAGGGCTTCAAGTGATTGTGAGACGACATTAATCAATTTCACATTTCTCATATTAGAATGTTTCGTAGTTGGAATAGCATAGAAATCGTTCATACCAATTTTAATATCAAGTGGGCTATCTATGATATGTCCCTTGGTTGGGTAGCTACAAATCCCGATTACCATCTTTTTCGGGCAAGATGAAATAAATTGTCAAGTCCATGGGAAACAATTTCTTTGAGATTAAAAAACTTGTTCATTCAATTAGAATTATTTATTGAAAATCTTTTGAAAATTAATGTTGCGGACAAAGAAGATCATCGATGAAGAAAAACCTTGTGTCTTGACAGGTTGGCAATGACAAAGGCGGAGTCAGGGAGGACATTGTCTATTTGATAAATAATGCAAATCGCCATCCTATATCTCTCTTTTTCCTTTTGTATAATAAGATACTTGTACAGCATGTGAAATGGATGTGCTAACTTTTTCCTATGTGTTTGTACAATACTCAAAAATGCAATCAGACTCCTTGTTTTTGTCATATAGCAGCTTCTTTGCAGCCCGGACATTTCCTCTACCTTGACTTCAAGAAAAGCTACATAAGAGTTTCAACTCCACCACCTACATGCAATATCAGAGTTAATCAAACTACATACGTAGCATGGTTTTTTCCCGGCTTATAATGGGAAGATTGGTTGATCATCCAATCAATCCTCACCAGAAATGGAGCGGTGATATCCTAGGTGTGAATCTTTAGTTTATGGGTACACAAATTAATTTCTTCTTGAATTGGGAGTTGTTCCATCATTTACATGGAAAAAAATAATTTTTAATACTTCCTCTTACGCGTAGACTAAACTATGGCCTAAGTTTAAAGCATGGAAATATGAAATTGAAAAGTCAAATAGGGGTTTGGAAAGAATTTTACTCAGGATCTCCTTCATTGATATCGTATTGAGGTTTGTAGTGGAAGAGACAAGAGCGTAATACTATGTCCATTACCAGAAGAAAAGTATAATACTACTAAACATATGGAGAGAAAGGAATTAGACTTAACTTCAATTAAGGTGAACCACAATTAACCCAAACCCTGGGTCATAATTCTAAATATATCTCTAATACATGTATTTGGAATAGTGTAAGAAGTTTCCTCTAACCATGGATGGGCGGAGGAAAACACGACCTTATTGTATTAGCGCTAGCACTGCTATATTGGACACATGAATTTTTGTAATTATTGTCTAAATAATTTAATGAAAATGGAAAATATTAACACATGTTCCTAGAACATTAATGAAATTATGATAATTGTACTTTCCCGTGAAAATTCATTTTTTTATGTTCAATTTTTAGGATACTTTTGCTTTAGTATTCGGCTCTGTAATATATGTCGCCTGGCAATTGAGTCCGCCAATTTCATCTTCTGCAATCGAATATTTGATTTGCATAATTAGTTCAATAAAGGATTTCTGCACATCCTCGTTTACATGGTAATTAGCTCTTCTTTTACTAAAAACATGCAAGCAATCTTTATAACAATTTCCAAAACTCCCATCTTACTATTCAGCATCAATTCGTAAATAAAACAAAGCAATGTAGAACAACATTTATGAATTTCATTTTTCATATTAGGATGTCTAATTGGAACAGCAATCAATTTGATTGAACTAAATTCATATCTCAAGTGGGTTATCTATTGGATGTTCCTTGCAATGGTAGCTACAAGTTCTGATTCCTAACTATTTTTTTGGGAGATGAAATGAATCTTTAAGGCCATGTGCAGAGCAACTTATTTGAGACTCATAAACTTGTTCATTTGATCACATGTTAATATAAAAAATCTATTTAAAATTTATTTTGCAGACTGCAAAGAACATTGACAAATAACTACCTTGCAACTCGACCGATTGGCGTTGACAAAGGCTAAGTCGGGGAGGACATTAAATTCTCTCTCGTTTTTGACTAAATGAGGTAGTAACCCTCTCCTCACATTTTCATATATCCAACATAAGCTCATGGAGCAACAATTGATTGAAAGTGAGGGAAAACGGCTGACAATTTCAAGCACTTTCGTACTCTCTCATGAGTCTGAGAATTAAATGATTCATTTAATCCTGGTCGTCCCTCATTTAGATATGAGGGTCCTCCCTCATTAGTGAAGGAGCCAGTAGTTCCCTCATTAATGAGGTAACTCACAATGAAGAAGCACCGGACGTCCGCTCGACCAGTTTGTCAAGGCTCACTCTCATGCTTTCCGGGTTCCTCCCAGTTTGTCAAGGAATGAAGAATATGAGGAAAGAGTGTCTAGACTCTTATTCCTCAAAAGGGCCACAAAAGGGAATGGAGAACAGGAGACAAAGGCCACAAAAGGGATTGAGGAATAGGAGGACAGATATTCTCTCCTTTCCTTTCTGGAAGGACCCTCCTTTTCTCCGCTTTTTTCTCTCCAAGAAATTTCCCAGCTATTTGTTCGAAAGCTTCTTTGTGAAATTCCCCCTTATAAAAACCCTACTTTAATAGATATGAAGCCCAACACAACTTACATTCGCCTCGGACTCTTTGCCTCTCGCATTGAGGTGAAGAAAACATTTGTTCGAAAGCTAGCACATATCA
This sequence comes from Eucalyptus decipiens, assembly GCA_014182575.1. Classification (NCBI taxonomy): domain Eukaryota; kingdom Viridiplantae; phylum Streptophyta; class Magnoliopsida; order Myrtales; family Myrtaceae; genus Eucalyptus; species Eucalyptus decipiens. The sequence continues at coordinate 21,609,572 of CM024613.1, forward strand.
ATCTAAAATCAACCTCACTTCAACTGAAGCTCAGAGGTCAGTTTGCATCCAAACAGTCGAAATTTACATAGATTACTACTCTTCATTGTTTGAAAATTTCCTCATGGGCATTTAGAGTGCATTTGGTTCATCTTTGAAAATGAGATTCGGGGAAATACAAAGGCCTTTGGGGTAATGGGATTTGACAAAATGCAAATTACATTTGGTGAATTATAACTTAAAAGCCATTTGTAAAGCAACTTTGGGTTAAACAGTGTTTGGAAAAACTCTTTGATTGCATTTTTTTCTATTTCTTTATTTATAAAAAAAAATACCGTTTGTTGAAACTGGCGAAAGGCTCAAGCTGCCAATAAGCCAGATATGGTACTGATGATTGTCGTTTGAGGTTGTATGACCTCAAGTAGTGCTCGGTGACCGTGATGAGTGTTGCCTAGGTTTGTGTGAACCTTGGCAAGGGTTAGGCGAACCAGGCGAGGGTTGCATGGGTTGTGTAGGTGGCCCTATTAGGGTCGCTCAACCTTTGTGACGGGTCAAGAGGGTTGCGCAACCCTAACAATCATTAGGCAACTGTCACCTTGGTCACGTGACCTCAGGCAGCTCGTGGTCAATAGATCTACCCTCACCGACCACTCTTGCGTAAAGAAGATGAACAATAACAATGAGCCCAAACTGAAAAACAAAAATATTGATGAGGATAATTTTGGAAGAAAAAAAAGTTACTTAACCCTAGAAATAGTCTTATGTAAATGTTGAAAGCCAAAAGCAATTAGCATTTGGTCACAAATAAGTTTGCTGAATACACCATATTTTTCCAAAGGGATTTTGAGAGCCCTTTTGGAAAGCGGCAAAAGATGCAGCCTCAGCGCACTTGGCTTTCTGTGTTGCTTCAAATTTTTTTATTTCTACAACTTTTGTAAAATTCATCTATTTCGATCACGAGTCCTTAATCAGTGTGTGACTTGTCATATGGAATTTGCATGTCATTAATGCTGAGCTTTTGATTGCTTTTTTGAATTTGAATACAACATGTGATGCAATTTGGGAGAAATTCTCACCATCATATTTCATATGTACAATGAATTTTGCTAATTGTATAGTTTCATTTGTGGATGAGTAAGCTTAAATCGAGCAAGATTTAAGCTTATAGGTAGATAGTTCCTGCTACAAGCTTTTATTATTTGCTTGCACCATAAATTAATGATTTTAATTTTGTTTTTCTTTTTGGTAGACTCAAAGAATTAGAAGAGGCCATTGTTGAAAAATCAAAAGATTTCTTGATATCCGCTTAGATAGTCATTTACTCTTTTCGGAGCTAAGGATTTACTTGTAACATGCAAGCAACCTTCATCGGGATTTGCATAGCTCTCATCATGCTCTTTGGCATCTCTTTATCAACAAGATGAAGCAATCGTGGAACAACACTCATCAATTTTGCATTTTACATACCAGATGTCTCATTGTTGGAATAGCTATCAACTCAATCGTACAGAATTCCATGAAGTGGGTCATCTATGGTGTGTTCCTTGCTATGGTAGCTACAAATCCGGTTACCAACAAACTTTTCAGAGATGAAATGAATCTTTAAGTCCATGTGCAGAGCAACTTCTTTGAGACTTAGAGACTTGTTCATACAATCACAAATAATTATCAAAAATCTTTTCAAAATTGGTGTTGTGTCATAAGAATCTTTGAAGAATAACACCCTTGTGACACGAACAATGGGCAGTGATGAGGGTGGAGTTGGGGAGGATATTATCTAGTTAATTTCTTGATGGAATTCAATACCATTTATCTCTTTTTTTTTTTCTTTGCATTTTAAGATATTTGTACAGTGTGTGAGATGGATATCCGAGGTCTTTTCTTTGTATTACTTGCTTTTACTATATGTGAAAGTGTGGTCAAATTATATTAGTTCTTTATTGATACATCAAATTTGCAACTTTGCATATTTGCTCCATCTTCATGAAATAACCTTTTCTTTCATAGCAACATTTAAATATCATGCTGCGTTTTAGGTTGTAATTTTAATTTTGAAAGGTCACATGTCTGGATTTGAAGCATTACTTCATCCATAAGTGGAAAATCCCCTTTGATGACCCTAAAGTCAAAGATAAATTAGGAATTATATGTGAAATGATATTTAAAACGACAACAGATGCACAGGCACACCTGATCGTGTATGTAGTCTCACCTTTTGTACGAGCAATTAGTCGGATGATCGATCAAATTCTCCCATTACGTGCGGGAAAAAGCGATAAGGAAGTTCAATTCACTCCAATGTTCCATATAAGGGTGTACTTGAAACTCTCAAGTAGCTTTTCTCGAAAGATAACGCAGAAGAAATGTCCGGGCTGAAAAGAAGCTGCTACATGACATAAGGAAGGGGAACCGCCCGAGTGGGAGGCAACTGGCAATGAGATCGGACGGTGCTCTAGGGCAAAGAGCTGGCGTTTCATTGACCTGACCCCCACAGCCTTTCATTATATTAAGAAGTTAATCTGATTGATTACAACAGATGTTAGATCTTATAAGTTCATAGTATCTCATTAATTTGTTGTGTTCTGAGACCTAAAATCGCTTTTGCATGTTTGAACCATACCTCATCGTAATTATTTTTGTCGTTTAGCGTGATAAATGAAATTGGTGTTCCAACCGCTCAAGAAATTCGTACCCAGTTTTGTCCTGTCCTACCACCAAGTCACAATGATGTTGCTTGGGAGGGGTCAGGAAATGTTTGGATCCAATAGGATCCCCTTTGAAAATCAAGGGTTATCTCGTGTCCCCATCAGAAGAACATTTAAAATCAAGAGTGTGAAGGGGTTGCCACCATTAGACGTAGAACCTTGAAAATCAAGAGTGTCAATATTAACGAAACAAGACCTCTGTATATCCTTTGCAACGAAGTGCTTCTTCCACTTTCTCTTTCACAAAATTCAAATAAAATCAGAGTTTGTTAAGCTCTAACTTCTCCAAAGCGTGATGGATCGTGCAGTGCCACTCGTAAGGGACAAAATTCATTCGTGTGAATATGTTCTAAGAACTCTACTCGGAGCAGGAACTGAGTAGCTAATTTTTTTTAATCTATTTTTCTTTCAATTAATCTCTTCTTGATTTGGTATAAGAATGACTAGTAACAACAACATCAACAACATGAAAGGTTTGACTCAACCAAGAGATTCCACATTGAATTTATTTCATTCAAGCTAATTGTTGTCGCGAATTTCAATTTGTAACATACTGGGCGCTAAACCACACAATTATGTAGTTTTATATAATTTGTGAGGTCATCTATCTTGTAGGAATAATCATTGTGACCAAATCCATGGGCCCATACTCGATAGACATCATTTTCGGGACTCTCTGTTTGAAGTTGCTTCTATGGACAAGCTCATCTCTGTTCATATGGTAGGTTGTCAATATATGCTTGTTAGTATTTGCTTTGCATCATCCTGTCCACTCACAAAGGGTTTCGGCTTGTTTTTAGAGATTGTTCAGCCACTAGACAATGTGCCAATTTTCAAAGTTTAGTTTGATTTTTAATCTCCTGCAATCATACTGCATTTTGAATCAATTTGGTTGCATGTATTTGTAATAAATACCTGTGATTTAGAGAAAAGAAAATGTCGTCATATACATGCTCTTTATTTGGGGAACCTTACGTTATTGCCATGCCATGTATGCGAATTTTTAAAATTTATTTGATTCTTTTCTTGGCCAAATTATTATTTTTTTTTTCTGACTTCTTCTAGGAAGTGTCTATAATTTTCCAGAAATCAATTCCTATGGCTCATACTTAAGAGCAGGGGCTTTTACGAAATGGATTAAATTAGAGTGACCAACAAGTTCATCCTTCTGTCAAAAACAGCAATTAAGTTCATCCTCAAAACCCAACTTATCGGAAGTCAAACGAAAGGTCATATATATTAATCAATCATACTAGACAAATTATAGCTCAGCTCCGAAGTGTATAATCTTAAAATGGCCTAAAAACTTCTACAACCACCAGAATTTTTGAGATCATGTCTCGTTTCAAATCATGAAAGAAAATGGTAATGTCACAAGTCGTTCAGACTTGAGGGGATCAACAAAAAGTTTTCTTGCCACATAACCTACTACAAACGTGGAAGATCACTAATTGATGACTTGCACTAAAAAAGCCAAAAGATGCCTAAAAGATGGTCATTGTAGAGTATCTGGCTCTTTGTTCTGATTTGCTACTCTGTCCACTTGAAAGCCCAAAGCTAGAGATCGATGAGCCCATTGTTGTAGCTTCACTAACAAGTCTGAAGGAAATTTCTCCATATGAGGTAGCAAGTGCTTGAAGGACAAGATGAACAAAGTTCCCTAGATAGAACAACCAGAACTTGTAATATCGCGAAAGATAGTGAGGAAAGATTGATAAATTTTGGAATAGGCTGTGATAATGTACAAAATGACTAATTTTTTTTTTCTTTTAAGAGAATAGTCATGATAAAGTCTTCAACTCTTTATTTTGAATCTGCCATTACACATGCTTGGATCCCCAATATCCGAGATCGATAAGCCCATTGCCACAGCTCACCAACAAGTGAGAAGCAAGGAGATCTCTCCACGTGAGGTAACAAATGTATATAACTTTGTAACCAATTGCTTGTTCTCGGGAAGCCTGGTCCAAGAAACAATCATGAAACCAATCGTTGAAGCCAGATCTTGGGAGGCCCATCACATCAAGGCGACAATAAGACCACGATCTTCTTATGCCCCAGGTCCATTCTCGGCCCTTATCGATCCACCTTTGAATTGTGTGCAAAACTGTTTTTAAGCATGAAACAGTTCGAATTTCAGAATAATTCCACACTTGGCATGCGTATGATTTATTGAATACTCGTTAATGGATATGGAAAATATTATAAATGAAGTAAGACACTTAGTCATGGAGAATCAAGTGGTGGCAATTGATGATTTGCTCCTGGATATGCATGTATTTTTAAATAGGTTTGGGGATTTAGTTATAAGGTCATATTTTCCTGTAATTCTAATTAGCAGAAGCTAGCTCAACTAGCGCTTTCATTGGTCAATTACAAACATGTATGAATATCAGTCACATATAATTTGAATACTGTAAAATGTTTTTCTCAACTCATGAATGGAAAGAGGAAAACACAATCCTTTATTATGTTAGCGCTAATGCCATTATTTTGGAGATATGAATTTTTAATTATTATTATTTAAATAGCTGAATGAAGAGGGAAGATATTAACACATGTTCCTAGAACATCAGTGAAGTTATGAGAATTGCAGTTTGTCTGCGGAAATTCTTTTTATGATGTTTAATATTAGGGAACTTTATTAAGTTTGGGCAGTTGAATCTTTCAATTTTGGTCTTCTACAATCGAGCATTTTATTTTGTATAATTTCTTTATTCAAGTGATTTCATCATTATTTAGCCAAAAAAAAAAAAAATGATTTTGTCAAGAACTATGATGTGCGTTGGCGCCAATATTCATTGGCATATCATTGTGAAGTTTAGCCCCGTCAGAATATTAGAACCGAGACATATTACATATTAGCGTCGTGAACTTTTTTTAAGTAGTAAATGAGAAAATATAACCTGTGTCAATCTCGCTAGGCAGCTTCACCTCAGCTCGTCACAATCCAATGCAGATTAACTATTTCGCTCTTGGCTTGGGGGCTTCGTACTTGCCTTGGTTGCTGGTGCCCGTATATATGGAGGTGATGTTTTCTTTCCTTTCTTTGTTTAAACATTTCTGGGACTTGATGACGAGCAACTTAGCAAATGGCTTGGCTGCCGGACTTCGCGCTTGGCTTGGTGCTTGGCAGAGTATACACAGAGCTCCTCCCAGAAATATTAAAGCACGAAACGCTCGTTTTCTCTCCGAGAAATATTAGAAAACGAAAGAAGGAAGACCTCAGTATATAGTCTTCAACCAATCAAGTACTTTTTACTCTTACCTCATCCACAATAAAGGTCACGGAATTCATTGAGCTCTACCTTCTTCACAGCATGGCGGATCAGCAATGTCATTTGAAAAGTATGTAATTCATTCGTGTCAATATATGCTCTGTAAACTCTACTTTCATTCCTAGTTTTTTTTTCTTCATTTGAGTGTATTTTTCTTCCAATTAACACCTCTTTTATTCGGTATAGGAACAACAAACAATCACAATAGCAATAACAACAAGAAATATTCAACTCAACCAAGAGATTTCAAATTGTGTTTATCTCATTAAAGTTGCTCGTCATTACGCATTTCAATTCATAGCAAATTGGGGCACTAAGCAATGTGATTCTGTGATTTTACATCATTTTCAAAATCATCTATCTCATAATATTGATCAAAGTGGCCAAAACCAAGAGCCTCAATCCAATATGCAGGTACTTGTACATCGTTTTTTAGACACTTAGCTCCAAGTTGCTTCTTTGGATGAGTTTGTCTCTGGTCACATGCCTAGTCGCCAATATGTGCTTACTATTGTTTGCTTAAGTATCATCCAGTCGGCTCACACGAGTTTCTGATTGATTTCAAGAGATTATTTAACCATATAATGATGTACCGTTTTTCAAAGTTGAGTTTGACTTTTGAAGCTCCTACAATCATACCTTGTTTTTGCATATCATCTTGTTACATGTCATTCGTAATAAATGCTTCTAATTTAGAAGCAGAGAATGTTATCATATGCATGTTTTGTATTTAGTGAACCTTACCTTATTGCTATGTTATGTATATGATTACGTCCAGTTTTAGTGGATCGACAAAATGTTGTTTTTACCACATAACATTATAAGTGACGACTTAGATTTAAAAAAGCAAAGATTAATTGAAATACAGTGTCAAGCCACGCTGATACGCCCCCGAAAGCAAGCTCGAGATCAGCAAAAATGGTTCCAGCGAGCAGAGAAGCTTCGGGGCACCTGCAAAGTCTCTTCCTGCTCTTCGAATCCTCCTTGTTCTTCGCTGGCGCTCCCCATCTCCACGGCATGCCGAATCAATCAGCAGCTTTGAAAAGGCACATAATTCATTCACCTGAATATGCCTTTCAAATCTAGAGGAAGAGCGCGATAAAGAAGCCAGTTTCTTCTTTATTATATCTATTTTCTCTTCCAATTAGTTTCTTCCAAATTTAACATAGGGACAACGAATATACATGACATGAGCAACAAAGAGAGAGTTTTGACTTGACCAAGAATATCCACATTGTTTTTGCATCCTTTAAATAACTTAACGTTATGCATTTCAATTCACAGCATATCGGGACACTGAGCCCGATAGTTTTGCAATTTTATATCGTTTGCGAAGTTTCATAGCGTTGATCAAATTGATCCGATCCGAAAGCCTGAACTTGATATATCGATACTTGTACATCATTTTTGGACTCTTGGCTCCAATTTCTTCTGTAGATGAGTTTGTCTCTGGTCATTTGGCCGATCGTCAATATATGCTTGTTAGTGTTTACTTTGGCATGGTCCAGTCTACCTATGTAAGGTACTTTCGCATGGTTTGGTCTACTTGCATAAGGTTTTGACTGTTTACGAGAGCTTGTGCAACCGTTCGAGGATATGCTATTCTCCCAAGCTTGGCTACCACGCTTCATAACAGGCTACCACGCTCGTTCATTTGCAAGGAGATGCACGAGTTAAGCATGTTGGATGATGGCAGATCTTCGTGGATGATTGGTCCCTCTAATCCATGGGCCGAGTCTATAAAAAGAATATATAATTTTTTGTGGGATAGTATGAAGCCATCTTCATATATATTAAGCTTTATACATAAAAATATTCAAACTTTTTGTCGCGAATAGTGTCATAGTCAAACTTGGGAGAGTGACAAAGAGATTGCGTCGGTCAACGATGGAGGACCGATCGTTGAAGCCGGCTCATGGGAGGCCCACCAACACGACAATAAGACCACGATCTTCATGTGGCCCAAATCCATTCTCGGCCCCTATCAATTTAACATGGGCTTGCATGCAACACTGTCTTCAAGTATGACAAGTTTAATTTCACCAATTACTCCAACCTTGACATCATGTATAATTTATTCAATGCTCGTTATTGGCAGCAGAAAATATTATAAATAAAGAGATATACTATTCGAGGAGAATTAAGTTGTGGCGAGCAACGATTTGCTCCTAAGATGTATGTACTTAAATAGGTTACTATGGGTTTACAGATTGGACCAAATTTTGCTCCAATTTTGATTAGAGAAAACTTTCTCAAACCAGCCTTTCCATTAGTAGTTTACAAGCACAAACAAACACCACATACATATTCTAAAAGCTTAAACCGTTAGATGAATACACAATTTCAACATTTAATTATTGTAAAACTTCCCTTCACAAGTAGACTAAACTTTGTTCTTAAGCCTAAAGAGTTGAAATATGTAATCTGGAAGGCAAATAAGGGTCTGAAAAGATTTGAACTCAAGATCTCCTACCATGCTGAGCTTCGCAGTGAAAGAGAGAGTAGAGTGTAATATTATGTAAATTACTAGAAGAAGAGAATGAGACCCCTATGTATAGGAAGAGAAAGCAATTAGACTTCATTACAATCAAGATAAACCACAATTTAACCTAATCTTAGATCATAATCCTAAATATATGTCTAACACATGTAATTGTGCAAGAAGTTTCCTCTAACCCTAGATGGACGGAGGAAAACACAACCCTGATTGTATTAGCGGTAGCACTGCTAGTTTGGACACATGGATTTTTTTGTGATTATTTTCTAAATAGCTTTATTAAAATGAAAAATACTAGCACGTGTTCCTAGATCATTAATGAAATTAAGAGAATTGTACTTTGTCCATCTAAATTCATTTTTTATGTTCAATTTTATGGATACTTTTGTATTTAGATCTGTAATATAAGTAGCTTGGCAATTGAGTCCTACAATTTTCATTTCCTACAATTGAGTACTTTGACTTGCATAATTTTTGCAATCAAGTGATTTTGTCATTACTAAATTCAACAACTTGGATGTGGCACTAGCACGCCAATTTAGCATTTTTTTCTTGCTAAAAAAATAAAATTAAAAGAAAAGGTTTACATATTCATTACTTCTTCACCAACATATTTGAAAAAATTGATGGGAAAAAGAAAAGACTGAAAAATAAAGAGAGATGGATAAGAAAAAAAAGTAGATGCTAATTTACCACCAATCAATTTTCTATCGAACAAATTTGATCAAATTGGATTAAAATTAAATGCTGATCGAGTTATCAGACAGGCTCCAAAAAAAAAAAAAAAAAAATTAGGTACTGCATTTATAAAATTAATTACACATTTATTTTTCATCTAATGGCTTTCTACTTATTAAATTCTTTATTCATTGGAGCAACTAAACTCCATGTATTGTTTTTGTCATCAATAAATTCAAGAAGTTTGATGCAACAGTGCCACACGGACGTAATGTTCGTCTTGTTCAAAATAAAAATGAATATAAAATGTTTAAATATTCAGTGTTTCTTATAAACATATTTTAAAAGATTGATGAAAAGAAAAACAGAAGAGAGATATGGATACAAAGGGACCGCTATGATAAAACCGGATTATGTGCTCAAAGTTCAAATATTGAGTTTTAAGTAGGAGTGAGCGATTCCAGGTTTCGGTTCGATTCCATCTGGAACCTAGAACCTATCATCGGGTACAAGTTCCTCAATTTTTGGAACTTGGAACTTACCCGTCAGAACTAAGAACCTGGAACCTACCCTATCATAGATTCCATGGTCAGTTTCAGGTTCCAATAAGTTCTTCGTTTTTTTTTCTTTTTTTCTTTTCTTTTTCAAATTTGAACTATAATGTAACCACCGCCTGAGATGGCTCAGTTCAATAAGGCTTTGATGATCCTTTGCGAGGAGGTGAGGAGTTCAAATCCCGCTGGATGCACGGGGTTTTAAGTGCGATGTCGGGATGGCGGGTCCTCCGCTAGCGTTGCTCCAGAGTTTACCCGCTGGCTACCAGCTGTACGGGGTTCCCTGGGTAACAAAAAAAATAAAAATAAAACTATAACGTACGCGCATACTCTACGAAGTACAGTAGCAGAGCAAAGCATGAAGGATAACGCAGAGCTCATTCACTTCTCCCTGTTCTTCACCTCAAAAATCTTCTCCCCCTCAAATGGAAAATCGTAACTTTCACACAAAGACTAACTCAATTATCTAACACCCCAAAAATCTTCTCCCCCTCAAATGGAAAATTGTAACTTTTTTCAGATTTGAACTATAACGTAACCACCGCCTGAGGTGGCTTAGTTGGATAAGGCTTTGCTGATCCTTTGCAAGAAGGTGAGGAGTTCGAATCCCGCTGGACGCACGGGGTTTTAAATGTGACGTCGGGTGGTGGGTCCTCCGCTAGCATCGCTCTAGGGTTTACCCGCCGGCTACCGGCTGTACGGGGTTCCCTGAGTAACAAAAAAAATAAAACTATAACATATGCGCATACTCTACGGAGTACAGTAGCAGAGCAAAGCATGAAGGATAACGCAGAGCTTTCATTCATTTCTTCACCCCAAAAATCTTCTCCCCCTCAAATGGAAAATTCTTCACACAAAGACTAACCCTATTATCTAACACCCCAAAAATCTTCTCCCCCTCAAATGGAAAATTGTAACTTTCACACAAAGACTAACCCAATTATCTCTATGGGTCAAGGATAATCAAATCATCAATCACCCATAATCTGAAACAATCATAATCGACCCTGTGCAAGACAAGAAACAAAGTGTCCTCTAGATAGAGAGAGAGAGAAACAAGAACAAAACAGAGATAGGGATCTGCCTGCAAGTAGATTGACTTCAAATGTGAAGAAATGATAAGTAAGGACCAGCTGTTCTATCTTCGATCTATTATCAATCACAATATGGAGCAGGCTTTTTGGGCTTTGCTCTTCTTTTTCTTTTGTCTGGGTGGTTGAAGGACAACTCTTATGGCTTGATCAAACACTACCTTGACGTTTTGGAATCACAAAGCGTGGCCATGTCAAGACACGATTGACAAAGGCATTGCAGAAAAAGATGCTAAGTTCTACTTTACATGCACAAGTACCTGCTGTGTCTTTGAGCTGCACTCAATATAAGCAGGTGAACCAATCAGCTTTCTCAACTCCTCTCCCTTGAAGAAAGGATAAATCAATTATTAGGACTCAGAAATGGGATAAAAGTTGGAAAAAGAAGTCACTTGTGAGAAAAAAAATCCAGCATTTACAAGTACCTGAGCCGTAGTAATTGGCACTGCACTAGGATGATCTATAAAAAACTACTTATCATCTCGAAGATCTGACAAGATTTCATTCAAAACCCAAAACAACCAAGTTATTTACGATTGAAAAGCAAATTAGATCAGCCCACAGAGCAGCTCGATTCCGGGCACAGCTCAAAGCCTTAAGCTACTCAGTCACCCAACATAGAATAACGTGCTGCCGATACAAGACCTCAACACTGGTAAAATCGTAAACAGAACAACTAGAGCTACGCCCCTACCTCGAGCTTCTCTTCTCTGCCAACAGCACTAATTTGCTTCTCAATCGATAACACCAAACCAAAATGGTATTTCCCATCAGAATGACAAAGAAAATCACTGCCGAAACAAAAGGGTCTCGAAGAATTCTCCACCACTTTCCCATTATCAACAAGGCAAGAACGAAACGAAAAAAGTGACCTGCATCGAGACACAAAAAAAAAAAAAAAAAAGGCGACACCTTGTCTTCAAAATCGAACTCCTGAGATTTGGGCAGCAACTGGTGTTGAGCGGCGTCAGCGACTGGCATCTAGTGGCGTCCGGAGGCGGCAGCCTCAAGGGCAAGTGGCATCCGGCGGTGAGACTCAGAGCGGTGTCCGGCAGCATGAGTGTGTGAGGTCTGAATGAAGAGTCAATTTGGGGCTATTTTGCAAAAGATACTCGTGAAGATCATCTTCTTCCTTTTGGAGCCCTAACCGGTTCTGGTTCCAACCAAAACCAAAACCGGAACCGGAACTTCTAGTTCCCAGAAAAAAGGAACCAGAACCAAAACTGGTCCCCTTGGAACCGAGAACCGGATTGAACCGGAACCACGCTCACCCCTAGTTTTAAGTAATGAAATTCTTAAATGCTAAAACAGAATTTAAAAGTTGTTTGATTATACTTAAAATTTGATAGCTGAATATTATTGATCTCTTACCCAACGTAGAGAAAAACCAGTTTTGATAGGTTTTCCAATATATTTGATAAAGATTATAATTACTCTAAATGAATTTTATATTAAAAGAACCAGTTGACCCGTCCTTTACTTACTAAATTGGATAATCGACAGCATTTAATCATTTAAATCAATTCTGTTTAACGTTCTCAAACATGCTTAATCTCAATAAGTTTTGAAGTTTCAATTGGATTATCATAGGCTCAAAGAGAATAGAAGAAGAGAAGAGAAGAGAAGAGAGAGAGAGGGTATGGGGAGGGCGGAAATGAATCGTCACTGCTCTCTAATTGGAGTGGTAATGTCACATCACGAGCCTTTCCCCTGTCGCAAGAACACGACATCCACGGAAATTAATTTGCGATGCCCGAGCATCGTTAGTCCAATACTTTCATCTTTCAATTAAGCACATGCGGAAAGTATGTTCATTAGATCAGATGATTTCATTTACATGTCCACTTAGTTGGACTATTCTGATTACAACCAAAAAGGGGATAAGGGAGTTAGTCCTAACTCCTCTACAATAGCGATTATCAAAAGTGATTCTCATCAAAAGACCGACTCCTCACAGCTCGAGCTCAGGATCTTAGTTGAGGTCGGGGTTGACGTCATCTATGGTGCCATTGGAAGGATTCGCCATCGAACCATTGGGGCCACCAGGCGGACCGTCAAACCCACAGAGGGGCCCAAAGATCTCCTCGTCGATCCACATGAATCATGACTCATATAGATGAAGAACTAGGTAACCTAAGCCCTCGTCAACCCACATCGAGGTAGTGTGCTTTTAATATGTAATATCAAACGTCATGTCCTCTATATTGAGGATCATGACTCCCATCTATACAGGTAACCTGAGTTGGATCGGAGGGAAACTCATATCTATGGGCTTGAAAAGGGTAAAATAACAACGAATGAGTTGAAAACTCAATAAGTAAATTGCCTAAACCTCATATAAACAGATGCCTCGTATCGGAACCATGCGAGTTCTCAAAGCCAACATGTTGATGGCAAATCAATAGCAAAGCCATCGCTTTGCCTTAAACTATGCATATGAAGGAAAGTTCTCAACTACCTAAAACGCTAGTATGATCAAGAATTCTACACATCCCAAATAATAACTTCTACTGTATACATGTGCTTCTCAAGTCCTAAATAATAAAGTATAAAATATGTACGTGCCTCTCAAGTCATAAATAATAGCATATAAAATTTGCACCTATCAAATAATAGCTTCTAAAATGCTCATGTGATCCTCAAGTTTCAAATAATGACTTCTAAAATGTTCACGTACCTCTCATGTCACAAACGATGACATATAAATTATTCACGTGCCTCCCAAGTTATAAACAATGACATATAAAATATGCACGTGTCAAATAATAACTTTTAAAATGTGTACGTGACACTCAAATGCCTCTAATGCAATTTTGATCAGGGATCACATAATACCCCACAATATATATGTGTCCATGACCATCCACGACGCATCATTTAACGTCCAATTATTATACACATAATTGAAATCCATCGATTCTTTTGGAATCGACCGAGCATCGTTCCACCCCATCGAGTACGGCAACGTCCTAAAATCCATCAATGACCGCATCCGAAATCCATTAGGCATTGTCCCATAATCCATCGGTGACGGCATTGTCTTGAAATCCATTGGTGACGGTTTCCCTCGTATGACCACCTGGATTAAGCATATAATCGGTTCTTATCTTTTTCTTTGGTCCAATGCATGAGTGTCTCAAAGGCATGCCAAGCGAAGTTTATACCATGACTTACGAAAACCATATCAATAAAATATGTTGAGCATGAAACAAAAAACTGTGGCTTGACCCATTACATTCAAGCACCGGTGTAAGTCCAATCCAGTTTAAAAACAATACGCCTTAATATCGCTGAACCAAGAGAGAGCAACTCAACCTGGCATGCTTCCACGCATGTCCAAACGAACGTGAATCTCTTTTCGGAGACTCAGGGCGTGTTTTCAAGCGTTCACAATGACGTATATAACAGCTACCTTCAATAAACAACAACAAAACCTTACAATCAAGGATATGCGATGAATCATAGACAAACCACAACCAATAGTAGCAACAAATCTTTATAACCAAACTTAGACAATAACATATAAATGAACCTCATCCAATAATAACAACGATCTTTTGTAGCCAGGTATGGACGTGAACATATAACACGCTGTTTCCACTAACGACAACAAACATTGAAACCTTGACTATCATATGACAAGTTCTCACCTATTCACGAGCTTTATAACTCAAACAAATCAAAAGCAAACTTTACAAAGTTAGTATGTGGTTCTACTCTACCTAGGATGGTTCGACTTTACTTAACAACAAAAACAAAGCAAACCTACATCCAAGCTACGCAACATAACAGCCTAGCCAATGTTTAGGGGGTATACTTACTAAACAAGGACAAGAACGAAGACGAATGGCGGCTCACGACTCACAGTGAGCAAACAGCAATGATGACATAGTGAGCAGATGGCGATGGTAGCTTACGGTGGGCGATAGTGAGGAGGTCGAGAGAGGGGCGTGTAAGGGAGAAGGAGAGAGGCAAATGTAAAGAGAAAGCAAAGTGAACTTGGGGAAAAAGTGAGAGGGAGAGGGAGAGGGAGAGACAGAGACAGAGAGAGAGAAATGGGTTCTAAGGATATACACGTGAAATTCAATTATAGGCTAAGTAATGATTGCTAATGATTGGTTTTCTTGGCTTAGTCAGCAAGATTGAATCTCCACCTTTCAAGTGTCACAATTAGGGTTAATCTTAACCAAGTTTATCCTTCAAGCTTTAATGGTTGAATTATTACATAGTTTCAAAGGTAACTATCCTAGTTACACAAACTAGACCTATTTCTCCTCCCTTTCTCCTTGAAGTGGCACCTAGTCGAACTTTAGTTCTCTCTCAACTTATCTTCAAGAAGCTATGTAAGTCTCACCTTTAGGGTTATTATAGCCCAAATCCCTACATAAGCACATGTCTCAACTTATTGCACTTATGCACTATCTTCAAAAATCTAAGGATAGGTTTAAACCTTACAAGATAACTTGATCTCCAAGTTCCTCCCTATTGAGGCATGTGAGGGGGGCTTCATTGGCTTCCAAGAATTGTTCTCTCATTTGATCCAAATTCAAGAGGACAAAAGATCATTAAGATGAGTATCTAAATATCTTCTAAATCGGACATGAATGTCTTGTAATCAAACATGATTGACACCTATAATTAGACCAAGGTTTTGTGGCTAAGTTTTGATCGGAAGTGGCCCTAATGCGGCCTACATGAATTGGGCAGATTTGGCAATGCTCGAGTGGCTAGACCCAAACCTAAGTCGGCGCTTGTCTAAGGTTCTATGCGTGACCCATGGTTGGTTCAAAACTAACCCATAATTGAGCTTGGTCGATCCATGACCCTTGGTTATTATATAATCATATAAGATCGATCGACCTGCCTTGACCCATGGTCACACGGAATCGAATTAGGTCATTCACAAATGATACATTGACCGTGCGGAGTCACTCGCTGCTAGTGTATACTCGAGTTGAATCAATCTATACTGGTCAGTTGATCAACTCATGACAGCATGTGATCATCAACATTGATCCTTATGATCAAGCGGTCTTCTCATAATCGAACGTTTTGGTCTAACTCAACCCTGATCCTGAGTTGCCTTGCTCCAATCAATCAATTGGCTCATGAACAACCTATAGGATTGATTCACAGCCCATTCTCATTATTAGCATACTGGTCCTTAATTTATTCCTCGCATCTGAGATAGGGGTCCGAATCGAGGATGTCACAGGGAAACCCTCACTAGGGGTGTACCTGGCTCTCCCTAAGGCAAACAAACCTAGCTAGAGACATGCTTCGTGATTACAAGGATTGCCATCTCTTACGCATAGCCAAGAGTGTTCCTCCAACCTCATAGCGGTCTGTCCCCATGTTCTTTGTAAAAAAGCTAAAATAAATTGTTCTAAATTTTATAAATAATCAACTTATCCGTTCTTGATTATTCTACCTTCTTTATTTTATTTATCTCTTGACCGTTAGCCATCTTTAGGCAACGCGAGTGGCGATCCATGCCGTCCTTACAAGGCTCATTGATATGGAGACGTCGAACGCATCCAATTTTAAGACGTTTATATTATCTACGAACTCCTTGGAGCGTTTTCTATTATTTATCAATCGTGGGTTGCCGACGAAGCATGAACCTATACCTGATCATCTTGTCCACTTACTTCCCTTTTCTCGCACCATGACACTGAAAATTACTCCTTGATATTTATTTGTTCTTGAGTCAAAAATGAATCTTTTATTGATATCAGTAAAAACTTCTATTGGTTGGTTCCGGTAAAATATCCATTTCCAATTGAGTGGCCTTTTTAGGGAAGCCAAACAGTTGAATGGAAAGTATTTGTTTTTAAGTTGCATATGCAACTTGTTACTATTGTTGTACATTTGTACTATAAAGATCTTTTTTTCTAATGGTTCCATGAAAATTCTGATATATTTAAAATTAACAAGAAAATATGTATTTGAAAATGGTTTGAGCAGTTGTCTTATAATGTAGTTGCAACTGCCGTAATTTTCTTGTCAAAAACTAATTATTCCATATAATCAAGACAAAAATAAAATTCCACAAGGCCTTTTCTTTTGAATTTGCATGAAAATAATGGATGTTTAGCATGTTTAATCTACTTATTTTTATTATTATTATTTGTTTTTTTTTGGAAAACACCCATTAAAAAGTTGTGTAGTGATGACATGAGAAATAAAGAAATTAGTCCATTAGATTCATTGAACAAAATGGAAGACAAGTAATTAAAATCCACGACGTATAACATAATGACATATATGATAGTACTAATTAAATCAAATGCATTCATTGAAACTAGTGGATGATTTTTTTCACTCTTACCATTACTTAGGCTATTTAGAATAATGTTTTTTTTTTGATCAAGGAACCGCCTGAGATTACCTTTCGAGTATCACATGACCCTCCGGTGCTTGGTAGCACTGTGGGCCTCGCCGCAAACCGCTATTTAGACGTAAACCTCGGGGGAGGCTAGCCTAGGACCCCAACACCAGAACCCCCCGCTTAAGACACTTTAGCAACAAGAGGATTCGAACTCTCAACATCGGCGATAAGGGGGAGAACGCATACCAATTGCACTACCCGTGGTTGGGTTTTGGAATAACGCTTTCATAGTACAACACAAGAAAAAGAAATATATAAAATGTAATACAATAACTAGTTGGTTTATCTACCAAATAAATTACTCTTTTGAAAAAAAAAATGGACACCAGTTTTGTCCTAAATGGCCAAAAAAAAAAAGGAAAAAAAAAAGAGAGAGAGAACAAATCAAACAAAAAGAAGGAAAAACAAAAGGGAAGAAATAAGCTCAAACCAAGAGTGGGCTTCTCATTTTTCCCATGGAATTCCCGAGCACATTCATTAATGAAGCAAATGCGAGCTCCTTGCATGAACTACTCCCATTTAAAGGTGAGCGATTTTAGATTTTGGGCAAATTTCACTTAAAATTTGAACGGTTCCTTATTTTTTGAAACTTGGAACCTACTATGGGCCCGTTTGGTTCGATTTTGGGGAAATGCCATTGGGAAAATGCAAATACCTTTGAAGTAAATGGGTTTTTCGAAATGCTAGACTGTTTGATAAATTATAACTGAAAAGTGCTTTAAGGAAATGCAAGACTATTTGGTAAACATATATTTGAAAAGCCCTTTAGTGTGACCAAATTAAGTTTTTTAGTTTTAGTATTTTTAAAATTGCAAAAAAGAAACAATGACTATATAACATTTTACATTTTTATGTTGAGAGTAATGTAAAAGATATATATTAGTAATTTATTTAAAAATTATATTAAAAGAATTTGATTATAGATTAGATGCAAAACTCAACTTGTGGCCTAGGGGTTTGTTTTCAACTTTGAATAATTTTTTTAATTATTGTAGTATTAATCATTTTTGTTAATTAATGATCATTCTAGTGTATTGATAAAAATTTGGGCTATTGATTGTCAAAAGATAAAAATGACAAAAAAAAAAGAATGTGAACCCAACATTTGCAAAGGGTTTTTATTATTTTTTAAAAAAATAAAAATAAAATCCGATGAAACTCCTTCGCCGATCAATGGTGGTTGGGGTGTGGGGAAGATGATCGGTTAAAAAAAAAAAATCAACAGATGAATAGTAGAGGTGAACTTGCATTTCAAAGGCCAGCATTTGACAAAAGACACATCTAAATGCTAAACTAAACACCTAAATTTTTTCTCAATGGGCTTTCGGGACTAAAAGCCCTTCGGGAATGCTGAACTAAATAGGGCCTATGTATATTTTGGAATTTGAAACCTACTCTATTACAGGTTCTAAGGTTGATTCTAGAGTCTACATAGGTTTCACCTGCATTAGTAATTAACGATTATAATGAATCATCACTTTTAATGGCCACTGACCATAACTTATATTTGATCACACGAATAATGTAAAATATTAACAAAGTAAAAGTCTCAATTATTAAAAAGGAAGCTCAAATTAGTGGTTATAGATTATACATTAATCATTGAATGTCATAGAATACATCATAATTACATGAAGATTTAAATCAAGAGAAATACAATGTTGACACCTAAATTTTGGCAACCCATTTAGTCATTTATCGCATTAAAAAAATTATAGATTAATTTTATCCCTGAAAAAATATTAATTGCATAGCATATAGATTTAGGTGCATTTGTTTCTAATTTGCATGGGTTTTTGATTTTGTTTTTTACATTTGAATTTTTAGAAATTTAAGAAAATTTAAGAAAATCGGGTCGTAATTTTATCTTTAAAAATCAATAGAAAATAAAAATAAGAGGATTTTTATGATTGGGAGGTTATAGGAAAATCTTCGTGTAGATTTAAAAGTTAATGAAATATTTCACGAAGACAACATCTTAATTTGCCTATAAAGGGAGCCGTGTACGAGGAGAGCAAGGGGGGGTTTTCTAGGTTTTCTTTTGGTCGGCCAAGGAAGAAAAACAAAAAATGAAAAGTGAAAAGTGAAGAGAAAAAAAGAAGCAAAGTACAATCGGCAGGGGGTGAGGGGACGTTTACTGTTCATCGTCTTCCTCGCCCTTGCTGCCTGCGTCTGCAACCGGACGCCGTCCCGACGGTCGCCGGCGCCGGCGCCGGCTCCTCTCCGCTCGTTCCCCGCGAAGCTGCCGCTGTTGCCGAGCCGCTCTACCAGCCCGTCGAAGCCGCCACCGTGCTGATCCGTGACGACCCCGACGCTGCCCCTGGTCCGTTCGTCGCCGGTTTGCCTGCCACCGTCCCCGACGCTCCGGCTCCGACGACCAGCAGATCTTCCCCGACGCCAGTAGATCCCGAGCCGGTCATCCCTCTCTGCTCACCACGCCACCGCCACCTGCGGGATCTCCATCAGATCTGCACCAGATCTCGCCGCTCGAGCTCGACACCTGCAGATCTGAACTCACCTCCGTCGCTCGTCACCCCTGCCCATTCGCCGCCGGAGCCCGACGTTGCCGACGCCGCGGCAACCCGAGATCAGAAGACACCATCGCGTCTCGCCTCGCCAGAAGCTGTTCAACCCCCTTTTCGATTCCAGCAGCGAAGCCGCTTCTGTCCGCGACCCAGTAGCATCACCGGAGTTCGACGCCGTTGCTGTTTCCCTCCTGCCATCGCTCGCCCGCGGCAGCTGCCGGACCTCCTCGGCCTCCGTCCCCGCACCCGCTCTAAGCCCGATCTGCCGCGCCGGAACGCCGATCTCGCCCCAGACTCGTCTGCAACCCGCGCCAGCTCTCCGCCGAGCTGGTCTGCTCTCTGCCCAACGCTTGCTGAAGCCGTGACGACCTCGACGCCCGCTGCTGCTCCGTCCGCAATCGCCCAGTGCTCTTCCGCTTTGCCTTGCCGCACCTCCTTCTCGCCGACGCCGCGCCACCGCCCCAGCCCTCGCTGGGGTCTCGACGCCGGCCACCGTCCGCCCGGCGCCGACCAACCTGCTGCCCCATTTTCCTTAGGTTGCTCAATTCTTCATTAATTTTTATCTTTCATTTTAGGTTATTTTACTTTATTTTATTTCTTTAAGTTTTGCTATTATTGTACAAGTTTGCGTATTGAGAGGTGATTTTCAGGTGATGAATATTATAGGCATTAACGTAGGAGTTTGGTCCAAAATTTTTGTAATTATTAATTTGATCCGTAAGACGTTGGAATCATTTTTTTTTTAATTATATTAATTTTTAGGCATTTTGATAATATATTAATTTTAAGTCATTATAGTTATTAATTTGATCCATAAAATTTCAGATAGATTTTTAATTATTTTGAATTTTATGTTGTGATGTTAGGGTTAAAATAAATAATTTAACATTATTTTTTCGGTTATTTTAATTCTCATTTGATGAATATCTTGATTGTGTAGAGAAGTTACTTATCTTGGAAAAACACTAAAATTTTTTTTTAAAAAAAAAAAATCAAAATCTTGCATCAACCCGTAGATTTAGTAAATTAGACATGTAGATTTAGCAAATTAGAATTTTCTTTAGGATTACATTTTTAGGGTTGCAATTTTGGAAATAGATTAGGGTTAGACCTAAATAATTATTATTTTTAAATAGGGTCTTAGATAATGTTGGCACATTTTAATTATCCCATTTTGTCTTTAAAAATAGTTTTCTAAGATAGGATATGGTTTAAGTTAAATTAATCTCTGAAATAAATTAGAAAATTATTCATTTTTTAGATAGTTTAATTAGGGTTTTTATTAATTCCAAATTTCAATAAAAAAAATGCGAAAACACTAGGAGCATGTTAATTAGTTTGCATAATGGGATCATTTAATTAGAGTTTGTTAGTAAAATTAGGTTCATGAATTACATGTCACTTATTGATTGTTGTTAGGTCCATTTAGTTAGAAAATTGCTTGCCATTAAATTAGGTCATTTAGTTAAAGTGCATTTTTAACTTCGACATTAAAAAAAAAAAAAAAACCAAAAAAATTGTTTGTTTTGTGTTTAATTCTTTTAATGCAATTTATTCATTGAGTATTTGATAATGATTGAACATCCGTGTGATCACCCAAATTGTATGATAGTGCTTTAGGTTAGAAAATTCAAGCCGCCTACAAAAGCATTTTTGAAATTAAAAGGGAAAGGTACCGAAAGGGCGTTAGAAAAATCTAGCGTAACCAAGTTCTCGACCTCACGAGTAAAGTAAATCTCCCGTTACTTTACTTGAGTTTCTAATCGACCCACCAAAAATAGATTAGTGGCGACTTCTAATTAAAAAATCAATTGTATGTTAAGAACTTGAACCTAAGTCACGAATTGGTACGGGTTTGGGAGAACCCAAGTTAAGTTTAGGCTTAGTAATCCATTAGCCTAATTTTAGGTAGTTCACCCGAAAATTTAGGTTGCTACACACAAACTTATCTCAAGTTCCAAATTTTAGATTTCAAGTTCTACAATCTATAATCTAGAAACAACCTCCCTAATTTTTAGAATTTAAAACCCACTTTATATACCATGGAACTTGGAATCAGTAAGTTTTCATCAATCTAATTTTTCGATTCTAAATTTTATTTTGGACTTATGCTCATCTCTATTCCCGATGGAAGCAATGGGGAAAAACGAGAAACGTGGGAGAACCTGGAAAGGAGTGCAAGAGCGTCCTTTGTAAAAACTTTACAAAGAAAACTGTACAAAAGTTTTTACAAAGCACCGCTACTTACAATCTTTTCACGAGCACTCCTTTTCCATCAATGTTATTGGTCGAGGGTCCTACTGGAGAATCGGTGGAAAGGAGGATCAATGAAATCCCCAGCTATGGGTCAAATTAAGAGTGGGAAAAGGAGCATCACCTCTCCTTGTTCAAAAGCTTATCCGTAAAATTCTCCTTACATAAGCCCGACTTCGATAGACAAGAAGCCCAACACAATTTGCATTCGCTGCGAACTCTTTGCCTCTCGTGCTGAGGGGAGACAAACATCAACACACTTTGTTCGAAAGCTAGCACAAATCAATGTCTGACATCGACCTTTCTTTGACCAGGTCAGTTTTGCATTCCAACGGTCGAGATTCAGTTAGATTAGTACTCTCCATTGCTTGCAAATATTCATGTCGTTCCTTAAGAACTATATCCACCATTGGGTCATGAGCATGCACTTGGCTTACTATATTGCTTGAAATTCTTATTTGTGTAACTTCTGAAAACCCCATCCTTGATAAAAAATAATAACTTACACAATCAATCCATCTATATTCTCCTGGCACAAGCTTGGTATTATTTTCTTGCACTTTAAATTATTGATTTCAGATTTTGTTGTTCTTTTTGGTAGACTTGGAGAACAAGAAGATGCCATCGTTGAAAAATCGAAAGATTTCTTGACATCCTCGCTTAAATGGTCGTTTGCTCTTTTAGGAGCTAAAGATGTACTTTTAAACAAGCAAGCAACCATCATCACAATAGCCGTAGTTCTCATTGTGCTCTTTGGCATCAGTTCGCGAACAACACGAAGCAATCATGGAAAGACATTCATCAATTTTGCATTTCTCATACTAGGATGTCTCATCATTGGAGTAGTAATCGACTCAATCGTAATAAATTCTTACATCAAATGGGTTATTTATGGTTTCTTCCTTATTATGGTTGCTACAAATCCCGATTACCAACAAATTTACCAAGAGATGAAATGGATCTTCAAGTCCATGTGCAGAGAAATTTCTTTGAGACTCAAAAAAGTGTTTATTCAATCACAAGGGTTTATCAAAGAACTTTTGAAAATTGATGTTCAGGACCAAGAAGAATCATCGGTGAATAACAATGTTGTGACTCTAGCCTTTAGTGGTGATGGAGGTGGAGTTGGGGAGGACATTGTCTAGTTGATCTCATGACGGAATTCGACACACTTTATCTCTCTATTTTCCTTTGGGTTATAAGATGTTTGTATGATATGTGAGATGGATGTTTGAGGTTTTCCCTCTGTATTATGTGCCGGTACAACTATGCATAAGTGTTGTTAAATTATAATAGTTCTTTATTGATACAATTAATTTTGGAATTTTGCATATTTGCTCTGTCTTTATGAAATTCATGTTGATCACTTGTTCTTTCATGGCAACTTTTACATAAATGCTGCGTCTTAGGTTGTAATTTTGATTTTGAAAAGTCAAATGTCTGGAGTTGAAGCAGTGCTTAATCTATAAGTGGAAAATTCACTTTGATGACCCTAAAGTCAAAGATACATAGGAATTGGACGTGAAATGCTATATAAAACAACCACAGGTACACATGCACACTTGATTGTGTACGATCAATCAACCCTCCCATCAATCAATCCTTATGACTCCCGTATCACTACAACAGAAGAATTAGATGATACACGAGCCGGCCACGTACACCCCCCTTGAAGGGTGTACCCCGTCATTTCCTGTACCACGTCCAGGTAGACCCCGGGGAAGGCGTCGCAGGAATCAGGGTGGGATCCAAACCCCCCGTGAGGGGGGTTGTGGCCGGAGAGCCCCATGGGGGGTTTTTATCCCGTTGTTTTACATCCTAGGAAACCCAATTTCATGATGAAGCCTTTTTAAGGACTTGCTTAGGTCCATATGAAAACACCTATTTTATTGGATGAAGAAACAGACAAGTGGGTAGTGGCGGTTGGCCCTCAATAGTCGCCTTGGGACAAATGAAACTAATAAGCTGGAACTGTCGGGGACTGGGCTCTCCCCTGACAATTCGAGCCCTTAAGGCCCTTGTGGTCAAAAAAAGCCCAATATTGTGTTTTTGATGGAAACCAAGAATCGAGAGGCAGTGATTACTAGAATTCAACATAGTCTCAAATTTTGGAAATCTTATGTACTCAACCCAGCTGGGTTAGCGGGAGGGATGGCACTCTTTTGGCATGATACTATTAAGGTAGACATGATAAAATCTTCTCAAGACTTTTTTGATATGATATGTTCGAATACTAGCTGTGGTATATCCATGCGTTTGACCTGTGTCCATACACCTGCGGTTTATCAGCTTCGCCAACATTTTTGGATAGAACTTCGACAAATTGCTCTTTCAAATACTCTACCATGGGTCTGTGCTGGCGATTTTAATGAAATCTTAAATTATTGGGAAAAAGTAGGCAAACGTTTATCGGAACCACACAAAATGCATTCATTTAGACAAGTAACACAAGACTACTCCCTGATGGATATGGACAGCAAAGGCTGTGCTTTTACATGGACAAATAATTGGGACAGAGATGAACTTATGAAAAATGATTAGACCGAATGCTGTGCAATTTGGATTGGTGTCTAGCTTTCCCTAAAGTGGAGGTTATAGCTTTACCTACAGTGGGCTCGGATCACAGCCTCTTATTGTTTATAATGGAAGCTTTACAAGGACGACGACACAAAGTCTTTTATTTTTGAAGTGTTTTGGCTACAGGACAAGGAGTGTAGTGAGGTTATAGCTAACTCCTGGCACTCAGGCCAGGCAAAAGCTAAAAATCAACCCTCCCATTACGAGCCGGAAAATAAGTGGGGCAGTTGAAACTCCCAAGTGGCTTTTCTGAAAGCTTAAAGGCAGAGGAGAATTGTCAGAGAGTGTTTTTTCTCTTCTTCTTTTTTGTGGGGGGGTGGGTTTGTGGATGCGCATAATTGGTAAATGAGATTGGTTTCTGCTCGAGGACAAAGAGCTGGCTTTTTCATTGACTTGACTCGCAGCTTTCTTTCCTTATCTTAAGAAGTTAATCTGAATGATTCCAACACATGTTGATCTAATACAGTCTGCATTTTTTAAATTGCTTTATTCATAAAATATTTAATGCATGCAGGTTTTCAAACGATCTGTTTACACATTACAATATATATTGTGATAATGCATGAAACCTCTCTAGTAATTTGTTAATTTGGTGCATTTTGACGGTAAAATTGCTTTTGCATGTTTCATTTATAATAAATTTGAGTTAACACTACTTTTTTTCATTTAGCATGAAACATGGTGTCTAACCCCTCAGAAATTGGGATAAGTATTTAGAAGCCCTAAAACTTATCACAAAAGTATAATTAAATATTAAAACTTGGTATTTTGCATAATTTTTTTAATCAAGTGATTTGTGATTATCTAGCAGAAAAAAAGTGATTTTGTCATTAATATATTCATAAACTTTGATCTGCCGTGGGACCAATATATATTGGCCCATCAGCAGACACTTAAAAAAAATTACATGAGAGAGAGAGAGATTCCCACATTCCCCTGAAAAAATCGTAGTGCCTAGACCAAGGAACCTGCCTTTGAATCGCCTATCTCCCGTCAGCTGGATGTGGGTATTTTTTTGTGGTTGATGTCGGAAAATTGATTCTCTCTCTCCCTCGCGGCACAGGTCGCTAGGCCTTCCATCGTCGATCGATGCATTCTCTTCATCGCTCTCTCCCCCTCCATTGTTTCTGTAATGTTCTCCGAAGGAGCTTGAAAGTTTTGAACAAGTGTGAAGCAATCATGTTCCGTGATAGCTCAACAATAAAGGAATAACGGTGTCTTTCTTGATGTCATGAGTTCGACTCATTTGTAAATAATCATTCGCCCAACTTATGCCTCGGCAACTTTCCATCTCATACTGAGTAATTTTCTCACTTCTGATTTATTGATGAAGCTGGGGCAATGGGCTCATCCATCTTGGAGATTGGGATTCCGAGTGCACGCAAAAGCACATTCTAAATAAAGAGTCAACTCCGACCAAAAAAAAAAAAAAGTCAGATACTCTATCATTACTATTTTTCTAATTGCTTTTTTGTTGTTTTTAGTCCAGGTAGTCACTTAGTAATCTTTGATGCCTTTGATGACTTTAGTAGGTTCTGTTGTGAAAGAAATCATTTGTCAATCCACTTTGTACTGAATGAAATGTCATAATCTAACGGTAATTGGTTCCTTATTTGTTGAACCAAGAACTAGCCCACTAGTCTTGGACACACACGAAAACTGAACCAATTGGTCTAATACGGTTCCTGGATGGGTCTAGTAAATGGCCATATCACCTTTTTTTTTTTTTTTTCATATTCCATGAGGCGTGAGTATGAGGCCTTTTTTATTTTTATTTTCATATTCCATGAGGTATGAGTATGAGGCCTTTTTTTATGAGGTGTGAGTATGACTAAGACAGAGAAGTGAGAGGCCTCGAGCCATAGGCATTGAGCCGCGAACCGCAAAGGAGGTGTGAGAGCTGTGAGACTAAGAGAAGTGAGAGTGAGCGGCATGAGCAGCAAGCGTGACTGAGTTTGAGACCTTGAGTGAGAAAAGAATAGGAATTAGGATTTTTGAAAATTTGGAATAACAAGATTAAAAAGAAAATCGATTCGATCTAAATTGTCCAAGAGGGTGGGTCCACACTAGGAATCAGGAACCAACCTGATTCACTAGTACCAAATTTTAGGAATCGAAAATCGTCCAAAATTGACTCTGGTTCAGTCCTTTTTTTTACTCACCCTAGTAATGATAACAATTATCATCATCATCACCATCATCTTTTTGTAGTTATTTGAAACATGACAATAATGAGCTGATAAGACCAGAAGTATTAAAGTTTTTCGGTAAGACCAGAAGTATTAAATTTTTCGGTCAATTTAGATAATACACTTTAGAACCAAGCTATACCTTGTATATTGTGATTAATTTACATAAAATGAATTAGGTTTTCCAAGCCATATCACCGTAGTAATTTTGTAAACTTTTTTGAAGAGTTGATATGATTAAAATCGAGACATATCAAGTCGTAAACTTTTTAAGTATAAAAAAGAGACAATCTTTTCAACTTTGTCAGAATATTAGAATTAAGAAATATTATCGTCTGGACATATTAGCATCGTAAAACTTATTAAATTATTAGATGAGAAAAGCTATCCATGTCATTCTCGCTAGGAAGCGTCACATCAGCCGGTCACGATCGTAATCAGATTAACCATTTCGCTCTTGGTTTGGGTTTCGGACTTGGCTTGGTTGCTGGTGCTTGTGTGTATGGAGGTATTGTTTATTCCCTTCTTTTTTTAAACATTTCTGGGATTTTAAGAAAGGAAAGAAGGAAGACCTCTCTATATACTCGGCAACCAAATGCTTGTTCCATTTCATCATTCACAAAAACAATCAGAGTTTGTTAAGCTCCACCTTCTCCAAAGCATGGCAGATCATACAATGACGTCGAAAAGTATGTAAATTATTTATGTGACTATGCTCTGAAAGCTCTGCTTAAGTGGGCTTTTAAAGCCGTTTTTCTTTCAATTAATTCCGCCAACCCCAATTCCATATAGAGATGAGGAACAATCGCTGCTGCAGCAGCAATAGGAAAGGTTTGACTCAATAAAGAGATTCCGCATTATGTTTACCCCATTCAAGCTATTCGCCATTGTGATTTTAATTCACAGTATATCGAGACATTGAGTCAAGCAGATCTTAAGATTTACATTGTTTGCGAAGTCATATATTTCATAGCACAGATCGAAGTGACTAAACCCAATAGCCCAAACCCAATATGCCAATACTTATACATAGTTTTTGAGACTCGTGGATCTGAGTTGCTTCTCTAGACAATCTTGTCTCTAATCATGTGTCTGGTCATTACTATGTGTTTGCTTTTGTTTGCTTTGGCATCATCCAGTCTATTCACACAAGATTCCGATTGGTTTGAAGAGATTGCTTAGCCTTTTGATGATGTGCCGTTTTCCAAAGCTCAATTTGATTTTTGAAACTCCTGCAATCATATTGCTCTTGTCTATCCTCTTGTTGCATGTCATTTGTCATAAATGCTTCTAATTTAGGGACCAGAGAATGTTGTCATATCCATGTTATGTATTGGGCAAACCATATCTTATTGCCGCCATGTTATTTACACAGTTATTCTGATATCATTGAATACCCCTTTTGGCCAAATTGTTTTTTTTTTTTCTAATATCTTTTGGGAAGTGTCTATGAGTTTTCCAGAGATTTATTCCTATGACTCATACTTAAGAGATTTTTTTTTTTTTGTGAATGGTAAGTATCATACTTATGAGAAATTGATCTTGCGAAATGGACCAAATAAGAGTGACCAACAAATGAAATCGTTTGCCAATCAATAAAAGAAGATGGGAACTGACAAAAAAAAGAAAAAGAAGATGGGACAAAATGTACCATTTCTCAGACCACAAAAAGGGGAACCATTGGGAATCCCTTTTGTATTTTTTGTCCACATGTCCGACATCTCACGGAACTTTTCATATAATGTTAAAGGATTGCCTCATGGTTATACAGCTTGGCAAGCCCAACTCATCATATACCGAACAAAATATCACATAAAAAAGGTAAATAACACAAATAATCCTTAAATTTTGACCTAATATATATTATTATTCTTGAACTTTTAATTTATTTAATATGGTTTATGAACTTTAACCTAATATATATATATTTATATATATATATATATATATATATTATTCTGAAATGACCTTAAGACTGTTAATACATCCGGCTTTTCTAGTGGGTCAACAAATTAACTTTTAATTTATTTAATATGGTTTATGAGCTTTAACTTTAACCTCATGGTTATACAGCTTGGCAAGTCCAACCGTTGCTCATTGGAGGCCCATCGACACGACAATGCCCGATTCCATTCTCGGCCCCTATTCATCCGCCATTGGAGTGCATGCAAAAGCGACTTCAAGCATGACGAAGTCGACTTTTACCAATAAGTCCACACTTGGCATATGAATCTTCATTCTCCACGAGTAAGTATCTTACTCCATTTATAATGTGTCGTTTCCAATAACGAATATTGAATAAATTATATGTATACCAAGTGTGGCCTTAATTGGTGGAATTCGAACTGCTCATGCTTGAAGACAGTTTTGCATGCGATCCAAAGGCGGATCGACAAAATCGTGGTCTTATTGTCATGTCGATGGGCCTCCAATGATTGGTTTTATGTGCGTTTCTTGGACCAAGTTTCCCGAGAACAAGCACTTGGTTACAGAGTTTATACATTTGTTACCTCACATGGAGGGATCTCCTCACTTCTGGCTTGTGGATGAGCTGTGGCCATGGGCTTATTGTCTCGGACATTGGGGTTCTATTCGTACGAAGTAGCATATTAAAGTAAAGAGTTGGAGACTATCATGACTATTTTTTTAAATAATTTTTTTGGTTTTTTTCAATCCAAGTCACTTAGCGATCTTTGGTGCCTTTAGTAGATTATTTTGGGAAAAATTGTCCAAAAATCTCTAAATTTATTACAATTTTGCTAATTCAATTATAAACTTTTCATTACGCCATTTTTTTTGCTGAAAATCATGTCAATTGAGTTTATCCGATCAATTTTGGTCAAAAATCATGATGTCGATGGCACTAGCTATCCAATGTGGTGCGGTTAGTGGACATGGACAATTCTTAATTAATATTATATTTTTTTGAATTTATTTAATTAATTTTTTCTTTTATTTTCCTTT
The DNA here is from genome assembly GCA_014182575.1 of Eucalyptus decipiens. Lineage (NCBI taxonomy): Eukaryota > Viridiplantae > Streptophyta > Magnoliopsida > Myrtales > Myrtaceae > Eucalyptus > Eucalyptus decipiens. The sequence continues at coordinate 21,639,253 of CM024613.1, forward strand.
TTTTCGTTTTCTTTTCTTTGTTTTTATTTCTTCCCTTTTCCCTCTAGTCTGTTGCTGGGCCTCAGTGACTAGCCAAAGGCAACTGGTCCGAGAGGTCACTCCCACCGGCTGCTGAGAAGGGCAAAACTCGCCAAATCCAAGGAGATAAACATTGCTAGATTTGGTGAGTTCAAGCCTGACTAGAGATAGGCTAGGCTTGCCTGAGGTCAACCAAATTGACCTTGCCCATCAACAAACAATTACCGAGGCTCAATGATCGGCTAGAGAAATAAGGGAAGAAAACATGAAAAAAAAGAAAGTAAAATGTATATATCAATAAAAATGATCTACATTAGCACCAGTTCTACCCCTTATAATAACCGACATTCATGTCAACGATTTTCAATCAAAATTAGCAAGATGAACTCAATTGACAAAATGTAAAAAAGATTTATGACTCAATTAACAAAATTAAATGGTTTATAGCTTTTTGGATCATTTTTCCAATTATGTTGTATAAAAATCATTTATCAATCCACTCCACACTAAATGACATAGCATATTATCATCTTTTTTAGTTATTTGAAACAGGACATAATGATCTGAAAATACATGAAGTATTACAAGTTTTTTTTATCATTTTAGATAATATGCTGCAAAACTGAGCTATACCTTATCTGTTGTGATTACTTAACATATAATGAATTGGGTTTTCCGAGCTATATCACCGTAGTAGTTTCATAAACTTTTTCAAATAATTAATCTAATTAAAATCGGGACATTTTAGGGCTGTGAACCTTTTCAAGTATTAAACGGAAAAAGATAACCGTGTTAGTTTGGTGACGAAGCTTCACGTCAATTCGTCTCGATCCTAATCAGATTTAACTATTTTCGCTCTGGGCTTGGGCTTGGCTGCTGAACTTGGCGCTTGTCCGAGCATGCACAGAGCTCCTCCAGAAATATCAGAAAATGAGAGTTTCGTTGTTTAATATTTCTAGGGAGGGTTCCGACAGAATATTAGAAAACCGAGTGTTTCGTTGTTTAATATTCCCGGGGAGGAATCTTGGAACCTTCTCCAAATATATTAAACAACAAAACACTTGTTTTCTCTCCTAGAAGATATTAGAAAACGAAAGTAGGAATACCTCTATATATATATACTCTGCAACCAAGTGACTGTTGCACTTTGTCATCCACCAAAACTGTCGCGGAGTTCGTTGAGGTCTACCTTTTGCACAACATTGCCGATCATCCAATGACATTTGAAAGGTATGTAATTCATTCGTGTCAATTTGTGCTCTAAAAACTTTGCTTAAGTAGCTAGTTTTCTTTTCTTTTGAATCTATTTTTCCTCCAATTAATTCATTTCTAATTTGATATAGAGATCACAGATAATTATAACAGTAGTAACAATAGGAAAGATCTTGACTTAACCAAGAGACTCTACGTTGTATTTATATCATTGAAGCTACTCATCATTATGTATTTCAATTCACAGTAAATCAGGGCGTTGAGAAGCGTGATTATACGGTTTTACATCATTTGCAAAGTCATCTATCTCATAACACTAATCAAAGTGACTAAACCCAAGAGCCTAAATCCAATATGTCATAATATATCTAGAGCTCTGAAGCGCCTACCAATTTTCTTAATTTTTATCACATGTACTTAAGAGCAATGACTCTTGCGAAGTGGATCAAATTAGAGTGAATAAAAAGAATTGACCAAAATGGATATTAAATGCAAAAAAAAAAAAAAAAAAAAAGGTCTGAGCAAAATTTGTCATTTCTTAGACAACAAAAACCGGAAGAAACATGGATGCTTTGTGTACGTTTTGTCCACGTCTTCAACGCTTCATGGAACTTTCCATACGAGGAAAAAGGATATAATAGCTTGGAAACCCAATTCATCGGATGCTAAAAGTGGTCGGGTCGGTTTCTAACCGTGGTTGGGTCTAAGAAATCTACCGCCTCCACCTCCTACTGCGGTTAAGATATTGCGGGGGCGAGTGATTGGGTCATCGGGGCGAGCACGGTGTTTGTGGGGTAGGGGGGACACGTGGAGGGCCGGGATGGTTGGCGGGTGAGGAGAGTGGGGTGACGGGCGAGTGAGATTTGGGGGACTCTCTGGATAATAAGACAGAACGAAAATCGTTCAAGCGAGCGGAGGAGCTCCTGGGTCAACTGCAGTCTCTTCCCGCTCTTCGAATCCTCCTGGTTCTCTGCTCGCTCTTCCCTTCTCCACAGCCATGCCGAATCAATCAGCAGCTTTGGAAAGGTACATAATTCGCTCATTTTCAAATCCATGCTAAGAGCGCAGTAAAGCAGTCGGTTTCTTTTCTCTCTCAAATCTATTTTCTCTTCCAATTAATTTCTTTCAGATTTAATATAGAAACAATGAGCAATCACAATATAAGTAATAACATGAGAGTTTTGACTTGTTTATATATCAATACTTGTACATTGTTTTTTAAATTATCGGCTTCGAGTTTTTTTTTTTGATAAGCTTGTCTTTGACCATGTGACTGGTTATCAATATATGCTTGTTAGTGTTTGCTTTGGTATGGTCTGAGTTACTCACGTAAAGTTGTGACCATTTACGAGAGATTGTTCAACCACTCAAGGATGTGCTGTTTTCCCTAGCTTGGCTACCACGCTCAATGACAGCCTAACACACTCGTTCATTTTGCAAGTAGATGCACTAGTTTAGCGTGCTGGGTGATGGCAAATTTTATGTAGGCTACGCTAGTTAATCTTCATTAATGATTGGTCCCTCTAATCCATGGGTCAATTCTATAAAAAGAATATATAGTATTGTGTGGGATAGTATAAAGCCGTCTTCAGATATAGTAGGCGTTCAAATATTCAAACTTTTCGTTGCGAATTGTGTCGTAGACGAACTTGGGGGAGTGACACAGATTGTATCAGTCAACGATGGAGGACCAATCGTTGAAGCCGGCTCATTGGAGGCCCACCAACACGACAACGAGACGACAATCTTCATGTGGCCCATATCCATTCTCGGCCCCTATCAATCCAACAGGGGCTTGCATGCAAAGCTGTCTTCAAGTATGACAAGTCGAATTTCACCAATAACTCCAACCTTGGCATCATGTATAATTTATTCAACGCTCGTTATTGGCAGTAGAAAATATTATAAATAAAGTATACTTATTCGGGGAGAATTAAGTTGTGACGACCGACGATTCGCTTATGAGATTTATGGACTTAAAAGGTTACTTAGGGGTTTGTAGATTGGACCATATTTTGCTCCATTTTTTATTAGAGAAAACTTTATCAACCCAGCCTTTCGGTTAATAGCTTGCAAGTACACATGAACACTACTCATAAGTTGAGAGATTTGATGGGATCACTGTCGATTATTCTAAAAGCTTAAATTGTTAAATGAAAACATGGTTTTAACATTTAGTTATTTTAAGACTCCTCCTCACAAATAGGTTGGACTTTGGCCTAAGTCTAGAGAGTTGAAATATGTAATTGATAAGACAAATAAGGGCTTGAAAAGATTTGAACTCAATATCTCATACTTCAATACCATATTGAGCTTTGTAGTAAAAGAGAGAAGAGAGTATTTTGTAAATTACTAGAATAAAAGAACAAGACACCTATGCATAGGGAGAGAAAGCAGTTAGACTCCATTACAGTTTTTTTTTTTTTTTTTTGGTCAAAAGTAATATATATGTATTCGATTAAGTAGTCTTAGGACACAGTGATGGTTTACAATCTGCAACTAAAAGTTCCCATAGAAATTGAGGGGGTGTATGCACCCAATTTAACGGAAGTTTCTTGGCTCGATGAGTACGCACCAGCCAATCTGCAGCTTTGTTTGCATCGTGGGGGCAATAGGTTACGGAAACGTTATTGCATGTGGAGAGCTCGTCTCGACGGCGTTGGATAATTTCGTTTAAATTCCAAGGTGTCTTGGCCCGGCCCATTATAAACTCCACCACCGCTAAACTGTCGCTTTCGCAAGTCCAGTGAACCAGTTGACTTCTCACGTGTCTCGACTTTAACTCCTTGAGATAGCAGATCCCGTGTAAAACTGCTTCTACTTCCGCTTGAGACGCCGAGGAAACCTTAGCTTCTGCTGCGAAGCCATCGATGACACACCCATCTCCATCCCCGGCGATTCCAGCAACAGAACACAGAAACTCGCCGGGGACCCATGACGCATCAACGTTCAATTTCAACTCCCGACTTCCCGGTGGTGTCCAAGACTCTAGTAAGTGTTGAGTTGTGCTTTGGCCGGACTGGTCCTTCGACCCTTTGCTGAAGGTGATATTCTGGATTCGTGCTAGATCAAGGATATCCGCCGGTTTGGGAGCCTTTGCTCAGAAGATCCAGGAATTTCGCGCCTTCCAGATTTGCCATAGAACCCCTGCGATGAACTCCTGATCAGGTGATTTTCTTCTTGAGTCAAAAACCGCCAGAAGCCACTGGTCGAGTCTCTTAAATTGTTTCATGATATTCATTCCTTGCATAAGTTTATCTTGCCAGATCTGTTTAGTCCACCTGCAAAAACGGAAAAGATGTTCGGTGGTTTCAACTTGCGCGTAACACATCTGACATAATGGATCTGGGCCGATCTTCCTTTTGTAGAGATTTTCCCTTGTGGGAACAGCATTTTGACATATGCTCCAGAGAAGGTTCGGATTTTTGGTGGGACTGATAGGCGCCAGATCTGTGTCCATAAAGTGCGTGGAGGCCGGTAAGAACAAGTGGCTTGACTCCATTACAGTTAAGATAAACCACAATTAACCTAATCCAAAACTATAATACTAAATATATCTCTAACACATGTAATTTGAATTGTGCAAGAAGTTTCTTTAATGCTGGATGGACAAAGGAAAACACAACCCTTATTGTATTAGCAATAGCATAGCTATTTTGGACACATGAATTTTTTGTATTTGTTGTCTAAATAGCTTTATAAAAATGGAAAAAATTAATACATGTTCCTAGAACATTAATGCAATTGTGATAATTGTACTTTGTCCATGTAAATTCATTTTTTATGTTCAATTTTAGGGATACTTTTGTATTTAGATCTGTCATTTATGTACCTTGGCAATTAAGTCCTCCAATTTTCATTTTCTACAATCGAGTATTTTGGTTCACATAATTTTTACAATCAAGTGATTTTGTCATTAATAAATTTAAGAACTTTGGATGCGGCACTCAGACGTTGATGTGGCAATTTTTTTTGCTAAAAAAAAAACTTAAAAGAAAAGGTTTAAATATTCATTGCTGCTCATTAACATATTTGAAAAATTGATGGGAAAAAGAAAAGGAAAAAGAGAGATGTATACAAAAGGGCCAATTTGATAAAATTGAAAATTAAATGCTGACAATTTAGGTACTGAATTATAAGTGATGATAATTTTACGAGTTGAAAGTGTAATTTAAAAGTTGTTCGATGATGATAGAAAATTGACAACTGAACATTATTAATCTCTCACCAAATATAAAGAAAGGACCATTATCTGTAGATGTTTCAAAATATATGGCGAATATAAATTTGCCATCAAATATTTTTCTGTTGAGAAAATTGGGCGACGTCTCCTTTATTTACTAGATTTAGTGGATAATTGACTTAATTGAATTATTCAAGTAAAAGCTGTTTAGGGTTGTCAAACCAGTTTAATCTCATTAAATTTTCTATTTTAATTGGATTATCAGGCAGGCTCATAAAAGGAGAAAGAGTCAGAGGAGGGCATAGATAAACCGTTCGTGCCCACTAATGAGAGTGGTGGACCCTCGCTTGGAGTGTCCTGGGTCCTCCCTACTCCGTAGGGCAACCAACCCCACCTTTGTTGATGATATTCCAAATTATCTGCTAAAGTTTAAATACTAAGCTTTAAGTGATAATATTCGTAAATGCTAAAATGAATTTAAAAGTTTTTTTAAATGAATTTAAAAGTTGTTTGATTATACTTAAATTGATAGTTGAATATTATTGATCTCTAACCAAACTTAGAGAAAAGACTATTTTTTTTATAGGTTTTCCAACATATCTGATAAGATTCTAATTACTATAAATTACTTTTCTATGAAAAAAAAAATCAGTTGACACCTCCTTTACTTACTAAAGAGGATTATCGACTTAATTTAATCATTTAAGTCAATTCTGTTTAAGGTCCCCAAACAAGCTTAATCTCAGTAAGTTCATTTTCAAATCTTAATTGGATTATCAAATAGGCCGAAAGAGGGAGGAGAGGAAGGGGAGGGCGGAAATGAATTGTCGTAAATGGAAGTGGTAAACCCTCACCAGGGTGGCACCTGGCTCTCCCTAGGGCAAACGGCCCTAGCTAGAGACATGCTTCGCGATTATGAGGGTTGCCATCTCTTACGGACTATGAAGAGTGTTCGTCCACCCTTATAGTGTCTCGCCTTCATGTTCTTTGTAAAATAGCTAAAGAAATGTTCTAAATTTTATAAATAATCAATTTACTCGTTCTTGATTGTTTTGCCTTCTCTATATCATTTATCTTGATTGTTGGCCATCTTGCGGGTGGCGATCTATACCATCCTTATGAGGCTCATTATTATGGAGACGTCAAACACATCAAATTTTATGACATTTATATTCTTTAGAAAGTCCTTACAGCGTTTTCTATGGACATCTAATCTTAATTAAGTCCCGCAATAGCTTGGCGAACCAATTTGGATAACAAGGAAAAGTCCATTTCTTTTATTTATCAATTGTGAGTTTGACGATGAAGCATGAGCCTATACTTAATCATCTTATCCAGTTACTTCCCTTTCTCGCATCATGACATTGAAAATTACTCCTTGATATTTATTTGTTTTGAGTAAAAAATAAATCTTATATTGATATAACTAAAAACTTCTATTGAGTGATTCCAGGAAATTATTCGTTTCCAATTAAGTAGCCTTTTTAGAGAAGCCAAGCAGTTGAATGGAAAGTATTTGTTAAGTTGCATATGCAACTTATTACTATTGTTGTACATTTGCACTAAAAATATATTTTTTTAATGGTTCCATGAAAATTCTGATGTATTTAAAATTGACGAGAAAGCATGTATTTGAAATAGTTTGAACAGTTTGCCTTATAATGCAATTATAGCTGCCATAATTTTCTTGTCAACAGCTAATTATTTCATATAATCAAGGCAAAAATAATATTTCACAAGGCCTTTTGTTTTGAATTTGCATGATAATAATGGAGGTTCATAATTTCCAATCTACTGAGTTTTATTATATATATGTTAGAAAACATCCATCAAGAAGTTGTGTAATCATGACATGAGAAATAAATAAAAATTAGTCCATTAGATTCACCAAATAAAATGAAAGCTAAGCAGTTAAAATCTAGGGACTATAACATAATGACATATATTTAAATATTGATTAAACCAAATGCATTCATTGAAACTAGTATATTATTTTTTTCACTCTTACTTGCACTTAAGTCATTTATTATAGTGTTAATACCCCCAAAAAACCCTAAACTAGTATACTTTTGATAAATTTACTCCAAATTAATTTTTTTTTTTTGGTGACTGAGGATTCGCCAAAGCCTACCCTTGTTGACTTACGCCAATTTGGGGTCTCACGGGCCTACAACGACTATACCTCGAGAGAAACTGGCCTAGCAACCCACCGCCAGGGCCCCCCACTTTAATTGCTAACAACGTAGGGTTTTGAACCCTTGACCTCCATCGCTGGAGAAGAGTTCTCAACCAATTGTGCTGCCCACGAGTGGGTTACCCCAAACTAATTTTTTAATTACAAAAAACCCCAAACTGGTACACCTTTGACAAATTTATCTCAAACGGGTACTCTTGTGATAAATTTACTCTCTATTAGTTTTTGTTGAAGTTTATTGTCAAATTGCTAAGTTAGATAACACGTGACAGTTGACTAGTGTACTGGTTTGGGATTTTATTCTCCGTTTGTCACAGTTATACTAGTTTTGTGATTTTTCGTAGTATTAATCCAATTTAATGGATGTTGTATTTGTTACTACTTTGGGGATTTTGATAATCAAAAAAATTAGTTTGGAATAAATTTATCACAAATATATTAATTTGGGGTTTTTTGTGGCTATTTGGGATAAATTTGTCACATATATAGCTATTTAAGTTTTTCGCGATAAAAAAAATTAGTTTTAGATAAATTTGTCATAGGTGTACTAGTTTAAAGTTTTTCATAATATTAGCCTTTTATTATAATGCTTTCATAGTTCAAAACAAGAAAACAGAAAAATATTCAATTTATTAACACAATAACTAGTTTGTTATCTACCAAATAAACTACTTTTTTGAAATAGGGGGAGGGGGGGGACACCGTTTCATCCCAAATGGCCAAAAAAAGGGAAGAAAAAAAGAAAAATTCAAACAAAAAGATGAAAAAAAAAAACAGGTTAGAAATAAACTCAAATTAAGAATGGGCTTCTCATTTTTCCACTGGTATTTCCAAGAACATTCATTAATGAAGTGAATGCGAGCTCCCACTGGAAGATCTCCCGATGGGAGCAAAGGGGAAAATCAAGAAAAAGTGGGAGACCCTAAAAAGAGAGTGCTAAGATTGTAAAAAGTAGTGCTTTGTAAAAACACTTGTTTACCATTCTTCAGGAGGACCCTCCATGTATGATATCAATGGTAAAGGGGTGCTTGGGAAAAGATTGTAAAGAGTCCACGTTGTGTTGAAATGATTAAATACTAAATCACGTCCAGCTTAAGCTTTCAGAACAATTTGCAGTAATACTATCAAAATCTCACATGATATCAAAGCTGCAGATTTTGAGTTCAAATCTTACAAGTCCAATTCACCTCCCTAATTAAATATGTTCACACTTAGTACAAGGCAAAAAGACATCACAATCTTTTTTCAGTAAACCCATCGATGGTGCTTGGGAAAAGATTGTAAAGAGGGAATAAGATTACAAGTCTCATTTGCCTTCACAATTAAATATGTTCACATTTAATACTAGGCAAAAAGGCATCACAATCTTTTTTTGGTAGACCCATCAATAGTGCTTGGGAAAAGATTGTAAAGAGGGACCCTCTTTACAATCTTTTCCTCCCTCTTTACAATCTTTTCCCAAGCACCATTGATGGGTATACCGAAAAAAGATTATGTAGACATCGCCGTCGATGTCGGAGATCTAAACATGGACTCTCGGGAGCACCCTCTTTACAATCTTTTCCCAAGCACCATCGATGGCCCAAGCACCATTGATTGGTATATTAGGAAACAATTGTGAAGACATCGCCATCGATGTCATATGTTGAGGGTGCCACTGGAGATCCAAACGCGCACTGCTCTTTACAATCTTTTCCCAAGAACTCTTTGCCAACCGATGTTGTAGGCCAAGAGGGTCCTACTGGAGAATTGATGTTGAATGGAGTACTGCAGAATCAGTGGAGGGTTGGATCCATGAAATTCCCCGGCTATGGGTAAATTAATAGTGGGAAACAGAGCACCACATTTCCTTCTTTGAAAGCTTATCCATGAAATTCCCCTTATAAAAAACGGACTTCAATAGACATGAAGCCCAACGAAATTTGTATTTGCTTCAAACTCTTTGCCTCTCGCGGTAAGGTGAAACAAACATCAGCACTCTTTGCTTGAAAGCTAGCACGAATCAATGTCTAACGTCAACTTTATTTCAACTGAAGCTCAGAGGTTAGTTTTGTATTCAAACAGTCGAGATTTACATAGATTAGTACTCTCCATTGCTTGCATATGCTTATGTCGTTCCTTAGGAACTATATCCTCCTTTGGGTCACGAGCATTTATTGCACTTGGCTTCCTATGTTGCTTGGAATTTTTATTTGTACAACTTCTGAAAAACCCATCCATATTGTCAAAGTAATAACTTGCCCCAATTAATCCTTCTTTATGGCACAAGCTGGTATTATTTACTTGCACCGCAAATTAATGATTTCAGATTTTGTTGTTCTTTTTGGTAGACTCGAAGAGCAAGAAGATGCCATCACTGAAAAATCGAAAGATTTCTTGATATCCTCGCTTAAATGGTCGTTTGCTCTTTTAGGAGCTAAGGATGTACTTTCTTACAGGCAAGCAACCTTCACCACGATAGCTGTAGTTCTCATTGTGCTCTTTGGCATCACTTCACAAACAACACGAAGCAATCATGGAAAGACATTCCTCAATCTTGTGTTTCTCATACTAGGATGTCTCGTCGTTGGAGTAGCAATTGACTTGATCATACTGAATTCTCACATCAAGTGGGGTATATATGGTGTCTTCCTTATTATGGTAGCTACAAATCCCAATTACCAACAAATTTACCTAGAGATGAAATGGATCTTCAAGTCAATGTGCGGAGAAATTTCTTTGAGACTCAAAAAATTATTTATTCCATCACAAAGGATTATCAAAGAACTTTTGAAAATTAATGTTGCAGACCGAGAAGAATCATCTGTGAATAACAATGTGTGACTCTAGCCATTGGGGGTGACGGAAGTGGAGTTGGGGAGGATATTGTCTAGTTGATCTCACAATGGAATTTGACACACTTTATCTCTCTTTTTCCCTTTGTATCATAAGATGTTCGCACGATTTGTGAGATGGATGTTTGAGGTTTTCCCTCTGTATTATGTGTTAGTACGACTACACAAAAGTGTGGTTAAATTATAATAGTTCTTCATTGATACAATTAATCTTTGGAACTTTGCATATTTGTTCCATCTTCATGAAATTTTTATTATAACTTTTTCTTTCATAGCAACTTTTACATAAATGCTGCATTTTAGGTTGTGATTTTGATTTTGAAAGGTCACATGTCTGGATTTGAAGCAGTACTTCATCTATAAGTGGAAAATCCACTTTGATGACCCTAAAGTCAAAGATACATAGGAATTAAATGTAAAATGCTACATAAAACAGCCACAGATACACATGCACACCTCATCGTGTAATAGATTCCCCCCTTCTGTACGAGCTATCGGTCGGATGATCAATCAAAAGAAGCTGCTATTTGACAAAAAGAAGGAGAATGGTCGGAGTTGTGCGTGTAATCGGTAAACGAGATCGGACTGTGCTCAAGGACAAAGAGCTGACGTTTTCATTGACTTGACTCGCTCCAGTCTTTCTTCGTCTTAAGAAGTCAATCTGCCGGATTCCAACACATGTTGGTCTAATACAGTCGTAGTATTACAGTATGCATTACTTTAAATTGCTTTATTCATAAAAGATTAAATACTAAATGTAAATATGCAGGTTCTCTAGCAATCTGTTTACACTATTACAATATATATTATGGCAACATATAAAAACTTTCTAGTGATTCGTTAATTTGTTGCATTTTGATGGTAAAATTGCTTTTGCAAGTTTCAACTGTAATAAATTTAAGTTGGCACCACTTTTTCGTTTATCATGAAACCTAGTGTTTAACTCCTCAAAAATTTGGATAAGTGTTTGGAAGTTCTAAAATTTGTCATGAATGTGTAATTAAGTCTTAAAGCTGATATTTTGCATAATTTTTTATTCAAGCAATGTTGTCATTATTTGGCAGAAAAAAACGATTTGTCAGTATTTAGCAGAAAAAAAGTGATTCTGTATCCAAGAACTTTGGTCTGCCGTGGGATTAATATATATTGGCCTATCAGCAGAGACATTAAAAAAAATTACGAGAGAGAGAGAGAGAGATTCCTATATTCTCCTGAAATTTCGAAGTGCCTAAAGTAAGGAAGCTGCCTTTAAATCGCCTATCCCTAGTTAGCTGGATTTGGGTATTTTTAGTGTTCGATACTGGACAATTGAGATTTTGATCTCTCTCTCCCTCACGGCACTGGTCACCAGGCCTTCCACAGTCGACCAATGCACTCTCCTCATCACTCTCTTCCCCTCTATTGTTTCTGTAAAGTTATCCGAAGGAGGAGTCTGAAAGTTTTGAACGGCCGTGTTAGGCTATCACGGAGCCAGGTGGCCCAACAATAAAGGAATTCAATATCACGAATTCTAGTCATTTGTAAATAATCATCTGCCCAACTTATGCCTCCCGTACTTTCCATCTCATATGGAGCGATTTCCTCTATTTTGATTCATTGGTGAAGCTGCTTGGACATTGGGATTCCAAGTGCACGAAAAAGCACATCCTAAACAAAGAGTTTAACACGGCTATGTTAGGGAAACAAGCTTGGAGGATGTCTCAGGGTCCGAATACACTCTTAAACCAATTCATGAAAGGCCTTTATTTCCCAAATTGTAACTTTTGGCAAGCAGAAAAAGGCTCTTATCCGTCATGGGGATGGCAGAGTTTATTGGCTGGAAGAAATGCAATTGCTCCCCAACTTGTTTGGGCTGTGGGTAATGGACAGAAAATTTCCATTAGAGAGGATCAGTGGCTGAAGTTAGGAAGGATTGGAGGAATGGCAAGCCCGAATGAACCGCCCAAAGTTGCTGCTTTGATCGATTTTGAAGCTGGAATTTGGAAAGAAGATCTACTGCTGTCCTTATTTGATGAACCCATAGCAACAGTAATTAAGGAAACACCATTCGGACTCCCAACTACCGAAGACAAGTTGGTTTGGGCAGTCAATAAATCAGGAACCTATACAATTAAGAGCGGCTACTTTTCAAATAGGAAACCAGACATTCCTAGCAGATCTATACCAACATCATCACACCACTTCAACCCACTCATTTGGAAGCTGATTTGGAACTCTGTGGTACAACCAAAAATTAAATTCTTTCTATGGAGTGCATGCCAGAATGCGCTTCCTACCTTGGATAATCTTTATAGAAGAAAGATGGTACCTGAACCGTTATGCCCAATATGCAAGTTGGAACCTGAGACGATTGAGCACACTTTACTGCTCTGCCCCTGGACGACCCAAGTGTGGAGCGATTCAACCCTGCAAACATGCACAGAGCGAGTTGGCTTAACAAGATTTGATGATTGGTTGTCTTGATCTTTTGTGAGGCAAGGTGACTCAAATAAGTTTGAAATGGTGGCCACAGTTCTTTGGTGTATATAAAAGGATAGCAACCAATTCATCTTCAATCATCATACCTTAAATCCGCACCGAACCTTGTTCAACGCCACTACATCAAAGGACTGTTTCTTTGCTTGGAATAGAAAAGCCCCGAAAAAGAAACGACGTCAAGGGGAATATGATAAATGGCATCCTCCACCACCTGGAACTATTATAGTTAATATAGATGCCTCATTTAATATCATTGATGATACCAACAGGTCGCCGGAGTTACAAGTCCAGCCTACATCACCTTGTTCAGAGGCAAGAGGTCCAGCCTCATCGCATTGCGCACCTGTTCAGAACATAATTATAGGTTCAGATCAGGCCATCCCGCGTCCAAGTATTACCCCTGCAGGAGCACCCACGATGCAGAACAGATTCAAAGTGATGGAAAACAACAGTCAATCTCTATGTCCAAGCCCAAATGTAGTGGCTCCCTTACCGTCTGTTCAGCTTCATGAAGATCATAGTCCAATCGGGATATGCAGCCACAGAACTGAAGCGGAAATACCGATTGATCCCCATCCTTGCATCAGCAGGTCCCTGAATGTGCTATATAGTACAGGAGATGTGGAAGAGACCCATGGAATCATCGCTTCTGAACCTGATGACTTGGCAACCGAACATCATCAACTCGAGAGTTCCTCTTCTATAACCGAAAATCAAGAGCCCAGACTCCCAGCTCCATTGCAAGATAAAAGACTAGTGAAAGATGCTTAATATAGCATGTTTTGTGCTTCGGATCGTAGAGAAAGACGGTCCTCTGCCTCTGCAATCAAGGAATCAACACTCATATTTACTGAATGTGATTACCCATCACCACAGCAGCAGCTCAAAGTGACTATCACGCCTCAGCGAAGCTGGCATTTCGAACCGGAAGAAAAGGAAGAAGAAGTAATGAACAAGCACACCTGTGCTGTGGAAGAACGTCCGAGACTTAGAGCACATCTCACCGGTCACACCCCCCTGACCAGCGGAACAATCGCTGCCGACGATCCCGCCCCTGCAACTGACGCCCAATCTCTCAAAGCCACCGAATCTGCACTTCTAACAAGACCGCACCTCCGAAGACCCAAGGATGACGCCCACCATGGCAAGCCTTGCGGTACAGCAGGAACAGAAGATCTTCCTCTGCATCCCTGCTCTGGTATAATCGAAGATATGCCTCGCTACCTCGCATCCGAAGAAGGAAATCTCAAATCTACCAGATCTGAATACCCAACACAAAGAACAATGTAACAGCAGCATTGCCGACGCTCACCATGGAAGGCAGTCTGAATCGGAAGACGGGGAAGGGGGTATGAATAACCCACGCACCTGTGCTGTTGAAGCAAGCGAAGCCCCGCATCCAGGACCTCATCCTACCCATCAAGCTGCTAACAGACCTTTACCTTCGGCATTGGGCAACGCCTCACCTAGAGAGACGACCAGAGAGACGACGGAAGTCGCCTTCCACTCTTCGCAGACCAGATCTGCTCCTCTTTGACCTCAGCATCCAAGATCAAGACCTCGGGCTGCTATTGCTTGTGTTTGCAGAGATTCTTTTGGGAAGATTCGAGATGGATTTGCAAAGCATATTGAGGTGGGTTCGGCTAAGCAAGCGGAGGCCGTCGCTTTGGTTGAAACCCTAGATTTTATATCTTCAACCCTAATCCCTAATTCCCTAGAAAAAGAATTTCTTATTTTATCTGATTGTCGGTTGCTAGTGGATAGTCTATTGTCGTCCTCTACTCTAGATTGGTCAGTGCAACCCCTTGTGGACCGGGCAAAGCACAAATTGGAGTCTTTTTTGGGTCTTTCTTTAGCTCACTGTAGTAGGAATTCTAATCGGGTTGCTGACTGGGTTGCAAAAGCCCGGCGTTTCGATTTCCTTCCTAACAACTAGGTGTCTAGTCCCCCCTCTGCTCTTTTGGATCTTCTTTGTACCGATGCTCATGCTGTATTACCTTTACCTAGTATCTAATATTATCAGCTTTGTTTCTCGTCAAAAAAAAAAAAAAAAAAAAAAAAAAAAAAAACAAAGAGTCAAAAGACTCTATCATGACTATTTTTTAATTATTATTTGGTTCTTTAGTCCAAGTCGTCACTTAGTGATCTTTGATGCCTCTAGTAGGTTATGTTGTCAATCCACTCTATATTGAATGAAACGTCGTATTATGTCGAGGTGGTCAATTCCAGGATGAGTTGATTTTTTGGTTTCCAGTTTGTGAAATTAGGAACTTGGTTCTCGGTCTGGTTTTCAAGTGAGTTTAGGAACCAAACATTTTTTTTTTTCCTATTCCCTAAGAGGCACGAACATGATTGAAATCGAGAGAAGTGAGAGGCATCGAGCCGCGTGATTGAAACTAAGAGAAATGAGAGTGAGAGGCATGAGCAACAAGTGTGACTCAGTTCGAGACTTGGAGCGAGAAAATAATATAAATTAATGTTTTGGAAATTTGCAATAATTAGAATTAATCAATCCCATCCAAGTGAGTGGGTGGGCATACACTAGCAACTAGGAATCAAACCGATATTCAATGGTCCAAATTTTTTAGGAATCAAGAACTGCCCAAAATTGGCCGAATCGGTTCAATTCTTTTGGTTATACCTAATATTATCGTCTTTTTTTTTTTTTTTTTTTGTTATTTGAAACATGATAGTAATGATTTCATAAAACCGAAGTATTAAAAGTTTTTTGACCATTTTAGATAATACGTTGTAGAGCCGTAATAAATGGTTAATACCACAAATAAAATTCCAAACTATGACTACCGTGACAAAAATATCTAAACTTTTTTTGTGTCGCTAATAATCTTAAACTTGCTAATGGTGACACAAATACCCAATTTTTCTTTTTTTTTTTTTTGTCATAAAAGTCCCAAACTTATATTAGTATGACAAATATACCCTGGATAGAATTGAAATTGAGGGTATATATATTTGTGTTTTTTCGTGACACAAAAAAGTTAGGAGTATTTATTTCACTGTTGTATATACCCTATAATAACTTGGGTTTTCTAAGCCACATCACTATAGTAGTTGAGTAAACCTTTTTCGAATAGTTAATTTGATTAAAATCTTGACATATCAAGATCGTAAACTTTTCTAGAATTAGAAAGAGACTATTTTGTCAGCTTGGTCAGAATATTAGAATCGTAGGGTCTGGCCATATTAACGTTGTAAACTTTTTTGAAGTATTAAATGAGAAGATAATCATGTCGTTCTGGTTAGGAAGCTTCACATGAGCTTGTCTCGATTTAACTATTTCGCTCTTGGCTTGGTTTGCCGGATTTCGCACTTGGCTTGGCTGTTGTGAGACACTCAGGAACACAAAAAATGAAAGAAGGAAGACCTCTATATATACTCTGCAACCAAATGCTTGTTCCACTTCGTCTTTCACAAAAACAATCACGGAGTTTGTTGAGCTCCACCTTCTCCACAGCGTGGCCGATCATACAATGACACTCAGAAATTATGAAATTCATTCGTATGAATATGCTCAAAGAACTTTGTTTAAGTAGCTAAATGTTCTTTCCCTTTTAAACCTGATTTTCTTTCAATTAATTCCCTTCTCCCAATATGATACGCAAATGATAAACAATCACAATAGCAGTAATAACAGGAAATGTTCGACTTAACAAATGCCTCGTTTAAAATGTCTACTATTGCGCATTTCAATTTACAACAAACTGAGGCATTAAGTCACATGGCTCTAAAGATTTACATCATTAGCAAAGCCTTATAATTTATAGCATTCATGAAGTGACTTGAGCCAAGAGTCCAAACCCAATATGCTAGTATTTGTACATAGTTTTTGGGGTTATCTACTATGAGTTGCTTCTTTGGACAAGTTTGTCTCTAGTCATATGCCTGGTCATCAATATGTGCTTGCTATTGTTTGCTTTGGCATCATTTGGTCTACTCGCACGAAGTTCTGATTAGTTTAAAGAGATTATTCAGCCATTCGACGATATGTCGTTTTCAAAATTCAGTTTGATTTTTGATGTTACTGCAACCATACTGTTCTTGTATCTCATCTTGTTGCATGTCATTTTTCATAAATGCTTATGATTTATGGACCAGAGAATGTTATCATATGCATGTTCTGTATTTAGTGAACCTTACTTGATTGCCATATTATCTAAACGATTATTCAATATCCTTTTTGGCCAAATTGTTTTTTTTTTGTTTTCTTTTGGGAGTTGTCTTTGAGTTTTCCAGAGATTAATTCCTATAACTCATACTCAAGAGAAATGCATCTTGCGAAATGGATCAAATTAGAGTGACTAACAAGTTGATCCTTCTGCCAACCAATAAAAAAAGGATGGAACAAAATTTGTCATCTCTTAGACCACAAAAAGCGGAATAAACATGAATCCTTTTTGTATGTTTTGTCCACATCTTCAACATCCCATGGAACTTTTCATATAATGAAAAAGGATTCCTTAGTGGTAATCTAGCTTGGAAAGCCCCAACTCATCGGATTCATGTCTGAAATGACCTTAAAACTTTTAATACGTCCAGTCTTTTTAGTGGGTCAATAAATTATTGTCTTTACCACATAACCTACTGTGGACACCAAAGATCAACTAGTGATGACTTAGACTAAACAAAAGCAAAAGGTAATTGAGAAATGATCACGATATACTTTCCGACTCTTTGCTCCTAGTTTGGTACGTCGTCCACTTGGAGCCCCAATATCCGAGATCAATTCACCCATTGCTGTAGCTTTAAAACAAGTCAGAAGCAAAGAAATCTCTCCACATGAGGCAACAAATGCCTAAGGTACAAATTGGGCAAAGATTCATTTACAAGGTGGCTCGAACTCGTAATATCCTCGTAATATCGTGAAACGCAATGAAATTCCTTCATCGCTGGCTACCGCACTCCATGATCGCCTAAAATACTTGTTCAAGTTTGCGTGGAGTTACACCAGTCGAGCGACATCGGTTACGGTGAATTTCATGTGGACTATGATAATTAATCTTTGATAGTGACTAGTCACCCTAATCCTCAGGCGGGTCAAACCTATAAAAAAAAAATTAGTACGAGAGGCAAATGTGTAACAAAAAGATAGTATTTTACTGTGTAGGTTTTTGTAGCAATTTTTAAATACTAGAGTGAATATTTGGGTTAATATCATCATAGATCTTAAATTTATCCACTCATATCACATGTACCCAAAATTAATTTTTATCTAGGAAAGAAATCTCAAAGTAGTACTCCCACACTATATTTCCATAAACTAATTTTCACTTCACAAAATATTTTAAGCTGGTACATATGTACTACATTGCATTTATCCAAAACTAATTTTTGTGTCGTAAAAGTAGAAGAATTTTTGCAGATTTTCGCAATGTGAGTGAACTCTTAGGGAAAAATTAGCAAATTAAAGCGGATTTCCCAATCTAAGATTTGGGTGATTACATTTTTTTTCTTTTTTCGCGTCAAGATCAGTTCCATGGATCCACCCGGGAACCAGACCGGACCGACGGTCCAATTCCCGGGTGGATCCATGCAATAAATGGGTGGATCCCGGTTCCCATTTTTTGGAATCGGTCCTTAGCGGGCGATTCCCGGTTCTAGGTCGGGAACCGCCTGCCCGGACCATGCACACCCCTAACTCTAATCCATGGGCCAATTATATGAAAAGAATGTATATAATTGCGTGGAATAGTATGAAGCCATCTTCAAATATATTAAGCTCTATGCATAAAATATTCAAACTTTTGTTTGCGGGTCATGTCATAGACGAACTTGGGGGAGTGAGAGATTGTGTCGGTCAACGATGGAACCAATTTTGGAAGCCGGCTCCTCAGAAGGCCACCAACACGACAATAAGACCGCGATCTTCAGTGGCCCAAGTCCATTCTCGGCCCCTATCAATCCACTATGGGCTTGCATGCAAAACTGTCTCCAAGTATGACAAGTTGAATTTCACCAATAAGTCCAAACTTGACATCATGTATAATTTATTCAAGGAAAAAACATCAAAAAAGTTCTAAATCTATTGCAATGATACCAATTCAGTCATAAATTTTTCAATTGGACAAATTCAGTCTTAAATATTTTCACATTGGTACCAATTGAATCCATTCAACCAATTTATGCTGGAAATTGCTGATATAGACACCGGTTATCTTACGTGACATAAGTGGTACTAATATGGATATTTTTATATAATTTTTAATTATTTTAAAAAATTATTAATTTTTCCTTTTTCTTTTTTTCCTCCTCTTTTCCTTCATTTCTTTTTTCCCTTTCTTTTTTCCCTTTTCTTCCTCATCTTCCTCCACCCATCTCTGGCTAGTGGCAGTCGCCAGCTATCATCAAGGGTGAGGGCCAGGATGCCCTCATCAGCCATAGCGAGGCCAGCCCTCACTAGCCTTTGGCAAGGACCAACGAGGGCTTGGCAATGCCGCTCCTTGCTAGATTCGACAAGAGGACCCTCACCTAGCCTTTGTCAGAGGCTAACGAGGGTCGACAAGGGCTTCCTAGCCCTCATCGACCTCTAGCAACGGTCGACCTCACCTAGACGAGGCCCCTCACCAGTGCCAAAGTTTGGCGAGGGCCAACCTCACGTGGATGAGGCCCCTCGCCATCCAGGTGAGGTCGCCCTTGCTGTAGGGTTCCCTTGCTAGATCTAGCTAGGGGTGGCCTCGCTAACCTTTGGTGCTAGCAAGGACTACGTGAGGGTTCCCTCACCAAATCTAGCTAAGGGTGGCCACACCAACCCTTACCAAAGGCTAGCGAAGGCTAGTCTTGCCTATGGGCAATGAGGGTGTCCTAGCCCTCGCCCTTGCCAATAGCCGACGACCTCTACCAACCGGAGGTGGGTGGAGGAAGATGAAGAAGAAAGAAAAAATAATAAAGGAAAAAAAATGAAGGAAAAGAGAAGGAAAAAAATAATTAAAAAATAATTAAAAAATTCGAAAAAATAATTGAAATTATATAAAAATATCCACGTCAACACTAGTTATGCCATGTAAGATGATTAGCGTACATGTCAGTAATTTCCAGCATAAATTGGCCGGATGAACTCATTTGGTACTAATGTAGAAAGGTTCAATTGAAAAGTTTAGGATTGAATTGATACCAATGTAATAGGTTTAAGACTTTTTTGGTACTTTTCCTAGTTATTCAACACTTGTTATTGGAAACAGAAAATATTGTAACTAAAGAAATACACATATTCAGGAGATATAAGTTGTGGTGACCGACAATTTGCTCCTGAGATGTATGAACTTAAATAGGTTACTAGGGGTTTATAGATTGCATCATATTTTCCTCTAATTTTGATAAAAGTAAACTGATTCAAACCGGCCTTTGGATTAGTACTTTACAAGTATGCATAAACACTACTCACATGTTGTGAGATTTGCTGAGATCACTGTAAAATATTTTAAATGATTAAACTATTAGATGAAGATATGATTTTAACATTAAATTATTGTAAAACTCTCCCTCTCACCGTCAAATGTTTCAAAGGATTAAACTATTAGATGAAAATGCCTAAGGTACAAATTGGCCAAAGATTCATTTATAATGTGGCTCAAACTCATAATATCCTCGTAATATCATGAAACGCAATGAAATTCCTTTATCGCTGGCTACCGCACTCCATGATCGCCTAAAATTCTTGTTCAAGTTTGCGTGGAGTTACACCAGTCAAGCGACATCGGTTATGGTGAATTTCATGTGGACTATGATAATTAATCGTTGATAACGATTGGTCCCTCTAATCCTCAGGCGGATGAACCTATAAAAAAAATATATAGTACGAGGGGCAAAAGTGTAACAAAAAGATAGTATTTTATTGTGTGGGTTCTTGTAGCAATTTTTAAATACTAGAGTGAATATTAGGGTTAATAACACCATAGATTTTAAATTTATCCACTCATATCTCCAAAATTAATTTTTATCTAGGAAAAAATCTCAAACTAGTACTCCCACACTAAATTTCCATAAATTTTCACTTCACAAAAAATTTCAAGCTAGTACTACATTGCATTTATCCAAAACTAATTTTTATGTCATAAAAGTTTAAGAATTTTAGCAGATTTTCAAAACTTGAGCGAACTCTTAGGGCAAAATTAGCAAATTAAAGCAGATTTCCCAACCTAAGATTTTGGTGATTACATTTTAGTTTTTTTTTTTTTTTTTTTTTTTTTTTTTTTTTTGTGAAATGAAGTTTAGTTTGGGCGGACATAGCAGTATGGGATCTCTGGTGATTTCATCTCGAAATTTTTTTACAAGAAAACCTTTAAACTTATTGGGCCGAATAGTGTCACTTAGTCCTACACCAAGTCAGTTGGGCTCAACTTTCGGACTCCTCCTTCGGACCTGGCGACCTTTTGCCGTGAGGGGGAAGAGAGATCAAAAGCCTTAATTGTACAACTTCCAAACACGACAATGATGAAGCCGGTGCTCACTGGAGGCCCATCAACACGACAATGGGACACGATCTTCATGTGGCCCAAATCCATTCTCAGGCCCTATTGATCCACCATTGGATTGCTTGCAAAAGTGTCTTCAAGCATGACAAAGTTGAATTTCACCAATCACTGTTGGCATATGTATAATTTTATTCATATCAATACTCGTTATTGGATACGGAAAATATTATAAATAAACCTATGACCGACGATTGATCCTGAGATGCATGGACTTTAAATAGGTTAGGGGTTTATAGATAGGGCCATATTTTCCTCCAATTTTGATTAGAGGAAACTTTCTCAGCCCTATAAGATTTTATGAATCACTGCTAATGGTATAAAATATTAAATTATTAGATAAATGAGTAGGTTTTCACTTTTAAGTATTCATATATTTCCCCTTCCCGGAGGTTGGACTTTGGCCTAAGTTTAAAGTGTGGAAATATGTGATTAGGAAGGCACATAGAGGCCTATAATGATTTGAAGAGATTTGCAGTAAAAAATAGAAGAATGTAATATTATGTATATTACCAAAAGAAGAGTAAAAGACCCCAATATATGGGGAGAGAAAGCAATTAGAGTTAATTATAATTAAGGTAAACTACATTTAACCTAATCCCAAATATATGTCTAACACATGTAATTTGAACAGTGCAAGAAGTTCCCTCTAACCATGAATGGACGGAGAAGACAACCCTCATTTTATAAGCACTGGCATTGCTATTGTGGAGAAAGAAGTTTTTTGTATTTATTGTTTAAACAGCTTTATGAAAATGAAAAATATTAATACATATTCCTCGAACATTAATGGAATTATTGTAATTGTACTTTGTCCATGAAAATTCATTTTTTAGGTACAATTTTTGGGGTACTTTTGTATTCAGATCTGTAACATATGTCGCTTGGCAATTGAATCCACCAATTTTCATTTTCTGCAATCAAGTATTTTAATTTGCACATGGTAATTAGCTCTTATCGAAAGTATAGATTTACTTAAAAACATGTGAGCAAATTTCATCGCAATTTACATAACTCTCATTGTACTCTTTGGCATCAGTTCATGAATAACACGAGGCAATCATGGAACGGCATTCATCAATTTCTCATTTTTCATATTAGGATGTTTTGTTGTTTGAACAACAATCGACTTGATCTTACTAAATTCTTACTTAGGTGGATCATGTATGGTATTATTAAAATAAAAATATTTAAGACTAAATTGACATCCATACAACATTTTCATGAATGATATGACAATTTTTCACAATAAATAAATAAATAAATAAAAGAAATTAAATTCACATCTTCCTCTATCGACGTTTCATCGGACATAACCTTGATGGTGAAAAGGAGGGGCTTTCAAAACAATAAATCCACATCTTAAGAAGCTAATCCAATGATTATGACACATGTTATAGCATCGTCAAATAATGATCATATTAGAGTAAAAAAAGCCAAAAAGGTCAAAGAAATATAAATTCCGACAAGTTCGAGTCAGAGATTTGAGCAAGGAGTTGTTGACCTTGTAATCACACAATTATTTGTTTCCAAAAGGACGTTCCACACCTTGACCTTTTCTGGAAGTTTAAAACTCCTGGTCCCATAGTATTACAGAAAAATTGCATCAGTTCTAGTACTTCAGAATAGCATGCAATCGTCTAGAAGATTTGAGATGGCAATAGTCGAGTTTCCACCCGCATCATACAATATGCATAACCCAATGATTTTAGAGCAGAGATCATATATCTTGGAACAAGGAAATACCTTTTTTAATTTTCTTGACAACTAGATCAAAAATAAGAATGAGGTTCATGAAACCTTTTAAGATCTTCAATCTTTTTGAAAAAAAAAAAAAAAAAAAAAAAAGAGAGAAATTTTCAGAGTTCCTTTTGTTAGAAATTCAAGCTTATAGCTCAATTTTCTGTCAATCAGACAGCAAATTAGCACTCCAATAAACGAGGAGGACGTTTCCAACGGTTTTTTACAATGTTTGTATTCCTTCGCAGTTCACATTATGTCCCAGTCATCATTTGTCTCTTTTTGATGGATAAAGACATGTGGGCCAACCACCGGCCGTTGCAGCGTGGATGGTAGAGCCTTTGCTCTCCCGGTGGAGGCCAAGGTTGAAGCCCCTGCGCAGCATGAGGCCGAAAATGTGTGTGGTGATTTACGCGTGTCGCGGGTGGTGGTTTCCGCTATCGACACCGCAGGGGTTTACGTGAACGGCTGTCGGCCACGTAGCGGTTCCTCCCAAAGACCGAAAAAAAAAAAAAAAAAAAAAAAAAAGACATGTGGGCCATACCACACCCCCGTCCCCCAGATTCACTCTGAGACTCCACCATTTCAAGAACAGAACTCAAGAATCGGGACGTCCCGTTTCTTTTGGGCGGTCGACTGCGCAGTTTCTTTCAATGTGTGCCGCTGCAAAACGCGTCTTAGAAAAGTTCCTTTCCACAATCCCACGTCAATTAGTTAAGATAGATAAATAAAATGCAGAGGAGAGATGTTAATTTTCCAAAATTACTTCTTTTTTTTTTTTTTTTTCAGGAGAATGCGAAAAATAGTTTCTTAATGATTTGGCTTTTGATATGCCAACAAGTAGCTAAACTAAATTGCAAATTTGATGCCAACATCCCACTTTAATTAGGAGGATTACAATAGTTCGATGTGACGGTGTAATGACCAAATTGAATAAAATCAAAATTTAAGGACCGAATTTGAGAAAGGGAAATTTTGCTACTCGTGCGGAATAACACCCTCGTTCACAGAAAAAAAAAAAATATTAAATATCTTTCTTTCAATTTATTACTTGTTAAGTAATGTGAATTTCCTTAATTTATTTTAAATAATTGAATCCATCATTCATTAAGCATTGTAAGCGGAGAAAATTCTCAAATTATCAATAATAAAAAAGTTAAGAAAGCAAGAAAGAAAATAAATAAATGGGTCAAGTACCGAACGTCCCCCCTCCCCCAAAAAAAAAAAAAGGACCGAACATCCAGATCATCATAAGAGGCATACAAAGGGATATAGATGGGGCCATTAAGATAAAATGGCTAAATTTTTATGTTAAAGTTTTTGAGTGAAGACGACTCCAATTGAATATGTTCAAAAGTGGTATTCGGTAGCCTCTTCCATTTAGTATCAGCTTTCAACAAGTACTTTGAAGAAGGAATCTTGGATGTGAATTCCGAATCAAGGTGATGGATGACATCCCTAACTCGCCACTAAGCTCGGTTGGGCCCCGAGGCAATAGATGAGGAGACTTACCATTATCGCCAACATCCACCAAAACACTATCGGGCTAAGGTTTTGTTTCGAGCTAGAGATAGCTCAGTGCATAAAGATATTCAATTAATGTTAAGGCGCATTGGCGAAGCGTTCAATGAAGGAAAAAGGCTAGCACTGGAGAATCGGTGGAGCGTGGAGCACTTAACTAATATATATACGTGGTTTCCAGGAGAAACACCACGAGTGCCTCCACATTCAACCCTCCGTATGGTGCTTGTATTTAGGGGTGTAGGAATCGAACCAAAAACAAAACTGAACCGAATTTTCGTGCATTTTTTATTTGTAATAATGAAAAAAAAATTGTTGTATATTCTGGTTTGGATAGTTTCACCCATTTTCTTAATATTACAATTTACACAATCTCTCTCATTTTCCATTAAACGTCTTTTTAATATTTCAAAAAAGAAATCTGAAAAACCGAAATGATCCAATTTCAAACGAATTGAGTATTCGTTTCGGGTGGTTTAGTTCAAAGTTAATACAAACCCAAACAGTTCGATTTTGGTTTCTTAAAAATCCCAACCGAACCAAACCGAACCGTCGACGCCTTATGTATTGATGCCATAACTTCTCAGTCAATAATTTGAGTCTTGTGTCTTTTCGATCATTCGCTCATTCACTCACTGAATCCGTTCTCGCCAAAGGAACTATACATATATTTCTTGAGTATAGGCAGAGATTAAAGATGCCGTGGCCGAAGGCACATCTGGTCGACCCCCTCTTTCAGGGAATTACTTGGACCGTCATTTTAGGGAAAGAAACTTCAGAACGAAAGACAACGAATACCTCCCCGGCTCCCCTGCACATTGGAGAAAACGGCGACGTCCCGTTCATTTGGCGATCGACCCGTTTCTTTTAATCCGAAAGAGCGGAGAACTTATAGGCACGGAGGCTATATAAAGCACGCTCAGCTCACCTTCCTCTTCGTCATCTACAAGACTCGAGAGACATAGTTCATCGAGCTCCCCACAGAGCAGAGCTCCAGCATCCGCAGAGTTCGAACAGAGTCGACACCAGAGCCAAGGAGCATGGCGAATCACACGAGCGTGACAATTCAGGACGAAGTCCACAGGTACTCGATTCGCTCAC
This sequence comes from Eucalyptus decipiens, assembly GCA_014182575.1. Classification (NCBI taxonomy): domain Eukaryota; kingdom Viridiplantae; phylum Streptophyta; class Magnoliopsida; order Myrtales; family Myrtaceae; genus Eucalyptus; species Eucalyptus decipiens. The sequence continues at coordinate 21,665,020 of CM024613.1, forward strand.
GAATACGTCGTCTCGAAAACCGTTGTCACAACCGGAAGTACAGGTCGAGCAAAGTAGCCCGTTCTTGATTGGTTGTTTCGATGCAGGGACGACGATCAGCAACAGCTGCAGGACCAGCAACAACAGCAACAGGGATGGCTGGACTCGGCCTTGAAGTTCCACTTTGAGTTTGGTTTACTGAAGCTGCTCACGATCGCACGCTTCCATTCAATATATGTCATCTGCGAGGTCATCTACCTAATTTCATTGATCGAGGTGACTGGATCCGTGAGCCCGAATCGGGTCTACTGGTACTTGTACATTGTTTTTGGGACTCTCGGCTTCGAGCTACTTCTCTGGACGAACCTCTCTCTAGTGATGTGGCTGGTTGTCAATTTCTGCTTGTTAGTGTATGCTCTGGCATCATCTGGTCTGCTTGCCCAAGGCTCCGACCGGTTTCTGCAGCTTGTTCAGCCATTCGACGACACGGCATTGTCAGAAATTCAGCTTGATTTTTGAAGCGCCCAGAATCATACTGTATTTGTGTGTATTGATTTGTTGTTGTATGTCCTTTGTACTGCTTCGGATTTAGAGAAAAGACTGAATAGAGTGTAGTCACATTATGAATACCATTCACCATACATTTTATTGAATTCCGTCGGCTTTCTTTTGCTCCCCTTTCTTCTACTATTTTTTGGCGTTTGAATCCAACTATTCAAGATCCCTATACATCCTGAGTTTTCATATTGGACGAAATTACACCTCAAGTTGACATCACAGACCTCTCCAAGTTGGGCGGCTCCTCTATGACTGTCGGATCTCGGCCTGGCCGACAAGTTCCAATGGGCACGGTGGAGTGGTTGCCTCCAACTCGGATGAGAAACCTCTGCCAGAAGAGGTGGAGTTCAACATAGCATCGAGCTTTGCCATTTGCGGCGAACTGAGGTAATGCGTAGCGGGTGGCCAAGAGGTGGCCTTGCAATGCGGGTTAGGTTTTGCGCAGCAGGTGGCCAAAAAATGAGAGAGGGGAGGGCGGGGCGGCTCTGTCGTTGGATGTGGTGGCAAAGTGGAGTTACGAAGCTCGACGAAGAAAGAGGCGGCTTGTGGCGGCGGGACGACATTGACCAAGGCACCTGGTTCCGATGCGTAGAGAAAGATATCCATCGAAACTTTGTACAATTTTAGAAAGAAATCCATCCAAACTAAGATTGCATTTGCAGATGCATAGAGAAATGCTCGACCTCAACAGAGCAACCCCCACAATCGGCACGTTTATGAGCAAACAATAAATGGTAGCTATAACAACTGAAACAGGCAAACAAACAACAAAAAAAGATCATTTGAATAAGGGGATATTGTATCAGAAACTTTCTTTTTTTAGCTGGGGCCGAGACTCAAACAGAGACACTCTTCCTTTTAATTAAAAGGGGGAGCAGAATTTTAAGGCATTGTCATTCTCACATGGGGCACCCTTTCCTAAATTATGCCATAAAAGGGCCCTTGATTTGTAAAGATCCTTCACCTGTTACACCATCATTTAGAAAGAGTTCCATCATCTTTCCAAGGAGTAGGGTTTGTTTTGTGTGTGGAAACAGTAGCTGCATTTGGTATCTTTTCTAACATCTCTCTGCGGTAAGCAAGTACAGTACCCCTATAATCACGGTGGAAGCTAAACATGAAAATTACAATTTTATCAACATAGGAAATTCTGAACAAAAAAAATGAAAATTGAATTAAGAAAAGTCGGGAATTAATCTCCAAAGGTCTACTTAATGTGTTATTTCCATGTTGATTAGTAGAAAGTTCTACACCATAACTATGCCGACATTTAGCTATTTGATTTGTTATTTCAGTAAGAAGGACTAATCATTTTTATTTTCGAGTTGAGGGATTCGGTTTTTGAAATTAAATGTCGAATCATATTTTATTTGGCTCGGAAAAAAAAAAAATGAATAAATGAATGGTGGGTGAAAACAGATCGGAGGGTGACCGATGGAAAGGCAAGATAGGTCTTCTTGGGTTTGACCCAATCTGTCCCTTCCATTTCGTTTTGGTTGACTCACTAGGTAATCGTCATCTTTTCAGAGTCTACATTCGACACGAACCTGCTATTGTGCCGTTTAATACGTACTAGTCGGCTTTGAGAACCACGAATAAAAAAACTTGTCCGAATGAACGCGTTCCGTTTTCTTGTCTTAATCATCATATTATACTCGCAAATTGAAATCGCAAAAAGCATTTGTTAGCCCATGCCCCCAATTGAGATTTCGATGTTTCAGGGGAATTTGCAAAAAGTTTCATGCCTCGAGACATTAGAGCACCCGGCCTTACAGAAAATAGGGCTACATCGACATGCCCCCAGCTCCGGGCCTTATCCTTAGTCGACACGTTGTGATATTTCTTTTGTGGGAAAATTTCCTAATAAAGGAAATTACTTTTCGAAAAATCAATTTTTAGGAAGATTTAATTTTTCTTTATTTGGTGATATGTGACAAAAAAAGTTTTTAGTGTTTGGATCTTTATGGAAGATGATTTCAATCCCATGACTTTATTTTAGACAAACAAAAAATCAAATTTTTAAATAATTTTTTGTTTTATGTTATCTTTTAACTTTTTTTTTATTTCTATTTTCTTTTTCCTTCTTCTTCTGTCAATTGCCAAGTCTCAACGGCAGCTAATGACAAGACATGAGCAAGGCTTGAGCTCATCAAGATCCTGATCATCGCTTAGTCCCAATGACCTGTAGAGGAAGAAGAACAAAGAAAAAAATAAAATAACATATTAAAAAATTCTATTGAAGTAATTCTGGAAATAATTTTTGTTTCTTTAGATTTAGAAATTCACTTTCCTAATTTTATCCATAAACATATTCATTGACTAAAAGTGTTTTTGGTGAACTAATTTTTTCGATGAACCAAAAAAATGAAAATTCAGAAAATATTTTTACTCAAACAAACACACCCTAAATTTTTTACATTTTCCTAAGACTTTTCCTAAATGCCAAACTAAATGGACCCCAAATCAGCCACTTCTTATAAATTATTCGCCCCGATTCCTTAAGACGTCCCATACGTTTTCTTTTCCGGTCCAAGATCCACAGGCCACTCCACCACCAACCTTTTTAGCGTACTGCAATAAAAGCCTCGTGGACCTAACCTCGTTTGAATTGAAGAACATTCTTTTTCCAATCCTTTTCGATTTGGTGCAGATTCAGGAAACGAGGGGGTCCCCATTGATTTCTGGGAAAAGACGCGACAGATTCGCCAGCGACAATGGGGATGTTCTACGTCAATCGCGGTCAGAGGATTTTCACTGGTGCGTCACCATACTCTTTATTATATTAGACGCGATATGCCATGCCAAGTTTCATACGTCCCGTTGGTTTTAGACTCTCCCTTTTGTCTTCCTCCTTGCTTTGATCATGTCGGGATAGCGAGAATGTACATCATTTTCAAGCGTATGCGTAATGTGGAGGATGTCTATTCCAGATCAAATGTGAAATTCACACGGAGTTTAAAAGACCTGTCCTAAACATGTTGATTAACTGATTGTAATAACTTGGATTGGATGATTTTTACCGTTCATCTCTTCTAATATCTCAACAAGACATGGGCCTAGAAGGAATTTACAAGTCATTTTCATAATATCTCATCAAAAAAGAAAATGCGGATATTGTCATCACTCATGTTAAGAAAGACATGATGTAGTTCTATCACATAAAAAGTCATTTTAATTTGGCTAATGAAGTTCTCAACACTTTGATGATTTTCTCAAGAAGTCCATCTAGGCCAATTACAACGAACATCATTGCCGTTGTGGCAGTCTAGTCATCACCGGATGTCAAACATAGCGCAACCGGCGGTGATTTGACATGTCGATTCTTTTATAGTGGATAAATGATATAATTGAATCATTTTAGTCAATTCTATTTAAGGTTATCAAGCATGTTAAATTTCATTGAATTTTAAGATTTTTTTTTTTTTAGTACTTAATTGAGTTATCAGACAGGTCCCCAAAAACAAAAGGGGGAGGAGGGCGGGAGATGAACCATCACTGCTCATTGATGAGGGCGGCCGACCCTCATTGGGAGTGTACCCAGCCCTCCCTAGGGCGAACAATGCTACGAAGAGTATCCCTCCATCCTTCTAGTGGTCATCCCACACCTCCTTTCTCTCAAGTATTTAAAATTGTATATGTTTTGTTTTCATGTAATAACTAAAATTTCTACTTCCTAATCTCTTCATTTATTACAACAATCTAAACTCCAATGGCACAACATACACTTGTTACACGCCTTCTTTGCAAAATCGCCATGAGAATCCAAAATCTCTAGAAATAATCAATTCACCTCTTTTCGATTGTTCGCCTTCTCCGGTTTCATTTTCATCTTTAGTCAAATCTGAGGACAATGGCCGTTGCGGCAGTTTGGCCATCTCTAAGGCATTCATATTCTTTAGAAACGTCTTAGAACGTTTGCGACGTCCTTTTGACTTTTATTAAGCTACAGCTTGGCCAATCAGTCTGGACAACGAGTGAACTTTCTTTTATTCATCAATGCTGGGTTTGACAATGAAGCACGAGCCTATATCCTAATCATCCGATCGAGGTACTTCCTTTTTCAATTGTTCGATCGTATGCCGACCAAAGCATGTGTATCTTGGACTCTATGGATACTGTCGACATCGTAACCACATGAATGCCTTGGTTTCGTATGTGGACAAATCATAGATTCAAGCAAAGACTTGTTGACCTGTTTCGTATGTGGTGTTGTGTCCCAGCACTTTGACTCGCCTTTTACTATCCAAAAGGACGTTCCATACCTTGCCCCTTCGTGCAAGTTCTAAACGCCTGGTCAGACAGTATCAGGGACAATAATTTCAGGGCGAAGATACCTTGCAATAAGGAAATTGCTTTTCTTAATTGTCTCGACAATTAGATCAAAATGAAAATGAGGCGTCCAAGATTTCCATTGTAGGCGTAAGTAATTTGCTACACAGGATATGGCCACAAGCATAGGAATCATATGAAATCTATCAATCGAATTTTCCTTTAAACCCTTTAGGTAGTTGAAGGGTGTTTTGTAAGAGTAACCCATTACTTTTGGGTGGAATTGCCATGATATGGATGTTTTTTGGAGCAAGAATTTTTGTCCTCGTAGCTCTATATTGTATCTTAGTGATAGGTTCTATGGGAACTGAACGATCCGATTCATGATGAATGCTTGTGTTTTGGTACAAGATCAATAAAAATGCTACATTGAACATCTAAGGTTAGGAAAAAAAAATATAAGGTTAAAAACCACAGTTGATCTATCTAGTTTGCCCTTTACTCAATAACTTAAAAGTTTATAGTAAAATGATGTACCACTAAATATGTCAATAAATTTAAACTTTCAAGTCCATTTTGAATCCCTTATTATAGAAATATTGAAGTGATTCGACTCTTCTGTAGTCCTAACTATACTAAAGCGGTCACAATAAATCATCCCGGTTGTTCACAAGCTTGCTACATGTCAATATGTGATAAGATGTCAGCTTCTTCGATGTTTCCTATATTTATATATGTTGTAAAAATATTATAAATGCATTTTCTAGGCCCACCGGTCGTGGGCATTGGAATAAAGATCCCCAGCAAGGAGAAACCTGGATATGAAGAAGATTTCCTTTCTTTAAACTAATTTATATATTGAATAAATTAGGACGTTTTGATGACAAGGCGTTTTTTTTCCTTCTTTTTGTAGCAGGGTAATTGACACTCCAATGATCAAAAGGACGTTTTCAACGTTCTTGACAACTTTCTTTGAACTGTCCTTCCCAGTACATATTATCCCAGTCGCAGTCTATTTGTCTCTCTTGGTGGAAAGTGGAATAAATTCCACCCAATTGACTTTTGTTTGCGTGTCGCGAGTAACGTCTCAAGAGTTTAAGAAAGAAAAAAAAAAAACCTATTTTAAATAAGTGATAAAAGCATCCTAGTACGTCCCTAAACTTTTCCAAATTATTTAATCAGGTTCTTGAACAAATTTTTTGGGACAACTGGGTCCTTAAAGTGTAAGTGTTTTTTCTTCCGGATGATCATTCCCCTAAAATAGAAATGGAAATGTTGATGCAGACGACACATCAGGCAGCTCTACATCGGTGCTCGCCGCAAAAGTTTGTGTCTCTGTAATTTCCTTGGATAAAAAGAATTAGAAAGTTAAAAAGAACACCCAAGTGAGAGAAAAAACTGAAGAAAGAGGTGGCCGCAGGGGATGATGGTCATGCCGTCCAACATGCTGACAAGGGCCGCCGAGCCATCGTGGACTGTCATCGGGGTCGGGTGATGACTAGCCGAGGTCGCGCGACCTTAGTCGGTTGATAGGTGGGATGGGGCAACCCTAGTTGTCGTCACTACTCGCTTCAGTCATGCGACCCCAGCCATGGCTAGTTCTCGCACACCAGGGAGACGTCTGGGTCATGCAACCCCTCTACCTAGGCTAGCTCTATTAGGGCTAGAGATACTTTCGTTCCCTTCAATTTGGTGTCCCAATAAAGTGTGCATTGAGTTGATGAGGATAACAGCATTAATATAGAAATGCGGTTTATAGTATCAGCTGCATTAGCCACCAAATCAGATGCTCAATGGGTTCAACATGTCCATTTAATCTGATGAACGCTATAAAAATGCAAGTTTAGTGAAATTTTCTCGGATGAACAGTAAAACGACTGAGATCTTTCACAAGGAAGAGATCTCAAGTTCAACTTTTGTCCAATAGGATCTCCGAAAGTTCTATCACGAAGTTCTAATGTAATAAATATAGGCCGGTCGACTAATTTAGAAAATTTTCAAATTAACTGGAGACTAAATTGATCAATAAGATTGTTGAGCTGGCTAGCGTCAATCAAAATCCCCAATCGAAGTTGGATTTGTATCAAACCGAACCATCTAAATCCACCCGTCCAGTACGCTTAGTAAAACAATTAGACGAGGTTTTTTTTCTTTCTTAATAAACGTAAAATGAAAAGGAGACCATTACTTAAGACGGAAGAGAGGAGATCCGACATGAGGGCTCCACCTTAAATATTTTCTTTTGGCTTTCTTCTTTAGGTAAGGGTGCGCAAGAAATTCCATTGAATCAATACGTCTCAGAACTTTGACAAAATATAAAAATAAAAAAAACGTCCCAGAACGTTTTAAACGCCTCCCGAGGTTCAAATGTCGAGCAGACGAGCGAAATGTCGTGTCCGCAAGCTTTCTCAGGACAAGGAAGCTGCTGCAAAGATGCATATGCACCATAGGTCAACAATAAAAATAAATGAATAAGAATGATGTAAATTTGCTTTATAAAAATGGACGCGCCCAACGCAATATGCATTCTTCCCTGCGAGATCATTGCCGCTCGCGCAGAGGTGAAAGACTCATCATCTCTCTTTCTTCAAAAGTTGGTGTAGCAGATTAATGGCCGACATCAACGATCCATCAACTGAAGCTCGGAGGTGAGTTCTGCAACATCTGTCTTTCGTTGTTTGCATATGTTAATCTCGTTCCTTATGAACCATACCCTCCTTTGGACTCATGAGCATCCAGTGCACTCGGCTCTCTACATTTGCCAGAACTTTTATTTATAGGGCTTTCGCAAAATCCATCCGACCGGAGTCATTTATTACTTACTATAATTAGTCTGTTTTTAGCTCATCATATGAACCTTGCATGTCATTAAAGCTGAATTTTGGTTTGCCGTCAAGCAGTATTTAAGCATATAGGTGAACCGCTGTTGCTATGAACTTGTTCTACTCACTTGCACCATAACCTAATAATTTCTGATTTCATCATTCTTTTGGGCAGACCTGAAGAACAAGGAGATGCCATGATTGAAAAACCCAAAGAATTCTTGATAGCCTCGCTAAGATGGTCATTTGCAGTTTTGGAGCTAAGGATCTTACTTATAAACATGCAAGTGCCCTTCATCGTTATAGCCGTAGCTCTCATCATGACCTTTGCCATCAGTTCGCGAACAACACGAAGCAATCACAGAACAACATTCATCAATTTGGCATTTCTCCTACAAGGATGTCTCGTTGTTGGGATGGCAATCCACTCGATCATACAAAATTCTTACATTAAGTGGGCTATCTATGTTATGTTCCTTGCTATGATAGCTATAAATCCCGATTACCAACAAGTTTTTGGGAGATGATACAAATCTTCAAGTCTATGTGTGAAGCAACTTGTTTGAGACTCAAAAACTTCATTCTATCACTACCGATCATCCAAAATCTTTTGAACATTAATAGTGCAAGCCGAGAAGAACCATCGATGAATAACAACCCACAACTCAACCAGCTGGTGGCTACGGAAGCAGAGTCAGGGAGAACATTGTTTAGTTGATGGAATGATAGCATTCGACGCCCTTTATCTCTCTTTTGGCTTTTGTACCATAAGATGTTTGCACAATATGTAAAATAGATGTCTGGGTTTTTCCCCCCGTATTATGTGTTTGTATGATTTGTAAAAGTGTGGTCAGACTATAGTAGTCCTTCATTGATGCATTAAGTTTGCAACTATGCATATTTGCCCAGATTGACAGTGTAAAATATATTTCCCGTTAATTTTGTCCTCTATGGTATCACTTTTAGGTTTTTTTTCCTGCCTATAGTGTGAATCAACAATGCGATTTCCCGCAAAATATCGGTTGGCAATGAGATAAAGTATGGTGCTTTGACCAGATGAGATTTCTTATGCTCATTTTATTTGATTGACTTTATCCTTCGTCCTCTTAAATTGTAGGACCAGGCGTTTAAAACTTGCTCACAAAAAAACTGGAGGTACAATACGTTTTTTTCATTATTTATGCATTCTTTCAAGTGAAGAAGTCCAACGCTAGAAAAAGATTATGTTCACAAAAGCTAGTCTTAGCAGAAACATTCGATATTGACAGTAGCATGACGTTAATCTGATTGATTACAACACATGTTCTGATCTAATAATACCGTTTACGTAAACATTAATTCAACCGCATCGTCAATAGTAATCACATGAAATAATAAAGAAAGAGAATTTCCGACAAATTGCAGTCGGAAGTTCTAGCAGGGACCAGTTGACCTGGTTCTCACACGGCGTTGGGTCTCCGGCATTTTGACTCCCCTTTTAATTTTGTAAATTTTTTTTTCCCAAAAGGACGTTCCATACCTTTGCCGTTTTGTCAAGTTTTAAACGCATGGGCCTACAGTACTAGAAGAAAAAAGCATCTCTACTTGCACAGATAGCAAGACTTGATATTTCGATAATTAAGTTACTGCCCTTGTTGTAAAATCCGTATGACTTAATGATTTTGAAGCCCATATTTCATTTGTAGCATATAATTCTTCATTCGGTAAATGTTAATGTTAATGTTAAATATATAGTTAAGCATGCATATCATTGCTCCAGAAAAAGATGAGGCAAAGAAACTACACTACACAAATCCAAGAGCATAAAGTAATAACAACAGAGTAGAGGAAATTGACATACCGATAATGTCGGGTAAGTTGGGGCCATTGGAGAAGCGGCTGGTCGGCCGGTGAGTCAGATAATCGATGCTATACCGCAGGAAGTCGATGCGCACGGTGATGGCCAAGAATTAGTTGTTCCCACTGTCGCCGAGAGTGGTTGCGCTACAATGCCGAAGGATGTTTTTTAAGTGAAATTAAGTACCAACAAGTAATTAGCACTGGGTAAACAATAGGACGTTTGCAACGTTCTTGACGATGTTTGTATTCCTCCGCAGTCCATGCAATATTCATCCCCAGCCATCTCCAAACGCAGCTTCTTTCAACGCGTGGCGCCGTAGGCATGTGATTAGAAAGTTCTCTTTTTACAATCCCCACTCTTTTTCCGTTAAATTTATAAATATATGCAGACTACAGATAATTAATCTTCCTAAAATGAAGGAAACGTTAAAAACGGTGTGTTGCTGATGGCAACAAATGTTAGTCCCCACGGCCAAACAAGATTGCATACCGGATGACATCACCTCTCATTTTTTTTCCAAATTGTAAATCAATTTTACAAAGATCTAAGTATGAATTTCTATTGCTTATGAAAAAAATTTCATTGAACTAACTTTTAAAAGCTATACCAAATTGTGAGAAATTAAAGTGGTACTTCAATTAGGAACGGGATGAAAAACTCTTATCTGCTCCAGGGATACGACACTCACGTTCACAAAAATCAATTATTATTATTATTTTTTATAAACAGTTATCACTTGTCAATACCATGAATTTCCTTATTTTAAAATAAATAATCGAATACACCATTGTTTTACAATTAAAGAGGACGAAATTCTCAAATTGTCAATTATACATGAAAACTTCGGACGTATGAAACGTCCTGGATGGAGAGAGAATTTTCCTCCGAATGGCTTTGGTTTTAAATCCTCAAATTTAAGAAAGCAAGAAAGAAGTCAATAAATAAATGGGCCAAGTACCGAACGTCTAGATCACTTAGCGGAGGCATATAAAGGTGTAAAAGTGGGGCCATTGAGATAAGACGACATTATTGGCTTAAGTTTTTTAATGCCGGTGAGGCCAATTACATATGTCAAACGGATTGTGCTTGAGTTTTAGTTTTGTGATCTCGTTGATGAAGGTATCAAGCTTCCACTCCTCTATCCTAACAAGTGATATGAAAGTTTGTAGCTGATCGGTGGCCTCTCTCGATATGTATCGGCTTTCAGTGATCATCTCAAGAAAGGAATTTAGAATGTAATTCCCAAATCGAGGTAGAGGCGGGTGATGTCCCTACCTATTGGTAAGATGGGTAAATGTTACTCCTATTGAAATCTAGCAAAACTTTTTCAAGTTGAAGTGTAGATTCGAGTTAAGAAAACGTTAGTGTGGAAAGACATTTGAATGAATGTCGAGGTGCACGTTTGGGCGTCAAGTCCCTCATCAAAGAATCGATTGGGTTGCAGAAAAAATTCGATGCAAAGCAGTTGGTCGGACACCACAAGTACCCTGATTTTCACATAATGCTTACTCGGGTGCCGTAATTTCTTAGCCTGATGACTTGAGCTACGTTAACTTTTCGATGGTTCACTAGCTTATCTTTCTACCGAATCCTTTCTCACCAAAGGTACTGTATATATTTCTTGAGCATAGGCTGCATAAAGATGTGGGGCCGAAGACGAATCGGGCTGACCTTTCGCTGCGAAACTCCTCGCAGAAGAACGAGACGTCCCGTTCACTTGGCGATGGAACCCCCTTCTCTTTTTTAAAAATGAAAAGAGCAGGAAATTTTTTAATAGCCCAGAGCCTTTATATATAGCAACCCGCTCAGCTCATCTTCTTCCTCACCGGCATTCGCTCGCAGCGCTCAAGAACACTGTTCATCGAGCGCCAACAGAGCTGAGCTTCGACATCTGCAGAGCTCTGGCAGAGAGTCGCAACACTAAAGCAGAGGAACATGGCGGATCACGTGAGCATACCAGTTCCGGTCGGAACTGAAAGGTACGCAGCTCACTCATGGAGATATCGTCTCGGCAACTGCGGTCACGGTTGGGACTGCAGGTCGAGCAACTCGTCAGTTCTTGATCGATTTCTTTCTGATCTGATGCAGGGACGAGGTTCAGCAGCCACAGCACCCGCACCAGCAGCAACAGGGGTGGATCAACTCGGCCAGAAAGTTCCATGTCTTGTTCGGTTTGCTGAAGCTGCTGATAATCACACGTTCCCAATCTCTAAACATCATCTGCGAAGTCATTTATCTATTATCACTTATCGAGGTCACCGGACCCGCGAGCTCAAATTGGGTGTACTGGTGCTTGTATGTCGGTTCCGGGACTCTTGGCTTCGAGCTGCTTCTATGGATGAACCTTTCTCCAGTAACGTCGCTCGCCGTCAATCTGTGCTTACTTGTGTATGCTTTGGCATCATCTGGCCTGCTTGTGCGAGGCTCCGACCAGCTTCTACGGCTTATTCAGCCGCTCGATGACGAGCCATTTTGGAAGTTCAGTTCAATATTTGAAGCGCCTATCCCTCCTGCTGTAATTGCGTGTATGAGTCTTCTGTTGTGTATGTCATTTGTAATGGTTCTGATTCAATTTCCTTACTTGTAACAGTAATCTGTGAGGTGTGTATCGATGTCGATTTACGGTGTATGTCATTTACCCACAAGAATACCATTCTCTGAACATTTTACTTCAATTCCATTGGCTTTTCTGTCGCCTTCTTTCTTCTACTATTTCTCTCTATGTTCATTTGTTATACCCATATTTGTAACTTTTGGGATTTTGCATTAGCAGTAGAACATCATTTTCCTTATGAAACGTCCCAAGAATCATTTTTTGGGGGGCCGATGCGATTAACATAAAATTAATTTGCATATGCATTCGAAAGAAATTTCAAGAGGGAGGCGGTTGTCATCGGTTGCCGCCCCGACTCTATGATTGATCGTAGAAGAGGAGTGAAACTGCTTTGCCATCTAATTCGATATACATCACCATGTTTCTTATCTAACTCGTTTAATTGGTAAATGCAACCATGCTCTTCATCACTACATGCACCAAAATTTGAAGCGTTGGAATGTCCAGGGGAACCTTTTCTTACGAACTATTTCGCCACGATTCTTTGAGACGTCCCATACGTTTCTTTTCCTGGTCCAAGAGGTCCCACCCTAAGGCCACTCCACCACCAACGTTGTTGAGCGTACTAGGACGAATCCCTCTTGGAGTCGGCCTCGTTCTTTTTAGTTTTCCGTGTGATTCAGGTAACGACGCGATGGATTCACCGGCAACAGTGGAAAGTTCTGCGCCAGTCGTCACAAAGGATTTAATTAATACATCGCCACGTTCTTTCACGTATCATATTCAATGTCGGATGTCCTCAAAAATTTGATACGTCGCGTTCTTTTGCATCTTGACCCGTTCCTTGGAAGTTCCCTCCTCTTCTTCTTTTTGCTTTTGTCACGTTGGGGTTGCGAGGTTTTACGTCATTTTAAAGGGGAAAGTTGCGCAATTGATCCTAAAGCTTCAATTCAATTTTGTCAACTTAATCCAAAATATGCTCAATGTGGATGGATTTGGGATGGGGCATTTATATCATTGTTCACAATAAAGGGTGCAACGGAGGACGGACGGTTGGCGGTACGAGACGGCAACCGTGATAATGGAGGCATGGGTGCTGTAGCTATGTCAGAGGGTTGGTGATGTGTGTGTGAGAGAGAGAGAAATTACATTCATCTGAAGAGATCACCAAGAGAGATTCCAAGTTCAAGTCTTTCAACGTATCTAGTCGAAAAACTTAAGCCAATGAGTTATGGACTAATCAAGATATATTAATTGCTCCACACCACACCAATTCTCCGATGTATAATTTTCTAACACAATCCACACGTACAACTCAATTGAGGGTCAAGTGTTTAGGTGTAGATTTTTGGTGTTTGGCAAACTTTCCATGGAAATAGGTCCGGTTAGATCATTTTGATCTGATAGGGCATGATTACCTTGTAATTTCAGAGGATTCCAATTAGAAACAAACGTTAAGAAAAGACATGAAGTATATTTAGGACAATCTCTTTAAGGTTTACACAGGTCTCAAATCAATTTAAAGACGAAACAAATTTAGTTCCTGTTGTGCCTCTTTTAAGAATCTAGAAAGAGCCCCACATCATTCATAATACCTGTCTTGATGTCCTCGCTTATATGGTTATTTGCTATTTTCGGGGCTAAGGATTTCCTTATGATCAAGCAAGCGACTTTCATCGCCTTTTCTGTAGCTCTCATTGCAATCTTTAGCATCAGTTCGTGAACAACACAAAGCTATCGTTGAATGACATTTATCAGTTTGGCATTTCTCATACTAGGATGTCTTGTTGTTGGAATAGTAATTGACTCAATCGTGCTGAATTCTTACATCAAGTGGGTCATCTATGGTTTCTTCATTGCTTCCGTAGCCATAAATCCCAATTACCAACAGACTTTTTGGGAGATGAAACAAAACTTGAGGTCCATATGCGAAGCAACTTCTTCGAGACTCGGCAAATCGTTCGATCAAGTACAAGTGGCTATCCAAAATCGTCTGAAAATTATTGTTTGGGGCTGAGAAGAATCACCAATGGCTAACCCTACAAATCAACCGGTTGGTGGTGACGAAAGCATAGTCGAGGAGGACAATGCCTAGTCGTTCGAGATATGGAATTCAACACCCCTTATCTCAGCTTTTGCTTTTGTACAATAAGATTTTTGTACAATATGTAAACGTATGTCCAAGCTTTTTCCTTTGTATTGTGCTTGTAGGATATGTAAAAGTGTGGTCAAACTATAGTAGTTCTCCATCCATACATAAAACTTGCAATTTTTTGCATATTTGCTCCATCTACATGAAATTCTTATCGATCACTCTTGTTTTTTTTTTCATAGCATCATTTACACCTTAAGATTTAATCTCGCTAATTGGTAAATCTACACCTGAAGAAGTTGATTTGACTGGTTATGATGCATGTTCTTTTTTCTTTTTCTTTTGTGGTCGGAAATAAGACATTCTTTCATTTAAAGCAAGGATTACAAGTATAAGATAGATTGGCTTTAGAACATAAAATATTCAAAAGGGGTTGTGGTGGTGCATATAACCAGACTCGCGTTCTAATTGCGTAATTTCTGTATGTTACTAAAGGACGTTCCATATCTTGACCTTCTGTGCACGTTTTAAACGCCCTGTCCTACGGCGTTAGAGGATAGTGGGATAAAGTAAGTCAAATGATTGTTCAACGCCCTAATTTTAAAAGAAGTTAATATGCAGACACATCTTTTTATTAAATGATTGATTGATGTTTGTCAAAAAAAAAAATGATTGATAGATGACAGAAATCCATGAAACTTTTCAGATATTAAATCTCTTCCAAAAACAAAAATATGTTTATATTCATTAAACTCGCTTATTTTGCAAAGTTTTGGAACATTCATTAATGTGAGCTAACACCTTTGTTTTTTTGTTTTTTGTTTTTTTTTTGGTGGGGGGTGTTTATTGTGGTAAATGAAAGTTTGTGTTTTAACCCCAGAAATTTATAAACGAATCTAACACAAATTGACTGCCTGGCCAAAAATAAAAAAATTAAAAAAAAACAAAGAGAATGGAGAAGAGGAGTTCCTTGGGATTTTTTTTTTTTTTTTTTTTTTTTTTTTTTGAGCAAAGAGTTCCTTGGGATTAAAGATCCCATCTTTTTGCTTATTCAATTCTAGCATAAACCTCACTTTGATGACAACTAGGCAGTAATTAGTGCTCCAATCAACATCGGTACGTTTCCAACGTTCTCCACAATGCTTGTGTTCCTTCTCGGTTGACATTATCTCCCTCGAAGTCCTTTGTCTCTTTCGATGGAAAAGGGTATTCTGCGCCAAATCGACTTTTGAGGAGCTTAAGAAAGCAAAAACAGAATTTCAATGAGGGACGAAGACGCGTGGGGTCAAGAAAAAGAACTCAAAAAAGTTATTGCGTAGCCAAGAAACGGGACGTCCCGTTCATTTCACGGTCGATTAGACGGCTTCTCTGAACGTATGACCCAGCAGACGTGTCTTAGAGACTTTCTTTTTAAAAATCCCCAAGTTCATCAGTCAAATGAATAAATAAATCCAGACGAGAGATTTTAACTTTTTGCAAAATGATTTTCATTTTTCGAGGGAAATGTGAAAAGCAGTCTCTTTAGCGTGGCTTCTGCCCACAGCTAAACTAGATTGCGTATCTGATGCCAACTTCCCGATTTAATGAGAAGGATTAGATTGGTTTGATCCGAAAGAATACAAGACTCAACATTTTAAATTCCTTCTTTGGAGAATTTAAAATAAGAATAAGTGCACTGAAAATCCTAAAATTTTTTTGTAAAAGTGCAATTAAGTCTTAACAATTTCAAAAAGTATATTTAAGTCATAAAACTTATCAAAATAATTCAATTAACAATTGAGTCTTAAAATTGCTGATGTGAATATTGGCATAGATGGCACAAACGTAAATAATTCTTAATATATTTTTATAAAATTTTATTTTTATTTTGCTATTTCTTTTTTAAACTATTCTTTTTTGTGTTAGCAAGAGTCACTAGCAACTTTTGCCGAGTGCGAAGGCCTTGTCCTTTATTGGCAGAGCTACAAGTAAGCGCATTTGCAAACTCGTTGGCTCCGAGCAAGGGCACTAGTGGCCATATCGAAGATCACCCGTGAACCTTGTTGGCACAAAAAAGAACCAAAAAAAAAAAAAAAGCAAAGAAAATAAGAAAATAAAATATATTGTTAAAAAATATTCAAAAAATAATAAAATATTAAAAATATAATTAAAAATTCCCTCCGTCAATGCTAGACATGCCACGTAGAATAGATAGCATCCATGTTAGCAATTTTCAGCTAAAACGATCGAATAAACTTACTTGGCAAAATATGAAAATATTTAAAGTTCAATTAACAAAATTGAAAATTTTATGACTAAATTAACAAAAGTATGATAGGTTTAGGACTTTCTAGACAATTTTCCCATTAAAAACTAATTATCACAAGTTTTTTTTTTCAATAACTGATTATCACATATTAAGTAACTAACTTCCTTATTTTTCTTTTAGATAATCGAATTTATCATTTCCATTATCAATTTTAAGTGGCCGAAAATCTCAAATTGTCGATACACCTTGAAAACCTGAGGACGTATGGAACCTCCTTTCCACGGTGGCAGTCGCTCGTGCCACCACACACGTTTTTTTTTTTTATAGAGTTTGTCTCTTTATACTCGGATTGACTCTCCAAGTTAAGAAAGCAAGAAAGAACTAAATAAATAAATTGTCAAAGTACCGAACGTCTGGATCATTCAGAACGGGCATATGGACATGTGTAAAAATGGGGCCACTGAGATACCGCGAATTCATTGTGCAGTCCAATCAAAAATAGTTATATTAAATCGCTTATTTAGGTGCATGTGTGAGAAGGATAAGGGGAGGAAGACCCACGTGGAAGAATTACGTGGTATGAAGCTCGCTTAAGGTTTTTTTTATCGAAAGCGAGTCCGATCCAATTTGCTTAAAAGCCTCGATTGGGGCTCTATCTTTGCAATCTTGCGAACGAAGGTATTTAATTTCTGTTGCAACATGCATAAGTTTTTTACAATTATCTTATAGAAGGCCCTAGCTTGCCACTAAGTTTAGTTGGGCCAAGGTAATTGATGATCCTACTAATTAAGGATAAGTATGATCCGAGCGAGCGGTTCCCACCTTGAAATTGGGAACCGCCCATTAAAAACTGATTCCGGTTTTGAAAAATTGGAAATCAAAAGCCACCACTCGTTGGATCCATGGATCAATTTGGGAACCGAACCATTGGTCTAGTCCAATCCCTAGGTGAGTTCATAGAACTAGTCTCAATCCCTATAAAATTGCATCAATCAATTAATATCAAGCTAAATATATTTTCTATTTTAGAACACCAAAACTTGTTCAACCTTATATTAGCTCTTAATTTCGTATTATGACGACAAAGCACCACAACATTTATCGACATCTCCAATCAGTCATATTATTCATATTCGTTTGTTTACTTTGTTTTGGTTGAGAAAACAAGTAAATGGATTATTAGAATGGGAAAAAAATGGCTAAGGGGATTAGTCCTACTACACACTCAATAGACAAAATTAGTCAATAATATTTAATAACTACATATATACATACATATACATATATATTTGTCAATAATATTTAATAACTACATATATACATACATATCGAAATACTACAAAATAATTAAGTAATTGCAATGGAATTTATATTTTTGAATATATATACACGTGGCAGTTCCAAGCCTAGAATTAGGAATCGGATCGTTATTTATCGATTCCACTAAATTTGAATTAGAAATTAGACTAGCCCCCATGGAAACCACCAATTTTGATCCAATCCAGGACGGTCCCTAATTCTTTTGCACACCCTACTACTAGCGTCTACCAAAAACTACACAGTAGTTGGCCGGAAGAGGACATCTTTAGTGTCATGATATGATGCCCACTTCAATTCTATGACTTCCTAGATCGATAATTTGAGTGTCACAACTTTTTAATTGATCATTAGTTTATTTATCGAATATTTTTGCACCAAAGGAAATGTGTATATCTCGAGGATACGCAATATCGAAAGATGTTTTGGCTGAAGACATATCTGGTTGACCCTTTTCTCCGTGAAATTATTTGGACCGCCATTTTCACAGTAAACTTCAGAAAGACGACACCCACAAGTACCTCCCCTGCACTTTGAAAAAAACAGGGACGTCCCGTTTATTTGCCGATCGGCCCGTTTCTTTCAAAAGGAAAGAGCAGAGAAATTTTGAAGTCCCGAACGGAGACTATATAAGCACGCTCCGTCATCTTCCTCTCATTCGCTGCTCAAGAGACAGAAGTTCATCGAGCGCCGGAGCAGAGCTCAAACATCTGCAGAGTTCAAGCAGAGAGGGGCAACGCTAGAGCTGAGGGAACATGGCAGATCATACAGGCGTAACAATTCAAGTCGGAATCGAAAGGTATGCTAATTCGCTTGTGGATACATCGTTTCAAAAACTGCTGTGACGGTTGGGACTGGGGTCGAGCAAGTGGTTCGATCTTGATTGTTCTTTTTTGGTTTGATCGATTTCTTTCTGTCCTGGTGCAGAGATGACGACCAGCAGCTACAGCACCAGCACCGGCTGCAACAGGGGTGGCTCGACTCTGCCAGAAAGTTCCATGTCGCGTTCGGTTTACTCAAGCTGTTGATAATCACGCATTTTGGTTCGCTGTACATCATCTGCGAAGTCATTTATGTAATATCATTGATCGAGGTGACTGGACCCAAGAGCCCGAGTCAGGTGTACTGGTACTTGTACATCAGTTTTGGGACTCTCGGCTTCGAGTTGCTTCTCTGGACAAATCTTTCTCTAATGTCGTGGCTGGTCATCAATTTGTGTTTAGCAGTGTTTGCTTTGGCATCATCTGGTTGGCTCACGCGTGGCTCGAGTTGCTTCTACAGCTTATTCAGCCGTTTGATGACACGCCATTTTCGGAAGTTCAGTTTGATGTTTGGACTGCCTAGAATCCTGCTGTTTTTGTGTGTATGAATTTGTTGTGTATGTCATTTGTATTGAGACTTGTGACAATGTAATCAAATATGGAGTATATTTAGACGTATCTTGTGCTGTATGTCTTCTGTAATGCTTCTCTAGACTTTGTGACGTTGCAATCAAATGAAGAGCGATCGAAGGGAAATGATTTCAATTGCTTCTTGAAAATGATATGCATAATTGATAGGAATATCCTAATTGTCTCTAACATAGGAAAACCTAGAGAAATGGTTTCAATTTGCTTCTGGGAAAGCTCTGATCAATCTCGAATTGGTTCACCTGAGCAGCAGTGCATATTAAGAATGTCCACACCAGTAGGGCTTCCGCCTGCAAGGGACATCATCTTCCCCACTGTTTCAGAATCCAATTTCCCCATCATCAAGTTTTATCCGGGAGGCCACTTCTACCTCCATCTGCTTGTCCCCACCGACAGTTTTGACCGATTTTGCTTGATGTTATCTGTCGCAGCTATCTTCCAACTTCCATAACCATGAGTTCGTTGACAGGTTTCTAGATTTGCTTGTTGGGAGTGGTCGACTCCCCATGACATTCCTTTAGCTTAAATTGATCTCTGCCACTCATATCAACCACAAGGTGCAGCTTCGATTCGCAAGGCCTACACCATTCCTCGTGCATAAGCTCCAGCAGATCAAAGCATTCATGTCGACAGCACCCGTTGGCAAAAGTTTCTGGCAAAAAAAAGCAGCTTCCAGCTTCGTCGATCCAAGCAATAGGTTGCTGTCTATTACTTTCCAAGTCCAGTCGAAACATGTGCAAGAAATTTAGCAGAAATTATCATTACCAAAATTCACAAGCAACACTGCAATTGGAACACTTCATCGATCTTGCGTTTCTCCTACTAGAATGTCTTGTTATTGGGATAGCAATGATCTTAATCATATGAATTCTTACATCAAGTGGGTTATTTATGCTACATTCAGCGGGATGGTAGCTACCAATCCTGATTACCAACAGATTTTTGAGGAGATGAAACGAATTTTCAAGTCCATGTGTAGAGCAACTTCATCGAGACTTAGCAACTCATTCATTCAAAGTACACACGATTATTGAAAATCTTATGAGAATCAGTGTTACAGACTGAGAAGAATCATCCATAAAAAGTAACTCTGCGACTCAACCGGTTGGTGGTGCCATAGGACCAAGCGTATAAAACTTGCACAAAAAAAGGGGAAGCGTATTCCATGCTGAGAGTACGTATAAACTTAATCTGATTAATGATAAATCTACATCTTAAGAGGTTAATCTGACTGGTTACCGGGCATGTTGTGCATCTAATACCGTTTCTGTAAACATTAATTTGATCGCATCGTCAGTAATAGTCTCGTATTGGAGCAGAAAAAAAAAGATGAAAGAAAGAGAATTTTCAACAAGTTGAAATCATCAGACCAAAAAAAAAAAAAGACAAGTTGAAATTAGAGATTTTGAGCAAAGACTTGTTGACCTGTTTCATCGTATGTTGTCGGGTCTCCAGCAATTCGACTCCCCTTTTTGATTGTTTTCCTTCGTTTCCAAACGGACATTCCATAGCTTTGCCCTTTTGTGCAAGTTTTAAACGCCTGGGCCTACAGCATCAGAGGAAAGTAGCATCTGTCCTTGCACAAAGTAGCAATCTTCCGTAAGGCTTGAGATTGTATAGCCCAGTGATTTTAAGGCAAAGATAAACTACTTTGACACAAGGCAAAGATAAACTACTTTGACACAAGGAAAAGATAAACTACTCTTCAATTATCTCGATAACAAGATCAAAAGTAAGAACAAGGAGTCCAAATTTCTATTTCAATTGTAGGCATAACTAACCTGCCATTAAAGGATATGGTCACAAAGCAAAGCCATTATAATGGAAACCATCCATCGATTTTTCTTCAACATGTGAGAATTACTTTTATTTACATGAACATTTAAAAGCAATGGAAAGGAGGAGTTGGAGGAATAACCGATTACTTTC
Source organism: Eucalyptus decipiens (assembly GCA_014182575.1). Classification (NCBI taxonomy): domain Eukaryota; kingdom Viridiplantae; phylum Streptophyta; class Magnoliopsida; order Myrtales; family Myrtaceae; genus Eucalyptus; species Eucalyptus decipiens. Next base: position 21,686,037 of record CM024613.1, read on the forward strand.
CGGTTGAAATCGCCGCCACAGCATGGACGTTCTTCCCGACAGCAATGGGTCCTACGGGAATAGGACGATCCGATTCATTGACGGGTGGCAGTTCAAAATAGATGCGGCATTGATTGTCCAAGATTAGGGGAAAAGGAACTCCAAAAAGTCATTGCAACGTGCGTCCGCAGCTCCCACAAGAAACGGGACGTCCCGTTCGTTTGGCGGTCGACGAGGCAGGTACTTTCCATATGGGACGCAGCAGACGTGTCTTCTAGAAAGTCCTTTTGGACGAATCCCACTGGATTGGATTCGTTCGATACAAAAGCGTACAAGGACACCACTGTCAGACTCCTTCAGAAAATTAAAAAAAAAAACAATGGAGGTGCTGGCGACCTTTGCTGCGAGGGGGAGACGGAGAGAAGAGATCAAAAGCTCAATTGTACAACATCAAACACCAAAAAGTACCATAACCCTGACCATCAGGGAAATAGGCGGTTTGGAGGCAGATTCCTGAGTCCCGCCACTAGGTGGAACTCACATTTGAGCATCGGGAGGTCTTGGAGTCAAGGTATCGAGACATGAGTCTGAACAATTTGAATGGTTGATAATTATGGTATAGGTCAAAGTGAACTTGCCAAAATGAATTAGATTTTTCAGGGGAACACGAGAAACAATCTCTTGCTAGCATGGATTTTGATAGACCAATAGATACTAGCCTCATAGTTAAACTAGATTACATATCAAATGCCAATGTCCCAAATTAATTAGAAGGATTAAGTTAGCTGGACACAAAAGAGTATAAAGACTAGATCGAACAAAATTCAAATTTAAGGACCAAATTTGGAATTGTCTTGAAGTGTAAGGAACATCCTAACATTGTTTCTCATTTTCTCTAATTGTAAATCAATTTTACAAAGATTTGACTATAAGTTGTAATAATACAAATACTTTTCATCAATTGACTTTTTTAAGCATTACAAATCGTGAAAAATGGAGAAAAGATCCGGCATAGCAGTTTCTCATGAAACAAAGTGACACATACTTATAAGGAGAATGGCCATGAGTGCTATAATTTTTTATAACGTTCACTTTTTTTTTTTTTTGTCGGTCTTACGCTACTCCTACTCTAACTTTTACTCTTAAACTTTTGATCTGCCTCCTTATAAGGCATGGGAGTCAAAACCCACACCTGAAACTAATCATCCCCACCCCAACCCTTGAGAAGGTGGGGATTGAAGGAAAGGCAAGATATGTCTTCTTATCTTTGACTTCATCTTGTCATTTCCATCTCTTCTCATTTTGACATTTGGCTAATTTTGAGAGACGTGAATGATAAACTTGTCTGAATAAATCATCATATTATTGTTGCAAATTGTAATGGTAGCGCGTGCACATCCACCGTCGTTTTGTGCTTGCCCATGCCCCCAATTAAAAAACTCAATGTTTTAGATGACTGGGCAAAAATTTCATTCCTTGGGACATAACATTACAAGGGGAAACATGTCAGAAAAGCCATAAATCTATTGTATTCATGTTAATTTAGTCCTAAATATTTGTGTACTATCAATTTAATTTTAAACATTTTGATCTAGTACCAATTCAATTATTCCGGCTAATTTTAGTCGAAAATTGCTTCTTCTTCCTTTCTTTCATTGGTGACTAGCCACAAGCGATGGCCAGCCATCGGCCATGGCCGGGCTGGCCTCACTTTGGTGAGGCCTAGCCTTCCCAAATTTGGTGAGGGTGAGCCTCGAGCCCTCGCCCTAGCTGGATCTGATGAGGTCACCCTAGTGTGGGCGAGGGCAAGCCCTGATGAGGACTCCCTTTGCTAAAAGTTTTCAATAAAAGCAATGCTTAATAAATACATGGAAAGATTCTCTTCCTCACTACAACCAAAATTTAAAGTCTTTTAGAATGTCTAAATGAACCGGTTCTTATAAACTATTTCACCCCGATATTTGGAGACGTTCCACGCGTTCCATTCCCGGTCCAAGATCCAAAGTGCCCACGTCAGGCCACTCCATCAATGACCAACCGTTTTCGAGACGTACCATGATGGATGCCTGTTTGGAAAAGTGTCATTAGTTTATGCAAATCAAAAGTAGGACAGACATGGGGGTCAGCCTTGAATTTAGGAAGCAGCAATCGGGAAAGTTCTGCGCCAATCACCCTCGAGAATTTTGATTGATACGTCACAAGTTTCGCGCGTCCCGTCCGTTCTAATCCGGTCCCGTTCCTTGAAAGCTCGCCTTTTGTCTTATCTACTTCTATTGTGTTGCAGTTTGCGATTTCAAGGAGTGATTGCAAAGAATGCGATTTTGCTTTTATCATGTTTTAGTCTGTTCCTGTTTCTGTTGCGACATCTCAATTGTCGATATCAAAGGCAGCTACCAGCTTCATGCAAAGGTTTCTGGGGAAAAAAAAGGTTTAGAGCTTTTTGGATAAATTTTCCAATTATGTTGTATTAAAAATCATTTATCGATCCACTCCACACTGAATGGCATAGCATATTATCATCTTTTTTAGTTATTTGAAATGGGACATAATGATCTGAAAATACTGAAAGTATTATAAGTTTTTCGATCATTTTAGATAATATGCTGCAAAACCGAGCTATACCTTGTCTATTGTGATTACTTAACATATAATGAATTGGGTTTTCCAAGCTATATCATGGTAGTAGTTTCATAAAGTTTTTCGAATAGCTAATCTAATTAAAATCGGGACATATTAGGGCCGTGAACTTTTTTAAGTATTAAACGGAAAAAGATAACCATGTCAGCTTGGTGAGGAAGCTTCATGTCAATTCGTCTTGATCCTAATCAGATTTTACTATTTTCGCTCTGGGCTTGGATTTGGGCTTAGGCTTGGCTGCTGAACTTCGAGCTTGTACGAGTATGCACAGAGCTCCTCCCAGAAATATCAGAAAATGAGAGTTTCGTTGTTTAATATTTCTGGGGAGGGTTCCGAGAGAATATTAGAAAACTGAGTGTTTCGTTATTTAATATTTCTGGGGAGGAATCTTGGAACCTTCCCCAAATATATTTTAAAACGAAACGGTTGTTTTCTCTCCCAGAAGATATTAGAAAACGAAAGTAGGAATACCTCTATATATATACTCTGCAACCAAGTGATTGTTGCACTTTCTCATCCACCAAAACTGTCACGGAGTTCGTTGAGGTCTACCTTCTGCACAGCATTGCCGATCATCCAGTGACATTTGAAAGGTATGTAATTCATTCGTGTCAATTTGTGCTCTAAAAACTTTGCTTAAGTAGCTAGTTTTCTTTTCTTTTGAATCTATTTTTCTTCCCATTAATTCATTTCTAATTGGATATAGAGATCATGGATAATCATAACAGCAGTAACAATAGAAAAGATTTGACTTAACCAAGAGACTATACATTGTATTCATATCGTTGAACCTACTCATCATTATGTATTTCAATTCACAATACACCGGGCCGTTGAGTAGCATGATTATACGATTTTATATCATTTGCAAAGTTATCTATTTCATAGCACTAATCAAAGTGACCAGACCTAAGAGCCGAAATCCAATATGTTAGAGTATATCCAGAGCTTTAAAACGCATATCAATTTTCTTAATTCCTATCACACGTACTTAAGAGTAATGACTCTTGCGAAGTGGATCAAATTAGAGATATTAAATGACCAACAAAAGAAGAATTGGCCAAAAAAGGAACTTTCCATATAATGAAAAAGGATATAATAACTTGGAAACCCGACTCATCGGATGCCAAAATTAAATGTTAAAAAAAAAAAAAAAAGGGACGGAACAAAATTTGTCATTTCTTAGACCACAAAAACATGAATCCTTTGTGTACGTTTTGTCCACATCTTCAACGCTTCATGGAACTTTCCATATAATGAAAAAGGATATAATAGCTTAAAAACCCAACTCATCGAACGCCAAAAGTGGTCAGTTTGGTTTCTAACCGTGGTTGGGTCTAAGAAATCTACCACCTCCACCTCCTACTGCAGTTAAGATATTGCGAGGGGCAAGTGATTGGTGTTGGAAATTTCTTATAATATGGACTTATATCAATTAATTTTTTCTATTATAAATAATCGGATTAATGGATATTCCAATATTTGTTAAACTCTTAAGTGATTTTATTGAACTGGGTTTTGATATCTATTAATAACGGGCCTAGTTTAGCAACAAAGTATAGACAATTATATTTAGCTAAGATTTTGATGATTACATTTTAGTTTTACGTAATGGAAGGGGCCTAGTTGACACATTATTGATTAATGTTTTGCTAGATTTCCTTTCTAGTATATTAAATGGTAGGTTATATTTATAAGTTGTTTAATCCCATTGAAAGCTGCTATTTTGAAATAGATTATAAAGAAAAAGATCTGGTATTCCAATACATATTTGATGAGGCTAAATTCCGACAATTTCGAAACAGAGATTCATGGAAGGAGTTGTTGACCTTGTAATTACATAATTATTTGTTTCCAAAAGGACGTTCCACACCTTGACCTTTTCTGGAATTTTAAAATGCTTGGTCCCACGGTATTACAGAAAAATTGCATCAATTCTAGTACTTTAGAATAGCGTGCAATTGTCTACAAGACTTGAGATTGCAATAATTGATTTACCACCCGCATCGTACAACATGCATAACCCTATGATGTTAGAGCAAAGATCATACATCTTGGAATAAGGAAATTCCTTTTTTAATTTTCTCGACAACTAGATCAAAAATAAGAATGAGGTCCATTAAACCTTTTAAGATCTTCAATCTTTTCGAAAGAACAAAAAGAGAGAAATTTTCAGAGTTGTAATAAAGATTTCTGGCAAGGAGAAGATGGATATGAAGAAGATTCCCATTTTCTAAACTAATTCACTTATCCAATTCAAGCTTATAGCTCAATTTTCTGACAATTAGACAGCAAATTAGCAATCCAATAAACAAGGAGGACGTTTCCAGCGGTTTTTGACAACGTTTGTATTCCTTCGCAGTTCACACTATGTCACTGCCAGTCATCATTTGTCTCTTTTTGATTTATAAAGACATGTGGGGCGTCCCCCTCCTTGCTCCAGATTCACTTTGAGGCTCCTTCATTTCAAGAAAAGAACTCAAGATTCGGGACGTCCCGTTTCTTTTGGCGGTCGACGGCGCAGTTTCTTTCAATTTGTGCCGCTGCAAAACGCGTCTTAGAAAAGTTCCTTCTCCACAATCCCACGTCAATTAGTTAGATAAATAAAAAGCAGTCGAGAGATGTTATTTTCCAAAATTACTCTTTTTTTTTCTTTTTTTGAGGAGAATGTGAAAGATAGTCTCTTAATGATTTCACTTTTGATATGCCAACGAGTGGCTAAACTAAATTGCAAGTTTGATGCCAACATCCCGCTTTAATTAGGAGGTTTAGATTAGTTCAATGTGAGAGTGTAAGGACCAAATTGAACAAAATCAAAATTTAAGGAACGAATTTGAGAAAGGGAAACTTTTGTGTGCTCGTGTGGAACGACACCTTCATTCACAGAAAAAAGAAATTATTAAATATCTTTCTTTCAATTTATTACTTGTTAAGTAATGTGAACTTCCTTGATTTATTTTATATAATCGAATCCATCATTCATTCATCACTTTAAATGGACAGAATTCTCAAATTGTCAATAATAAAAAAGTTAAGAAAGCAAGAAAGAACTCAATAAATAAATGGGTCAAGTACCAAACGTCTTTTTGCCAAAAAAAAAAAAGAGAAAAGAAAAGAAAAAAAGAAAAGGACCGAACATCTAGATCACCACAAGAGGCATATAAAGGGGTATAGACGGGGCCATTGAGATAAAATGGCTAAATTTTCATGTTAATGTTTTTGAGTGAAGGCGACTCCAATTGGGTATGTTCGAAGCGGTATTCGGTGGCTTCTTCCGTTAAATATCAGCTTTCAACGAATACTTTGATGTGAATTCTAAATCAAGGTGATGGATGATATCCCTAACTCCTTGCCAAGTTCAATTGGGCCTCGAAGCAATTGACGAGAAGACTCAAAGCGCATATGCCATTACCGCCAACATATGTCAAAACTCTATCGGGCTAAGGTTTTGATTCAAGCTAGAGATAGCTAGGTGCATAAAGATACTCGGTTAATGTCAAGGCGCATCGGCGAAGCGTTCGACAAAGGAAAAAGTCTAGTGCTAGAGAATCAGTCCGGCACGGAGCACTTAACTAATATATAGCAATTGGCTCCAGGAGAAACACCACAAGTGCTGCAACATTCAACACTTCGTATGGTGCTTGTATTTAGGGGTGTCAAAACAGAATCGAAACTAGAATTGAACTGAATTTTCGTGCATTTTTGGTTTAGTTTAGGTTTCAGTTAGGATAATGAAAAAATAACCATTGCATATTCGGATTCGTATAGTTTCGCCACTCTTCTTAATATTACAATTTACACAATCTCTATCATTTTCCACTAAACATCTTTTTAATATTTCAAAAAAAAACCGAAAAACTGAACTAATCAAATCCAAAACAAATTGAGTATTCATTTGAGGGAGCGGTTTAGTTCAAAGTTAATACACACCAAAATGGTTCAATTCAAGTTTTCTGAAAATTCAAATCAGAAACCCAAACCGAACCGAACCGAACTGTCGACACCAATATTGATGCCATGACTTCTCGATTGATAATTTGAGTCTTGTATCTTTTCGATCATTTGTTAATTCACTCATCAAATCCATTCTTGCCAAAGGAACTCTACATAAATTTCTTGAGTATAGGCAGTGATTAAAGATGTTGTTCTTTTGAATCATTTGTCGCAGAGGTCGAGGGTTCACTCATTGAATCCATCTTTGCCAAAGGAACTCTATATAAATTTCTTGAGTATCTTGGAGGGCGTGTGATTAAAGATGTCGTGGCGGTTCCTCGGTCAAAAAAAAAAAAAAAAAAAAAAAAGATGTCGTGGCCGAATACACATCTGGTCGACCCCCTCTTTCTGGGAAATTACTTGGACCGTCATTTTGAGGAAAGAAACTTCAGAAAGACGGACAATGCATACCCGCCTAGCTCCCCTGCACACTGGAGAAAGCCGGGACGTCCCGTTCATTTGCCGATCGACCCGTTTCTTTCAATTACGAAAGAGCGGATAATTTTTTAACTACCGACGGAGGCTATATAAAGCAAGTTCAGCTCACCTTCCTCTTCGTCATCTACCAGACTCGAGAGACAGAATACATCGAGCTCCCCCACAAAGCGGAGCTCCAGCATCTGCAGAGTTCAAACAGAGCCGTTGACACCAGAGCCAAGGAACATGGCGAATCGCACGAGCGTGACAATTCAAGTTGAAGTAGAAAGGTACTTGATTCGCTCATGAATACGTTGTTTTGAAAACCATCGGAAGTGCGAGTCGAGCAAACTAGTCCGTTCTTGATTGGTTGATTTGATGCAGGGACGACAATCAGCAGCAGCTGCAGGACCAGCAACAACAGCAACAGGGATGGCCGGACTCGGCCTTGAAGTTCCACGTCGAGTTCGGTTTACTGAAGCTGCTCATGATTGCACGCTTCCATTCAATATACATCATCTGTGAGGTCATCTACCTAATATCATTGATTGAGGTGACTCTATCCGTGAGCCCGAATCGGGTCTACTGGTACTTGTACATTGTTTTCGGGACTCTCGGCTTCGAGTTACTTCTCTGGATGAACCTCTCTCTAGTCATGTGGCTGGTTGTCAATTTTTGCTTGGTAGTGTATGCTCTGGCATCATCCAGTCTGCTTGCCCAAGGCTCCAACTGGTTTCTGCAGCTTGTTCAGCCATTCGACGACACGGCATTTTCAGAATTTCAGCTTGATTTTTGAAGCGCCCAGAATCATACTGTACTTGTGTGTATTGATTTGTAGTTGTATGTCCTTTGTACTGCTTCTGATTTAGAGAAAAGACTGAAGAGAATGTAACCACATCTGCAGTTGCTGAAGCTGATCTATAAATACCATTCACCATACATTTTATTGAATTTCATTGGCTTTACTTTTCGCCCCTTTCTTCTACTGTTTTCTGGCGATTGAATCCAACTATTCAAGACCCCTATGCATCCTGAGTTTTCATATTGGACGAAATTACACCTCAATTTGACATCATAGACCCCTCCAAGTTTGGCGGTTCCTCTGTGACCTGGATCTCAGCCTAGCCGACAAGTTCCAATGGGCACATAGGAGTGGTTGCCTCCAACTCGGATGAAAAACCTCTGCCAGAACAGGTAGAGTTCAACATAGCATTGAGCTCTGCCACTGGCGGCAAATTGAGGTGATGTGTAGCGGATGGACATGGGTGGCTCTGTCGTTGGATGTGGCGGCCGAGTGGAGTTATGAAGCTCGATGAAGAAAGAGGCGGCTTGCGGTGACGGGACAACATCGACCAAGGCACCTGGTTCCTATGCCTAGAGAAAGATATCCATCGATACTTTGTACAATTTAAGTAGAAAGAAATCCATCCAAACTAAGAACAGAAATGACCAGCAGTTGGAAGATTGCATATGCAGATGCGCAGAGGAATACTCGACCTCAACAGAGCACCCCCAGCAAACAGCAAATAGTAACAGGCAATTCCAACAACTGAAATAAGCAAACAAAAAGGGAAAAAAAATCAAGAGCTCTTTCAAGTAATCAAATGTGCACACAGTTGCTTGTTTAAGAGGGAGAAGCAGTTTGAGATTTGCTCTTTATAACCATCATTTGAATAAGGAATATTGTATCGGAAACTTTCTTTTTTGAGTTGGAGCCAAGACTCAGAGAGACACTCTCCCTTTAATTAAAAAGGTTGAGCAAACTTTAAGGTATTGTCATTCTCAAATGGGATACCCTTTCCTAAATTATGCCTTAAAGGGGCTCTCGATTCGTGCAGATCCTTCACCGCTTACACCTTCATTTAGAAAGAGTTCCATTTTCTTTCCAAGAAGTAGGGTTTGTTTCGCGTATGGAAAACACGTGGCTGCAATTAGTACTTTTTCTAGCATTTTGGTGGAAGTTAAACATGAAAATGGCAATTTTACCAACTGCGAAATGATCATCTTGTAAATGATTTGCTTGATATGTTATCTTTATACCAATTAGTGGAAAATTCGACATTTTTGCTATTTGATTTGTTACTTCATAGAGGGACTAATCGATTAGTTTTTCATAGACAATTACTCTATCCTTGTTATATTTCTGTTGTGGTCACCCCATGTTTTGAATATGTCATGAAGAACTTAGAAAGTTCAAAACATCTGGTGAATGGATTCAACCCAATTGCAAACCATACCAAAGTACAACGATCGTGAATGGAATTTAGTCTTATGAGATAAAGCGAAGGATGATACTTCATTTTTCCATTTGTACCTTTTGCCCTCCCTGCATCTTAATATTAAGATCGTTTCCCCTAATCAATCTCGGCAATAATTGGAATACATAACATGTTTAATTGTTAGTTTCTACAGAATTATGCAAGATATAATCAAAATTCTCATGCTAGTACTGTTTGTACATGATTTTGGGCAAAGGACATGACTGGATTGTTCAAATTTGCAACGAGCCTGTTAAGGCAAAGTCAATTGACAACTGCTCGAGCTAATCATGGCATGAAGCTCTTCTCAAAGATGAAATATAGGCTGACAGCATTGAATCTCATTTATTACCACGCAAAAATAAATAAATGATGGGTGAAAACTGAAAACGGATTGGAGGGGGACCCATCATGGAAAGGCCAGATAGGTCTTCTTGTGTTTGACTCAATCCTTGTCCCTTTCATTACGTTTTGCTTCTTTCATCATCTTTTCAGAGACTGCGTTCGACACGAATCTATCATTATACCGTTTAATACGTACCGGTCGGCTTTGAGAACCACGAATAAAAAAACTTGTCCGAATGAACGCGTTCCGTTTTTTTGTCTTTATCATCGTGTTATACTCGCAATTTGAAATCGCAAAAAGCATTTGGTAGCCCATGCCCCCAAATTGCAAATTCGATGTTTCAGGGGAATCTACGAAAGGTTTCATGCCTTGAGACATTAGAGCATCCGGCCTCACGGGAAATAGGGTAACATCGACATGCCCCCCAACTCCGTGGCTTATTCAAAAAGAGCAATGAACTCTTTCACCATCTAAGTCCACACGTGATCATATTTCTTTTGTGGAAAAACTTCATAATAAAGGAAATTATTTTCGAAAAATCATTAAATCATTTTTTAGAAAAATGAATTTCCTTTGTTTAGTGATATAAGATTAAAAAAAAAAAAATTGTGAGCTTTGGATCGCATATGGAAGATAATTTTCAATCTTATGATTTTACCTTAGGCAAACAAAAAATCAAAATTATAAATAATTCTTTATTTTATTTTTTTACCTTTTCTTTTCTTTTTCTTTTTTTCCTTCTTCCTCTATCAGTTGCCGAGCCTCAACGATGGCCACTAACAGGCCACAAGTGTGGCTTGAGCTTGCTGGTCTCAGGTGAGATCAATCCTCACTTGTGGCTCGTCGCTACCCTTAGACAAGGCTTGAGCTCATCAATATCTGGTGAGCTTGAGCTCGACCACAATGGTCATTGTTTCTTGTGATAGACGGAGGGAGAAGAAAAGAAAAAGAAAAATAAAATATATTAAAAAAATTTATAGGAGAAATTGTGGAAATTGTTTTTACCTCTTTAGGTTTAGGAATTCACTCTTCTAATTTTATGCATGAATATTTTCGTTAAACAAAAGTGTTTTTGATTGATTAATCTTTTTTTGTTAACCAATCAGGTGAAAATTTGGAGAAACACTCTCACTAAACCAAACACACCATAAAAATCTTTTACAATTTTCCCTAAGACTTTTCCTAAATGTCAAACCAAATGGACCTGATTCAGCTACTTATAAATTATTCACCCCTATTCCTTAAGACGTCGCCTACGTTTTCTTCTCCGGTCCAAGATCCACGGGGGCCACTTCGGGGCACTAACCTTTTGTACGTACTGCCATTAAAGCTTCGTGGACCAACCTCGTTTGAGTTAACGAACATTCTTTTTCCGATCCTTTTCGATTCGGTGCAAAATGAGGCAATGAGGAGTCCCCGTTGAATTCTGGGAAAAGACGCGGCAGATTCGCCAGCGATAATTGGGGAAGTTCCATGTCAATCGCCGTCGGAGAATTTTGACTAGTACGTCACGTCATGACACTCTTTCGTTTAATATTACAAATGTAAACCGCCCCCACCAGTTTCATACGTCCGGTTCTTTTCAATGTCTCCCGTTTTCTTCTTCTTGCTTTTATCATGTCGGGGTTGCGAGGATTTACATCATTTTCGAGTGTATACGTGATGTCCTCCGCGAGATCTCTATTCCTGATCAAATGTGAAATTCAGGCAGAGGTTGGAAGACCTGTCCAAAACTTGTTGATTAACTGATTTTAGTAATTTGGATGGGACAATTTTTTGCCATTCTTCTCTTGTGATATCTTAACAAGACATAAGCTTAGAAGAGATTTACAAGTCATTTTCATAATATCTCGTCGAAAAAGAAAATGCAGATATTGTTGTAGCTCATGTTGAGGAAGACATGACGTGGTTCTATTGCACAAAACTCCTTTCAATTTGGTAAATGAAGTTCTGAACCTTTCGATGATTTTCTTATGCAATCCATCCGAGGTTATTTAGAACGAATATCGTTGTTGGGGCAGTCTAATTAGTATCGGCCATATAACATAGCCACCTCTAGGCTCAAATCTAAGGACAATGGCCGTTGTGGTAGTTTGGCCATCTTTAGGACATTAATATTCTTTAGAAACGTCTTAGAACGTTTGCTACGCGCTTTTGACTTTAATTAAGCCCCAAGCTATAGCTTGGCCAATCAATCTGGACAACGATGGAACTTTCTTTAATTTATCATTGCTGGGTTTGACAATGAAGCACAAGTCTATATCCTAAATATCCGATCGAGGTACTTCCTTTCTCAATTGTTTGAACGTACGTCCACCAAAGCATGTGTATCTTGTGTGACATCCTAAATTTTAGGTTCTAATTTCGATCGATATAATTGGGCATTTCATCGACGCGCTTATAGTTCTTTTCCCTGAACTAATCATTCATGGGATAACTAGTCTATCAGGTAAAGCCGTTAAGGGATTTTAACGCATCAGACTTGAGAATTCGACTAGGAAACGACTGCTCGACCATGCAAATCTGCAAGAGATCATTATGACACAGTAAGATTGATTAGAAATTGGAAATAGGTTGACTCGACTAAGGTATGTGATTAAGTTGGGTGATTCCACCTAATTGCACAATTCTTGTCAATTGGCATTAGACCGATTCTTCTGTCATTTGGGTACCCTGTGTCCGTATTTGAAATCTTGAGATTTCTACGACAACTGAGAGTCACCAATGTGTCGAAGATGTACTTTATAGCTTGAAAATATGTTAAAGTTTAGGAAAAAAGCTATGAGGTTAGAAACCACAGTTGATGTATTTAGTTCGCCCAATACTCAATAAGTTAGAGTTTATAGTGAAATGATGTGCCACTAAATATGTCAATAGATTTAAACTTTCAGGTCCAATTTAAATCCATTATTAGGGAATTATTGAAGTGATTCAACACTTTTGTAGTCCTAACTATACTAAAGCGGTCACAATAAGCCATCACGGCTCTTCAGAAGCCTGCTACATGTCAATCTATGATTAGATGTCAGCTTCTTTGATGTTTCCTATATTTATATATGTCGTAAAAATATTATAAATGCATTTTTAAGGCCCAGCGGTCGCGGGCATTGGAATAAAGATCCCCAGCAGGAAGAAACATGGATACGAAGAAGATTTCATTTCTTTAAACTAATTTGTCTATTGCATAAATTAGGACGTTTTGATGACAAGGCGTTTTTTTTTCTTCTTTTTGTAGCAGGAAAAGAACGTATAGCCAGTAATTGACCCTCCGATAATTAAAAGAACGTTTCCAACGTTCTTGACCACGTTCTTGAAGTGTCCTTCCCAGTACACATTATCTCAGTCGCAGTCTTTTGTCTCTATGGAGATGGGATTTTCACGCCAATTGACTTTTTGTATGTCGTTTTGCTAGTGAAGTCTCAAGAATTTAAGAAAGGAAAAACCTAATTTAAATAAGTGATAAAGGCATCGAGTAGGTCCCTAAACTTGTCCCAATTATTTAATGAGGTCCATGTACTATTTTTTGGGACAATTGGGTACTTAAAGCATACGTGTTTTTTCTTCTGAACCATCATTCCTCTAAAATAGAAATGGAAATGTTGATGTGGACGACAAATGGGGCAGCGCTTCATTGGTGTTTACCGGACAAGTCGGTGTTTATGTGTAATTTCCTTGGATAAAAATATTAAAAAATTAAAAATAAAACCCAAGTGAGAGAAAAAGACCGAAGAAAGAGGCGGCCACAGGGGATAACGGTCATGCCGTCCAACATGCTGAGAAGGGCTGCCGAGGCATCGTGGGCTGTCATCGGGGTCAGGTGATGACAAGCCGAGGTTGCCCGACCTTAGTCGGTCGATAGTCAGGATAGGGCAACCCTAGTCATCGTCACTCGCTTCAGTCGTGCGAACCCAGCCATGGCTAGTTCTGGCGTACAATCATGCGACACCGAGAAGAATCTCGATGGGTTCAACATGTCCATTTAATTTGATGAACACTATAGAAATGCAAGCGTAGTGCAATTTCCTCATATGAACAGTAAATTAACTGAGACTTTCTAAAGAGTATGAGATCTCAAGTTCAACTTTAATCCAACGCGATCTCTAAAAGTCCTATCACAAAATTCTAACAACACAAATCTAGTCCGGGCAACCACTGGGGGTTCGCCCTAGTGGTCACCCTTCCAACATGGAAGGGGGAGGTGAGGGGTTCAAATCCCCACATTCTCAGAGGGGGATGGGGGTAGGGACGCGTAAGTTTCGAGAATGGGTTGCGACTCCCACGCCCGCAGAGGCGGGCGCAAGTCTGCGAGTGAGTGTAGAGTAGGAATAGAGTAGGACTGACAAAAAAAAAAAAAAAAAATTAGTCCGGACCATCAATTTAGAAAATCTTTAATTAATCGGAGACTAAATTGAACAATAAGATTGTTGAGCTGGCTAGAGTGAATCAAAATCCCCTGCCGAAGTTGGATTTGTATCTAACTGAACCATCTAAATCGACCCGCCGAGTACGCAAATGTAAAATGAGGAGACATTACTTAAGACAGAAGAGAGGAGATCCCACATGAGGGCCCCACCTTAAATATTTTCTTTTGGCTTTCTTTTTTTGGGTGTGGGTGCGTGCAAAATTCCATTGAATCAATACGTCTCAGAACTTCGACAAAAAAAAACGTCGCAGAACGTTGTAAACCCCCCCAAAGATTCAAATATCGAGCAGACGAGCGAAATGTTGTTTCCGCAAGCTTTCGCACGACAAAGAAGCTTCTGCAGCGATGCACATATGCCCCGTAGGTGAACAATAAAAATAAAATGAAAAAGAATAATGCAACTTTGCGTATAAAAACCCTCCATTGATGGACAAGCCCAACGCAATCTGCGTTCTTCACTGCGAAATCATTGCCTCTCCCGCAGAGGTGAAAGACGCATCATCTCTCTTTCTCAGAAAGCTGGTGCAGCAGATCAATGGCCGACAACAACGCTCCACCAACTGATGCTCAGAGGTTAGTTCTGCAACATTTCTCTTTCGTTGTTTGCACATGTTAATCTCGTTCCTCATGAACGATACCCTCCTTTTGAGTCGCGAGCATCCAGTGCACTCAGCTCTCTACGTTTGCCAAAACTTTTATTTATAGGGCTTTCGCAAATTCCATCCGAACGGAGTCATTTATTACTTACTATAATTAGTCTGTTTTCAGGCTAATCATATGGACTTTGCATGTCAATAAAGCTGAATTTTAGTTTGCCGTCAAGCAGTTTATAAGCATATCGGTGAACCGCTGTTGCTATGAACTTGTTATACTTACCTGCGCCATAACCTAATAATTTCTGATTTCATCGTTCTTTTGGGTAGACTTGAAGATCAAGGACATGCCATGATTGAAAAATCCAAAGAATTCTTGTTAGCCTCGCTGACATGGTCATTTGCTCTTTTTGGAGCTAAGGATTTGCTTATAAATATGCAAGCGGCCTTCATAGTTATAGCCGCAACTCTCATCATACTCTTTGCCATCAATTTGCAAACAACACGAAGCAATTACAGAACAAAATTCATCAAGTTGGCGTTTCTCCTACAAGGATGTCTTGTTGTCGGGATAGCAATCAACTCGATTATACAGAATTCTTACATCAAGTGGGCTATCTACATTATGTTCCTTGCTATGGTGGCTATAAATCCCGATTACCAACAAATTTTTGGGGAGATGAAACAAATCTTCAAGTCCATGTGTGAAGAAACTTCTTCGAGACTCACAAGCTTCATTCAATCACAACCGATCATCCAAAATTTTTTGAACGTCATTGTCACAGGCCGAGAAGAACCATCGATAAACAACAACCCTGCAACTCAATTGGTTGGCGATACGGTGGACATTGTTTAGTTGATCTCATGACCAAAATTCGACATCTCTATCTCTCTTTTCGCCTTTGTACCGTAAGATGTTTGTGCAATATGTAAAATGGAGGTTGGAGTTTTCTCCTCTGTATTATCCGTTTGTACAATATGTAGTGTGTTTAGATTGTAATAGTTGTTCATCGATGCATTGAATTTGCAACTTCGCATATTTATCAGTGATTGACAATGAAAAATATATTTCCAATTAATTTTGTCCCCTATGCTATCCCTTTCTTTTTGTCCCTCCTATAGTATGAATCAATGCAATCTCCTCTGTATGAGATTTCTTATGCTCATTTTATTTGTGATTTACTTTATCCTTGGTAGGCCAGGCGTTTAAAACTCGCACAAAGAAACTGGGAGTACAGTACGTTTTTTTCATTATTTATCCATTCTTCTAGGTGAGAGAAATCCAATATTAGAAAAAGAACCCGTTCGAAAACCTAGTCTCAGCAGAAATATTCCATGTTGACAGTGCGGTCGGAGGTTCGTGCAAACATTCGTTGACCTGGTTCTTACGTGGCGTTGCGTCTCGAGCATTTTGACTCGCCTTTTAATTATGTAAATCTATTTTTTTTCCCAAAAGGACGTTTCATACCTTTGCCGTTTTGTGCAAGTTCTAAACGCGTGGGCCTGGAGTACTAGAAGAAAAAAGCATCTCTACTTGCACAGTTAGCATTAGATTTATCTGAAATCGTCCACAAGACTTGATATTTCGATAATCGAGATACCACCCTCGTTGTAGAATACGCATGACTTAATGATTTTGAAGCCCATATTTCATTTGTGGCATATAATTCTTCATTCGGTAAATGTTAATGTTAAATATATAGTTAAAGCATGCATATCGTTTGCTCCAGAAAAAGAAGAGGCAAAAAACTACACGACACAAATCTAGGAGCATGAAGTAGTAATTACAGAGTAGAGGAAATTGACATACCGATAATGTCAGGTGAGTTGAGGCCGTTGGAGAAGCGGCCGGTCGGCCGGTGAGTCAGATAACCGATGCCGTACCGTAGGGAGTCAACTCGCACGGTGGTGGCCATTCCCGCTGTCGCCAAGAGAGTCCCTTAACACGAAGAAAGCTCAAGCCACCTCCGCTTGAGGTGGTGGTGGCGCTACAATGCCGAAGGCAAAGTGTGATTAAGGAATCAATTACTGAATTAAGCCGATGGGTAGGCATAAGGGAGAATAGCATTGAAGGGGACTTGGAGTTATTAAGGATATGGACACTATGCATATGTGAAATCTACGAACCAAAATTTTCTTCTAACCATTTAGAATTGCTCTTCATTCATTCACATATAAGCAATAGAAGAACAGTGTTTGTAAGAGTAAGTCGTTACCTTCTGGATGGAATTGCCACACAATGGACGTTCTTCCGAGCAAGAATTTTTGCCTGCATAGCCCCATCCTCTTCTTGTATCTTAATACCAGGTTATATGGGAACCGGACGATCTGATTCTTGACGGATGCTCTTTATATTGCGCAAGATCAGAGTAAATAATGCCCATTGAACGGCTGAGGTTAGAAAAACTAAATCTAAAGTTTTAGAAACCAGAGTCGAAATAACTAGTCGGCCTGATACTCGGTAACTTAAAAGGACGTTTGCAACGTTCTAAAAAGTGTTTGTGTATTCCTTCGCAGTTCATTGCAATATTCATCCCCAGGCATAACCCAACAATCGGAACGTTCTGTTTGTTTGGCGGTTCACAACGCAGCTTCTTTCAATGCGCGACGCGGCAGGCGTGTTAGAAAGTTCTCCTTTTGCAATCCCACTTCAATTAATTAAATTAATAAATAAAAGCAGACTAGAGATAATTAATTTTCCTAAAATGAAGAATATTACGGCCAAACTAGATTGCATATCGGATGCCAACCTTCCAGAGGATTACATGGATCAACACGAAAGAGTATAGGGACTGGATTGAACAAAATTAAAATTCAAAAATCATAGTTGGATTATCCAAAAGTACAAGGGACCGTTTTGACATCGCCCCTCATTTTTCCAAATCGCAAATCAATTTTACAAAGGTTTGAGTATGAATTTCTATTGCTTATGAGAATATTTTTCGTCAAACTAACTTTTAAAGCTATACCAAATAGTGAAAAATTAAAGTAATACTTCAATTAGGAACATCATAAAAACTCTTAGATGCTCCTGGGATACGACACTCACATTCACAAAAATCAATTGTTATTTTGTTTTTTTGATAACCAGTTATTACTTGTTAAGTGACGTGAACTTCCTTATTTTATTATAAATAATCGAAAATGACATTCATTTATCCATTAAAGTGGACGAAAGTCTCAAATTGTCAATAATACTTTAAAACTTCGGACGTATGAAACGTCCTGGATGGAGAGAGAATTTTCCTCCCAGTGGCTTCGGTTTTAAACCCTCAAATTTAAGAAAGCATGAAAGAAGTCAATAAATAAATGGGCCGAGTACCGAACGTCTAGATCACTCAGCGGAGGCGTATAAAGGTGTAAAAGTGGGGCCATTGAGTTATGACGACATCATTGGCTTAAGCCTTTTTAGAACAGGCGAGGCCAATTACATATGTCAAACTTCTTGTACTTAAGCTCTACCTTTTTTGATCTCTGTGGTGAAGGTATTGAGTTTTCACTGCTCATCCCAACAAGTGATATGAAAATCCATGATTAATTGGTAGCCTCTCTCAATGTGTATTAGCTTCCGACGATTATCTCAAGGAAGGAATTTTGGATGTAGCTCCTGAATCAAGGGGACGGGTGATGTCCCTAACTTCTTGCTGAGCCTCGTCGGATCGAGGCAATTGACAAGGGGGTCAGATGGGCAAATGCTAATCCCGCCGGAATCCAGCAAAACTCTTCCAAGCTCAAGTGTAGATTTGAGTTAAGATAATATTGGTGCGGAAATATACTTAGATTGATGTCAAAGTGCACATTCAAGATGTCAAGACCCACGTTAGAGAATTGATGGGGTTTTGCTGAAAAATTCAATGCACGACAGTTGGCCGGGAGAACGACACTATAAGTGCCTGACTTTCATGTGATACGTACTCCGGCGTCGTAACTTCTCGACCTATGACTCGAGAAACCTAACTTTTTAACCGATCACTAGCTTATTTACCGATCGAATCCTTTCTCACCAAAGGAACTCTGTACATTTCTGGAGCATAGGCTGTATGTAAAGATGTGGGGGCCAAAGACGAGTCAATCTGACCCCTCTTGCAGCGAAACTACTCGCAGAGGAACGAGACGTCCCGTTTACTTGACGATGGAGTCCCCTTCTCTTTTTCTTTTTTTCTTGTTTTAAAAAATATGAAAAAAGCAGGGAATTTTTTAATATTAAAGAAACTTGTCTATATAGCACCCGCCCATCTCCATCTTCTTCCCCATCCGCATTCAAAACGTTCAGAAACACTGTTCATCGAGCGCCACCGAGCTGAGCTTCGACATCCGCTGAGTTCCGGCAGAGAGTCGCAACGCTAAAGCTGAGGACGCATGGCGGATCAAATGAGCGTAACGATTGACGTCGGAGCCGAAAGGTACGGCAACTCACTCGCGAATGCATTGTCTAGGAAACTGTGGCCGCTGTCGGGACTGCGGGTCGAGCAACTGGTCCGCTCTTTATTTTTCTTTCGCCTTCTCATCGAGTTCTTTCTGATCCGATGCAGGGACGAGGTTCAGCACATACAGCACCCACACCAGCAGCAACAGGGTTGGCTGGACTTGGCCAGAAAGTTATACGTTTTGTTCGGTTTACTGAAGCTGCTGATACTCCCGGGTTCCCATTCTCCATACATCATCTGCGAGGTGATTAATCTGATAGCACTGATCGCGATGATGAGATCTGCGTGCCCGCATTGGGTGTACTGGTACTTGTATGTCGGTTCCGGAACTCTTGGCTTCGAGCTGCTTCTGTGGATGAACCTCCCTCTAGAAGCGTGGCTGGTCATCAATATGTGCCTGTTAGTGTATGCTTTGGAATCATCCGGTCTGCTCGCGCGAGGCTCTGACCAGCTTCTACAGCTTATTCAGCCGCCTGATGACGCACCATCTTTGGAAGTTCAGCTCGATGTTTGAAGCGCCTACACTCCTGCTGTATTTGCTTGTATGAATCTTTTGTTGTGTGTGTCATTTGTAATGTTTCTGATCCAAATACGACTTTTCCTTTACTTGTAACAGTAATCTGTGTGGGTGTATCGATGTCGATTTACAGTGTATGCCATTTACCCACAAAAATACCATTCACTGAACATTTTACTTGATTCCATTGGCTTTTCTTTCGCCTTCTTTCTTCTACTATTTCTCTCCATGTTCATTTGTTATACCCATTTTTGTAACTTTTGGGAATTTGCATTAGCATTAGAACTTCATTTTCCCTATGAAATGTCCCAAAAAAATCATTTTTTGGGGGCCAACGCAATTAACATATAATTAATGTGTATATGTGCGAAAGAAACTTCAAGAGGGAGGCGGTTACCGTTGCTCGCTGCCCGGCTCTTTGATTGACCACAGAAGAGGAGCAAACTGCTTTGCCATCTAAGTCGATATACGTCGCCATGTTTCTTATCGACTCGTTTAATTAGTAAATGCAACCATAATCTTCCTCAGTACATCAACCAGAAACGAAAGTCTTAGAACGTCTAAGGGAACCACTTGTGAACTCTTTCGCCACGATTCTTTGAGACGTCTCGTACGTTTCTTTGCCAAGGTCCACAGGGACCACCTCAAGCCACTCCACCAACGTTTTTGGATGTACTAGGACGAATCCCTCGTGGCGCCGACCTCGTTTCTATTTCGTTTTCGGTGTGAACTCAGGTGCTGACACGATGGATTCATCGGCAACAATGCGAAGTTCTGCCCCAATCGTCACGAAGGAATTAATTAATACGCCACCACAACCTTTCATGTATCATATTCAACGTCGGATGCTCTCACGGGTTTGAAACGTCCCGTTCTTTTGAGTCGTGTCCCGTTCCTTGAAAGTTCCCTCCTCTTCTTCTTCTTGCTTTATCATTTTGGGGTCTTGAGGGGTTTATATCATTTTCGAGGGGAAAATTACCAATGAATCCTAAACTTATTGTACAGATGTTAATTTAATTTTAAACCTTTTGATTTTGTTAATTTAGTCCTAAATATGCTCAGTGTGGATGGGTCCGGGATAGGACATTTCTATCTTTGTTCACAATAAAAAGTGCAATAGAGGGTCATTAGTTGGCGAGACGAGGTGGCAACCATGATAGCGCAAGCACGGATGCATTGGCTATGGGAGTGTTGGAAGCTTGTAACGCATCTGATACCTTCACTCGGGAAAATCACTAAGATGGAGCCTTAGTGCAAGGCTAATGAGTCAGACTTACTTTCCCTAAAAAACTTAAGATAATAAGTTATGGGCTAATGAAGATGTATTAACTATTCCATACTATACCAATTCTCTGACGTGGGATTTTCTAACACAACTCACAAATGTAACTTAACAAAGGGGTCGGGTGTTTAGGTTAAGGTTTGAATGTAGGTTTTTTATCATGCAAGGTAAACTTCCCATGGAAATAGGTGCGATTTGATCATTTTGATATGATTGCACGTGGTTACCTTCTAATTTCAGAGGATTCCAATTAGAGAAAAAAAAAAGCTAAGAAAAGACATGGAGTATATTTAGGACTTTCTCTTTTAAGGTTTACACAGGTTTCGAATTAATTTAAAGATGAAACACATTTATTTCCCGTTGTGCATCTTTTAAGAATCTATAAAGAGCCACGCATCATTCATAACGCCTGTCTTGATTACTTTCCTACGTGTAGCTAATCAGCGCAAATATGAATTATGAAAGGAGTATCTAACATCACAATTCTAGTTCCTTCTTATGGTCGACTAATATGAAAAATCTAAGAGACTAAACTCGCCAATAAAATTGCGGAGCTGGCTAGATCTAGTCGAAATTCCCCACTGAATTTGGATTTGTATTTAATCGAACTGTCTGAATTGACCCGTCGGATACTCTCGCTAAAAGAATTAGCTGATGTATAATTCATCCTTATTTCATAAAAATTGAGGGGAGAGAGAGAGAGAGAGATCCCACAGAAGGGCTCCCCACTAAATATACTTGTCGCTTTCTTCTTCGGGTAAGAGTGCATGCAAAATTGAACCACATGCAAAATTCTATTAGATTTGATACGTCTCAGAACGTTTCAAACGTCCCTAAGTTTCAAAGCATGGAGTGGACGCTGAAATGGGGTGTTCACAAGCTTGAACGCGCAAACATGAACTTACTCTCAAGTTAGCCTACCTGGTCCTGAAGTCAACAACCAAAACAAAAAATGATTAAACAAAATGAAATGAAAAGGCTTATAAGCACACCCTCTTGGCTATACATGAAGCCTATCTCGATTTGCATTTCCTGCAAGCTCTTTGCGTCTCGAGCAGAGGAACAAAACACCAGCTCTCTTTGTCCGAAAGCAAGCGCGAATCAATGTCTGGCATCAACCTCACTCCAGCTGAAGCTCGGAGGTTAGTTTGCGCATGTTTCCCTTGTTCCTTGTTAGCTGTTCGTCCTCTGAATCGCAAGCATTCAGTGATCTTGGCTTTCTGTGTTTACTGGAACTTTTCATTTGCACAACTTCTGCAACATACGATCGAGAGTCATTTATGACTTTAGCAGATTGATCCATTTTATACTAATTATATGGACTTTGCATGTCATTAATGCTGAGTTCTAGCTTGTAATTCTAAATTCGCACGTGACATGTCGTAATGGAATCTGGGAGAAATTCTCACCATCATATTTCATATGCACAGTTAATTTTACTCATTGTACGGTTTCATTTGTGGATGAGCAAGCTTGGTCAAGCAAGAGTTAAGCATTCTGGTGGATCGCTCCTTGCTTGAAGCTTGTATTATTTACTTGTGCCATAAATTAATGAATTCAGATTTCGTTGCTCTTTTTTACAGACCGGAAGAACAAGAAGATGCCATCATTGAAAAACCGAAAGATTTCTTGATGTCCACCCTTAGATGGTCAATTGCTCTTTTTGGAGCTAAGGATCTCCTTATGAACAAGCAAGCAACTTTCATTGCCTTTTCCATAGCTCTCATTGCGGTCTTTGGCATCAGTCCGCGAACACGAAGCGATCGTGGAATGACATCTATTAGTTTCGTGTTTCTGATACTAGGGTGTCTCATTGTTGGAATAACAATTGAGTCGATCATATTGAATTCTTACATCAAGTGGGTTATCTATGCTTTGTTCATCGCTTCAGTAGCTGTAAATCCCAAATACCAACCAACTTTTCAGGGGATGCAACAAATCTTGAAGTCCATATGCGAAGCAACTTCTTCAAGACTCGGAAACTCGTTCAATCGAGTACAAGTGGCTCTCCAAAATCTTCTGAAAATTATTGTTATGGACGAAGAAGTATCACCGATGACTAACAACCGTGCAACTCAACCGGCTGATGGTGATGGAAGCATAGTTGGAGAGAACAGTGTCTAGCTGATCAAGTGGAATTCGATGCCCCTTATTTCCATTTTTGCTTTTGTACAATAAGATGTTTGTACGATATGTAAAACGTATGTCTGAGCTTTTTCTTATGTATTGTTTGTACGATATGTAAAAGCATGGTCGAACTATGGTATTTCTCCATCTAGACATAAAATTTGCAACTTTTGCATATGTGCTCCATCTATATGAAATTTTTATTGATCACTCTTGCCTTCTTCATAGCATAATTTACACCGTAAGAATTTGATTTGACTGGTAACGACACATGCTCTTTGACTCGCCTTGTAATTGCGTAATTCTTATATGTGCACAAAAGGACGTTCCATACCTTGACCTTTTATGCGAGTTTTAAACGCGTGGTCCTGCAGAGATAGAGGACAATGGATAAAGTAAGTGAATTGATTGTTCAACTCCAATTTTGATAAAGTTAATATGCAGACATATCTTCTGGTTATTAAATTATTGTAGATGACAGAAATCCACAAAACTTTCCAGATAATAAATCTCTTCCAAAAACAGAAATCTGTTTATATTCATTAAAATCGCTTATTTTGCAAATTTCTAACATTCATTTATGTGAGCTAATACCTTTGTTTTTTCTTTTGTGGGTTTATTGTGATAAATAAAAATTTGTGTTTTAACCCCAGAAATTCGTACAAATTATAAACGAATCTAACACAAATTGACGGCCCAGCCAAAAAAAAAAAAAACAGAATGAAGAAGAGGAGTTTCTTTTGATTAAAGATCCCGTCCGTTTGCTTATTCAATTCAAGCATAAAGCTTACCTTGATGACAACTTGGCAGTAATCAGCGCTCCAATCAAACATCAGTACGTTTCCAACGTTCTTCACTACGTTTTTATTCCTTCGCGGTTCACATCAGCTCCCCTGAAGTCCTGTCTCTTTCGATGGAAAAGGTTCTGCGTCAAATTGACTTTGTATTTCGCTTCGCAAGTGGTGTCTGAAGAGTTTAAGGAAGCGAAGACAGAATTTAAATGAGGGATGAAGACGCGTGGGTCAAGGAAAGGAACGCAAAAAAGTTATTGCGTAACCAAGAAACGGGAAGTCCCGTTCATTTCACGGTCTATTAGACAGCTTCTCCGAACGCATGACACAGCGGACGTGTCTTGGAGACGTCCCTTTTACCGATCCCAAGTTTATCGCTCAAATGAATAAATAAATCCAGACGATAGATGTTAATTTTCTCCAAAATTATTTTCATTTTTCGAGGGAAATATGAAAAGCAGTCTCTTTAGCGTGGCTTCAGATGGAGAAACGTGTGCCTGCAAGTATTGGCCCCCACAGCTAAACCAGATTGCGTGTCTGATGCCAACATCCCGATTTTTTTGAGGAGGATAAGATCCCGTTTTACTGAGGAGGATTAGGATTAGTTTAAACTCCTTGGGAAAGAGTACAAAAAAAAAAAAACTCCTTGGGAGAATTAAAAATAATAATAAGTATACTGAAAGTCCTAAAATTTTTTACGAAAATACAATTAAATCTTAAAATTTTCAAAAAGTACAATTAAATTATAAAACTTATCAAATTGATCCAATCAACAATCGAGTCTTAAAATCACTAATGTAGACATCAAGCATGAATAGCACTAACGTTAACAATTTTTAATATTACTTTTTTGACATTTTTTTTTTTTTTTACTTGCTTTTTTAATTGTTCTTTTTTGTGTCAGTGAGGATTAGCAACCCTGGACAAGCATGAAGGCCTTGCCCTCTAACGAAGGGCTGCAAGCAAGGGCCTTTGCAGACCCACTAGCTCTAGGCAAGGGTGGCCGTTGCAAAGGTCGCTCATGAACCTTGCCAGCACAAAAAAGAACAAAAGAATCAAAGAAAAAAAGAAATATATATTGTTTAAAATATATTTAAAATAAAAATATTAAAAATATATTTAAAAATTATCCACATCAAGACTGCTAGTATGTCACGTAAAATAACTAGCGTCCATGTTAGCAATTTTCAACTAAAATTGACCGAATAAACCAATTATCAAAATATGAAAATGTTTAGAGGTCAAGTGATAAAATTTAAAAGTATATGACTAAATCAATTAAAGTGTAATAGATTTAGAACTTTCTAGATAATTTTACCTATAAAAAACTAATTATTACAAGTTTTTTTATAATAATCAATTATCACATATTAAGTAACTAACTTCCTTATTTTCTTTTAGATAATTGAACTTATCATTTCAATTATCAATTTAAGTGGCCAAAAATCTCAAATTTTTCAATACACTTTGAAAACTTGGGGACGTATGGAACCTCCTTTCCACGGTGGCAGCCGTTCGTTGCCACCAGACACGATCCTTGATAAGGTTTGTCTCTTTATACTCTGATTGACTCTCCAAGTTAAGAAAGGAAGAAAGAACTAAATAAATAAATTGTCAAAGTACCGAACGTCTGGATCATTCAGAAGGGACGCATGGAATGGTTTAAAAATGGGGCCACTGAAAACTTCGGAAAGGCTACACCCAATCGAAAATAGTTTTGTTAAATCCTTATTTAGGTGCATATTGAAAAGGAAAAAAAAAAAATGACATGGGGATGCTTAAGGTTTTTTTTTGCCGAGTCGACCCGTTTTTTCAAAAGCTCTGGTTGGGGCTCTATCTTTGCAATCTTCTGGATGAAGGTATTGGGTTTCTGGTTCATCAGTTTTCAACAAATATCGCATAGAAGGCCCTGACTTCCCACTAAACTTGGTTGGGCCAAGGTAATTGATGAGGGCACCTTTAGTACCGTGACATGACACTCACTTCTATTTTATAACTTCTTGAGTATCACAACTTTAGTTTATTTATTGAATATTTTCGCACCAAATGAGCTATATATTTTCAAGGAAAAAACCAAAAACGTTAAATCTTTTGTAATAAAAATCCCAAAATTTTTTTTGAAACCGCGTTTGAGTTTTAAAATTTTATTATTTTATTATTTCTTTTAATTTTTTAAACATAATTTTTTTATTTTATTTTGAATTATTTTTTTTTTTTTTTTTTTTTTTTTTTTCCTCCCTCCTTCTTCCTTTGGCTCAGGCAACCAACCAAAGGGAAGGGCGAGGCTCGCCTTGACTAAGGTGAGCTCGCCGTCACTAGGTCTGGCGAGGTGAGCCCCGACCAAATCTAGTGAGGGCTTGCCTCACCGTTGTTGGGCAACGGCGAGCTCACCCAACCACTGGCAAGGGGGGGCTTGTCGTCACTTGGTCTAGTGAGGCGAGCTCCCATTGGATCCAACGAGGGCTCGCCTTGCTAGTGGCTAGGTGAGCTCGCCCTTGCCCAATGATCACAAAGCAAACTCGTCAACTAGCAAGGCGAGCCTTTGCTAGATCCAATGGGGCTCGCCTTGCCGTTAGCGACGGCAAGGTGAGCCCTTCACCAGACTCGTCCCACTAGTGGTTACGCAAGCTCGCCCTTGCCTAGTGACGACGAGGCGAGCTCACCTGGCCACCTCAGTTTGGTGATTGGCTAGCCCTCCCCTCTGGCTAGTTGTCAGAGCCAAAGGAAGAATGAGGGAGGAGGAGGAAGGGAGGAAAAAGAAAAAAAAAGATAAAATGATAAAATGATTCAAGAAATAAAATATTAGAAAAAGTTAAGAGAGAGAAGAGAAGTGTTTTTTCAAATTTTGCGGACGGAATAACAAGAAGCAAAAAGTTTGTTGTTTTTTTTTTGTTTTATTTCGTTAAATTGACACAATTATAATAGATTTAAAACTTTTTTAGTAAATTTCCCTATTTCTCGAGGATACGCAGTGATGAAAGATGTTTTGGCTGAAGACGTATCCGGTTGATCCCTTTTTCTGCGAAATTATTTGGACCGCCATTTTCAAATAAAGCTTCAGAAAGACGACACCCACAAGTACCTCCCCTTCACGTTGAAAAAAACGGGGACGTCACGTTTATTTGCCGATCGACCCGTTTCTTTCAAAAGGAAAGAGGAGAAGTTTTAAAGTCCCGAACGGAGACTATATAAGCACGCTCCGTCATCTTCCTCTCATTCGCAACTCAAGAGACAGAAGTTCATCAAGCGCCGCGGAGCAGAGCTCGAACATCTGCAGAGTTCAAGCAGAGAGTGGCAACGCCAGAGCTGAGGGAACATGGCGGATCATATGGGCGTAACAATTCAAGTCGGAATCGAAAGGTATGCTAATTTGCTTGTGGATACATCGTTTCTAAAACTGCTGTGACGGTTGGGACGGCGGGTCGAGCAGCTGGTCCGATCTTGATTATTCTTCTTTGGTTGATCAATTTCTTTCTGTCCCGGTGCAGAGACAACGATCAGCAGCCACAGCAACAACACCAGCAGCAACAGGGGAGGCTGGACTCTGCCCGAAAGTTCCACGTTGCGTTCGGGTTACTGAAGCTGCTGATAATCATGCATTTCAGTTCGCTGTACATCATCTATGAAGTCATTTATCTAATATCACTGATTGAGGTGACCGGACCCAAGAATACAAATCGGGTGTATTGGTACTTGTACATTGGTTTCGGGACTCTTGGCTTCGAGTTGCTTCTCTGGACAAATCTTTCTCTAGTGATGTGGCTGGTCATCAATCTGTACTTAGCAGTGTTTGCTTTGGCATCATCTGGTTGGCTCGCGCGGGGCTCTGACCGGTTTCTACAGCTTATTCAGCCGTTCGATGACACACCATTTTCGGAAGTTCAGTTTGATGTTTGAAGTGCCTAGAATCCTGCTGCATTTGTGTGTATGAATTTGTTGTGTATGTCAATTTGTACTGAGACTTGTGACAATGTAATCGAATACAGAGTATATTTAGACGTATCTTGTTCTGTAGGTCTTTGTAATGCTTCTCTAGACTTGTGACAATGTAATCAAATGAAAAGCGATCAAAGGGAAATGATTTCAATTTGCTTCTGGAAAATGATATGGAGAATTGACAGAAATATCCTAATTATCTCTTGGTAAACAACCTACGGAAATGGTTTTGATTTGCTTTTGGAAAAGCTCTAATGGATCTCGCATTGGTTCGCCAGAGCAGCAATGCACATTAAGAATGTCCACACCAGGAGGTCTCGCGCCTGTTTCAGAATCCAATTTCCCACCATCGAGTTTTATCCTGGAGGCCAACCCCATCTGCTTGTTCTCGCTGATAGTTTCGACCAATTTCACTTGGTGTTTCCCGTAACAGCTATCTTCCAACTTCTATAAACATCCAGTCGTTGACAGGTTTCTGTATATGCTCGTCAGGAGTGGTCGACTCCCCGCCACATTCCAGTAGCTTAAATTGATCTACGCCGCTCATATCAACCTCAAGGCGCAGCTTTAATTTGCGACGCACATGGCAATCCTCGTGCATAAGCTCCAGCAGGTCAAAACATTCATGTCGACAACAATTCTTGGCAAAGTTTTCTGGAAAAAAAGCAGCTACTAGCTTCATCAATCCAAGCAATAGGTTGCTGTATGTTACTTTCCAAGTCTAGCCGAAACATCTGCAAGAAATCTAGCAGAAATGATCACCACCAAAATTCATGAACAACACAAAGCGATTGGAACAATTCATTGATTTTGCATTTCTCCTAGTAGGATGTCTTGTTATTGGAATAGCAATGACCTCAATCATATGATTTCTTACATCAAGTGGGTTATCTGTGCTATGTCTTATTAACAGATTTTCAGAAGATGAAATGAATCCTCTAGTCCATAAGCAACTTCTTCAAGACTCAACACCCCATTCATTCAAAGCATGTGCAATTAAAAAATAAAAAAAAATTCTGATGAAAATCAATGTTGCAGACCGAGAAGAATCATCGATGAACAACAACTCAGCAACTCGACCAGTTGGCGGTGAGAAAGGCAAAATCGGGGAGGACATTGTCTAGTTGATCGCGTGATGGAATTCAACACCTTTTACTTCTCTTTTTGCCTTTGTATTATAAAACTTCCACACAAAAAAGGGGAAAAGCATATTACATGTTGAGAGTACTTAAAAGTTAATCCGATTAATGATAAATTTACGTCTTAGGAAGTTAATCTGACTGGTTTACTACACATGTTATGAATCTAATACCGTTTCTGTAAACATCAATTTCATCGCATCGTCAGTAATAGTCTCACATTGGAGTAGAAAAGCAAGGTGAAATCAGAGATTTTGAGCAGAGACTTGTTGCCCTGTTTCTCAGATGTTGTGGGGTCTCCAGCAATTCGACTTCCCTTTTCGATTATATGATTTATTCTTTATTTCCAAAAGAACGTTCAATTCCTTTACCCTTTTGTGCAAGTTCTAAACGCCCGGGCCTACATTACTAGAGGAAAAAAGAAATCTCTACTTGCACAAAATAGCATTAGAATGTCTGTAAGACTTGATATTTTAATAATCGAGTTACCACCCTCATTGTAAAATATGCATAGCCCAGTGATTTTAAGGTAAAGATAAACTACTTTGAAACAAGGTAATGTCTTTTTATTTGTCTTGGCAACTGGATCAAAAGTAAGAATGAGGAGTTCAAATTTCTATTTCGATCGAAGGCACAACTCACCTGTCATCAAAGGATATGGCCGCTAAGCAAAGCAATTAAAATGGAAACTATTGATCAATTTTTTTTTCAACCGGTGAGAAAATACTTTTATTTACATGAACATTTAAGAGCAGCAGAAAAGGAGGTGCTGTAGGAATAACCGATTACTTTCTGGATGGAATCACCGCTGCGGCATGGATACTCTTACCGAGCGAGAATTTCCATCCACTTAGCCCTATCCGCCTTCAGGTCTCGGTGATGGGTCCTATGGGAATAGGACGATCCGATTCGTTGACGGGTCCGAGTCAAAAAATAAATGCAATTATCCTCTTCATCAGTACATGCACCAAAATTTGAAGATTTGGAATGTCCAAGGGAACCTTTTCTTACGAACTATTTCGCCACGAATCCTTGAGACGTCCCATACGTTTCTTTTCCCGGTCCAAGAGGTCCCACCCTAGGGCCACTCCACCACCAACGTTGTTGAGCGTAGTAGGACAAATCCCTCGTGGAGCCGACCTCGTTCTTTTTTCGTTTTCGGTGTGAATTCAGGTGCTGACGCGATGGATCCATCGGCAACAATGGGAAGTTCTGCCCCAATCGTCACGAAGGAATTAATTAATACGCCACCACATTCTTTCATGTATCATATTCAACGTCGGATGCGCTCACGAGTTCGAAACGTCCCGTTCTTTTGAGTCTTGTCCCGTTCCTTGAAAGTTCCCTCCTCCTCTTCTTCTTGCTTTATCATGTTGGGGTCCTGAGGGGTTTACATCATTTTCGAGGGGAAAATTACCAATGAATCCTAAACCTATTATACGGATGTTAATTTAGTTTTAAACTTTTCGATTTTGTCAATTTAGTCCTAGATATGCTCGGTGTGGATGGGTCTAGGATAGGTCATTTCTATCTTTGTTCGCAATAAAAGGTGCAATAGAGGGCCAACGGTTGATGAGACGAGATGGTAACCATGATAGCGCAAGCACAGATGCATTGGCTATGGGAGTGTTGGGAGCTTGTAACGCATCTGATACCTTCACTCGGGAAAATCACTAAGATGGAGCCTTAGCCCAAGGCTAATGAGTCAGACTTACCTTCCCTAAAAAACATAAGATAATGAGTTATGGGCTAATGAAGATGTATTAACTATTCCATACTATATCAATTCTCTGATGTGGGATTTTTTAACACAACTCACAAATGTAACTTAACAAAGGGGTCGGGTGTTTAGGTTAAGGTTCGAATGTAGGTTTTTTATTGTGCAAGGTAAACTTCCCATGGAAATAGGCACTATTTGATCATTTTGATATGATCGCACGTGGTTACCTTCTAATTTCAGAGGTTTCTAATTAGAGAAAAAAAGAAAACTAAGAAAAGACATGGAGTATATTTAGGACTTTCTCTTTTAAGGTTTACACAGGTTTCGAATCAATTTAAAGATGAAACATATTTATTTCCCGTTGTGCCTCTTTTCAGAATCTAGAAAGAGCCCCACATCATTCATAACGCCTGTTTTGAATCCTTTCCTACGTGTAGCTAATCAGTGCAATATGATTATGAAAGGAGTATCTAACATCACAATTCTAGTTCCTTCTTATGGTCGACTAATATGAAAAATCCAAGAGACTAAAACTCACCAATAAAATTGCGGAGCTGGCTAGATCTAGTCGAAATTCCCCACTGAATTTGGATTTGTATTTAATCGAACTGTTTGAATTGACCCGTCGGATACTCTCGCTAAAAGAATTAGCTGATGTATAATTCGTCCTTCCTTATTTCATAAAAATTTAGGGGAGAGAAAGAGAGAGAGAGAGAGAGATCCCACAGAAGGGCTCCCCACTAAATATACTTGTCGCTTTCTTCTTTGGGTAAGAGTGCATGCAAAATCGAACCACATGCAAAATTCTATTAGATATGATACGTTTAAGAACGTTTCAAACGTCCCTAAGTTTCAAAGCATGGAGTGGACGATGAAATGGGGTGTTCACAAGCTTGAACGCGCAAACATGAACTTACTCTCAAGTTAGCTTACCTGGTCCAAAAGTCAACAAGCAAAACCAAAAATGATTAAAAAAAAAATCAAATGAAAAGGCTTATAAGCACACCCTCTTGGCTATATATGAAGCCTATCTCGATTTGCATTCCCTACAAGCTCTTTGCGTCTCGAGCAGAGGAACAAAACACCAGCTCTCTTTGTCCGAAAGCAAGCGCAGATCAATGTCTGACACCAACCTCACTCCAGCTGAAGCTCCGAGGTTAGTTTGTGCATGTTTCCCTGGTTCCTTGTTAGCTGTACCTCCTCTGAATCGCAAGCATTCAGTGATCTTGGCTTTCTGTGTTTACTGGAGCTTTTCATTTGCACAGCTTCTGCAAATCCATCCATACGATCGAGAGTCATTTATGACCTTAGCAGATTGATCCGTTTTACACTAATTATATGGACTTTGCATGTCATTAATGCTGAGTTCTAGCTTGTAATTCTAAATTCGCACGTGACATGTCGTAATGGAATCTGGGAGAAATTCTCACCATCATATTTCATATGCACAGTTAATTTTACTCATTGTACGGTTTCATTTGTGGATGAGCAAGCTTTGTCAAGCAAGAGTTAAGCATTCTGGTGGATCACTTCTTGCTTCAAGCTTGTATTATTTACTTGTGCCATAAATTAATGAATTCAGATTTCGTTGCTCTTTTTTACAGACTGGAAGAACAAGATGATGCCATCATTGAAAAACCAAAAGATTTCTTGATGTCCACCCTTAGATGGTCAATTGATCTTTTCGGAGCTAAGGACTTCCTTATGAACAAGCAAGCAACTTTCATTGCCTTTTCCATAGCTCTCATTGCGGTCTTTGGCATCAGTCCACAAACACCAAGCAATTGTGGAATGATATCTATTAGTTTCGTGTTTATCATATTAGGGTGTCTTATTGTTGGAATAACAATTGATTCGATCATATTGAATTCTTACATCAAGTGGGTTATCTATGCTTTGTTCATCGCTTCTGTAGCTGTAAATCCCAAATACCAACCAACTTTTCGGGGGATGCAACAAATCTTGAAGTCCATATGCGAAGCAACTTCTTCAAGACTCAGAAACTCGTTCAATCGAGCACAAGTGGCTCTCCAAAATCTTCTGAAAATTATTGTTAATGACCAAGAAGTATCACCGATGACTGACAACCGTGCAACTCAACCGGCTGGTGGTGATGGAAGCATAGTTGGAGAGAACAGTGTCTAGTTGATCAAGATATGGAATTTGATGCCCCTTATTTCCATTTTTGCTTTTGTACAATAAGATGTTTGTACAATGTGTAGAACGTATGTCCAAGCTTTTTCTGATGTATTGTGTTTGTACGATATGTAAAACGTATGTCCGAGCTTTTTCTTATGTATTGTGTCTGTACGATATGTAAAAGCATGGTTGAATTATGGTAATTCTCCATCTAGACATAAAATTTGCAACTTTTGCATATGTGCTCCATCTATATGAAATTTTTATTGATCACTCTTGCTTTCTTCATAGCATAATTTACACCACAAGAATTTGATTCGACTGGTAACGACACATGCTCTTTGACTCGCCTTGTAATTGCGTAATTTTTATATGTGCACCAAAAGGACGTTCCATACCTTGACCTTCTGTACAAGTTTTAAACGCCGGGTCCTACGGTGTTAGAGGACAGTGGGATAAAGTAAGTGAATTGATTGTTCAACGCCCCTATTTTAAAAGAAGTCAATATGCAGACATATCTTTTTGGTTATTAAATGATAGATAGATGACAGAAATCCACTAAACTTTTCAGATATTAAATCTCTTCTAAAGACAAAAATCTGTTTATATTCATTAAACATGCTTATTTTGCAAGTTTCTAACATTTATTAATGTGAGTTAACACCTTTGTTTTTTTCTTTCTTTCTTTTTTTGGGTTTATCGTGATAAATGAAAGTTTGTCTTTTAATTCCAGAAATTCGTACAAATTATAAACGAATCTAAAACAAATTTGATGGCCCGGCAAAAAGAAAAAATGAATGAAGAAGAGGAGTTACTTTTGATTAAAGATCCCCCACCTTTTGGCTTATTCAATCCACGCATAAAGCTCACTTTGATGACAAATGGGCAGTAATTAGCGATCAATCAACATCAGTACGTTTCCAACGTTCTTCACTACGTTTTTTTATTTCTTCACGGTTCACATTATCTCCCTCGAAGTCCTTTGTCTCTTTTGATGATAAAGGGAATTCTGCGCCAAATTGACCTTTGTATTTCGCTTCGCAAGTAGTGTTTGATAGGACTGATCGGTTCTCGATTTGGTCAGTTCTAAGTGGAATCGGGAACCGAACTGGGAGGATCGGTTCCTAGATTATGGGACTGGGAATTTGACCAACTAATCCTGGAATCGGGAAATGGACCGAGCGGTCCAGTCCAATCCGATGGAACCGGTAAATTTATTGTTTTGGGCCAAAAATAAAATGAAAAATGAGAGAAATTGGGAGGAATTATGGTTTGTTTCTTAAGAAATTTAAAAATATTATATATATATATAACTAATCGGTCCAGTCTAGTCAATCCAATTTCAACCTCGAAACCGAGAATTAGACCAACTAACCACCGATTCCAAAAGTGAGAACTGGGAATCGGACTGCCCTCTTTTCAGCCGGTTCAATCTGATTCGGACGGTTTCGTTGCACTTTCTAGTGTCTGATGAGTTAAAGAAAGCAAAGCAGAAAACAAATGAGGCATAAAGACGCGTGGGTCAAAAAACGAAGTCGAGAAGCCATTTGCATAGCCAAGAAACGGACGTCCCGTTCATTTCACGGTCGACTAGACAGCTTCTCTGAGCGTATGACACGGCAGACGTGTCTTAGAGACCTCCTTTTTAATAATCCCAAGTTTAATTTTTTTCCAGACATCTGAATAAATAAATCCAGACGAGAGATTTTCATTTTTCGAGGGGAATATGAAAACAGTCTCTTTAGCGTGGCCTCTGATGGAGAAACGTGTGCTCTGCAAGTATTGGCCCCACAGCTAAATCAAATTGGGTATCTGGTGCCAACATCCTGATTTAAACTAATCAGGAAGATTAGATTAGTTCGATGCGATAGAATACAAGAACTACCATGTTAAACTCCTCCTTTGGAGAATTTAAAATAATAATAAGCACACTAAAAGTGCTAAAATTCTTTACGAAAGAACAATTAAGTCTTAAAAGTTTCAAAAAGTGCAATTAAATCAGTCAAATTGATTCAATCAACAATTGAGTCTTCAAATCGCCGATGTGGACATCGACTGTCCTACATGGCACAGGCAATACTGACGTAAATAATTTTTAATAATTTTTTTTGAATTTTTTTTACTTGCTTTTTTATTACTCTTTTTTCTTGCGAAGGCCTCGCCCTCTATCAGCATGGCTGCAAACAAGGGCCTTTGCGGACTTGTTGGCTCTGCGCGAGGGCGGCAGCTACTGCAAAGGTCACCGATAAACCTTGTCGGCACAAAAAAGAACCAAAAAGAGCAAAGAAAAAAAGAAAATGAAATATATTGTTCAAAAATATTCAAAATTTTAAAATATATATTAGAAATATAATTAAAAATTCTTCACTTTAGCACCGTCCGTGCCACATAGAATAATTAACAATCACTTTAGCAATTTTTAGTTAAAATTAGCTGAATAAATTTAATTGGTGAAATATGAAAACATTTAAAGTTCAATTGACAAAATTGAATAGTTTATGACTAAATCAATAGATGTGTTATAGGTTTATGACTTTTTAGACAATTTTACTAATAAAAAAATTACAAGTTTTTTTTTTCAATAATCGATTATCACATATTAAGTAACGTTAACATCCTTATTTTTCTTTTAGATAATCGAATTTATCATTTCAATTATCAATTTAAGTGGCCGAAAGTCTCAAATTGTCGATACACTTTGAAAAGTTGAGACGTATGGAACGTCCTTTCCACGGTGGCAGTCGTTCGTACCACCAGACACGATCCTTGATAAGGTTTGTCTCTTTTGATGACTCTCCAAGTTAAGGAAGCGAGAAAGAACTAAATAAATAAATAGTCAGAGTACCGAACGTCTGGATCGTTCCGAAGGGGCGCATAGAATGGTTAAAAAATGTGCCCACTAAGATACCGCCAATTTATTGCGCAGTCCAATAAAAAATACTTATTTTAAATCGCTTATTTAGGTGCATGTGTCAAAAGGATTGGGGAAGGAAGGCCCACATGGAAGAATTACATGGTATGAAGCTGGCTTAAGGTTTTTTATCGAAAGCGAGTTTGACCCGACTTGCTTAAATGCTCTGATTGGGGCTCTATCTTTGCAATCTTCTGGACGAATGTATTGGTTTCTGTTACGACATTCAGTTTTCGACAAATATCTTATAAAATTCCCTAAACTTCTTAGATTGATAATTTGAATATCACAACTTTTTAATCAATCATTAATTTATTTATTGAATATTTTTTGCCAAAGGAATTGTATATTTCTTGAAGGAAAATTATCAAAAGAATGTTAAATCTATTACAATTGTATTAATTCAGTCATAAACTTTTTTTTTTACCAATTAAATTATAAATATTTTGTAATTGTGCAGGCCATTTAGCCAAAATTGATTAGCTAATACCAACGACAATTTTTTAATAATATTTTATTTTTGGAATTATATTATTAATTTTTTATCTTTTTTTTTTTCTCCTCACTCCTCCCTTCTTCTTCCTTTGGCTTCGGTGATTGGCCAAAGGGAGGTGCTAACCAATCATCGGACTGAGGTGGTAGGGTGAGCCTCATTGGATTTGGCGAGGGTGAGTTCGCCCAACAACCATGAGGCGAGCTGCGACTAGTGAGGCAAGCTGCTTGACTGCCTCAATCCAATGAACGGCCACCCCTCCTCCTAGCGGATTGCTAGAGCCAAAGGAAGAAGGAGGGAGGAAGAGTGAGGAAAAAAAAAAGAAAGGAAAAAAAGATAAAAATTAATTAATATAATTCTAAAAAATAAAATCTTATTAAAAAATTGCCGCTAGTTAATTTTTGTCAAATCGAACTGACATAATTACAAAAGGTTTAGAGCTTAATTGGCCAAAAAATAAGTTTATAATTGAATTGGCATAATTACAATAAGTTTTGGACTTTTTGATCATTTTTCTTATTTGTCGAGTATACGCGGTATTGAAAGATGTTTTGGCTGAAGACATATCTGGTTGACCCCATTTTCTGCGAAATTATTTGGACCGCCATTTTCAAAGAAAACTTCGGAAAGACTACACCCACAAGTACCTCCCCTGCATATTGAAAAAAAAAAAACAGGGACGTCCCGTTTCTTTGCCGATCGGCCCGTTTCTTTCAAAAGGAACGACCAGGCAAATTTTAAAGTCCCGAACGGAGACTATACTATATAAGCACGCTCCGTCATCTTCCTCTCATTCGCAACTCAAGAGACAGAAGTTCATCACGCGCCACGGAGCAGAGCTCGAACATCTGCAGAGTTCAAGCAGAGAGTGGCAACGCCAGAGCTGAGGGAACATGGCGGATCATATGGGCGTAACAATTCAAGTCGGAATCGAAAGGTATGCTAATTTGCTTGTGGATACATCGTTTCTAAAACTGCTGTGACGGTTGGGATGGCCGGTCGAGCAGCTGGTCCAATCTTGATCATTCTTCTTTGGTTGATCAATTTGTTTCTGTCCCGGTGCAGAGACAACGACCAGCAGCCACAGCAACAACACCAGCAGCAACAGGGGCGGCTGGACTCTGCCCGAAAGTTCCACCTTGCGTTTGGGTTACTAAAGCTGCTGATAATCACGCATTCTGGTTCGCTGTACATCATCTGCGAAGTTATTTATCTAATATCTTTGATTGAGGTGACCGGACCCAAGAGCCCAAATCGGGTGTATTGGTGCTTGTACATCGGTTTTGGGACTCTTGGCTTTGAGTTGCTTCTCTGGACGAATCTTTCTCTCGTGACATGGCTGGTCATCAATCTGTTCTTAGCAGTGTTTGCTTTGGCATCATCTAGTTGGCTCGCGCGAGGCTCCAACCGGTTTCTACAGCTTATTCAGCCATTCGATGACTCGCCATTTTCAGAAGTTCAGTTTGATGTTTGAAGTGCCTAGAATCCTGCTGCATTTGTGTGTATGAATTTGTTGTGTATGTCTTTTGTACTGAGACTTGTGACAATGTAATCGAATACAGAGTATATTTAGACGTATCTTGTTATGTAGGTCTTTTGTAAGGCTTCTCTAGACTTGTGACAATGTAATCAAATGAAGAGCGATCAAAGGGAAATGATTTCAATTTGCTTTTGGAAAATGATATGGAGAATTGACAGAAATATCCTAATTATCTCTAGAAATCAACCTAGGCAAATGGTTTTGATTTGCTTCTGGAAAAGCTCTAGTGGATCTCGCATTGGTTCGCCAGAGCAGCAATGCACATTAAGAATGTCCACACCAGGAGGTCTCGCGCCTGTTTCAGAATCCAATTTCCCACCATCGAGTTTTATCCTGGAGGCCAACCCCATCTGCTTGTTCTCGCTGATAGTTTCGACCAATTTCTCCTGGTGTTTCCCGTTTCAGCAATCTTCCAACTTCCATAACCATCCAGTCGTTGACAGGTTTCTGTATATGCTCGTCGGGAGTGGTCGACTCCCCGCCACATTCCATTAGCTTAAATTGATTTATGCCGCTCATATCAACCTCAAGGCGCAGCTTTGATTCGCGACACACACGGCAATCCTCGTGCATAAGCTCCAGCAGGTCAAAACATTCATGTCGACAGCAATTCTTGGCAGAGTTTTCTGGAAAAAAAGCAGCTACCAGCTTCATCAATCCAAGCAATAGGTTGCTGTATGTTACTTTCCAAGTCTAGCCGAAACATGTGCAAGAAATCTAGCAGAAATGATCACCACCAAAATTCATGAACAACACAAAGCGATTGGAACAATTCATTGATTTTGCATTTCTCCTACAAGGATGTCTTGTTGTTGGAATAGCAATGACCTCAATCATATGATTTCTTACATCAAGTGGGTTATCTGTGCTATGTCTTACCAACAGATTTTCAGAAAATGAAACACATCTTCTAGTCCATAAGCAACTTCTGCAAGACTCAGCACCCAGTTCATTCAAAGCATGTGCGATTATAATAATAGTAATAAGAAAAAAAAAATATTATGAAAATCAATGTTGTAGACCGAGAAGAATCATCGATGAACAATAACCTAGCAACTCAACCAGTTGGCAGTGAGAAAGGCGAAATCGGGGAGGACATTGTCTATTTGATCGCGTGATGGAATTCAACCCCTTTTACTTCTGTTTTTGCCTTTGTATTATAAAACTTCCACACAAAAAAAGGGGAAAAGCATATTCCATGTTGAGAGTACTTAAAAGTTAATCTAATTAATGATAAATTTACGTCTTAGGAAGTTAATCTGACTGGTTTACTACACATGTTATGAATCTAATACCGTTTCTGTAAACATCAATTTCATCGCATCGTCAGTAATAGTCTCACATTGGAGTAGAAAACCCAAGTTGAAATCAGAGATTTTGAGCAGAGACTTGTTGGCCTGTTTCTCACATGTTGTGGGGTCTCCAGCAATTCGACTCCCCTTTTCGATTATTTGATTTATTCTTTATTTCCAAAAGAACGTTCAATTCCTTTACCCTTTTGTGCAAGTTCTAAACGCCCGGGCCTACATTACTAGAGGAAAAAAGAAATCTCTACTTGCACAAAATAGCATTAGAATGTCTGTAAGACTTGATACTTTAATAATCAAACCACCACCCTCATTGTAAAATATGCATAGTCCAGTGATTTTAAGGTAAAGATAAACTACTTTCAAACAAGGTAATGTCTTTTTATTTGTCTCAGCAAATGGATCAAAAGTAAGAATGAGGAGTCTAAATTTCTATTTCGATCGAAGGCATAACTCACCTGTCATCAAAGGATATGGCCGCTAAGCAAAGCAATTATAATGGAAACTATTGATCGATTTTTTCTTCAACCAGTGAGAAAATACTTTTATTTACATGAACATTTAAGAGCAGCGGAAAAGGAGGTGCTGTAAGAATAACCGATTACTTTCTGGATGGAATCACCGCTGCGGCATGGACGCTCTTACCGAGCGAGAATTTCCATCCACTTAGCCCTATCCGCCTCTCAGATCTCGGTGATGGGTCCTATGGGAATAGGACGATCCGATTCGTTGACGGTGCGAGTCCAAAAATAAATTGCCGCATTGATTGTCCAAGGCTAAGGGGGAAAAGAGAACTCAAAAAAGTCATTGCAACGTGCGTCCCCAGCTCCACCAAGAAACGAGACGTCCCGTTTGTTTGACGGTCGACGTGACGAGGCAGCTTCTTTCAGTACGTGACTCGGCAGACGTGTCTTGGAAAGTCCTCTCGGACAAATCCCACTGGATTGGATTAGTTCGGTACAAAAGAGAACATGGACTCAACTTCCGGGACCACTCCTTCGGAAAACTTAAAGAATAAAAATAAAACAAGAGAGGGGGAGAGAGCGACAGGGACAGTGCATTTGGTCAACAATGGGTGTCCTGGTGACCTTTGCCGTGAAGGAGAGATAGGGAGAGATCTAAAGCTCAATTGTGCAACATCAAACACTAAAAATGACCAAAACCTGACCATCGGGGAGATAGGCGGTTCGAGGCAGATTCCTGAGTTCTGACACTAGGAGCTTATATTTGAATACCAGGATGTCTTGGAATCAAGGTATCGAGACATGAGTCTGAACAATTGGAATGGTTAATAATTATGGTACAGGTCAAAGTGACTTTCCAAAATAAATTCAGTTTTTAGGGAAACAAGAGAAACAGTGTCTTGCTGGTTTGGATTCAGATATACCAATAGATATTTGCCTCACTGCTAAATTGGATCACATATCAGATGCCAATGTCCTAAATTGATTAGG
Organism: Eucalyptus decipiens; assembly: GCA_014182575.1. Classification (NCBI taxonomy): domain Eukaryota; kingdom Viridiplantae; phylum Streptophyta; class Magnoliopsida; order Myrtales; family Myrtaceae; genus Eucalyptus; species Eucalyptus decipiens. Next base: position 21,726,466 of record CM024613.1, read on the forward strand.
ATTGGGTTAGTTCGACATAAGAGTACAAGGATAAGATCAAACAATATTCAAATATAAGGACCAAATTTGGAATTGTCCGAAGTGTAGGGACCATCTTGACATTGTCTCTCATTTTCTCAAATTGTAAATCAATTTTACAAAAATTTGACGATAAGTTTGTATTGATTATACACATACTTTTCATCAATTAGCTTTTTAAAAGCAATGCAAAACAGTGAAAAATGGGGAAAAAGTCTGGCATTGCGGTTCTCATGTAACAAAGTGACACGTAATATAAAGATTTTTTTTTAAAGTCATAACACTCAAGTGAACATTCTTTTAGAAGTCATAGCACTTAATAAGACATTTAGTTGCCCTTTTTTCTTTGAAATTAATTGGACAAGTAATTCTTAAGGAAAATAAACTTCAATAAGACAACCCCAAATACCTCCCCTGCACAATGCGACGTCCCATTCATTTGACGCTCTGACCCAGTTTCTTTCAATATGAAAAGGGAAGAATTCTTAAACATCCCAAAGAAATCATAAAGTTTTACCTGGGAGATAACATCACCCATCAGTTTTTATCCATTCAAATTGAAAAAGATGCTCAACATCATAGATCCGCAATGCTCTTTTTCAATTCAGGCAAAAAAAAAGAAAAAAATCGGTTCGAAAAATCTAACTCTTTCTATTTTGGGGTAGATAAGTCCTTGATTCAAAGGACTAATAAACGGCGTTGTTTCGCTTGCGCATATGTAAGTTTTAAGGCACCATTGTTTTTGTCCATTAAGTAAAAGTTTGTGTACATTTTTGGGTGGTTCGGAAAACAGAGCTATTGTCATCTAGTGACTTTTTATTTTTGTGCATCTAGCTAATACCAAATTCTATGACAAGCCCACTTTATATTAACGGTGGAAACGATGGAGGGACTAATCTATTCGTTTTTCAGGAGTTGAGGGATAAATTTGTTCAAATTTAGTGTTTGAATAACATTTTTTTTCTTTGCTAAAAAAAATCAAACAAAAATAAATGATGGGTAAAAAAAGGATTCGGGGGGACCAATGGAAAGACAAGATAGGTCTTCTTCTCTGACGTTATCGTGTCTTTTTCATTTCGCATTTGTTCACTCAAAAGGTGATCTTTCCATGTTAATTTTTGTTACTTTTGTACCTTATATTTACCAAAAAAGAAAAATAGGTGATCTTTTGAGCCCGCATTCGAGACAAACTTACCATTTTGGCGTTTAATTCAGATGGGTTAATTTTGAGAACCGCGAATGAAAAACTTGTCCAAGTAAACTTGTTCCATTTTCTTCTCCCATTCATCGTCATATTTTAGTCGCAAATTGCAATGGCAGTGTGGGCATATCCACGATCCTTTTGTGCTTGCCCATGCCTCCAATTAAAAACTCAATGTTTTAGATGACTTAGCAAAAATTCCATGCCTTCAGACATAATGTAATGACTCCTTAAGGAAGATAATGTGTAACCCCTTTACCATTGGACTACCTTGTCATTTAGTAAATTGTCATGTTGCTTTTCCTTTTGTTTTGGAGGTAAGATGGTGTCTCAGCTAAATTTCACGGTAGCTCAACTAGTTTACCTTTCTAAGTGATCTTGAGGACAAATTCCCTCACGTCAGCATAGTGCATTCAAGATTTTATTTCTGGAATGCTTTCAATAAAGTTTGAACTCAAAACCATAAATATTGACGAAGCTAGGATTTAAGTTGAATACCGATGAGAAATAGTGAAAAAAAAAAAACATTTTGCACAAAAATATAGAGCACAGTTACATACATTAAAGCATAAATTAGTCATGAATAAGTTAGAAAGTAAAAATCCTAGATCTCAAATTTTGTAAAACTTCAACTATAAACTTTTTCTATAAGAACTTGAATAAGGACATGGACTGTTGCTTATGGAGGGAAGGCGATAAACTTATGATTAATTACATTTCACTATATATCTTAAGGCCTAGGCAAACTCTTTTACTATCTAAGGTTGCCATCTTCCTCATCAAATCATCTAATTCCAAAAGTTCTCAATAAAGCTACCCTTAATTAGCATATGCAACCATAGTCTTCCTCATTACATAAACCAAATTTTTATGTACCGAATGTCAAGTGAACCGCTTCTTGCAAACGATTCCTCGAGACATCCCATACGCTCCTTCTGCTGTCCAAGATCCACGGGGCCCAACCTCAGGCCACTCCATCAATCCACCAACCGTTTTCGAGACGTACCATGATGTCTGCCTCTTTGGAAAAGTGTCATTAGTTAATGCAAATCCAAAGTGAGACCGACACGTGTGGGACAGCGTTGAATTTAGGAAGCAGCAATGGGAAAGTTCTGCGCCAATCGCCCTCGAGGATTTTGATTGATACCTCACACGTTTCGCACGTCCCGTTCGTTATCCCGCTGCCGCTGGCTGTCCTCATTTGTCTCTTTTGATTGAAAAACAGATTCTACACCGATTTGACTTTTGTATTTTCACTTCGCAAGTGGTGTCTGAAGAGTTTAAGAAAGCAAATACAAAAAATAAATGAGGCATAAAGACGCGTAGGTCAAAAAGAGAACTGAAGAAACTATTTGAATAGCCGAGAAACGGGACGTCCCGTTCATTTGACGTTCGACTCCGCAGCTTCTCTCAATATTGGTACAGAAGACTTGTCGTAGAGACTTCCTTTTTAACAATCCCATGTTTATTAGTTAGATGAATAAATAAATCCAGACTAGAGACTTTAATTTTTTTTCAAAAATGTTATTTATGTTTCGAGGGAATATGAAAAAATGTCTCTTTAAGATGGCTTCTGATGTGCCTACTACAGGTCTTTCCTCGCAACTAAACTAGATTGTGTTTCTGATGCCAACATCCTGATTCAATAAGGAGGATTAGATTAGTTTGATGCAAAAGACTACAAGGATTCAACATTTCAAACTCCTCTTCTAGAGAATTTAATAAAGGAATAAATGCATCAAAAATCCTAAAACTATCACAAAAGCGTGCAATTAAATCATAAAATTATTAAAAAGTGCAATTCATGTACTAAAGTTTTAGGACTTGATCGAATCAATTTGACAAGTTTTATGACTTAATTGTAATTTTTTAAAGTTTTATGACTTTCAATACACTTATTTAAAAAAAAAAAAAAACAACAAAACAACAAAACAAAAACAATTGAGAGGGAGAGAGTGTGACCCAGAGAGTACGTTGGTTAACAATGGAGGTCCTTGTGATATGATAGGCAATTTGGATAGGGATTCCCTAGTCCAGGCACTGGAAATTCACGTTAACATCAAGGTGTCTTGGAGCCATGGTATCTAGACAGGAGTTTTTTTTTTTTTGATCGAAGATCTAGACAGGAGTTTAAAAGATTGGAATGGTTGATAACTTTGTCGAAGTGAATTTTCCAGTGATTTTCATTTTGTGGGGAAACACAAGAAACAGTCTCTTGTTAGTGTTTCTTATGGTATGCCAACAAATATTGGTCCTATTAGATTGCATATCAGAAGACAACATCCCAATTTAATTAGCAAGATTCGATTAGTCTGACATCAAAGAGTGAAAGGACTAGATTTTTTTTTTTTTTTGGTCAAAATATGGATGACTATTACTCGATTAAATAGGAGTCTTACAAACCACTGAAGGTGAGAGGTCGGCGCATAAAATATTCCATAGAGGAAAAGGGGGAGAAATCACCCAATTATGTGGAAGGGCGTTTAGTCGATGATGCCGTGCTATCCAATCCGCTGCTGCATTAGTTTGGCGTGGACTATAAATCACCGTAATATTTTTGTTCTGCTCTAGTCCTTTCGTGCACCTCTGGACGATTTCTTTTAGATCCCATGGAGGTGCGGCCCGGCCCATGACCATTTCTACCGCCGCATAACAATCACTTTCAATGAAACACTTTCCAGTTCAGCTTCCAAGTGGCCGCAAAACCTTCGACAACCCTTCCGGCCTCGTCACGTACCACACCGGCGGCAGAGCAGAGAAAATCGCCGGGTCTCCACGATGCGTCCACATTCAACTTCAGATTTTGCCCTTCCGGAGCGTCCCTTTGTCCCAGGTTTGCTTCGATTGAGAGATCGCTCTCTTCTGTTTGATGTACCCTTGCTGAACGAGTACTGTTGTTCCTGTGCTGTAATCAACAGATCTGCTGGTTGGGGTTCCTTCGCACGAAAGATCCGGTTGTTTCTCGCCTTCCAGATGTTCCACAGAACCAGACTAGTTAGTACACGCTCGGGTGAGTGCTGGTCTCTTCGAAAAGCACTTATAATCCACTGATCCGTGCGTATGATGCTGTTATTTGGCCTGATCGTTTCAAAAATCGGGTCTTGCCAGACTTTCTTTGTCCACTTACAAAAGAACAGCAAATGCTCTGTAGTTTCAATACTAGAACAGCAGATCGGGCATCGGGGATCGGTAGCGATTTTCCTTATAAATAGGTTTTCCTTCGTCGAGAGGGCATTCTGGCAGAGGCTCTAGAGGAAGGAGTGAATCTTTGGAGGCACATCAAGACTCCAAATTTGTGTCTATAAGGTACGTGGTGGTTGGAAAGAACAGGAAGGTTGGTTCTGATCTGTTTTGCTGGTGAATTTTCTTGCTTCGTTATAAATTTGCTCTTGACTGAATACGATCCGTTCTGTCCATATAAGCGTATCTTGCTTTGGTTCTTTGGGTTAGGGAATTGCTAGGATCTCGTTTGCAACCTTTTCTTCATAAAGTTGGTAGATAAGTTGTTGGTTCCATTCACTGGATTCTGGATTGATCAGTTCAGACACAAATTTAGGCTCAGTTTGGTTTGCTTCCCCACCAATTACTCCTTGTGACAGCCACCTATCTTCTCTTATGCGAATTGATGTCCCATCCCCTACTGACCATTTCATATTGTTCTTTATAGTGTCTCGGCCAAGCATCAGACTGCGCCAGCCCCATGATGGACGACATCCCTTAGAAGCATTCCAGATGTCTCCATTGGGAAAATAAATCCCTTTCAACACTCTGCTCCATAGGTCTAGAGGGGAGGAAGCTAATCGCCAGGCCTGTTTGCCTAACATGGCACGATTAAAGGTAATCAAATCCTTAAACCCCATACCCCCTGCATCTTTTCGAGTTTTTAACATTTCCCAGCTTTTCCAGTGCAGGCCTCTTTTAGCATCTCCATTTTGCCACCAAAACGACGCAATACTTTGTTCTATAGCTCGGCAGATCAATACGGGTAGCTTGAATATGGACATGGCATAAGTAGGTAGGGATTGCACGACACTTTTTATTAGCACTTCCTTGCCTACCTTTGTAAGAATCTTTTATTTCCATCCTGCTAACTTTGAGTTTACTCTGGCCATGATCCACGAAAACATCTCTTTTTTGGATTGGCCCCACTCAGTAGGTATACCCAAGTATTTTCCTGTTTTCTATAGAATAGGGACTCTCAATTCTGTAGCCAAATTGTGTTTCAATACTTCTGGACAATGCCCACTGAAATAAACCCCTGATTTATTCAAATTAATTGCTTGTCCCGTTGCATAGCAGTATTGGTTTAGTATGAGGTGAAGGTTCTGGCATTTTGTTTTGGTTCCATCTAGAAAACATATCACATCATCGGCAAACATCAAGTGTGATAGCTTAGGGCAATGTTTATTTACCTGTATGCCTTTGAGTGTGCCTTCTGCTAATGCTTTCTTCATCATCCAGGTTAAGACATTGGATATCAGGATGAAGATATAGGGTGAGAGTGGATCACCTTGTTTGAGGCCCCTCGAAGGATGGAAGAAAGAGGTTGGTTCTCCATTGATCTTTAAACTAAAAGAGACTGTTGTTATGCATTGCATAATTAGGGAGACCAATTTTGCATCAAACCCCATATGCAGCATTAGATCTCTCAGAAAATCCCATTTTATTCGATCGTATGCTTTCTGCATATCAAGCTTCACAATGGCCTGATGTTTTGTCTTCTTTTTGGTTATGCGCAGTTGATGCAGAACTTCCTGGACTATGAATATATTATCCTGGATTTGCCTCCCCGAGACGAAGGCTCCCTGCTCTGGTTCAATGATAAGTGGCAACCACTTCTTGAGTCTGTTTGCTAATATTTTTTAGATAACTTTATAGCTGAAGTTACACAGACTAATGGGTCTGTATTGGCTGATTGTTTCAGGGCTTTTGACTTTTGGGATCAACACGATATGAGTCTGGTTAAGCCTGTGGTCAAGAACACTTGTCTTGAAAAACTCCTGTACAAGCTGCAGCAGGTCAGTCTTTATAGTTTCCCAGGATTATTGATAGAAAACTCCATTAAAGCCATCTGGGCTTGGAGCCTTGAGAGCTCCCAATTGGAAAACTGCTTCCTTAATTTCTTCCCATAGAGGTATTGCCACCAGTTCTTCATTGATCCTCTCTGTTATTGGTGATGGGCATTGGTCTAGGATCGGTTGGTAGTGTCGGGGACCATCAGAGCTATATAGTTTTTCATAGAAAGCTTGAATATGTTGCTGTATCGTATTGGTTCTCTGCACCAGCTATTGTCTTCCAGCTGCAGCATTGTAATTCGATTATGTTGTCTCCTTTGGACTGTCGTGGCATGAAAAAATCTGGTATTCTGGTCTCCCCAATGTAGCCATTTGATGCGTGACCTCATTCCCCAAAATTGTTCTTCCTGACTTCTCAATATGGCTATTTGGCTGATGATATGCTGCACTTTCTGTCTGCTTGTGTGCTGATTTTTTTGATTCGTGATTGTTTGTAAAGCTTGATTAAGCTCTTTGATTTGTATGTAAGCATTTGCAAACTTTTCTTTGCTCCACTGCATTAATTCTTTCGATGTCCTCCCTAACTTCTCTGCAAATAGAGATTGTTTAGTTGAATTATCTACCCAGGCTTGCTTGATGACATCCTGATATTCTGCATGTTCGATCCAGAAAGTTTCCAATTTAAACTGTTTCTTCCTTTTCTGTACTTTAGGATACAGTCGAAGGATTAGGGGACTGTGGTCTGATCCAATAGCTGGAAGGGCCTGAACTTCTGCTTGATGAAAGGTAACTCGCCACTCTAGATTACATAGAACTCTATCAAGTCGCTTTTTAACCAGCTCGGCCCCCTCCCTGTTATTAGCCCATGTGAATGCACATCCATGGCTCTCGACATCCATCAGGGATAAATCATTAATCATGTTTCTGAAAGCTACAATTCAAAGGACTAGATTGAACAAAACTACAATGTAAGGACCAAATTTGAAATTATCCAAAAGTACAAGGACCATTTTTGACATTGTCTCCGTTTTCTTTTCAAATTGGAAATCAACTTTTCAAAGATTAGATTATAAATGTATTTATTATAAAAAATATTTGTCATTAACTAACTCCTTTAAGCGAGACTAAATAGTGAAGAATGGAGAAAAGGTCTTCCATAGCCATTCTAGAACAAAAAGTAGTCCTTCCTTATTTAGTAAAGTTACAAAAAGAATTTAAAAAAATTATCCAAAAAGTCATAAACATATTGCACTTTTACCAAATTTTGATCATAAACCATTCAATTTTGCAAATTTATTCTTAGGGTTAATACTCTGAAAAATCTCAAACTGGTACACATGTGAGAAATTTACCTAATATGATCACAAAAACACTCCAAACCATTACAATTGAAACAAATTTACCCCAAACTAATTTATTTGATTACAAAAAAAATCTACCTAATATATTTGTGACAAATATACCCTACGTTAAATTGAATTAATACTAAAAAAAAAAATGATACAAGTGTGACAAATAGAGAGTAAAATCATAAATCGATACACCAATCAACTATCACGTCTTATCCAACTTAACAATTTGACAGTAAAATTTAACGGAAATTAATAAAGAATAAATTGATCATAATTGTATCAATTTGGGGTAGATTTGTCAAAAATGTACAAATTTAGGATTTTTTGTGCTAAAAAAATTAGTTTTTGGTAAATTTGTTATAAATATACCAATTTGGATTTTTCAATATATTAACCTTTAGTTTTAAACATTTGCACACTTTGCCAATAGTCCATTCGGCCAACTTTGACATGGACACCTACCATCCTATATAGGACGATTGATGTTAACATAAAAATTTTTAATAATATTTTAATATTTTTTGAATTTTTTTATTTTTTTGAACATTTTTTTTTTTTTCATGTTCTTTTTGTGCTAGTGAGGGTCACCAACGACTTTCGGGGTGGTTGCCCTTGCCCATGATCTTGCCAACAAAGGGCAAAAGGAAGTTCAAAAATTAAAAAATTGAAAAAAATTAAAATATTATTAAAACATGTTCACGTCAATGCCAATCATGTCATATAAGATGGTTGGGATTTACGTTCATGATTTCCAATCAAAGTTGGCTAGATGGACTCGAATAGCAAAATTAAAAGTGTTTAAGATTGAATTAATAAAAGTGCAATGGACTTATGATTTTCTGAACAATTTCCTCGATAAAAAACCAATTAATCTAGGTTTGTTTTTAAATAATCGATTATCACACATCAAGTAAGGTTAACTTCCTTATTTTATTTTAAATTATTGAATTTATTATTTCAATTATCAATTTAAGTGGCCGAAAATCTCAATTTGTCAATATACTTTAAAAACTTGGGATGAATGGAACGTCCTTTCCATGGTGGGAGGCGTTCATGTGAACAGACACGGTCCTCGACAAGGGTTTGTCTCTTTCGAACGTAAGAGAACTATACTCTGATTTGACTCCTAAAGTTAAGAAAGCAAGAAAAAACTAAATTAAAAAAATATATATATACATATATTCTCCAAGTACCGAACGTCTAGATCATTCAGAAGGTGCGCATCTAAAGGTTTAAAAATGGGGCCACTGAGATACAGCGAAATTATTGCGCAATCCGATTAAAAATAGTTATATTAAATCGCTCATTGAGAGGTATGTGTGAGAAGGATCAAGGACGAAAGACCGGCGTCGAAGAATCACACGGTATAGAGCCATCGATATATTCCAATTGACCTACTACTCAGTGACTTGAGGTTTTTAACGATAACAAGTCCGACCCAATTTCTTTAAAAGCTCTAACTTTAGCTTTATCTTTGCAATTTTTTGGATGAAAGTATCAAATTTCTATTGCAGTATCATAACAAATGATATGAAAGTGCATGGTTGATTGGGTAGGCTCTCGCAATGCGCATTGGTTTTTGGCAAATATCTCAATGAATGTCCCGAAAATTCCTGCTAAGCTTTGTTGGGCCGAGGTAATTGATGAGGGCAAACATATGCCAAAAACTATGCAATAGTGGGCTGTAAGAAAACCACGCATGTCGTGATGCTCACCTTGATTGTATAACTTCTCAGTCGATAACTTAAATATCGGAACTTTTTAATTGATCATTAGTTTATTTATTGTATACTTTCGCACTAAAAGAACTTTATATTCCCCTGAGTATATGCAGCATTGAAAGATGTTTCGGCCGAAGACATATCTGGTTGACCCTTTCTGCGAAATTACATGGACCGGCCCTTTTAAGCAAAACTTCAAAAAGCCGACAATCCCAATCACCTCCCCTGCACATTGAAAAGAACAGGGACGTCCCGTTCATTTGCCGATCCACCCGTTTCTTTCCATGGGAAAAGAACGGAGAAACTTTAAATTACCCAACGCAGACTATATAAGCACGCTCTGTCATCTTCCTCTCATTCGCGACGCAAGAAACAGAAGTTCATAGAGCGCCGAGGAGCACAGCTCGAACATCTGCAGAGTTCGAGCAGAGAGTCGGAACGCTAGAGCAGAGGAACATGGCGGATCATATGGGCATAACAATTCAAGCCGAAATTGAAAGGTATGCTAATTCCCTCACGGATAACTTCGTTTCTAAAACTGCTGTGGCGGCTGGGATTGCAGATCGAGCAACTGGTCTGGTCTTGATTTTTCTTCTTTGGTTGATCGATTTCTTTCTGTCCTGCAGCAGAGACGGCAATCAGCAGCCACTGCACCAGCACCAACAGCGACAGGGGTGGCTTAACTCTGCCAGGAAGTTCCACATTGGGTTTGGCTTACTGAAGCTGCTGATGATCACGCATTTCGGTTCGTTGTACATCATCTGCGAAGTTATTTATCTAATATCTTTGATTGAGGTGACTGGACCCGAGAGCCCACATTGGGTGTACTGGTACTTGTACATTGGTTTTGGGACTCTTGGCTTTGAGCTACTTCTTTGGACGAACCTTTCTCTAGTGATGTGGGTGATCATCAATCTGGGCTTAGCAGTGTTTGCTTTGGCATCATCTGGTGTGCTTGTGCAAGGCTCCGACCGGTTTCTACAGCTTATACAGCCACTCGATGACACGCCATTTTCAGAAGTTCAGTTTGATGATTGAAGCGCCTAGAGTCCTGCTGCGTTTGTGGGTATGAATTTGTCTTGTATGTCATTTGTAGTGAGATTTCAAATACGGTGTATTTAGATGTATCTATTTCTGTATGTCTTTTGTATTGCTTCTCTAGATTTGTGACATTGTAATCAAGTGAAGAGCAATCAAAGGGAAATGATTTCTATTTGCTCCTGGAAAATGATACGGAGAATTGAGAGAAATATCATAATTATCCCCAACATAAGAAAACAAACTAGAAAAATGATTTTGATTTGCTTCTGGAAAAGCTCTGATCGATCTCGCATTGGTTCACCTGAGCAGCAAGTGCACATTAAGAATGTCCATGCCAGTAGGGCTCATGCCTGTTTCAGAATACAATTTTCACCGTCAAGTTTTATCCTAGAGGCCACTTCTACCTCCGTCCGTTTGTTCTCGCCGACAGTTTCGACCAATTTCACTTGGTTTTTCCTGTCACAGTTATCTTCCAACTTCCTGAACCATGCGTGCATTGCAAGGTTTCTGGATTTGCTCGTTGGGAGGTCGACTCCCTGTGACATTCCTTTAGCTTAAATTGATCTATGCTACTCACATCAACCCCCAGGTGCAGCTTTGATTCGCGAGGCCTCTCATGCATAAGCTCCAGCAGATCAAAGCATTCATGTCGACAGCTACCCGCTTCATCAATCCAAGCAGTAGGTTGCTGTATTTTACTTTCCAAGTCTTGTCAAAACATGTGCAGGAAATCTAGCAGGAAATGATCACGAGCAAAATTCATAAACAACACGAAGCAATTGGGATGATTCATTGATCTTGCAATTCTCCTACTAAGATGTCTCATTGTTGGAATAGCAATCAACTTGATCATGCTGAATTCTTGCATTAAGTGGGATATCTATGCTACATTTAGTGGGATGGTAGCTGTCAATCCCAATTACCAACAAATTTTTCAAGAGATGAAACAAATCTTCAAGTTCATCTGTAGAGCAACTTCTTCAAGACTCAGCAACTTGTTCATTCAAAGAAACGTGATTATTGAAATTCTTATGACAATCAGTGTTGCAGACTGAGAAGAATCATTTATGAACAACCACCCTCCGACTCAACTAGCTGGTAGTGAAGAAGGCGAAGCTGGGGAGGACATTGTCTATTTGATCGACATCTGTTACTTCCATTTTTGCCTGTGTGTCATAAAATTTGCACAAAAAACAGGAAAAACGTATTCCATGTTGAGAGTACATAAACTTAATATGATTAATGGCAAATTTACATCTTAAGAAGTTAATCTGACATTTTTAGCACACATGTTATGCATCTAATACCGTTTCCGTAAACATCAATTTGATCGCTTCGTCAGGAATAATCTCATATAGGAGTAGAAACCCAGAAAAAGAAAAAGAATGAGAATTTCCGACAAGTTGAAATCAAAGACTTCGAGCAAAGACTTGTTGACCAGTTTCCTCATATGTTGTGGGGTCTCCAGCAATTCGACTCCACTTTTGATTATTTGATTTGTTCTTTCTTTCCAGAAGGACGTTCAATTCCTTTATCCTTTTGTGCAAGTTTTAAACGCGTGGGCCTACTTTTTACTAGAGGAAAAAGCATCTTTACCTGCACAAAATAGCATTAGAATGTCTATAAGACTTGATATTTTAATAATCGAGCTATAATATGTATCGCCCAATGATTTTAAGGTAAAATAAACTGCTTTGAAACAAGGTAATGTCTTTATAATTGTCTTGACAACTAGATCGACAGTAAGAATTATGAATCCAAATTTCTATTTCGATCAAAGGCGTAACTCACCTTCCATCAAAGGATATGGCCACTAAGCAAAGTAATTATAATGAAATTATTGATCGATTTGTTCTTCAACCCGTGAGAAATTACTTTTATTTACATGAACATTTAAGAGCAGAAGAAAAGGAGGTGCTATAGGAATAACCAATTATTTTCCAAATGGAATCGCCACCATAGCATGGACGTTCTCCTTGAGCAAGAATTTTCGTCTGCTTAGTCCTATATTCCTCTTGTATCTTAGAGCACACATGACAACAATTATATTTCTATTCCATAATTATTTTTTGTTTTAAACTTGTTTCTCGAACATAAATTTATTTGGCAATGTAATTTTATTTTTTTATTTCTGGAACAAAAGTTTGGAATAAAAATAAAAACTCTTATTATTACTCATCTTTGCTACCCGCCACCGTCACCCACCGCAAGTTGTTGCTACCGGCTACCATTCGCCACCGGACACCGCCCGAAATGGAGAAATTTTATATTGTTAATAAATGTGTATTTTTACTTAAAAATTCATTTAAAAATAGAAATAGAAAAATTTATTTATATTTTGAAAATTAATTTCTAACTAGAATGATTATCAGTCACGCCCTTATATATAAGTTACATGGGAATTGGACAATCCCATCCATTGACAAGGTGCGAGTTCAAAATAAATGCCGCATTTGATTGTCCAAGGTTAGGTGAAAAAGAACTCAAGAAAGCCAGTGGCAACGTGCGTCCCCAGCTCCACCAGGAAATGGGACGTCCCGTTTGTTTGAAGGTGGACGAGGCAGCTTTTTCAATACGTGACACGGGAGGCGTGTCTTAGAAAGTCCTTCCGTACAAATCCCACGTCAATTAGGTAGACAATTTGATGGCCAAGCATGCGTGGGGTGGGTTTTGGGCCAAGAAGAAAGCTCATGGACCTTGAGCTCTGTGGTGGAAGACAACCAAAAATTGATGGCCTAACAAAAGGGGTCGTGGATTGAGTGGCAAAGGCCCATCATACCAATTCCTTAAGTCCAAACTGGATTTCTAAACCCCCCTTCTTCGCTGGTCTTTGTTATGTTATGATTGGAAACTCATGGGGGTCATGTTCAAACGTTTAATGAAAGCTAAGCGTATTTTTGTCCAAAAAAATTTAGGTAGATAAACAAGTAAAGGTAGACGACGTATATTAATTTTCCAAAATGAATTTTTTTATTGTTGAGTAGGATTGTGAAAAATAGTCCCTTGCCGATGTAGCTTCTAATATGCTAATGAATTTTGGCCCCGTGGCTACTCTAGATTTCATATTAGATGCCAACATCCCAAATCAATTTGGACAATAGATTAGTTCAATACAAAAGAGTAGAAGGACAAAACTTTCGGATTATTTTGGTACACATATTCACGAAATTTTGTAACTTTAGTAGCTCAGGCGGAAGCGGAGGCTCTAGTGGAAGCCCTAGATTTCCTTGGTACATGAAGCTATCTATGTTTTCAATTGAGTTAGACTCCTAGTTATGGTACGAGTAGTGACAAAAGCATATCAATTTGCATGGGATGTGGAGGCGCTCATCAGTGTAACTAAGAGGAAGTTCAAGGGCTTTGATGATTTATTCCTGACCCATTGCAGCAGGAATGCGAATAAGGTTGCAGATTGATTTGTTAAAACCCACAAAGATAGATATCTGAACTTTGATTCGTTTTCCCCTGAAGCCTAATGGGCTCTTCTTTTTTTTGACTTTAACCTTTTGTAGCCGCAGTCAATTACCCAAGTAATGAGAATTACAATTTTCCAAAATAAAATAACTTTTTTGGACTTCTCATTTGGAAAACTTAAAAATTAAACAAGAGAGGGGGAGAGAGTGACAAAAGAGTGCATTGGTCAACAATGGAGGTCCTCACGACGTTCGCTGTGAGGGAGAGATAGAGAGAGATCACTAACTCAATTGTGCAACATCAAATGCTAAAAACTACCAAAACCCAACCATCGGGGAGCTAGGTAGTTTGGAGGCATATTCATAATCCTAGCACTAGGAACTTACATTCAAACATCAAGGTGTCTTGGAGTCAAGGTATTGAGACATGAGTATGGACATTGGAATAGTTAATAACTATGGTAGAGGTTGAAGTGAATTTTCCAAAATGATTTTAGTTTTCAAGGAAACATGAGAAATAGTCTATTGTTGGCGTGGACTTTAATATACCAAAAGATATAGGCCTCATGGCTAAATTAGATTGATATCATATGCCAATGTCCCAAATTAATTAGGAGGATTAGGTCACTTCAACATGAAAGAGTACAAGGACTAGATCAAATAAAATTCAAATTTAAGGACCGAATTTGGAATTGCCCCAAATGTAGGGACCATCTTGATATTGTCTCTTATTTTCTCAAATTATAAATCAATTTTACAAAGATTTGACCATAATTTTGTAATAATACAAATACTTTTCATCAATTAACTTTTTTAAGCGTTACAAAATGGTGAAAAATGGAAAAAAAAAATGGTATAGCTGTTTCTCATTAAACAAAGTGATACATACTTATCGGGAGAAAAAGTCCATAGGGGAAAATGTTTTACTTTTGAAAAGTGGAAAACATTTTCACTTGATCTCTCTTATCTCCACCTCTACAAATCCTCACTTTCTCCTCCCCTTTCTTCTTCTTCTTTTCTTTTTTATTTGAATTATTTTTTTAATTTTATTTTTCTTTTTTAATTCGAATTAGTTTTAATTTCTTTTTTCTTTTCTATTTCTATTTCTATTTCTTTTTCTTTCTTTTTCTTTGTTTCCCATCTTCTTCTTTCTTGGCTTTCAACCATTGCCAGGCGAATCTCGAGCTCGTCGATCTCAATGCACTCTTACTTATACTTTTCTTTATTTACTCTACCTTGCATTTATCATTGTTAAATGTCATAACTAATTAAAAAAAACTCACTTAGTGTCATAATTTTTTTTCTTTGCTAAAAAAATCAAGCAAAAATAAATGATGGGTAAAGAGCGGATTCGAGGCTGGGTCAAAAAAAAGAAAAAAAGAGCGGATTCGAGGGGACTGATGGAAAGGCAAGATAGGTCTTAATGTCTTTGACTTTATCTTGTCCTTTTCATTTTGTTTTTGTTCACTCACAAGGAAATCATCTTTCGAGCTTGAGTTTGCAACAAACCTACCATTTGGACGTTTAATACGTACGGGCTAGTTTTGAAAATTGCGAATGAAAAATTTGTCTGAATAAACGTGTCCCAGTTTCTTATCCTAACTATCATCATATTATAGGTGCAAATTGTAATGGCAGTGTGTGCATATCCAGAGTCTTTTTGTGCTTGCCCATGCCCCCCAATTAAAAACTCGATGTTTTAGATAATTTAGCAAAAAATTTCATGCTTTGGGACATAACATTACGAGGCCCTACGGAAGATAATGTAACCCCTTTACTGTTTGATTACCATGTCATATTGGGAAATTGTCATGTTGCTTTTCCTTTTGTTTTGGAGGTAAGATGGTGTCTCAGTCAATTTTCGCGGTATCTCAACTAGCTCACCTTGCTAGGCAATCTTTAGGATGCACTCCCCCATTTTGGCATAGTGCATTGGGATTTTATATCTGGAATGCTCTCAATAAAGCCTAAACTCAAGACCATGAGTAGTAACGGGGCCACGTTTAGGTTGAATAACGATGAAATATGGTCAAAAAAACATTATGCACAAAAATATAGAATACATCTACATACATTAAAGCATGTATTAGTCATTAACAAGTCAAAAAGTAAAAATCCTTGATCTGAAATTTTACAAACTTCGCATATGAACTTTTCCTATGAGAACCTAAATAAGTATATGGACTGTTGCTCCCAATGAGAAGACAATAAACTTTTGATTGATTACATTTCACTATATATTTTACTGGCGGGGGTGATGATTACCGCTTGCTTCGTGACTTCATGGCAAACTCTTTTACTACCTAAGGCTGTCATCTTCCTTATCAAATCATCCTAATCCCAAAAGTTTTTAATAAAGCTACCTTAATTAGCATATGCAACCATACTCTTCTTTATTACATCGACCAATTTTTTATGCATTGAACGTCAAGTGAACGGCTTCTTGCAAGACGTCCCATACGCTCCTTTTGCTGTCCAAGATCCACGGGGCCCAACTTCAGGCCCCTCCATCAACAACCCACGTTTTCGAGACGTACCATGATGTTATGCCTCTCTGGAAAAGTGTCATTAGTTTATGCAATCCAAAGTGAGACCGACATGCGTGGGTCAGCGTTGAATTTAAGGAAGCAACAATGGGAAGTTCTACGCCAATCGCCCTCGAGGATTTTGATTGATACGTACACAAGTTTCGCACGTCCCGTTCATTTTAGTCCGTTCGCGTTCCTTGAAAGTTCCCCTTTTGTCTTTTCTTCTTGCCTTTTTCATGTTGCAGTTTGCGAGTGTTTACACCACCATTTCCAAGTGCGATTGCAAAGAACACAATGTGTTTAGGCAACAGCTTTTATGCTCTCAAGGTTCCATAGCTAATTCTCTCGCAGTTAATAATGACGAGAGGTTTCTTCAATTTTTTGAGCTCCAATGTAAACTTATTATAATTTTTCCAAAATAATTTTAAACTTTTTCATTTTACCAATTCAATTCTAAACTTTTTACAATTGTATCAATTTAATCCATCCAACCAATTTAAACTGCCCGATGCCGACGTGGTAATTTTTAAATAATATTTGATTTTTTCAAATTTGAATTTTTTTTTTATTTTTTTTTCTTTTCTTCCTAGTTTGCTCCTTCTTTTTCCCCACAATGGTCGGCAAGGCTCTAGTGAGGCTCGCTGGCCACTAGGCGAGAGCCATGGAGCCTTCACTAGCAACTAGCAAGGGTTGCAACCCTCGCAAGGCCTCACCTAGATTTGGGTGAAGCTTGGGGGCCGCAGGCGAGGCCAACCTTGCCCAGGCCTCACCCAATGGCTAGCAAGTCTCGCCGAAACCTTGCCAGCCACTATGGGGGAAGAGAAGAAGAAAACTAGAAAGAAAAAGAAAGAGAAAAGGAAAAAATAAAATAAAATATTATTTAAAAATTGCCATGTTAGTATCGGCTGGCCAGCTAGTGTCCACATCAGTGCCAACCAGCCAAAATTAGCCAAATGAACTGAACTAGCACGATTACAAAAAGTTTAGGATTGAGTTGACAAAAAAAAAAAGTTTATGACTGCTTTGGTAAAATTACAATAGGTTTAAGACTTTTTTGGTTATTTTTCCCAGATCTCGTCGTACAAATTGGACAAATATAAATATGCTAAGCACTTGTGAATAATGCCTTCGTTGCGTTTTTCTGGTGGTACAACAGTAACTTTTTCTTATAATTCATTTGTACAAGTTTATATTACAATTTTCATGGGATAACAAAAACTTTTCTACAAAATATCTTTCAATTTTTTAATCTAAGGTGATCATGTTGTTATATTTATCGAGAGGATAAACTTCATATATTATATCAAGCAACTTTTCATTTAACTTTTTGGTGGGGTTCTTCCTCTTCGTCGCATGAGATCATAAGACCTTAGGACCTTATTATTTACATTATATAATGATTATTAGTCCAATCACAAGTATTTCCCTTATCCAAATCCATTGATTTTCCTTTGAACTTTCCCAAGGAATTAGTGAGAAATTAGGACGGCCAACTTTGTATCACCTATTACCTATGCATATATAGTAGGTGTCAGGGAATTAATAATATGCTAATAGACAAATTACAATTATAATTTTCACTATATTCAGCAACAAGGAAATTCATGCAAACTACTAACTAGGCAACATATGCAAAATGTGATTCCTAATATAGGAAGCAAATGACTATCAACATCTTGGTTTGGTCGGATAAGACATACTCCTGAATGAATTTTGCTCAAGATGGTAAAAGATTCAAATTCTAGGAGCTTAAAAAGCTCTACTGTTAGCACTTCACGGGTCTCATGATGGCGGGGAAACCTTTTGTGAAGGTTGATCCTTCAGTTTTGTGCACTTCGATGGGGGTCGAGCAAACATTGCACTCAATGGGTCTGCCGACCATTCTGTGATCTAGTGTGAAGTATTTATGAATTATGATCATGTTGAGGGGAGGCAACTACGCTTCTTGCAAATCCTCTGTTCTTTCTTCTAAGCCAATTTTTTTTCTTTTTGTGTAAAGAAGGACATGAAGCAAATGTTCATGAAAGAAAAAACTATTAGAGTATGCCCTAATGGCCACCCTTCATACATGGAAAAGGGAAGATGGAGATTCGAATCCTCACTTTCTCAGAAAGATTGAGGTGAAGACTATTAGCTTTAGGTATAGGTTTTCACTCTCTTGCTGTAAAGAAATAGGGCAAAATTTGAGAATAAGTTTTGATTGATATATATATACACACACGTTTGTGAAAGGAGTGGGTTTGCCTAGACAGCTTTGGCTCGTAGGCCACCTGCCCAAACCGATCATTCAGCTAATGGGCTTTGTCTTGGGTAACAAATTCAAATACCGGCCAGGCCCGAAAAGCTCAAGGAGATTTCAAATATCGGCCACATGGAATTTGGATGGAAATATTTACTTTTTTTTTTTGCGATCGAGAGTGAATTGAGAGAATGATTGTTGATTCCTGAAACGAATAATATTTTTGAGTTTTTGAGTACACCGGTTGAGTTGTGTCTTGGAGGAATTGACGATATGACTGTCACGACACCAAATGAGAATTTGTGAAGAGAGAAAAGAATTGGGCATTTGCCCTTTCTTCGGTTATACCATCCTAAGGAGGATCATCCTTCCCATTTGACTCTCTCTCTCTCTCTCAAGCGCAGCATCGCTCCAAATAAGAGCACCGGGGTGGTGCTCCAAAGAAGAGCTCGTTATCAACCACCATAGGCCATCCCATCACTACCCACTCATTTCCCTCTCTCTCATCTAATCCTTTGATGTTGTTGGGACCTCGTGCACCATCATGTCAGCGTGGAACTCATAAGATACAAATCAACACGAGCGGTGCTGAGTTCCCTTTTACATATTATCAATCAAGAAAGATAGAACATCCCAACTAGACGGGATGGAAGGTGAAAAACTAGCCTTATTTTTCATTGAAGTTAATGTAAGACATAAAAAATTCATGATGCAGAAGCCAGGATCAATTAAAGACAAACTTCCAGCCATTGTTCTTGTTCACGTTCGTCAGAAAAAAACCTGAAATCAAAGAAAATTGGGGACACGCTACTAACCCAATTCCCTCACGTACTGATGGTGTATTCCAAATATGAGAGTTTGTTTAGACCTTGTCATCACCCGTCATAAATGAACGTACGTTCCTTTTTATACACCGTCTCCCATCAAGACGGTTACCAAATGGGCGGTTGTCACAAAAGGGTATGAAGCGTGGAAAAACTTAATGTCGAATAGTCGCAACTTTAAGAGAAAATGTGGGTCTAAAATGTGGGATCACAAAAATAAATAACATTCTCCCACTTGATCCCATCATTTTCATCATACAGATTATTCAACTAATTCCACGAAAACTTTATGCTTAAAGAAAAGAAACAAAACACATGGATCATGGCGACATGTCCTCTAAGAGTGAGTAATATTTTCCATGTATCACAATGCATCTTATTTCTTTAATGTCAGCCTATATGTGACAACATATCTTAATAAATAAACCCCATGTTTATTCCAAAACCAAGGATAAATGTTATTCTCATAAACAACAAAATGTGTATATAAAAATTGAGAATCAACATTACAACTGAATAAAAGTTTCATACAACAAAAATCGTTCATATGACGACAAATTACATGATGGGACCTATTCTCATACTAGTTACATGATCC
Source organism: Eucalyptus decipiens (assembly GCA_014182575.1). Taxonomy (NCBI): domain Eukaryota; kingdom Viridiplantae; phylum Streptophyta; class Magnoliopsida; order Myrtales; family Myrtaceae; genus Eucalyptus; species Eucalyptus decipiens. The sequence goes on from CM024613.1 coordinate 21,746,416, forward strand.
TTATACTTCATTGATGGCATGCCTTTAGTTAAAGGATCGGCTATCATCAATTTAGTGCTAACGTGTTCAATGACCGCTTTATTCTCCTTAACACGTTCCCTTATGGCTAAATACTTAATGTCGATATGCTTATTTCGACTGCCACTTTTGGCATTTTTAGCCATAAAAACCGCAGCTGAATTGTCATAATATATTCTTAATGGCCTAAAAATATAATCAACAATTATAAGCCCAGTAATGAAACTCTTCAACTATACACCATGCGAGGTAGCCTCAAAACAAGAAACGAACTCAGCCTCCATAGTGGAAGTAGCAGTTAAAGTCTGCTTGGCACTTCTTCATGACACGGCTCCGCCAGCTAACATAAAAATGTATCCAGATGTTGATTTTCATGAATTAACGCAGCCAGCGAAGTCCGCATCCGAATAACCGACCACTTCCAAGTTGTCAGTCCGTCTATACATAAGCATATAGTATTTGGTACCTTGAAGGTATATCATCACTTTCTTTGCAACTCTCCAGTGGTCTAAACCTGGATTACTTTGATATCTTCCTAACATTCCCACAACAAAAGCGATGTCAGGTCGAGTGCAAACCTGAGCATACATCAAGCTTCCAACAGCAGAAGCATATGGAATGTTGTACATTTGTTCCCTTTCTAGATCGTTCTTCGGGCATTGGTTCAAATTGAACTTGTCACCCTTCACAATGGGTGCTATACTTAGTGAACAATCTTTCATCTTAAATCTCTCTAGGACTTAGTGATATAGGTTTCTTGAGATAGTCCTAAAATGCCTCGAGGTCTATCTCTATGGATCTTAATGCCAATGACATAAGATGCCTCACCCATATCCTTCATGTCAAAACTCTTAAAGAGAAATTGTTTCACCTCATGTAGCAACTCATTATCATTGGTTGCAAGTAATATATCATCCACATACAACACAAGGAAACAAATTTTGCTCCCACTGACCTTCTGGTATATACATTGATCCATGACATTCTCTACAAAACCGAATGAAGTGATGACTTCATGGAACCTTAAGTACCATTGGCGGGATGCTTGTTTCAAGCCATCTATAGATTTCTCAAGCTTGCACACCAAATGCTCACCTTTACTAGAGGAGAATCATTCAGGTTGTTTCATGTAAACCTCCTCCTCTAGTTTTCCATTAAGGAACGCCATTTTCACATCCATCTGATGCAATTCCATATCAAAATGAACAACCAATGCCAAAACAATACGAAGAGAATCTTTCTTAGATACAGGAGAAAAAGTCTCCGTGTAATCGATTCATTCCTTTTGAGTGAATCCTTTAGCAACAAGTCTACTTTTATATCTTTCAATGCTACCCAATGAATCCTTCTTAGTTTTGAAGACCCATTTACAATCAATGGCCTTCGCACCATCAGGTAACTCAACCAAATCCCAGACTTTGTTAGATGCCATAGAACTCATCTCTTCCTTCATGACATTGTACCACAAATTGGATTTATCACTATCCATGGCTTGTGAAAACGTTTCGGGATCATTCTCAGCTCCAATATTATAGTCAGACTCTTGTAAATACACAATATAATCACTAGAAATAGCCGATCTCTTTATTCTAGAAGATCTTCTCAATGTTGCATCAACATTCTCTTGAAGAGTGTGTTGCTCAACTAGTTGTTCAACAGCTTTTGGTAATTGCTGAACAACTGGATCTACTAGATCAATATTTGCAGGTTGTGGAACTTCAACGATTAGTTGTTCAATAGTCGGCTGAACTGAAGGGGCATTATAAGCAACAACTAACCTTAAACTTGAGGTGGAAGGTTGAGTGTCTAAATGATCTTTCTTAAGAACAAGGTCATTCGATTGATCGCTCCCACTAATCAAGTCATTTTAAAGAAATTTAGCGTATCTTGATTCCACAATCCTAGTGGTGTGAGATGGACAATAAAAAACCTGTATCCCTTAGACCTTTCGGCATATCCAATGAAATACCCACTCATGGTCCTTGGGTCCAACTTCTTTTTTTGTGGATTGTAAACTCTTACTTCAGACGAGCATCCCCAAACACGCACATGATGCAAACTCGGTTTCCAACATTTAAATAGCTCAAAAGGTGTCTTTGGGACAGCCTTGGTTGGAATTCGGTTTAAAATGTACACTGCCGTCTTAAGTGCTTCAGTCCACAAGGATTTAGGAAGTTTAGAGCTGCTAAGCATACTACGTACCATGTCCAATAAGATCCGGTTTCTTCTTTCCGTTACGCCATTTTGGTTCGGAGAACCAAGCAGAGTATATTGGGCAACTATCCCATGCTCTTAAAGAAACCTTGCAAATGGACCAGGTGCTTGTCCATCTTTAGTGTATCTACCATAGAATTCTCCACCTCTATCTGATCTCACGATCTTAATTTACTTATTGCATTATTTCTCTACTTCCGCCTTAAATACTTTAAAGGCATCTAATGCTTCATACTTATTATGAATCAAATAGAGATACACCTAACGTGAGTAATCATCTATGAAAGAGATCGAGTATTTTTGACCACATGAGTCCATATCCAGACTACAAATATCCGTGTGTATGATTTTTAATATTTCTGTACTCCTCTTGGCACCTTTCTTTGTCTTGTTAGTCTGCTTTCCATTTATGTAGTCCACACAAGTATCACAATCAGTAAAATCTAAAGTACCGAGTACTCCATCATTTACTAATCGCTTAATTCTCTCTATGGAGATATGTCCCAATCTCCAATGCCACAACATAGAGGAATGTTCTTTCACAACACATCGTTTCATACCAGCTTTATCATGAACATGCATTGCATTATAATAGGCATTGTCTTGTAAATTAATTTGAAAAAGACCATCAGACAAAGTACCACTCCCAACAATTTCAGATTTAAATGATAAACAGAAGTTTGAATCTGAAAAGTTAAAGGAGTATCCCAAAGGTACAAGTCTTGAAACTAAAATTAAGTTTCTAGAAAAACTAGGTACATAAAAGGTCATTTCCAAATTTAAAACAAAGCCACTATTGAGAATTAGTTTGCATGTCCCAATAACTTCCACATGCGAACGCATCTTATTTTTTGAATAGATGCTTTGTTCACTTCCCACTGGCTTCCTGTGGTTTTGAAAACCCTGCAAGGAATTCGAAATATGGATTGTAGATCTAGAATCAATCCACCAAGTGTTGTAACTTACATCAGTCATATTAGATTCATAACAAACACAAGAGATTGGATTACCTTTCTTCTCGAGCTAGGCCTTAAATTTGACACAATCCTTCCTTATATGCCCCTTCTGTTTACAGAAGAAACATTTGGATTATTTCTTAATGTCAGCTTGGGGAGGTATTTTACCTTTTCCCTTATGCTTGCCATGGCCCTTATTCTTTCCTTGTGTTGCCAAATGAGCACTTTCTCCCAATTTCATAATCAGTCTTTCTTCCTCTTGAACACACATGGTCATGAGTTCATTAATTGACCATTTATTCTTATGTGTGTTATAAAAGATCTTGAAAGGTACATACTGTTGTGGGAGAGTGTTCAAAATATAATACACAAGAAAAGATTCAGATATTTCAACCTCAAGTTTCTTAAGCTGAGCTGCAATGTCCCTCATTTGCATGATGTGCTCACACACACCTCTAACACTAGTGAGCTTCAATGATGAAAACTTTATAATCAGGGTCATGGCATGCGCCTTCTCAGAACTCTCAAACTGCGCATCTATGGCCTCCAATAAAGCCTTAGCATTACTATGCTGAGCAACCGAACCAAGAATACTATGAGATATTTTAGCTCTTATTAACATCCCACAAATGCGGTTGGACCGCTCCCATTGGTTATAAAGAGCTATTTCAGCTGAAGTGCTCGAATCAGTAGGAGCAGGTGGTTCGTCTTTCCTTATAGCATAGTTAATGTCCATCCACCCCAATTGAAGAAGAACTGACTTCTTCCAAACTTTATAGTTCTCACCATTCAGTATGAGAACATCAAACTTAAATTCAGAGAAATTCACAGGTTGCGAAACTGTATATCAAATAATCATACTTATGTCACAAAATTTGAGGCAAATATAAATAAATCATGTTTTACCAATGTAAACATATCATAATATGAATCACATAACATAAAAACTACTTATGGGCTAAGTTTTTAATTTAAATAGATTCATAATTACTTCATGAAGAAACTACCATATTATATGCCTTTTCTTAATCCCCGTGGGTAAATTAAGAAAAATAATATGATATTTCATCATAATTAATCATATTAATATAATGAAATTCTTGTGGGATAAAATTCATCATACTAATATAATTAATTACAATCAATGTCCATTTCTAAATATGATCTGGAGGCTCTTAATATATAATTTAATTAATTAAAGATGCTGTGGCCACTCTCTAATTAATTAAATATATGGACCATTGGACATTTAATTTCATGTATAAAATGACATAATAAATAAATACATCAAGGGCAGAACAGTAAATAAATAAATTGGCCAAGGGCAAGACTGTAAAAACATGAAAAATTTGGGGCATAAGCGTAAAAATAGCCGCGGGTGGGAGACGACAGGCGTGTATCGAGCACGCGCGCGTCCAGCGCATAGGCGCGTGCCGAGCACGCGCCAAAATCCGCGCGAGCGCGTGCCTCGCACGCGCACGGTTCAACACGCAGGCGCGTGCACTGGCAACTGCCACGCGCATGGATCCCACACCCGCAGCGGTTGAGCGCGCGTGAGAATGCGTGGCGCGTGGGCTCCACGCGCCTGCAACTGCAGCACGCCCGTGGGCTCCACACGCCTTCTTCCTCACCCAGAACGAATTTCTTCGCCGTTTTTCGCCATTTCGCTGCGATTTCGCTGGCTATTTCTTCTCCGGTAGCCCATCTCGGACACAAATGAATAGTGGATTTTGAAGAGCATGCCAGCATGACCACATGGGTCCAAGTTTCAGCAAAAATGAGCAAAAATTGGCCCCAAATTAGACGAAAATTTCCTAAAACACAATTCCTCAACCACCACGACTTCCGCCGCCTGATTAGCCTCCGGCAAACACTGATATGCCGAAATAACTCATGGCTAATATTCCTCATGGCGGTGCGACCGTACAGGTCCGAATTCAAGGGGTGGGTTGCCGGATTTTGCCCGGAATCGGTGAATCTCTCTTGGCCTCAAAACTTCGAGTTACTGTTCATCCTCAAAAATGCCCGAAAATACACCGAAAAAACACAAAAAATACAACAAAACAAGGCAGAGGCTTTTAACACGCTCTGATACCAAATGTAAAACATAAAAAATTCATGATGCGGAAGCCAAGATCAATTAAAGACAAACCTCCAGCCATTGTTTTTGTTCACGTTCGTCAGAAAAAAACCTGAAATCAAAGAAAATTGGGGACACGCTACTAACCCAATTCCCTCACATATTGATGGTGTATTCCAAATATGAGAGTTTGTGTTAGACCTTGTCATCACCCATTAGAAATGAACATACGTTCCTTTTTATACACCATCTCCCATCAAGACGGTTACCAAATGGGCGGTTGTTATGAAAAGGTACGAAGCGTGGAAAAACTTCAAGTCGAATAGTCGCAACTTTAAGAGAAAATGTGGGTCTAAAATTTGGGATCACAAAAATAAATAACAGTTAAGGCAACCAATACAGTTGTTGCAAGTAGTCTCCTAAGTCCTTTTTTTTGTTTTTGTTAGATTCAGCCTTGCCCTTTGCGGTCTTTTCTTCATTGGCAATATAAGTCATTCATGCAGCTCCAAACCGATGTCCTTTTGACTCCTCCCATGTTGGAACGTGTAAAGCTCTTTGCTCATTGACAAAAACAAAACAAAAAAACAAAAAAAGTGGGGAGAAAGAAAGCTCTTTGGCAAAAGACCACGCGATGCCCGGCCCCCTCTTCTAGATGCCCCACGCGGCTCGTTTGTCGTACCATCCGTACCTCACGATCCGTACTTTTTCCGTGCACACGTTTGTAGGATCGTTGCCCTGGAAATTTCAAAATTCTCGGAGCCCACCGAGGACAAGTCCCACCTGCATGTGGCTGGTAGTTTTGAGGATCTCCAGTTGGACACGGTCACGAAGATAAACGATCTAATAGGCACAATCATATGGGGGAGACCGATATGGACAAACTGCTCATTTTCTAGACCTTTGCCCACCTAGGCTCGATTAAAACTACCCTTGAAACTTTGTATTTTCTTAATCATAAATTTGATGTTAGGCCTGATTCTCCAAATGGCACAATTAAGACACGACAGAAGCTTTGAAAAGATAGTCCGAACAAAATTTTTACTTTTGTCTATGATCAAGAGTAAATTGAAAATAAGGACCGGTGATTCCTAGTTCGAGGCTCGCTTTTGAGTTCTAAAATATATCGGTCAAGCGTTATATCATAATACTTATGAAATACGATTATCATTATATCAAATAGGAATTTGTTAGATTCCTCAATGTAATTGCTTGTAAGTTTATTGTAACTTGCCCCCAATATATCAATTTTGGTATAAAGCCCCACGACAACTAAAACTAATTTCCATGTCACCCCCAACATCAACTCTAATTACATTGCAACCTGAAAATCAATCACATGATGTCATGTGATCCATCAATGGGGAGGACTTGAGGACAAAATTGTCCTTCTCAAGCAAGAATTATATTTTGCCGCTGCCACTGCTGCTCTCAGTGGCCATGCCATCATGATTAATTGCTTTTCCCTCTTTGTCATCTAGTCCTTTGATGATGTTTTCATGGTTTATTAATAACCCCAATGTCATTTCTTCTATATATATATATATACACACACACACAAACACATGCACAAAACAAATTTCCCCATGGATAAATTACCTTATTGGTTGACAAACTGGTGGGATCACATTGGTCCAATTATTGAAATATTATGTCCCGTAGTCAAAAATAGCTTTAAACTTTTTCACAGTCAATTTCGACCCACAGCTCATGAATTAAAATTCCCAAGTCTCATGCATTTCTTTGTAAATTTTAGAGTTTTTTGGTTTTAGCCTGGGAATTTGATTACAATACTCCAACTAATCACTCACATATCACACATGTTTTTATAATATACAAAACCAAATGTCGGGATAATTTCAAATTCACCAAACAAATTTCCTAAAAATCAATTTTAAACTGACTAAACCTTTGAAACTCTCAAATTACCACCATCCCACACATTATTAAATAAAAATGCTTTGTTGCTACAACAAAAATCTTTTCCTGCAACTCAACTTGCAGCAATCCACCGACAAAAAAGAAAAAACTTGCAGCAATCCAATCACTAGAACAATATGTTGCTATTTTGAAAAATATATATATCGAAAATCAAATAAAAAAGAATGTCGATCCCACTTGTCTCCTTGATGATTTGCTACGGGGTGCTGGTGAACTTCACTTGGGAGGAGGGAACAAGAATTTTTGGAGCTCAAAAGATTTTGAGGACATCAGGGGCCACTGTTAGACGACACTTGTACAGTTAGGTGGGGAGGGGTGACCGACCTAGAGTCCAGTATAGTCAATTTAGTATTGACCTTTTGTACTTCCCCATAACACCCCACTTGTCGTATGATGTACATGTATAAAAAAATAAGAAATGAAGTTGCCCTGTTTGCAGAAAATCGCGTGTACACCAAAATTTCCTTTAACCCCTTACACTTCCGCATGCTTAAGAAAAAAATTACAATGAAGAAGATATTGGTCATAGTAGTTCTACAGCACCCGTGACGTGTTGGGGTCATCATAGTAAGGCATTTGGCTACACCATGATTTCACGTCCCAAAGGAATAGCTAGAAATGGTTTGAGATAGTAGAAGAGGCAAAAAGAGAAGGGCTTTCTAGGAAGTAAACTCTGAGACCAAGTTAAGAACAATAATGCGAAAGATAGGAATATTGAATTTGTGTATTTCGATATATATATATATATATATATATTAATGAAGAATACATCCGCCTATTTATATATGCTTTATTATATAACTATTTTAAGATAATATCTCAATCGGGATTGCACAATCAAAGGGAGATGTACGTGCAATATACGTGCCATATGCGTGCAATCTTAAGAGATACGAATAATTAACATATTATCAAAATATCTCTAACAATGGAAATTATCTTATATAAATCCCTAATTAGTTCTAACTGTATTAGTGGATTCTATATATTGCATAAAATATAAATATATCTTTCTCTATGTCAAACTTCATGTTTCTTGATGATCATCTACCTTTGCAAAGCTTAAAGGCTAGATGTGAAGGACATACCATTGGTGAGGAACTTTGAAGCCTTTGTTGCACTTGTGATGACATGGTAGCTTGCCCACTTGACCCTGTTTGTAGTCAATGACTCGGGCCCATGTTTGTATACTCTCCGTGGTACGGATCTTCAAATCCATGATCTTATAAGAGATATTAAGTTACTAAGATAAGCCTAGTGGCCTATGTATATTCTAACTAGCATATGATAATTTCATTTTTTTTGTCTTTTTTAGTATTAATCCTGAATAAAATGCACGAGATCCTAAATAACAAAATAATATAAACTCACCAACAACTACTGATTTGAAGGTAATAGATCCTCCACCAACAGTTTTGCTTCCGGTGATTATGGTCTTTCCAATGCCATAACCCAGGAACATAATGTTTCTCCAATTTTGATCTAACTTCAACTTTCTCCATGTACATAGTGGCCTTGATATAGATTATATGCCTTGCTATGCTAGATCGCTTCGATGCCGCTTTGCAAATTAGTTTCTCGAACCATCTTGGACCACCAAGATATCGGCCTTAGACTCCATGATTTCACATCCCAAAGGAATAGATAGAAATGGTTTGAGATAGTAGAAGAAGCAAAAAGAGAAGGATCATGAACTTTGGATAACAAAAGGGTTTTCTAGGAAGTAAACTCGAGACCAAGTTAAGAACAATAATGCGAAAGATAGGAATATTGAATTTGTGTATTTCGATACATATATTAATGAAGAATACATCTGCTTATTTATATATGCTTTATTAGATAACTATTTTAAGATAATATCTCAATCGGGATTGCACAATCAAAGGGAGATGTACGTGCAATATACGTGCCATATGCGTGCAATCTTGAGAGATACGAATAATTAACATAATTATCAAAATATCTCTAACAATGGAAATTATCTTATATAAATCCCTAATTTGTTCTAACTGTATTAGTGGATTCTATATATTGCATAAAATCTAAATATCATTTTTCTCTATGTCAAACTTTATGTTTCTTGATGATCGTCTACCTTTGCAAAGCTTAAAGGCTGGATGTGAAGGACATACCATTGGTGAGGAACTTTGAAGCCTTTGTTTCACTTGTGATGACATGGTAACTTGCCCACTTGACCCTATTTATAGTCAATGACTCGGGCCCATGTTCGTATACTCTCCATAGTACAGATCTTCAAATCCATGATCTTATAAGAGATATTAAGTTACTAAGATAAGCCTAGTGGCCTATGAATATTCTAACTAGCATATGATAATTTCATTTTTTTCTTTATTAGTATTAATCCTGAATAAAATGCACGGGATCCTAGATAACAAAATAATATAAACTCACCAACAACTAGTAATTTGAAGGTAATAGATCCTCTACCAACAGTTTTGTTTCCAGTGATTATGGTCTTTCCAATGCCATCACCCACGAACATAACATTTCTCCAATTTTGATCCAACTTCAACTTTCTTCATCTACATAGTGGCCTTGATATAGATTATATGCCTTGCTATGCCAGATCACTTCGATGCCGCTTTACAAATTAGTTTCTCGAACCATCTTGGACCACCAAGATATCAACGTTAGACTCCATGATTTCACGTCCCAAAGGAATAGCTAGAAATGGTTTGAGATAGTAGAAGAAGCAAAAAGAGAAGGATCATGAACTTTGCATAACAAAAGGGTTTTCTAGGAAAGGGTTTTCTAGGAAGTAAACTCTAAGACCAGGTTAAGAATAATAATGCGAAAGATAGGAATATTGAATTTGTGTATTTCGATACATATATTAATGAAGAATACATCCACTTATTTATATATGCTTTATTAGATAACTATTTTAAGATAATATCCCAATCGGGATTGCACAATCAAAGGGAGATGTACGTGCAATATACGTGCCATATGCGTGCAATCTTGAGAGATATGAATAAGTAACATAATTATCAAAACATCTCTAACAATGGAAATTATCTTATATAAATCCCTAATTAGTTCTAACTGTATTAGTGGATATATTGCATGAAATCTAAATATCATCTTTCTCTATGTCAAACTTCATGTTTACCGTCTACCTTTGCAAAGCTTAAAGGGTAGATGTGTAGGACATGCCATTGGTGAGTAACTTTGAAGCCTTTGTTGCACTTGTGATGACATGGTAACTTGCCCACTTGACCCTATTTGTAGTCAATGACTGGGGCCCGTGTTCGTATACTCTCCATAGTACGGATCTTCAAATCCATGATCTTATAAGGGATATTACGTTACTAAGATAAGCCTAGTGGCCTATGAATATTCTAACTGTCATATGATAATTCCATTTTTTTTCTTTTTTAGTATTAATCATGAATAAAATGCACGGGATCCTAGATAACAAAATAATATAAATTCACCAACAGCTACTGAATTGAAGGCAATAGATCCTCCACCCACACTTTTGTTTATGGTGATTATGGTCTTTCCAATGCCATCACGACCAATTGCTTTTGCCTATCTGTCATCTAGTCCTCTGATGATGTTTTCATGGTTTATTAATAACCTCAATGTCATTTCTTCTATCTATATACACACACATGCACACAACAAATTTCCCCATGGATAAATTCCCTTATTGGTTGACAAACTGGTGGGATCACATTGGTCCAATTATTGAAATATTATGTCCCATAGTAAAAAATAGCCTTAAACTTTTCCACAGTTAATTTCAACCCACACCTCATGAATTAAAATTCCCAATTCTCATGCATTTCTTTGTCAATTTTAGAGTTTTTTGGTTTTAGCCTGGGAATTTGATTACAACACTCCAACTAATCACTCACATATCACACATGTTTTTATAAGATACAAAACCAAATGTCGGGATAATTTCAAATTCACCAAACAAATTTCCTAAAAGTCAATTTTAAACTGACTAAACCTTCGAAACTCTCAAATTACCACCATCCCACACATCATTAAAAAAATGCTTTGTTCCTACAACAAAAATCTTTTCCTGCAACTCAACTTGCTATGGGTTTTAAACTACCAAAACCCAACCACCGGGGGATAGGTGGTTCGGAAGCATATTCCGTAATCCCGGCATTAGGAAATTACATTTGAACATGGGTGTCTTGGAGTCAAAGTATCAAGACATAAGTATGAACATTAGAATGGTTGATAACGACGATAGAGGTCAAAGTGAATTTTCCAAAATGATTTTAGTTTTCAGGGAAACTTGAGAAATAGTCTCTTGTTGGTGTGGACTTTGATATACCGATAGATATTGGCCTCATGGCTAAACTAGATCGCATATCAGATGCCAATATCCCAAATTAATTAGGAGGATTGGGTCACTTCAATAAGAAAGAGTACAAGGACCAGATTGAACAAAATTAAAATATAAGGACCAAATTTGGAATTGTCCTAAAGTGTAGGGACCATCTTGACATTGTCTCTCATTTTCTCAAATTGTAAATTGAAGTTTGTAATGATACAAATACTTTTCATCAATTAACTTTTTTAAGTGTTACAAATAGTGAAAAATGGAGGAAAAATCTGGTGTGGCAGTTTCTCACAAAACAAAGTGACACAAACTTATCGGGAGAACGGCATCATAAGTACTATAATTTTTATACAGCATTAACTTGAGTGCCATAATTTCTTCTTTTTTTATCACTTAAGTGTCATAATTTATCAAAAAAACTTTTACTTAGTGTCGTAATATTCTTTTTGTTTGCTAAAAAGATCAAGCAAAAATAAATGATGGGCAAAGAGCGGATTAGGGGGGGACCACTGGAAAAGCAAGATAGGACTAATTGTCTTTATCTTTCGAGCCTGCATTTGTGACGAACCTACCATTTTGACGTTTAATACGTACGGGCCGGTTTTGAGAACTGTGAATGAAAAACTTGTCTGAATAAACGTGTCCCATTTTCTTATCCTAATCATCGTCATATTATAGGCCTAAATTATAATGGCAATGCGTGCGTATCCACCGTCCTTTCGTGCTTGCCCATGCCCCACAATTAAAAACTTGATGTTATAGATGATTTAGCAAGAAATTTCATGCCTTGGGACATAACATTACGAGGTCCTATGGAAGATAATGTAACCCCTTTACCGGACTACCATGTCTTATAGTAAATTGTCATGTTGCTTTTCCTTTTGTTTTGGAGGTAAGATGGTGTCTCAGCCAATTTTTGCGGTATCCCAACTAACTGAACTTGCTAGGCGATCTTTAGGATGCATTCCCTTATATTGGCATAGTGTATTTGGGATCTTATACCTGGAATACTCTCAATAAAGCCTGAACTCAATACCATAAATAGTGACGGAACCACCGGGATTTAGGTTGAATACCGATGAAATATAGTTAAAAAAAAAAACATTTTGCACAAAAATATAGAACACATTTACATACATTAAAGCATAAATTAATCATTAATGAGTTAAAGAGCAAACATCCTTGATCTGAAATTTTGTAAACTTCACATATGAACTTTTTCTATAAGAACCTAAATAGGTATATGGACTGTTGCTTCCGGGGGAAAGGCGATAAACTTACGATTGATTACGTTTCACTATATATCTTACTAATGGGGGCGATGACTATGGCTTGCTCTGTGACTCTGTGGCAAACTCTTTTACTATCTAAGGCTGTCATCTTCCTTATCAAATCATCTTAATCCCAAAAGCTTTCAATAAAGTTACCCTTAATTAGAATATGCTCTCCTCTTGCTGTCCAAGATCCACGTGGCCCAAGTCCAGCCATGATGTGTGCCTCTTTGGAAAAGGGTCATTCGTTTATGCAACCTTAAGCAAGACCGACACGTAGGGTCAGTGTTGAATTTAGGAAGCAACAATGGAAAAGTTCCGCGCCAATCGCATTCGAGGATTTTGATTGATACGTCACAAGTTTCGCACGTCCCGTTCGTTTGAGTCCGTTCGCGTTCCTTGAAAGTTCCCCTTTTGTCTTTCTTTTTGCTTTCATCATGTTGCGGTCTGCGAGTGTTTACACCACCATTTCCAAGTGTGATTGCAAAGAACACGATGTGTCTAGGCAACAGCTTTGATGCTCTCACGATTCCATAGCTAAACCTCTCGCAGTTAATAATGACGAGAGGTTTCTTCAATTTTTTGAACTCCAATGCAAGGTAGATCTCATCGTACAAATTTGGCAAATATAACCGTGGTGAACACTCATGAATAATGCCTTCGTTGCGTTTCTTGTGGTAGAATAGTAATTTTTTCTAATAATGCATTTATACGAGTTTACATTACAGTTTCCATGGGATTATGAAAAATTTTCTGCCAAATATCTTTTAATTTTTTAATCTAAGTTAATCATGTCATTAAATTTATCGAGAGGATAAACCTCATGTTGTATTTATTATATCGACCTACTTTTCATTTTAATTTTCGGTGGGGTTCTTCCTCTTCGTCAAATGAGATCATAAGGCCTTAGGACCTCATTATTTACATTATATAATGAAAATTAGTCCAATCACAAGTATTTCCCTTATCCAAATCCATTGATTTTCCTTTGAACTTTCCCGAGGAATTAGCGAGGAATTAGGAGGGCCAACTTTGTATCACCTAGTGCCTGTGCATATATAGTAGGTGTTAGGGAATTCGTAATATGCTAAAAGAGAAATTACAATTATAATTTTCACTATATTCCACAACAAGGAAATTCACGCAAACTACTAAATAGGCGACATGTGCAAAATGCGACTCCTAATACAGAAGCAAATGACTATTAATGTCCTGGTTTGTTTTAATAAGACATACTCTTGAATGGATTTTGCTTAAGATGGTAAAATATTCAAATTCAAGAGCCTGAGAACCTCTCCTGTTAGCACTTTGGGGATCTCATGATGGCAGGAGACCTTTTGTGAAGGTCCATCCTTCGGTTTTGTACACTTCGATGGGGGTCGAGCAAACATTGCACTCGACAGGTCTGTTGACCATTTTATGATCTGGTGTGGAGTATTTATGAATTATGATAATGTTGAGGGGAGACAGCTATCCTTCTTGCCAATCCTCCATTGTTTCTTCTAAGCCAATTTTTATTTTTATTTTTATTTTTATTTTTTTTACTTATAAAAAAAGGACATGAAGTATCATCCACCTGGGTGGCGCTGTTGACGGCGAGCTTCTCCCCCTAACGCAAGGGGAGGAGTTCGATTCCCGGGCGTCGCAGGATGACTTACCCAGTGGCACGTGTGTGATGGTTAGCACATGTTACCCCCAGGGTTTACCCCTCATTACCCCGGGCCTTTCGGGCTGTCCGTATTGGTACGGTGCACAGGTTCCCTAGGTCACCAAAAAAAAGGACATGAACCAAACATTCGTGAATAAAACCATTATGATTTGCTCCGATGGCTACCATTCCTACATGAAAAAGGGGAGGTGGAGGATTTGAGTCCTCATATTCTCAGGGGAGTTGAGGTGGGGATGATTAGCTTCAAGTATGAGTTTTGATTCTCACACCCTATAAAGAGGTAGGATAAAAGTCTAAAAGTGAGTTGAGAGTTAGAATAAAACAGATAAAAAAAAAAAAAAAAATTGGTGAAAACGAGTGGATTTGCCTAGACAGCTTCGGCCTGTAGGCTGCCCGCCCAAACCCAGAAAGCCGGATCCATCGGTCAGTTAATGGGCTTTGTGTTGGGTAACAAAGTCAAATACCGGCCGGGCTCGAAAGCTCAAGCAAATACTTCTCAGTTTGTCACGCTGACTCTCTCTCTCTCTCTCTCTCTCTCTCCAGGAGCAGCTCTTTCCTCACTAGAGAACCCGCCGTTGCACCACCATGCCGGACCGCCGCCCGCCGCCTCTCATTCTCTCTTTGTCTCTCGTGAGGGATGACCGATGCCTGTCGCCTCCAGCATCTCACTCCGCCAGCCCGAGGATAACCACAGCGCGAGCGAGAGCTCTCCTTAGCCGCCCACACTTGCAGGTTGCTTTTAGCTTTTTTCTGTTCTTTGCCCCCGAAATTTCGATTCTTTTGAAATTGCAGATGTTGGTTTGCTGCTTTGCTATTAGAAAGACAATTTTTTTTTTTTTTCATGCGAAGGAATCTGTGACGGGTTTCGCATAGAAAGGTGGATGCCTGTGACCACCTTGGGCTTCGCATGTTTTGTTGTCCCACTTTTGGTCGGGGCTAACTTTTGAGCTCTTCATTGCTGATGGAACGAAGGGATGACATTGCGTCGGTGATTGCGGTTCTGGCACCGTCGAATGGTTAATTTGAACCGTCTGGTGTATCTGAACTTGATCGTGTGGCATCACATGGTGGCAACTTCTCGCCCAGCTACAGGGTTCATTAAACTTCACAGAGCAGAGCTCCAACGTCTGCAGATTTCAAACAGAGTCGCAACACGAGCCAAGGAACATGTTGGATCATACCGTGACAAATCGAGTTGACATTGAAAGGTATGCACTCCGCCCGCAGATACATTGTTTCGGAAAGTACGGTCGCAGTTGGAAGTCCGGGTCTAGCGACTAGTCAGATCTTGATTTGTTTTTTTGTTGATTTCTTTCTGATCGATGCAGCAACGACGATCAGCGGCCACAGAACCAACGGGAACAGCAGCAGGGATGGCTTGACTCAGCCGGAAGGTTCCACGTTGTGTTTGGTCTACTGAAACTGCTGATAATCACGCTTATCTCTGAAGTCATTTATCTAATATCATTGATTGAGGTAACCAGGCCCACGAGCCCGAATCAGGTCTACTGGTACTTGTACATCGGTTTCAGGACTCTTGGCCTCGAGCTGCTTCTCTAGACAGACCCTTTTCTGCTCACATGGCTGGTTATCAATTTGTGCTTCCTAATGTTTGCTTTGGCATCATCTGGTCTGCTCAAGTGAGGCTCCGACTGGTTTCTACAGCTTATTCATCCATTCAACAACGTGCCATTAAGTTCAGCTTGATTTTTAAAGCGCCTAGAATTCCCTGTATTTGTGTGTATGAATTTGCTGTGTATGTCATTGGTAATGCTTCTGAATTAGAGAAAAGACTGAGAGAATCTAATCTCATACATTTCTGTTTTTGGTGATGCTCACCTACAAATACCATTCACCATACATTACATTAAATTATACTGGCTTTTTGTTCGCCCCTTTCTTTCTTCTACTATTTCCAGGGATCGAATCCAACTATTCAAGACCCTATAAACATCTCAATCCCCCACTCTCAACATGCTCATTTGTTATACTCGTGTTTGCAACTTTTCGTAAATTTGCATTAGCAATAGAACATCATTTTTCTTATGAATTTTCATGTTGGCACTGAATTGCAGCTCACATCAGTCGACATCTTAGACTTTTGCCACTTTTATTCACCAAGTTGCACCTTTCATAGTTCCGAACTTCCCCAATCCTCCAAAAAGATCCCAACTGAAAAAAATCCTCACCATCATAACCGAGTTGCGGCTGCCACTACTGCCTGATGCAACCGCTGGTGATGACTGATGACCAAGCCCCCTTGCTCCCCACCCCCCAAGTTCCAACGGCCATGAAGGAGTTGTCGCCTCCAACTCAGATGAGATGGCTCTACTAGAAGAGGTGGAGCTCGACATAGCATCGAGCTTTGCCACCAGCGGCGATCTGAGGTCGTGCATAGTGGGTGACCAAGAGGTTGCACTAGGACGGTACTGAGGTTTTGCATGGTAGGCAGGAGAGAGAGAGAGAGAGAGAGAGAGAGAGAGAGAGAGAGGGCGAGAGAGGTGGCAACCGAGTGCAATGACGAAGCCCGACGAAAAAAGAGGTGGCTCGTGGTGGTCGGACAACGTTCGACAACGGCAAGTGATGCTGGGTGGAAGAATTTAGGTTGTGCTTGATGTTTTTTCGAAGTGCTTTCTTAGAAAAACAGAGAAGGCAGTGCTAGAGAAGAGGGTATTTGGAGTTCTCTTTTTCTTTTTTATGAGGACACAGCTAGAATGGCATTTACTTTTTGTGGTTTGCTTAATCAAGATTTTGCAGCTAACATACTTTGACCTTTTCTTAATTCGAATTGCCTAAAACTTTCGCAATACGAAAAGGGAAAATTACCAAAAAAGTCCTAAACCTATTGTAATTGTGCTAATTCAGTCCTAAACTTAGTTTTTTGATCAATTGAGTCCTAAACCTTTTACAATTATTCTTGATCAGTCCATCCGGCCAAAAATGGCCGGCTGGCGCTAACGTGGCAGCCGGTCGGCGCTGGTGACATTTTTTTAATAATATTTTTGAGGTATTTTATTAATTTTTTTTTTTATCTTTTTATCTTTTTTTTTCCCCTCTCCCTCCTTCCTCTTCCTCTCCTCCTTCTTCCCTTGGTTCCGACGACCGGCCAAAGGGGAGGGCTGGCCGGTTGCCGGACTGAGGCGGCCTGCGGGGCAGCCCTCCCCATCGCCGGGTCTGATGAGGCAAGGCCCGCCTGATCTGGCAAGGGGGGCTCGCCGATGCGTCTAGCAAGGCCCTCCTCGTCGGATTTGGCGAGGGCTCACCTCGCCCGGGGACCGAGAGGGGAGCCCTCGCCGATCCATCGAGGAGGGCCTTGCGAGGACGCGATCCGCGACTACCGTGCCAAGATCGAGGCCGAGCTCTCCAAGATCTCGCAACGGCATCCTCGGCCTCCTCGACTCCGGCCTCATCCCCGTCGGCTTCGTCGGCAACTCCAAGGTCTTCTTCCTCTAGATCGGTTCCGGACCATTGGCAAGCCCCCCTCGCTGGTCCGGTGAGGGCTCGCCTCACCTGGCGACCACGAGGCCAGCCCTCGCCAGATCCGGCGAGGGCTCACCCTGCCGTCGCTGGGCACGCGCCGACTAGCGAGGCAAGCCCTTGCTAGATCGGTCGGGGCTCACCTCGCTGCACCCGGCGACAGCGAGGTCTCCCTTACCAAATCGGCAAGGGCTCGCCCCGCCGGCCACCTCAATTCGGCGATCGGCCAGCCCTCCCCTCTGGCGGTCGCCGAAACCAAGGGAAGAAGGAGGAGAGGAGGAGGAAGGAGGGAGAGGTGAAAAAAAAAAAAAGGAAAAAAGATAAAAAAATTAATAAAATATATTTTTTTTAAATATATTATTAAAAAAAATGTCGCCGGCCGCCACGTCAAACACCGGCCAGCCATTTTTGGTCGATGAATTGATCGGGAATAGTTGTAAAAAGTTTAGGACTCAATTGGTCAAAAATAAGTTTAAGACTCGAATTGACACATTGCAATAGATTTAGGATTTTTTTGATAATTTTCCCTGTAATTGTTGACATGTAAATTAACATACACAATTTTTCATAATTTTTTGAAATTTAGATAATATATAAATCAGTTTTTTGCTTTGTCTTACTGGCCAACGTTTACAAGCCCAGTTAGATGATTAAAATTATTGCAATGTGTAGCTTCGAGTCGATATATGAGTTAAGGTATCACGTCATGTAGGATTGGACTTTTTTTTTCTTTGGATTTTAACGTATAAACGGATAAATGTACACTTTGTTCTTTCTTATCTTTTTTAATGCAATTGATTCATTGAACTCTTAATTTGTGTGATTGCATCCTCCAACTCATTTTATTTATTTGATTAGATAGAATCTCAATGATATTTATATGATTAATAGGACAGAAATATCTCAACTTTTTGAATGACTTAGAGAAATCCCAAACTTCTACTTAAGGAATTACAACACCCATCAGTTTTCTGTCCATGCAAATCGAAGAACACGCTCAACATCATAGATCCGCAATGCTATTTTTCAATTGAGGCCCAAAAAAGAAACTTGATTCAAGAAATCCAACTCTTTCAATTTAGGGGTAGACAAATCTTGATTCAAAAGGCCAACGAACGTCGTTGTTTCGCTCGCACGGACGAAAGTTTTAGGTACGGATGTTTTTGTCCATTAATAAGGGAAAGTTTTGTTCCCTCATAAAGTGGTTTTTCTCTGGAGGTTGCGTTTTGAGGCAAACCTACCCATCTTGACTTTTAATACGTACGGGTCGCTTTCGAGAACCGCGAATAGAAAATTTGTCCGACCAAACGCGTTCCATTTTCTTCTCCTGATCATCATATCATAGTCGTAGATGGTAAAAGCAACACTCGCATGTTTCCAAAACTTTAATGCCTTGAGACATTACAGTACGAGGCCTTGCGGAAGATAATGTAACCCTTTTACCACCGGGCTAGCAAGTCAAGTGGGGAAATTGCCATGTTCCTTTCCCTTTCGTATTAATGATAAGATGGGGCCCAGGCCAATTTTTGCTGCATCTCAACTAGTTCACTTTCCAGAGCAGTCTTAAGGGTGCACTCCCCCATATCGGCTTGGTCTGTTTGGGATTTTACTCTTGAAACACTGTCAACAAGGCTTGAACACAAGACCATAACTAGTGACAAAGCCGTGATCTAGGTTGAATAACAACAATATATGGTCAAAAAACATTAGGCGCGAAAATATAGAATGAATTCACATACACCAAAGTGTATTTAGTCATTAATAAGTTAAAAAGTAAAAATCCTCAATCTAAAATTTTGTAAACTTGGTGTATGAATTTTTTTCTACGTGAACCTAAATAAGTATTTGGACAAGAAAATATTTTGCTCTTGATGATTGTTTTTTTTTGGTGACCGGAACCCCGTCACAGTGGCGTGGCGGGGCAAACCCGGGGTGACGCTAGCGGAGGACCCACCACCCCGACGTCACGCTTAAGATCCCGTGCGGCAGCGGGATTCGAACTCCTCCCCTCTACGCAGCGGTCATGGGAGCCTTATCCAACTGGGCCACCGCAGGCGGTGGTTGCTCTTGATGATTGTTGTTGATATATATTTTCCAAAATTAAGTCTAACTAGAATTTTTTCACTAAAATATTCAATTAATGATGGCTTTCATCCATATATATGTAATACCTCTTATGAATAGAAAATTTTATATAGATTCCCATAAGCAGAAAGCCATGTGTGTACTGTCAGTGAAAAATCATCAACTCTTCCAAGAAAAAAATATCCAAGAAGAAAAAGATAACAGGATACAATACGCAATACACATAATGTAAGATCAAAGAGAAATTGATGTTAAATAATTACTTCACTACGACATGAAAAATGCAATTTGATTTCATTGTTTGAACTGCATCATGTAAAGGCTTTCTAGTTCATTTTCAAATTTTAACCAAACATTGTAAAGTACTATCATTTTCTTGAAAAAATGACTTCCTATTTCTTGAATTGTCACATTTTTTCTGCAAAACAAATAGAGTATCATTTAAAAAAAAAAAGGTTATAAAAATTGTCCATTAGATTTGTATTGCATGGAAATGTTTTGACAATATAATTTAAAAAAAAAACCATAAGAAACAAATTTTCTTAAATTTGGTTAAATATAAAGGTATAGTACCAATATGGGTCGGGTATAGGTCAAAACATTTTATTATAAATAAATGGATTATAAACATATTAATGAGTCAATTTGAAGTCGGACCATATATGATCCGACCTGACTTATCCACATGATAGGTCTAATGGCCAAGGCCTTGTTCTTGACGAGCCTATGATTAACGTGGAGGTCTTCGCTGGAGGCTACGGGGACTTTGAAGCTGCGATTGTGAGGGTTGGCCATGTCTGACGAGTCCATAGGGTGGGTGTGCTCCTTTGATAACGAGATGAAGATTAGGACTTCGCTCCGTACGCGAAGACCTAATCTCCATGTCGCATAGACTTTCTATGCTCTAAAGCATACGCATAGACTTTCTATGCTCCAAAGCATACGGAGCGAAGTCCTAATCTCCATGTCGCTATCAAAGGAAAATCGTTTATAATCCGTCATCTCATATTCCACGAAGATCTATGCTCTGAAGCATACGGAACGAAGTCCTAATCTCCACGTCGCTATCAAAGGAAAATCGTTTATAATTCTTCGTCTCCTATTCCACCCGTTTCGTGAAGTATTCTCGTGAGTGTATATATGTTAGGGCCTTTGCACTTCGAAACCAGCTCAAGCTCTCTCATCTTCCTCTTTTGTCATCCACAAGACGCGGAGACGGAGTTCATTGCCCTCCACAGCGCAGAAGAACTCCAACATACTGCAGATTTCTAGCAGAAGCAGCACAACGCAAAACCCAAGGAACATGGCGGATCCTGCCGTAACATTTTAAGTCGAAATTGAAAGGTGCGCACTTCACTCGCGAATACTTCGTTTTGGAAACTTCCATCACAGTCGAAAGGGTGGGCCGAGCAACTCGTCCATTCCTTAATCCATTTTTGATCGATTTGTTTCCGATTTAATGTAGGGACAATGATCAGCGGCCGCAGAACCAACAGCAACAGGGATTGCCTGACTCTACTAGAAAGTTCCACATCGTGTTCGGTTTGCTAAAGCTGCTGACAATCGCCCATTTCCAATCAATGTACATCATCTATGAAGTCATTTATCTAATATCATTAGTCGAGGTGACCGAACCCTCGAGCCCGAATCGGATCTATTGGTACTTATACGTCATTTTTGGGACCCTCGGCTTCGAGTTGCTTCTTTGGACAAATATTTCTCTAGTCACGTGGTTGGTCACTAATTTTTGCTTACTAATGTTCAGCCGTTTGACGACATGCCACTTTCGGAAGTTCGGTTCAATTTTGAAGCGGCTTGAATCCTACAGTATTTGTGTGTATCAATTAACTGTGTTTGTCATTTGTGATGCTTCTGATTCAGGGAATTGACTAAAGAGGACTTTTTAGGATGCGTTTGTTTGTGTTTTTGTTTAAAAATTGTTCCAGGAACAGAAATAGAAAAAGTGTTTTGTTCCAGGAACAATTTTTGAACAAAAAAACACGTTTGGTAAAATTTGTATAATTTTTTTATTTCTTTTATTTTTTTCTTATTTTTCCTTTTTTCTTTTTCCTTTTTCTTTTTTTCTTGTTTTGGCCGGTCGCCGGTCGCCGGCCATGGCCGAGGCCGGCGACCGGCCAAAACAAAAATGAAAGAAAATAAGAAGAAAAATAAGAAAGTGTTTCAGAAATAAGAAACACAAAATTTGTGTTTCTTGTTTCTGTTTCTTTTTTGTTCCTGGGAACAAAAGAACAAAAAAACAGAAAAATTGTTCAAAAACACAAAAAAGAAACACAACCAAACGCAGCCTTACTATTCTAATAGTGTTCTGTATAAGTGTGTATCAGTTTTTTTTTTTTTTTTTGGTTGAAGTGTCTCAGTTTATTGTCGTATGTCTTTTGTATGTGATTTATGTATAAATACCATTCACTAAGCATTTTATTTAATTCCAGTGGCTCTTTTGTGTTTTTTCGCCCCTTTCTTCTACTATTTCTAGGAATTAAATCCAACTATTCAAGACCCTATAAACATCTCAATCCCCCAATGTTCGTTTGTTACACCCTACGTTTGTAACTTCTGTGAACTTGCATTAACAATAGAACGTCATTTTTCTAAGTAAAAAAGTCTGTACTTTTTGCGGTTGTTGGATATATTTTTTTTTCCATCAAGTAAAAGTCCGTACTTTTTGCGGTTGTTCAAAAAATGGAGACATTCTCATCCTACGATTTTATTATTTTGATAGCAAACTCACTTATATTTCAACGGGAGAAAGGATGGAGGGACTAATCTATTCGTTTTCTATAAGGTGAGGGGTTCGATTTTCGAAATTTAATGTTGAGTAGCTTTTTCTTTTTTCTCTTCTTTTGGCTCACAAAAGAATATCAAACAATATAGATCCTCTTCAACGTTCCAAACAAGCGGGTTCCGTTTTCTTCTCCTAATCATCATATTATAGTCGCAAATTGCAATCTTAACAAGCAAATGTTTTCGTCGAATTCTGTAACGTGTGCAAATCTAAAGTTAAGATCGACGTATGTGGGGGGGCAGCGTTGAATTTAGGAAGCGACAATGGGAAAGTTTCTGCGCCGATGGCCCACGAGGATTTTGATCGATGCGTCACCACAGGTTTCGTACGTTCCCTTCCTCGAAACTTCCCTTTTCTTCCTCCTTTGCTTTTATGAAGTTGCGGTTCGCGATACTTTACATGTATTTAGAGAAAGAAATCCAAAGGTTTTCCATATTACGTTCGAGAGCTATCATTCTTATCTTATGGATTTACATCTTCGTCATTATAGCGGATAATTGCAATTCATTTTAACTAAATTATTATAGATTTGTTGAATATCTATGCCAATTTAGTCAATGCTAAAGATTTGTAAAAATTACTAAAAGAATCTTAAACCTATTGTAATTATATTAATTCAATCCATTCACCCAAATTTGGCCGGCTAGGTCTGACAAGAACAAGTTTCAATAATATTTTAATATTTCTTTTATTTTTTTTAATTATTTTTTCTTTCTTTGTTTTTTTCCTCTTCCTTTTGTTCTAGTTGATGAGGTCAACCTCAACAGGGGTGAGCAACCTCACCCAACCATTGGCGAGGTGAGGCGATGCCAGGCAAGGTCAACGTCGCCAACCCTTGTCTGACCAACTAGATGAAGAAGGAATAGGAAAAAATTAAAGAGAGAAAAATAAAAATTTTGCAAAAAAATATTAATATATTAGTGAAAATTATCTACGTCAGCGCCGGCTGTTCCATGTCAATGCCGACTAGCTAAATTTAGCCGGATAAATTGAATTGACATAAATGCAAAATGTTTAAAACTCAATTGACTAAAAAAAGGTTTATAACTGAATTAATAAAATTGCAATAAGTTATGAAATTTTTGTTAAAATTCCCCTAAAGATTTTGAGGGAATTTTATGTAGAAAAAGAGACCTAAGTTTGAAACTAAAGTTGAGATTACATTCCGCTATATATGCTCATAGTGTGTATATGAAAAAAAAAAAATACAGGCTGGGTGTGGTGACCGTCTCTTGCTCCCCGACTCCGTGGCTAACCATAAAAAGGGGATAAGTATACTAATGGTGCCATAAGTTGTGTACGGCGCTAACTTTGGTGCCAAAATTTTTGCCGGATCACTTAAGTGCCAAATCAGAGAAAAAATGATCATTTTGGTGCCATCGGCGAGAAATTTCGGCCAAAATGATTACGTGGCTTTATATTTTAAAAAAAAATCGATAAACCCTTTAAACAACGTCATTTTTTGTCCTACTTAAGAAAACATCGTCGTTTTGCTGTCCTATGTGGATGGCTTAGGAAAAACGATGCCGTATAGCTCATTTGTGATTGAAATTATGATTATTTTTTTTGCATCCTCGCCGACCTAGCTTGCTCGGCCACCGTCACTTGGCCACCGTGCTCGGCCACCATCGCTCAGCCATCGTGCTCGGTCACCATTGCTCGGCCAAGAAGTGATGGGAAAATAGGAGGTGAGGGCGGAGGAGGAGGAGGAAGAAAGGGGGGGGGGTTGAAGGTGCAGAGAGAGAGAGAAGACGAGGAGTGCGAGGGAAACAAGGAGGGCGTAGATGGAGATGGTGGATTGGGCTCTGTTCAGAGAGTGGCTGGTGCTGGTGATGTTCTTCGGGGAAGAAGATGCTGCCGCCATGGCTTCTCTCTCTTTGCTGGTGTTGTTCTTCGGGGAAGAAGACGACACCGCCATGGCTTCTCTCTCTCTCTCTCTCTCTGCTGGTGTTGTTCTTCGAGGAAGAAGACGATGCCACCATGGCTTCTTTCTCTCCGCTGGTGTTGTTCTTTGGGGAAAAAGACAACACCGCCATGGCCTCTCTCTCTCTCTCTCTCTCTCTCTCTCTCTCTCTCTCTCTCTCTCTCTCTCTCGATCTCTCTCTCTCTCTCGATTTGGGGATTTAGGGTTTCGACTTGGGGTTTAAGACGCCAAACGACATCATTTGGTGGTTTACATGCTGACTGGACTCTCTAATGAGCCACATCAGTATAAGAAATTAATAAAAAAAGGCCACGTTGGATTTCCGGCCGATCAGATCGGCGTTAGCACCAAAGCGAGCATTTTTCAAATTTTTCGGCACCTAAGTGATGCGACGGAAACTTTTGGCACCAAAGTGAGCGCCGTACAACTTATGGCACCATTAGTGTACTTATCCCCCATAAAAAGAGTGAACAAACTCTTTTACCATCTAAGGTTATCACAATCCCCTATCAACTCATCTAATCCCAAAAGTCTTTAATAAAAGCAATACTTAATTAGCATATGCAACAATACTCTTCCCCAGTACATCAACCAAAATTTAAAGTCTTGAAGTGTCTAAGTGAACCAGTTCTTATAAACTATTTCACCTCGATTCTGGGATATTAAGTTACTAAGATAAGCCTAGTGGCCTATAAATATTCTAACTGGCATATGATAATTTCATTTTTTTTATTCTTTTTTTAGTATTAATCATGAATAAAATGCATGAGATCCTAGATAACAAAATAATATAAACTCACCAATAGTTACTGAATTGAAGGTAATAGATCCTCCACCAACACTTTTGTTTATGATGATTATGGTCTTTCCAATGCCATCACTCATGAACATAATGTTTCTCCAATTTTGATCCAACTTTAACATTCTCCATGTACATAGTGGCCTTGATATAGATTATATGTCTTGTTGTGCTAGATCGCTTCGATGTCGCTTTGCAAATTAGTTTCTTGAACCATCTTGGACCACCAAGATATCGGCCTTAGACGCGATGATTTCATGTCCCAAAGGAATAGCTAGAAATGGTTTGAAATAGTAGAAAAGGCAACGAGAGAAGAATCATGAACTTTGGATAACAAAAGGGTTTTCTAGGAAGTAAACTCTGAGACCAAGTTAAGAACAATAATGCGAAAGATAGGAATATTGAATTTGTGTATTTCGATATATATATATATATATATTAATGAAGAATACATCCGCCTATTTATATATACTTTATTAGATAACTATTTTAAGATAATATCTCAATCAGGATTGCACAATCAAAGGGAGATGTACGTGCAATATACGTGTCATATGCGTGCAATCTTGAGAGATACGAATAATTAACATAATTATCAAAATATCTCTAACAATGGAAATTATCTTATATAAATCCC
Organism: Eucalyptus decipiens; assembly: GCA_014182575.1. Lineage (NCBI taxonomy): Eukaryota > Viridiplantae > Streptophyta > Magnoliopsida > Myrtales > Myrtaceae > Eucalyptus > Eucalyptus decipiens. Next base: position 21,772,614 of record CM024613.1, read on the forward strand.
TAATTAGTTCTAACAGTATTAGTTGATTCTATATACTACATAAAATCTAAATATCATCTTTCTCTATGTCAAACTTTATGTTTCTTGATGATCATCTACCTTTGCAAAGCTTAAAGGCTAGATGTGTAGGGCATGCCATTGGTGAGGAACTTTGAAGCCTTTGTTGCACTTCTGATGACATGGTAACTTGCCCACTTGACCTTATTTGTAGTCAATGACTCGGGCCTGTGTTTGTATACTCTCCATAGTACGGATCTTCAAATCCATGATCTTATAAGGGATATTAAGTTACTAAGATAAGCCTAGTGGCCTATGAATATTCTAACTGGCATATGATAATTTCATTTTTTTTCTTTTTTAGTATTAATCCTGAATAAAATGCACGGGATCCTAGATAACAAAATAATATAAACTCGCCAACAACTACTGAATTGAAGGTAATAGATCCTCCACCGACACTTTTTGTTTCTGGTGATTATGGTCTTTCCAATGCCATCACCCATGAACATAATATTTCTCCAATTTTGATCCAACGTCAACATTCTCCATGTACATAGTGGCCTTGATATAGATTATATGCCTTGCTGTGCCAGATCACTTTGATGCCGCTTTACAAATTAGTTTCTCGAACCATCTTGGACCACCAAGATATTGACCTTAGACGCAATGATTTCACGTCCCAAAGGAATAGCTAGAAATGGTTTGAGATAGTAGAAGAGGCAACAAGAGAAGGATCATGAACTTTGGATAAAAAAAGGGTTTTCTAGGAAGTAAACTTTGAGACCAAGTTAAGAACAATAATGAGAAAGATAGGAATATTGAATTTGTGTTTTTTGATATATATATATATATATATATATATATATATATATATATTAATGAAGAATACATTTGCCTATTTACATATGCTTTATTAGATAACTATTTTAAGATAATATCTCAATAAGGATTGCACAATCAAAGGGAGATTACATGCAATATACGTGCCATATGCATGTAATATACGTGCCATATCCGTGCAATCTTGAGAGATACAAATAATTAACATAATTATCAAAATATCTCTAACAATGGAAATTGTCTTATATAAATCCCTAATTGTTCTAACTGTATTAGTGGATTATGTATACTACATAAAATCTAAATATCATCTTTCTCTATGTCAAACTTTATGCTTCTTGACGATTGACGATTGTCTACATTTGCAAAGCTTAAAGGCTAGATGTGTAGGACATGCCATTGGTGAGGAACTTTGAAGCTTTTGTTGCGGGGTAAGTACACTATCGGTGCCAAAAGTTGTGTACGACGCTCACTTTGGTGTTAAAAGTTTCTATCGAATCACTTAAGTGCCAAATCGAAGGAAAAATTATTACTTTAGTGTCACCAGCGAGAAATTCCGACCAAAATGATTACATGACTTTTATATTGAAAAAAAAAATCGACATGGCTTTTAAACGACGTCATTTTCCGTTCTCCTCAAGAAAACAACGTTGTTTTGTCATCATATGTGGATAGCCTCACAAAAACTATGTCACACAGCTCATATGGGGATTGAAATTAGGGTTTTTTTGTTCGATCCTCGCCCAACGCCGACCTAGCTCGCTTGGCCGTCGTTGCTCGGCCACCGTCGCTCAGCCTCTGTCGTAGTTGCTCGACTAGGTGAGTGAGGAGAGGCTGAGGTTGTTTCTTGGGCAAGAAGTAATGGGAAGAATAGGAGGCGAGGGCGAAGGAGGAGGAAAAGGAAGAAGGGGGGGTCAAAGGTGGAGAGAGCAAAGATGAGGAGGGTGAGGGAAACAAGAAGGGCGTAGATGGAGATGGTGAATTGGGCTCTGCTCGCGGAGAGGCTGAAGTGGGTCTTTCTGAAGGGGGAAGGAGAAGGAGGAGGAGAGAAGGAGGAAGAGAAGAGCTTGGGCTTGTCGACAATGTTGAACGAACCAGAGGTGGAGTTGTGCTAGTGCTGGTGTCGACGCCAGTGTTGGTGTCATTGCTGGTTGGTGTTGGTGTTGTTCTTAGGGGAAGAAGACAACAGGTAAGCACATGACATGCCTTCTCTCTCTCTCTCTCTCTCTCTCTCTCTCTCTCTCAATTTAGGGATTTAGGATTTTGACTTGGGGAAAAGACACCAAATGGCGTCATTTTGTTCTTACATGCTGACTGTAGTCTCCGGCGAGCCACATCAACTTCAAAAATTAATAAAAAAAGTGCCACGTTGAATTTCCGGTCAATCAGATCGACTTTGGCACTAAAATGATCGTTTTTCAAACTTTTTGGCACTTAAGTTATCCAAAATAAACTTTTGACACCAAAGTGAGCGATGTACATGACTTTTGGCACTAATAGTATACTTAACCCCCTTTGTTGCACTTGTGATGACATGATAACTTGCCCACTTGACCCTATTTGTAGTCAATGACTCGGGCCCGTGTTCGTATACTCTCCATAGTACGGATCTTCAAATCCATGATCTTATAAGGGATAGTAAGTTACTAAGATAAGCCTAGTGGCCTATGAATATTCTAACTAGCATATGATAATTTCATTTTTTTTTCTTTTTTGGTATTAATCCTGAATAAAATGCACGAGATCCTAGATAACATAATATAAACTCACCAACAGCTACTGAATTGAAGTTAATAGATCCTCCACCAACACTTTTGTTTATGGTGATTATGGTCTTTCCAATGCCATCACCCACTTGACCCTATGAAATACGATTATCATTATATCAAATAGGAATTTGTTAGATTCCTCAATGTAATTGCTTATAAGTTTATTGTAACTTGCCCCCAATATATCAATTTTGGTTTAAAGCCCCATGACAACTCAAACTAATTTCCATGTCACCCCTAACATCAACACCGATTACATTGTAACCTGAAAATCAATCACATGATGTCATGTGATCCATCGGTAGGGAGGACTTGAGGACAAAATTGTCCTTCCCGGGCAAGAATTATATTTTGCCTCTGCCACTGCTGCTCTCAATGGCCATGCCATCACGACCAACTGCTTTTCCTTCTATGTCATCTAGTCCTTTGATGATGTTTTCATGGTTTATTAATAACCCCAATGTCATTTCTTCTATCTATACACACACACACACACACACACACACACACACACATGCACAAAACAAATTTCCCCATGGATAAATTACCTTATTGGTTGACAAACTGGTGGGATCACATTGATCCAATTATTGAAATATTATGTCCCATAGTCAAAAATAACCTTAAACTTTTCCACAGTCAATTTCAACCCACTCCTCATGAATTAAAATTCCCAAGTCTCATGCATTTCTTTGTCAATTTTAGAGCTTTTTGGTTTTAGCCTTGGAATTTGATTACGATACTCCAACTAATCACTCACATGTCACACATGTTTTTATAAGATACAAAACCAAATGTCGGGATAATTTCAAATTCACCAAACAAATTTCTTAAAAGTCAATTTTAAACTGACTAAACCTTCAAAACTCTCAAATTACCACCATCCCACACATTATTAAAAAAAATACTTTGTTCCTTCAACAAAAATATTTTCCTACAACTCAACTTGCTATGGGTTTTAAGCTACCAAAACTCAACCGCCGGGGGATAGGTGGTTCGGAAGCATATTCCATAATCCCGGCATTAGGAAATTACATTCGAACATGGGTGTCTTGGAGTCAAGGTATCGAGACATGAGTATGAATATTAGAATGGCTGATAACGACGATAGAGGTCAAAGTGAATTTTCCAAAATGATTTTACTTTTCAGGGAAACTTGAGAAATAGTCTCTTGTTGGTGTGGACTTTGATATACCAATAGATATTGGCCTCATGGCTGAACTAGATCGCATATCAGATGCCAATATCCCAAATTAATTAGGAGGATTGGGTCACTTCAACAAGAAAGAGTACAAGGACCACATTGAACAAAATTCAAATATAAGGACCAAATTTGGAATCGTCCTGAAGTGTAGGGACCATCTTGACATTGTCTCTCATTTTCTCAAATTGGAAATTGAAGTTTGTAATAATACAAATACTTTTCATCAATTAGCTTTTTTAAGTGTTATAATTAGTGAAAAATGGAGGAAAAATCTGGTGTGGCAGTTTCTCACAAAACAAAGTGACACAAACTTATCGGAAGAACGGCATCATAAGTACTATAATTTTTATACAGCGTTAACTTGAGTGCCATAATTTCTTCTTTTTTTTATCACTTAAAGTGTCATAATTTATTGAAAAAACTTTTACTTAGTGTCGTAATATTCTTTTTGTTTGCTAAAAAAATCAAGCAAAAATAAATGATGGGTAAAGAGCATATTAGGGGGACCGCTGGAAAGGCAAGATAGGACTAATTGTCTTTATCTTTCGAGCCTACATTTGTGACAAATCTACCATTTTGACGTTTAATACGTATGGGCCGGTTTTGAGAACCGTGAATGAAAAACTTGTCCGAATAAACGTGTCCTATTTTCTTATCCTAATCATCATCATATTATAGGCCCAAATTGTAATGGCAGTGCGTGCGTATCCACCGTCCTTTTGTGCTTGCCCATGCTCCACAACTAAAAACATGATGTTATAGATGATTTAGCAAAAAGTTTTATGCCTTGGGACATAACATTACGAGGTCCTATGGAAGATAATATAACCCCTTTACCGGACTACCATGTCTTATAGTAAATTGTCATGTTGCTTTTCCTTTTGTTTTGGAGGTAAGATGGTGTCTCAGCCAATTTTTGTGGTATCTCAACTAGCTCACCTTGCTAGGCGATCTTTAGATGCATTCCCCCATATTGGCATAGTGTATTTGGGATCTTATACCGAATACTCTCAATAAAGCCTAAACTCAATACCATAAATAGTGATGGAACCACCACGATTTAGGTTGGATACTGATGAAATATAGTTAAAAAAATATTTTGCACAAAAATATAGAACAGATTTACATGCATTAAAACATATATTAATCATTAATGAGTTAAAGAGCAAACATCCTTGATCTGAAATTTTGTAAACTTCGCATATGAACTTTTTCGATAAGAACCTAAATAGGTATATGGACTGTTGCTTCCGGGGGGGAAGGCAATAAACTTATGATTAATTACGTTTCACTATATATCTTACTAATGGGGGTGATGACTATCACTTGCTCTGTGACCGTGGCAAACTCTTTTACTATCTAAGGCTGTCATCTTCCTTATCAAATCATCTTAATCCCAAAAGTTTACAATAAAGCTACCCTTAATTAGAATATGCAGCCATACTCTTCCTTATTACATCAACCAAATTTTTATGTATTGAATGCCAAGTGAACCACTTCTTGCAAACGATTCCTCGAGACGTCCCATGCTCTCCTCTTGCTGTCCAAGATCCACGTGGCCCAAGTCCAGCCATGATGTGTGCCTCTTTGGAAAAGGGTCATTAGTTTATGCAATCTTAAGCAAGACCGACACGTAGGGTCAGTGTTGAATTTAGGAAGCAACAATGGAAAAGTTCCGCGCCAATCGCACTCTAGGATTTTGATTGATACGTCACAAGTTTCGCACGTCCCATTCGTTTTTTTTTTTTTTTTTTGGTAAAGACGTCCCATTCGTTTTAGTTCGTTCACGTTCCTCGAAAGTTCCCCTTTTGTCTTTTCTTCTTGCTTTCATAATGTTGCGGTCTGCGAGTGTTTACACCACCATTTCCAAGTGCAATTGCAAAGAACACGATGTGTTTAGGCAACAGCTTTGATGCTCTCACGGTTCCATAGCTAAACCTCTCGTAGTTAATAATGACGAGAGGTTTCTTCAATTTTTTGAACTCCAGTGCAATGTAGATCTCTCATCGTACAAATTTGGCAAATATAACCGTGGTGAACACTCGTGAATAATGCCTTCGTTGCGTTTCTTGTGGTAGAATAGTAATTTTTTCTAATAATGCATTTATACGAGTTTACATTACAGTTTCCATGGGATCATGAAAACTTTTCTGCCAAATATCTTTCAATTTTTTAATATAAGTTAATCATGTCATTAAATTTTTCGAGAGGATAAACCTCATGTTGAATTTATTATATCGAGCTACTTTTCATTTTAATTTTCAGTGGGGTTCTTCCTCTTCGCCGAATGAGATCATAAGGCCTTAGGACCTTATTATTTACATTATACAATGAAAATTAGCCCAATCACAAGTATTTCCCTTATTCAAATCCATTGATTTTCCTTTGAACTTTCACGAGGAATTAGCGGGGAATTAGGACGGCCAACTTTGTATCACCTATTACCTATGCATATATAGTAGGTTTTAGGGAATTAATAATATTCTAGAAGAAAAATTACAATTATAATTTTCACTATATTCTGCAATAAGGAAATTCGCACAAACTATTAAATAGGTGGCATGTGCAAATCACGATTCATAATACGGGAAGCAAATGACTATCAATGTCCTGGCTTGATCGGATAAGACATACTCTTGAATGGATATTGCTTAAGATGGTAAAAGATTAAAAATCTAGGAGCCTGAGAACCTCTCCTGTCAGCACTTTGGGGGTCTCATGATGGCGGGATGACCGATCTCAAGAGACCTTTTGTGAAGGTCGATCCTTTGGTTTTGTGCACTTCGATGGAGGTTGAGCAAACATCGCACTCAACTGGCTCATCGACCATTCTGTAATTTGGTGTGGAGTATTTATGAATTATGATGATGTTGAGGGGAGGCAGCTACACTTCTTGCCAATCCTCCATTCTTTCTTCTAAGTGAATTTTTTCTTTTTTATAAAGAAGGACATGAAGCAAATGTTCGTGAAAAGAGAAATTAGTAGGGTTTGCCCTAATAATCACCTTTCTCATATGAAAAGGGGAATATTAGGAATTTGAATATTCATCTTCTCATAAAAGTTGAGGTGAAGATTATTAGCTTTAGAGGTGGGTTTTGACTCCCACACCCTACAAAAAAGTCTAGAGTATATTGGGAGTTAGAGTAAAACTGACCCAAAAAAAAAAAAAAAAAAAAAACTTTTGTGAAAACGAGTGGGTTTGCGCAGACGGCTTGGGCCCGTAGGCTGCCCGCCCAAACTCGAAAAGCCGGATCCATCGTTCAGTTAATGGGCTTTGTCTTGGGTAACGAAGTCAAATACAGGCCGGGCCGAAAGCTCAGGGAAATACCGCCAGCCCAAGGATAACCACATCGCGAGCGCGAGAGCTCTCCTCAACCGCCCACACTCGCAGGTTACTTTTTTTTTTTTTTTTTTTGGTGACCCGGGAACCCCGCCGCCCGGCAGCTCTCGGAGGGCAAACCGGGGTGACGCTAGCGGAGGACCCACCTCCGACGTCATCGCTTAAGATCCGTGCGGCCAGCGGGATTCGAACTCCTCCCCAACGCGAGTCATGGGCAAGAGCCTTATCCCTCTGCCGCCCACACTCGCAGGTTACTTTTAGCTCTCTTTTTTTTTTTTTTTTGTTTTTGCCCCTGAAATTTTGATTCTTTTGAAATTGCAGATGTTAGGTTGCTGCTTTGCCATTAGAAATACATTTCTTTTTTTCGTATGAAGGAATTCTGTGCTGGATTTCGCATAAATAGATCGATGGATGCCTGCATCCACCCTGGGCTTCGCATGTTTTGTTGCCCCACTGTTGGTCGGGGCTAACTTTTGAGCTCTTCACTGCTGATGGAACGAAGGGATGACACATTGCGTCGGTGATTGCGGTTCTGGCACCGTCGAATGGCTAATTCGAACCGTCTGGTGTATCAAACTTGATTGTGTTGGCATCACATGGTGGCAACTTCTCGCCCAGCTACAGAGTTCATTAAGCTTCACAGAGCAGAGCAACGACGTCTGCAGATTTCAAACAGAGTCGCAACACAAAAGCCAAGGAACATGTTGGATCATACCGTGACAATTCCAGTTGACATTGAAAGGTATGCACTCCGCCCCCAGGTACATTGTTTTGGAAACTGCCGTCACAGTTGGAAGTCCGGGTTGAGCAACTAGTCCGATCTTGATTTATTTTTTTGTTGATTTCTTTCTGATTCAATGCAGCAACAACGATCAGCAGCCACAGAAGCAACGCCAACAGCAACAGGGACGGCGACTCGGCTGGAAAGCTCCATGCTGTGTTCGGTCTACTGAAACTGCTGATAATCAAGCATTTCCACTCGCTATACATCATCTACAAAGTCATTTACCTAATATCATTGATCGAGGTGACCAGACCTACAAGCCAGAATCGGCTCTACTGGTACTTGCACATTGTTTTCAGGACTCTTGGCCTCGAGCTACTTCTCTGGACAAACCTTTCTGTATTCACATGGCTGGTTATCAATCTGTGCTTGCTAATGTTTGCTTTGGCATCATTTGGTCTGCTTGCACAAGGTTCCGACCAGTTTCTACAGCTTATTCAGCCATTCGACGGCATGCTATTTTTGGAAGTGCAGCTTGATTTTTGCAGCGCCCAGAATCCTCTGTATTTGTGTGTATGAATTTTCTGTGTATGTCCTCTGCACTGCTTTTGATTTAGAAACAAGATAAAAGAATGTAATCATATACATGTTCTGCAGTTGGTGATGCTCACCTACATATACCATTCACCAGACTATCATTAAATTGCACTGGCTTTTTCTTCGCCCCTTTCTTTCTTCTACTATTTCTAGGGATCAAATCCAACTATTCAAGACCCTATAAAAATCTCAATCCCCCACTCTCAATGTGCTCATTTGTTATACTCGTGTTTGAAACTTTTCGTAAATTTGCATTAGCAGTAGAACATCATTTTTCTTATGAATTTTCATGTTGGCACTGAATTACAGCTCACGTCAATCGACATCTTAGACTTACCGAAATTGCCACTTTTATTCACCAAGTTGCACCTTTCATAGTTCTAAACTTCCCCAATCCTCCAAAAAGATCCCAACTGAAAAAAATCCTCACCATCATAACCGAGTTGCGGCTGCCACTACTGCCTGATGCAACCGCTGGTGATGACCAAGCTCCCTTGCTCCGCACCCCCCAAGTTCCAACGGCCATGAAGGAGTTGTCGCCTCCAACTCAGATGAGCTGGCTCTACTAGAAGAGTTGGAGCTCGACATAGCATCGAGCTTTGCCACCAGTGGCGATCTGAGGTCGCGCATAGTGGGTGACCAAGAGGTTGCACTAGGACGGTACTGAGGTTTTGCATGGTAGGCAGGAGAGAGAGAGAGAGGGAGAGAGAGGTGGCAACCGAGTGCAGTGACGAAGCCCGACGAAAAAAGAGGTGGCTCGTGGTGGTCGGACAACGTTCGACAACGGCAAGTGATGCTGGGTGGAAGAGTTTAGGTTGAGCTTGATGTTTTTTCGAAGTGCTCTCTTAGAAAAAACAGAGAAGGCGGTGCGAGAGAAGAGGGTATTTGGAGTTCTCTTTTTCTGAGGACACAGCTAGAATGGCATTTACTTTTTATGGTTTGCTTAATCAAGATTGCAGCTAACATACTTTGACCTTTTCTTAATTCGAATTGCCTAAAACTTTCGCAATATATAATTGTTGACATGTAAACTAACATACACAATTTTTCATAATTTTTTGAAATTTAAATAATATATAAATCAGTTTTTTGATGCAATCGATTCATTGAACTCTTAATTTGTGTGATTGCATCTTCCAATTCATTTTATTTATTTGATTAGATAGAATCTCTATGATATTTATATGATTAATAGGACAGAACTATCGAGAAATTCAAAATTTCTACTTTAGGAAATACAAGATTCATTAGTTTTCTATTCATGCAAATCGAAGAAACGCTCAACATCATAGATCCACAATGCTATTTTTCAATTCAGGCCCAAAAAAGAAACTCGATTCAAGAAATCCAACTCTTTCGATTTAGGGGTAGACAAATCCTTGATTCTAAAGGCCAACGAACGTCGTTGTTTCGCTCGCACGGACGAAAGTTTTATGTACGGGTGTTTTTGTCCATTAATAAGGGAAAGTTTTGTTCCCTCATGAAGTGGTCTTCTCTGGAGGTTGCGTTTTGAGGCAAACCTACCCATCTTGACTTTTAATACGTACGGGTCGCTTTCGAGAACTCGAATAGAAAACTTGTCCGACTAAACGCGTTCCATTTTCTTCTCCTGATCATCATATCATAGTCGTAGATGGTAAAAGTAACAATCACATGTTTCTTTTTTAATTCTGCAAATGCGTGCATATCACCTTCCCCCAATTAGAAACTCGATGTTTTGGATGAGATTTCCAAAACTTTCATGCCTTGAGACATTATAGTACGAGGCGTTGCGGAAGATAATGTAACCCTTTTACCACCTGGCTAGCAAGTCAAGTGGGGAAATTGCCATGTTCCTTTTCCTTTCGTATTAGAGATAAGATGGGGCCCAGGCCAATTTTGGATGCATCTCAACTAGTTCACTTTCCAGAGCGATCTTAAGGATGCACTCCCCACGTTGGCCTGGTCCGTTTGGAATTTTACTCTTGAAACACCTTCAACAAAGCTTGAACACAAGACCATAACTAGTGACAAAGCCGGGATCTAGGTTGAATAACAACAAAATAGAGTCAAAAAAACATTTGGCGCGAAAATATACAATGAATTCACATACACCAAAGTGTATTTAGTCATTGATAAGTTAAAAAGTAAAAATCCTCAATCTAAAATTTCGTAAACTCTGTGTATGAATTTTTTCTATATGAACCTAAATAAGTATTTGGACAAGTTGTTAATATATATTTCCAAAATGAAGTCTAACTAGAATTTTTTCACTAAAATATTCAATTAATGATGGCTTTCATCCATATATATGTAATACCTCTTATGAATAGAAAATTTTATATAGATTCCCATAAGCAGAAAGCCGTGTGTGTACTGTCAGTGAAAAATCATCAACTCTTCCAAGAAAAAAAAAATCCATGAAGAAAAAGATAACAGGATACAATCCGCAATACACATAATGTAAGATCAAAGAGAAATTGATGTTAAATAATTACTTCACTACACATGAAAAATGCAATTCGATTTCATTATTTAAACTGCATCATTTAAAGGCTTTCTAGTTCATTTTCAAATTTTAACCAAACATTGTAAAGTACTATCATTTTCTTGAAAAAATGACTTCCTATTTCTAGAATTGTCACATTTTCTGCAAAACAAATAGAGTATTTTTTTTTAAATGTTATAAAAATTGTCCATTAAATTTGTATTGCATGGAAATATTTTGATAATATAATTTTTTAAAAAAATCATAAGAAATAATTTTTCTTAAATTTAGTTAAATAAATGGATTATAAACGGATTAATATTATAGATAAATTGATTTAAATGAATTCGGACCATTTATGATCTAACCTGACTCATCCACATGACAGGTCTAACGGTGGCCAAGGCCTCGTTCTTGACAGGCCTGTGATTAACGTGGAGGTCTTCGCCGGAGGCTACGGGGACTTTGGAGCTGCGATTGTGAGGGTTGGCCATGTCTGACGAGTCCATGTGGTGGGTGTGCTCCCTTTGATAGCGACGTGCAGAATAGGACTTGGTGCCGGTATGTTATACCGTCACCAAGTCCTATTCTGCACGCCGGTATGAAATCATACCGGCACCAAGTCCTATTCTGCACGTCGCTATCAAAGGAAAATCGTTTATAATTCGTGGTCTCCAGTATGAGCATGCACATCGCTATCAAAGGAAAATCGTTTATAATTCGTGGTCTCCTATCTATGCTCTAAAGCATACAGGGTAAAGTCCTAATCTCCACGTCGCTCTAAAAGGAAAATCGTTTATAATTCGTCATCTCCTATTCCACGAAGATCTATGCTCTAAAGCATACGGAACAAAGTCCTAATTCGCATGTCGGTATCAAAGGAAAATCGTTTATAATTCGTCGTCTCCTATTCCACGGGTATCGTGAAGTATTCTCATGTGTGTGTATATGTTAAGGCCTTCGCACTTCGAAACCAGCTCAAGCTCTCTCATCTTCCTCTTTTGTCATCCACAAGACGCGGAGACGGAGTTCATTGCCCTCCACAGCGCAGAAGAACTCCCACATACTGCAGATTTCTAGCAGAAGCACAACGCAAAACCCAAGGAACATGGCGGATCCTGCCGTAACATTTCAAGTCGAAATTGAAAGGTGCGCACTTCACTCGCGAATACTTCGCTTCGGAAACTTCCATCACAGTCGAAAGGGTGGGCCGAGCAACTCGTCCATTCCTTAATCCGTTTTTGATTGATTTGTTTCCGATTTAATGTAGGGACGATGATCAGCGGGCGCAGAACCAACATCAACATGGATTGCCCGACTCGGCTAGAAAGTTCCACATCGTGTTCGGTTTGCTAAAGCTGCTGACAATCGCCCATTTCCAATCACTATACATCATCTGTGAAGTCATTTATCTAATATCATTAGTCGAGGTGATTGGACCCTCGAGTCCGAATCGGATCTATTGGTACTTATACGACCCTTGGCTTCGAGTTGCTTCTCTGGACGAATATTTCTCTAGTCACGTGGTTGGTCATCAATTTTTGCTTACTAATGTTTGCTCTGGCATCCTCTGGTCTGCTCATGCGGGGCTTCAACCGGTTTCTACTACTTGTTCAGCCATTGGACGACATGCCACTTTCGGAAGTTCGGTTCGATTTTGAAGCGGCTTGAATCCTATTGTATTTGTGTGTACCTATTTTTTTTTTTTGTCAGTCCTACTCTAATCCTATTCTACACTCACTCGCAGACTTGTGCCCTGCCTCCTGTAGGGCGTGGGAGTTGCAACCAACTCTCGAAACTTACGCATCCCTACCCCCATCCCCCCCCTGAGAAGGTGGGGATTTGAACCCCTCACCTCCCTCTTCCATGTTGAAAGGGTGGCCACTGTGTGTGTACCTATTTACTGTGTGTGTCATTTGTGATGCTTCTGATTCAGGGAATTGACTAAAGAGGACTTTTTATTCTTCTAATAGTGTTCTGTATAAGCGTGTATCAGTTTTTTTCTTTTTTTTCGGTCGAAGTGTCTTAGTTTATTGTCGTATGTCTTTTGTATGTGATTTATCTATAAATACCAGTCACTAAGCATTTTATTTAATTCCATTGGCTCTTTTTTTTTATTTTTTGCCCCTTTTTTCTACTATTTCTAGGCATTAATTCCAACTATTCAAGACCCAATAAACATCTCAATCCCCCAATGTTTGTTTGTTACACCCCATGTTTGCAACTTCTGTGAACTTGCATTAACAATAGAACGTCATTTTTCTAAGGATAAACATAAAAATAAAAAATAAAAATCATTCTCACCTTTTATCCCGTCACCACTTTACCTCCACTATTTTGGAAGTTTTTGTTTTTTGCATCCTGAATTTTCATATTGGACACTAAATTACACCTCAAATCAGGTGACATCATAGACTTACTTACCAATATTGCCACTTTTCTCGGCCTATCAAAATCATGTAGATAACATATTTTGATTTCTTAAAAATTCCTGAGACTTTCATAATATAAAATATGGACACATAAATTAACATACAATTTTTTCATAAATCTTTTAAAAATTAAATAGTATATAAATTAACATTTTACCTTTTCTTATTCGCAAACAAAGAAACCCAATTAAATAGTTAAATTGCTGTAATGTGTTTTTTGTGTCGATATAGAAGTAAAGGGTATCGTGTCATATAATGTTGGATTCTTCCCTTTGTATTTTGGCTTATAAATGGATCACATGCAATATTGTCAGCCTGCGATAAAAGAATTGTAAAGTTTCACTCATGTGGACGGAAATTTTAGAGATGGATATATTTTTTTTCCATCAAGTAAAAGTCTGTACTTTTTGCGGTTGTTCAAAAATGGAGACATTCTCATCCTATGATTTTATTATTTTGATAGCAAACTCACTTTTATTTCAACGGGAGAAAGGATGGAGTGACTAATCTATTCATTTTATACGAGTTGACGGATTCGATTTTCGAAATTTAATATTGAGTAGCTTTATCTTTTTTTCTTCTTTTGGCTCACAAAAGAAAATCAAACAATATAGATCATCTTCAACGTTTCAGACAAGCGGGTTCCGTTTTCTTCTCCTAATCATCATATTATAGTCGCAAATTGCAATCTTAACAAACATATGTATTCATCGAATTCTCTAATGTGTGCATATCATTGTCGTTTTATATTTGCCCATCCTCCCAATTAATATAACTACTTTATCATCAAGTGATCATGTCACTTCGTCATATGATAAATTTATTTCATATATATTAATTTATAATTTTACGTGATATTAATCTGGTCATGGATCTCGATTCCGATTCATACCTTTCACGGTCCAAGATCCGCGTGGCCCAACTTCAGGTCACTCCATTGCCATCGTCGTCGAGCGTACTAGGATGCTTGCCTCTTTGGAAAAAAAGTATTCCTTAATTATACAAATTCAAAGTTGAGACCGACGTGTGTGGGGGGCAGCGTTGTTGAATTTAGGAAGCAACAATGGGAAAGTTTCTGCGCGGATGGCCCACGAGAATTTTGATCGATGCGTCACCAGTCACCACAGGTTTCATACGTTCCCTTCCTCGAAACTTCCCCTTTTCTATTCATTTTATGAAGTTGCGGTTGGCGATACTTCACATGTATTACAATTTTTTTTCTTTTATCTTTCCTTTTCTTTTTCCCTCTTCCTCGCCAATGGTCGGCCATAGTAATGGTTGATGACTAGCCATTGGTGAGGGATGAGCTCGTTGGCCTATGGTGAGCCTTGAGCTCCCCAACCTTAGTCAAGCTTGAGCTTGCCGAGCACTAACGAGGCTCGAGCCTCAACGATATGGCAATACTCAAGTTCACCAACCTCAAGCAAGTTTGAGCTCGTCAATCTAGTGAGGCCTACCTCAACGATCTGGCAAGACTCAAGCTCGCCCGAAGCCAATGAGGCTCGGTTTGAGCTTGCTTGTGACCTGTCACTGATTGGCAACCGACTAAAGAAGAAAGAAAATAAAAATTTGATCTTTTAAAAAAAGAAAAAAATCAAAAGTAAAAATAAAATTATTAAAAGAATTGCATAGATGAAAATCAAATCATATTTACCATACCAAACAATGGAAAATGTTTTCTAGTTTATTTTCAAATTTTAACCAAACACCATAAGACATTATCATTATCTTGAAAATGACTTTCTGTAAAATACTTTTTAGAAATGTCAAATTTTCCGCAAAACAAATCGAGCATCAATTTTTTTTTTTAAATTTATAAAAATTATCCACTAAATTTGTATTGTATGAAGTCTATGGACATGTTTTAAAGATATAATTTGGTTTAAATGTAAAATTATTTTAATAATATGTGTTGAGTCGGTATAGATCGAAAAATTTATATTAAGAATAAATGGGTTATAAGTGAATTAATAAATAGGTTATAAGTGGGTTAATGGATCATGGTCTAATTCGACTCATCAGTTGATAGGTCTACGGTGGCCCGGTGGGCAAGGTCTTGTTCTTGACAGGCCTGTGGTTGACGCGGAGGCCTTCGCCAGAGACTACAGGGACTTCGAAGCTGCAATTGTGAGCGTTGGCCGTGTCTGACGTGTTCATGAATTCCTCCGCACCCTTTGCCCTTGTTTTTATGGAACGATTCTTCTTTGATGCTGCGTTCGATAGCTACGTGAAACCGGTGGATAGGAGAAGACGAAATATATGTTTTTATGGAACGATTCTTCTTTGATGCTGCGTTCGATAGCTACGTGATACTTCACGTAGCTATCGAGTGAAATACTTCACGTAGCTATCGAACGCAGCATCAAAGAAGAATCGTTCCATAAAAACATATATTTCGTCTTCTCCTATCCACCGGTTTCATGAAGTATATATAAGGTCTTCTCACTTCGAAACCAGCTCAAGCTCTCTCATCTTCCTCTTTTGTCATCCACAAGACGCGGAGACAGAGTTCATTGCCCTCCACAGCGCAGAAGAACTTTAACATACTGCAGATTTCTAGCAGAAGCACGACGCAAAACCCAAGGAACATGGCGGATCCTGCCGTAACATTTCAAGTCGAAATTGAAAGGTGCGCACTTCACTCGCGAATACTTCGCTTCAGAAACTTCCATCACAGTCGAAAGGGTGGGCCGAGCAACTCGTCCATTCCTTAATCCGTTTTTGATCGATTTGTTTCCGATTTAATGTAGGGACGATGATCAGTGGGCGCAGAACCAACATCAACAGGGATTGCCCGACTCGGCTAGAAAGTTCCACATCGTGTTCGGTTTGCTAAAGCTGCTGACAATTGCTCATTTCCAATCACTGTACATCATCTGTGAAGTCATTTATCTAATATCATTAGTCGAGGTGATTGGACCCTCGAGCCCGAATCAGATCTACTGGTACTTATACGTTGTTTTCGGGACCCTTGGCTTCGAGTTGCTTCTCTGAACGAATCTTTCTCTAGTCACATGGTTGGTCATCAATTTTTGCTTACTAATGTTTGCTCTGGCATCCTCCGGTTTGCTCATGCGGGGCTTCAACTGGTTTCGACTGCTTGTTCAGCCGTTGGACAACATGCCACTTTCGCAAGTTCAGTTCGATTTTTGAAGCAGCTTGAATCCTATTGTATTTGTGTGTACCTATTTACTGTGTGTGTCATTTGTGATGCTTCTGATTCAGGGAATTGACTAAAGAGGACTTTTTATTCTTCTAATAGTGTTTTGTATAAGCGAGTATCAGTTTTTCTCTTTTTTTCGGTCGAAGTGTCTCAGTTTATTGTCGTATGTCTTTTGTATGTGATTTATCTATAAATACCATTCACTAAGCATTTTATTTAATTCCATTGGCTCTTTTTTTATTTTTTCCCCTTTTTTCTACTATTTCTAGGCATTAATTCCAACTATTCAAGACCCAATAAACATCTCAATCCCCCAATGTTTGTTTGTTACACCCCATGTTTGTAACTTCTGTGAACTTGCATTAACAATAGAACGTCATTTTTCTAAGGATAAACATAAAATATATATATATATAAAATAAAATAAAAAAACCCTTCTCACCTTTTATCCCGTCACCACTTTACCTCCTCTATTTTGGAAGTTTTTGTTTTTTGCATCCTGAATTTTCATATTGGACACTTAATTACACCTCAAATCAGGTGACATCATAGACTTACTTACCAATATCGCCACTTTTCTCGTTCTATCAAAATCATGTAGATAACATATTTTGATTTCTTAAAAATTCCTGAGACTTTCATAATATATAATATTGACACATAAATTAACATACAATTTTTTCATAAATCTGTTAAAAATTAAATAGTATATAAATTAACATTTTTCTTTTGCTTATTCGCAAACAAAGAAACCCAATTAAATAGTTAAATTGCTGTAATGTGTTTTTGTGTTGATATACAAGTCAAGGGTATCGTGTCATATAGTGTTGGATTCTTCCCTTTGTATTTTGGCTTATAAACGGATCACATGCAATATTGTCAGCCTGCGATGAAAAAATCGCAAAGTTTCACTCGTGTGGACGGAAATTTTAGAGATGGATATATATATTTTTTTCCATCAAGTAAAAGTATGTACTTTTTGCGGTTGTTCAAAAAATGGAGACATTCTCATCCTATGATTTTATTATTTTGATAGCAAACTCACTTTTATTTCAACGGGAGAAAGGATGGAGTGACTAATCTATTCGTTTTATAAGAGTTGATGGATTCGATTTTCGAAATTTAATGTTGAGTAGCTTTATCTTTTTTTCTTCTTTTGGCTCACAAAAGAAAATCAAACAATATAAATCATCTTCAACATTTCAGACAAGCGGGTTCCGTTTTCTTCTCCTAATCATCATATTATAGTCGCCAATTGCAATCTTAACAAGCATATGTTTTTTTGACCAAAAAAAAAAAAAAACAAGCATATGTATTCATCGAATTCTCTAATGTGTGCATATCGTCGTTTTATATTTGCCCATGCTCCCAATTAATATAACCACTTTATCATCAAGTGATCATGTCACTTCATCATATGATAAATTTATTTATTTAATTTATAATTTTATGTGATATTAATCCGGTCATGGATCTCGATTCCAATTCATACCTTTCACGGTCCAAGATCCGCGTGGCCCAACTTTTTTTTTTTTTTTTGTGGTCAAAATAGTACGTGCTATTAACGGTTAAGGAAAAGTCTTACATAACATAGATGGATAAAAATCTGCACATAAAATATTCCATAGAGGAAGCGGGGGTGAATTCAACCAATTTAGAGGGAGATTATGTACTCGATGATTCTGTGCAAGCCAATCTGCTGCTGCATTTGCTTCGCGTGGGCAATGGATCACCGTGATGTTGTTGCTTTGAGTTAGTGCACTTCTGCAACGCTGCACAATTACATTTAGGTTCCACGAAAGATCGGCCCGGCCCACTACCATTTCTACCACCGCCCAACTTCAGGTCACTCCATCGCCATCGTCGTCGAGCGTACTAGGATGCTTGCCTCTTTGGAAAAAAAGTACTCCTTAATTATACAAATTCAAAGTTGAGACCGACGTGTGTGGGGGGCAGCGTTGTTGAATTTAGGAAGCAACAATGGGAAAGTTTCTGCGCGCAGGCCCACGAGAATTTTGATCGATGCGTCACCAGTCACCACAGGTTTCGTACGTTCCCTTCCTCGAAACTTCCCCTTTTCTTCCTCCTTTGCTTTTATGAAGTTGCGGTTGGCGATACTTTACATGTTTTTAGAAAAAGAAATCCAAAGGTTTTCCATATTACGTTCGAGAGATATCATTCTTATCTTATGGATTTACATCTTCGTCATTATAGCGGATAATTGCAATTCATTTTAACTAAATTATTATAGATTTGTTGAAGATCTATGCCAATTTAGTCGTTTCTAAAGATTTGTAAAAATTACTAAAAGAATCTTAAACCTATTATAATTATTTTAATTCAGTTCATCCGCCCTTGATTTGGCCAGCTAGCTCGACAAGAATAATTTTCAATAATATTTTAATATTTCTTTGATTTTTTAAATTATTTTTTTCCTCTTCCTTTTTCTTCTAGTCGACGAGGTCAACCTCGTCAGGGGTGAGCAACCTCACCCAACCATTGGTGAGGTGAGGCGAGGCGATGCCGGACAAGGTCAATGTTGCCGGCTTTTGCTTAATCAAAATGAATTACGATCAAAGTAAAGTAAAGAGAATGGGAGAGAAGATTAAAATTATAGTGGTTCGGCTTATCCTAAGCCTACGTCCACTTTTTCGCACCGACGCACCGATGTTGTATTTTGTTAATTTTGGATTCCACTATAAACAAAAGAGATGTTACAGCACAGTTCTTCCTTGATTCCACAGTGTAGATTTTCTATCACACTTCCTCAAGGTTTCTCACAAGTATAAACTCTCTTTTGAGTACAAGTTTTTTTGCTCAAATGAATTGACTAAACAACAAGAGGCTTCAGACTTTGGAATTCTTCTATCTCGTACTTTCTTGAACAGCTTAGAACGTCTTCTTTTATACTCTTTTATGCCATCATACCCGTTGGCATTTTCCAAATGAATTCCTCCAATCTATCCGTTGGACGGAATCAATTAAGAAGATTATTCGAGCTATTAAAGGAACATGTCGATAGCCCATCAATCATGTTCGCCCATACAATCAGGATCTCGGTTTCTATAAGTAGAACCTTCCACAAATATTTCGCCAATCATCGGATCCTTGACCATCGAATCAATCTCGATCAATTTAAAGGGATTCCGATAAGTCATATCCAGCCAAGAGATCTTCTCCAGTCGATAAGGTCATATCCTTAATAAAACATCCAGTTCTGGATACCCTTCCTTCAACGGATTAGAACTGCCAATGAGGATAGACTTTGAACCTTGAGTCTGGCTGTCCGGAGGTCTTCAGACTTTAAACATCAGAGTCTGCAAGCCTTCAGACCAGACCGATGGAAACGATTTGTCAGCTTCAAAACATTTCAAGAAGATTTCTCCAACACTATGCAGCAGCTAGGAGCTTTTAAGGCACTGGGTCCCGGTGGGTTTCATGGCATCTTCTATAGAGAGCACTGGCCAGCAATCTCCAACAACATCCATCAAGCAATACAGCTTTTCTTTACCCCTAGCCATCTAGATCCTGCACTCAACCGAACACTCATTACATTAATACCCAAAATCCCACACCCAGAAAAACTAGAGCAATATCGCCCCATCAGCCTTTGTAATTTTCTTTACAAGATAACCTCCAAAGTGCTGACAAACAGGTTAAAACCAATTTTACCTTACATCATCGCAGAGGAATAGAGTGCTTTTGTGGGAGGCAGGCAAATTCAAGATAATATACAGATAGTTCAGGAGGTGCTACACAGATTACGAACCAACAATAGGAAAAAGAAGTTTCAAGCTGTTTTAAAACTGGACATGCAGAAAGCGTATGACCACATTGAATGGGATTTCCTTAAAGCTTGTCTAACTAAACTGGGATTCTGTGACCTATGGGTTCAATGGATCATGCAGTGTGTGACCACAGTAACATTTAGCATAAATTTTAATGGGGAGCCCTTACCTTTCTTTAAACCCACCCGCGGCTTATGCCAAGGTGACCCACTCTCACCTTATCTCTTTATCATTGTGGCCAATGTGCTGTCTATCCTGATGAAGAAAGCTATTTAGGAGGGTTCACTTATAGGAATCAAATTGAACAACAGCTATCCTACTCTGTCCCATCTACTTTTTGCTGACGACTCGATCTTCTTCCTGCATGGCACAATTGTAGAATGTCAAAATTTGGCTGCCATCTTAAATCAATACTGCTTCGCTTCAGGTCAGGCCATTAACCTCAACAAATTAGGCATTTATTTTAGTAAAGGTTGTCCTATAGTTCTAAAGAGAAACATGGCAACAACTCTCAGAGTTCCAGAAATCACAAAGACAGGGAAATATTTAGGTATACCTTCAGACTGGGGCCATTCCAAGAAAGACATGTTCGCATGGATCTTAGCTCGAGTCAATTCCAAACTGGACAGTTGGAAGGAAAAATTATTATCAAAAGCAGGTAAGGAAATTCTCCTGAAAGCAGTAATACAAGCTATCCCTCAATATGCTATGTCTATATTCAAAATATCTATATCGATTTGCAAAGCAATTGAGAGGAAGGTAGCATCCTTTTGGTGGAAGAGCAATGAGAAAAAGGCTGGAATTCATTGGAAGAAGTGGGATTTGCTGAAAACCAAGAAGAGTGAAGGGGGTTTGGGTTTCAAAGATCTACAAATCTTCAACACAGCTATGCTAGCAAAGCAGATGTGGCGCATCATTCAAAATCCAGGCTCTCTGTTAACTAAAGTGCTAAAAGGGCTGTATTACTCACACTGTGACATCTGTAAAGCTGGAAGAGGTTCATGTCCCTCTTGGGGCTGGCAGAGCATCATCAAGGCTAGGGACTCCATAGCTCCTCAGGTCATGTACAAGATTGGCAATGGAAAGAACACAATAATTAGAACAGATCGATGGCTAAAAAGTGGCCCCATAGGAGGCCCAGCAACAAATCAAGACCCAGCCAAAGTTGCAGATCTAATAAACCAAGACACAGGAACATGGAATGAAACTCTCTTACGTTCTATGTTTGATGAAAGATGGGTTAAGGAAATTTTAGCCACAACCATCAGATTACCTGATGAAAAAGATAAACTGGTATGGATGCATACAAAATCAGGCGATTATTCAATTAAAAGTGGCTACTTTATATTCAGGGAAGCCTCAATCAGATCACAGGAAATACAAGCAACCTCGCCATACCAAGTTAACCCCAACCTCTGGAAATATATTTGGCAGTCCACAACCCCACCCAAAATCAAACTTTTCCTCTAGAACGCATGCAATAATGCCCTAGCTACCATGGAGAATTTACATCACTGAAAAATTGTACCTTCCCCTCTATGCCCCCTCTGTAAGCAGGAAGCAGAAACCCTCGAACATACGCTCCTTCTTTGTCCATGGACAGCCCAGGTTTGGAACTCGGCTCCCCTGCATATACAGATCTCCAGATTTGGCCTAACTCGGCTTGAAGACTGGATCTGTAGCATCCAACAAAATCCAGCCACCGACAGCAAATTTGATCACATAGCGGTGTTGATGTGGAGCATCTGGAAAGAGCGAAATTAGTATATTTTCAATCATCAAACCCCAAAGCAGCAATCCACAATTGCTAGAGCAGAGGCGTTAACAGAGAGCTACAGAGCCATAAACAGTAAATCTAAACGCAAGAAGGAGACAGAAAACTCATATGGAAAATGGTATCCACCCCCTCCAGGCACGCTACGAATCGATATAGATGCATCCTTTGCTCCCAATCCGGTAGAGGACCTAACATCCACCGATGCGAGAGACCCTCCTCGACACAGAGCCACCATCGCTTGCGTCTGTCGAGATCACCGAGGCCATTTGGTGGATGGTTTCGCGAAGCCAGTCAACTCTGCTTCGGCTTCTCAGGCAGAGGCGATAGCCATGGACGAAACCCTAGCATTCATCGAGAACCAAAGCTTTCTCTCTCCACAAGTACACTCTGACTGCCTCTCTCTTGTGCACATGTTAAAGTCTTCCACTGAACTCAGTTGGGAAGTGCAAGCGATCGTGAGCCGGGCCAAAGTTAAACTCGCCCGTCTTCTGGGCCTCTCCCTGGCCCACTGCAGCCGAAGCTCAAATCGCCTCGCGGATTGGACAGCTAAGGCGTGTCGAACCAATACTTTATCCCCTAACTGGATATCCAACCCCCCTACTTTATTTGATCTTTTATGCACTGATGTTCATGGTGTAATATTTCCTGATATGGAATAGTAAATCATGTGATGCTGTTTGCTGATCAAAAAAAAAAAAAAAAAAAACGACTCATAGAAATCACAAACTTCTACTTAAGGAATTATGACACCCATCGGTTTTCTATTCATGCAAATTGAAGAAGATGCTCAACATCATAGATCCGCAATGCTATTTTTCAATTCGGGCCCAAAAATGAAACTTGATTCAGGAAATCTAACTCTTTCAATTAAGGGGTAGACAAATCCTTGATTCAAAGGACTAACGAACGACGTTGTTTCTTCGCTCGCATGTACGAAAGTTTTAGGCACGGGTGTTTTTGTCCATTAATAAGCGAAAGTTTTGTTCCCTCATAAAGTGGCCATCTTTAAAGGTTGCGTTTGAGGCAAACCTACCCATCTTGAGTCTTAATACGTACGGGTCGCTTTCGAGAACCGCGAATAGAAAACTTGTCCAACTAAACGCGTTCCATTTTCTTCTCCTGATCATCATATAATAGTCGCAGATTGTAAAAGCAACAAACGCATGTTTCTGTCGGGTTCTGCAAACGCGTGCATTTCACCTTCCCCCCAATCAGAAACTCGATGTTTTGGATGAGATTTGCGAAACTTTTATGCCTTGAGACATTATGGTACGAGGTCTCGTGGAAGATAATGTAACCCTTTTACCACCGGGCTAGCAAGTCAAGTGGGAAATTGCCATGTTCCTTTTCCTTTTGTTTTAGAGATAAGATGGTTCCCAGGCCAATTTTCGCCACGTCTCAACTAGTTCACTTTCCGAAGTGGTCTTAAGGGTGCATTCCACCACGTCGGCTTGGTCCGTTTGGGATTTTACTTTTGAAACACTCTCAACAAGGCTTGAACACAAGACCATAAATTGTGAGAAAGCTGGAATCCAGGTTGAATAATGACGATATAGTCAAAAAAACATTTGGGCCAAAAATATAGAATGAATTCCCATACACTAAAGTGTATTTAGGCTCTTCTATTCTGGTTCATGGTTTCTCTTGGCTATATGGTTCATCCGGGGGAGAGATCGAGCTATTAATAAGTTAAAAATTAAAAATCCTCAATCTGAAATTTTGTAAACTTCGTGTATGAATTTTTTCTATACGAACATAAATAAGTATTTGGACAAGAAAACATTTTGCTCTTGATGACTGTTGTTAATATATATTTCCAAAATTAAGTCTAACTAGAAGTTTTTCACTAAAATATTCAATTAATGATGGCTTTCATCCATATATATGTAATACCTCTTATGAATAGAAAATTTTATATAGATTCCCATAAGCAAAAAGCCGTGTGTATATTGTCGATGAAAAATCATAAACTCTTCCAAGAAAAAAATTCTTAGAAGAAAAAAAATAGGATACAATCTGCAATACACTTAATGTAAGATCAAAGAGAAATTAATGTTAAATAATTACTTCACTAAGACATGACAAATGCAATTTGATTTCATTATTTGAACTGCATTTTCAAATAAAAAATCTACTTTTGTTACTTCTAATTTTTTCTTGTTTGATATAATAATAATTATTCTAACAATTTTTATTTTAATCTCTTTGAAACTAAGGCACACAAGTAGAGATGAGCAAAACTTTGCATATATGTAGAAGAAGAAATTCGTAAGATTTTCCATATCGCATTTATGGATGAAAGAATCTTTTATTTGATTTGAGAGATTTCATTTTTATCTTATGAATTTGTATCTTTGTCAATCCAATATTACAGATAAGCAATTCATCTTAACCAAAGTGTTATGGATTTGTTAAAAAAAAATATATATGCCAATTCAATAAATTCTATAGGGTTTGATGGAATGTTTTGTTTTTCTTTTTTTCTTTTTTTTGAGAAGGGGAAGAGAGTTTTGGGAAAACTTATCCAAAAAGTCCTAAACCTATTATGCGGCAACTAATTCAATCATAAATTTTCTAATTTGTCTAATTTAGTACTAACTTTTTACCATTTGCCAATGAGTCATCCTAGCAAAAATTGACTAGGAATCATTAACGTGGCCATCGATGGTCCTATGTGGCATGATCAGTATTAATGCGGATGATTTGTACATTTTTTTAATTTTCTTATTTTTTAATATTGTTATTTTTACGATTAATAAGTCCACGTGGAGCTTTAGGGTAGTTTGTCCCAGGGTTGGGTTTTGTCGAACCATGCAATGACGACAGGTGCAGAGTTGGCCTTGACGATTCACTTCAATTTTGAAGAGCATACTTAAATGACTTTTAAAATTTGAAATCTCAAATAAATTGTTCTTAATGGGTTGAGTTTAGAACTCATTTTCAACCCACTAGGCTCACATACTCTCTTGAGCCTTATAAAAATATACATTTTAAATAAAACGGAAATTATAATTACAATTTTTTTTTTTTATTTTTTTTCTTTCATTTTTCTTTCCTTTTCTTTTTCCTCGGCCAATGGTCAACCACAACAATGGTTGATGACTAGCCATTGGTGAGGGATGGGCTCGTTGGCCTTTGGTGAGCTTGAGCTCCCCAACCTAAGTCAAGTTCGAGCTTCCCGAGCGCTAGTGAGGCTCAAGCCTTAGCAATATGGCAAGACTCAAGTTCGCTAGCCTTAGGCAAGCTTGAACTCGTCAATCTAGTGAGGCCTACCTCAACAATCTGGCAAGACTCAAGCTCGTCCGAAGCCAATGAGGATTGGTTTGAGCTCGCCTGTGGCCTGTCACTGATTGGCAACCGGTTAAAGAAGAAAGAAAATAAAAATTTGATCTTTTAAAAAAAGAAAAAAATCAAAAGTAAAAATAAAATTATTAGAATTGCACAGATGAAAATCAAGTCATATTTACCATACCAAACAATGCAAATGTTTTCTAATTTATTTTCAAATTTTAACCAAACACCATAAAACATTATCGTTACCTTGAAAAAATGACTTTCTGTAAAATATTTTTAGAAATATCACATTTCCTGCAAAACAAATTGAGCATCAATTTTTTTAAAAAAAATTATAAAAATTATCCACTAAATTTGTATTGTATGGACATGTTTTAAAGATATATATTTTTAAAAAAAAATTATATGAAATAAATTCTCCTTGATTTGGTTTAAATGAAAATTTATTTTAATAATATGTGTCGGATCGAATATAGATCGAAAAATTTATATAAAAAATAAAAGGGTTATAAGTGAGTGAATAAATATGTCGTAAGTGGGTTAATGGATCATGCTCTAATTCGACTCATCCAGTTGACAGGTACAGTCCTGTGGTCGACGCGGAGGTCTTCGCCAGAGACTACAGGGACTTCGAAGCTGCAATTGTGTGCGTTGGCCGTGTCTGACGTGTTCATGAATTCCTCTTTGCCTTTGATTGCTACGTACGCGGCCTTTGATAGCTACGTGCAAAAACATATATTTCGTCTTCTCCTATCCACCGGTTTCACGAAGTACTCTCATGTGTGTATTTATATAAGGTCTTCGCACTTCGAAACCAGCTCAAGCTCTCTCATCTTCCTCTTCTGTCGTCCACAAGACGCAGAGACAGAGTTCATTGCCCTCCACAGAGCAGAAGAGCTCCAACATACTGCAGATTTCTAGCAGAAGCACAACACAAAACCCGAGGAACATGGCGGATCATACCGCAACATTTCAAGTCGAAATTGAAAGGTGGACACTTCACTGGCAGATACTTCGTTTTGGAAGCCGTTGTCACGGTCGGAAAGGTGGGCTAAGCAACTCGTCTGTTCCTCAATCTGATTTTGATCGATTGGTTTCCGATTTAATGCAGGGACAACGATCAGTGGCCGCAGAACCAACAGCAATGGAGATGGCCCGACTCGGCCAGAAAGTTCCACATCTTGTTCGGTTTGCTAAAGCTGCTGACAATTGCCCATTTCCATTCGCTTTACATCATATGTGAAGTCATTTATCTAATATCATTGGTCAAGATGATCAGATCCGCAAATCAGGTCTACTGATACTTGTACATCGTTTTCAGGACTCTTGGCTTCGAGTTGCCGCTCTGGACGAATCTTTCTCTAGTCACATGGTTGGTCATCAATTTTTGATTACTAATATTTGTTTCGGCATCATCCAGTGTGCTCACACGAGGCTTCGACCAGTTTCGACTGCTTGTTCAGCCGTTGGACGACATGCCACTTTCGGAAGTTCAGTTTGATTTTTGAAGCGGCTTGAATCCTCTGTATTTGTGTGTATCTATTTACTGTGTGTCGTTTGTGATGCTTCTGAATCAGGAAATTGACTGAAGAGGACTTTTTATTCTTCTAATATTGTTCTGTATAAGTGTGTATCAGTTTTTGTTTTTGTCGAAGTGCGTCAGTTTATTGTTGTATGTTTTTGTCTGTGATTTATCTATAAACACCATTCACTAAGCATTTTATTTAATTTCATGGGCTCCTTTTTTCTTTTTTGCCCGTTTCTTCTACTATTTCTAGGGATTAAATACAACTATTCAAGACCCTATAAGCATCTCAATCCCCTAATGTTTGTTTGTTACACCCCATGTTTGTAACTTCTGTGAATTTGCATTAGCAATGGAAAATCATTTTTCTTAGGATAACCATAAATAAAATAATAAAAAATCCATCTAACCTTTTGTCCCGTCCTGTCAAAAAAGAAAAAAAAACCTTTTGTCCCGTCACCACTTTACCTCTTCTATTTTGGAAAATATTTGTTTTGCACCCTGAATTTTCATATTGGACACTAAATTACCCATCAAATCAGGTGACATCACAGACTTACCAATATCGCCCGTTTTCTTGGCCTCTCTCTCTCTCTCTCTCCCCTCAAGTTCCGCGTCTCCTCCATGACGGTTGGATCTCGGCATAGGTTAAGGTGTTTACATTGACTTTTGTTGTTTACCTTTCATTTAATCGAAATCATGTAGATAACATATTTTGATTTCTTTCAAATTCGAAATTCTTGAGACTTTCACAATATATAATAGGATTAACATCATGAACAACCCCAAACTAACCACTTATGACAAATTTATCGAAAATCTTTTTGATCATAAAAATCCCAAACTAATATATCTATAAAAAATTTATCCAAACTAATTAATTTAATCATCAACATTCCTATATTGGTTCATTTGTTACTATATTAATTTCGGTTAAATTGTGTTAATACCATAAAAAAAATCACAAATCAATACACCTATGACAAACAGAGAATAAAACCTTAAATTGGTATACCTATAATTGTTATGTGTCATCTAATTCAATAATTTAACAGTAAAATTTAACGAAAATTAACGGAGAGTATATTTGTTACAAGTGAATTAATTTGGTATTCTTTGTGGTCAAAAAATTAACTTGGAGTAAATTTATCATAAATATACTAGATTGGGGTTTTCATGGTTTAATTATATATATAACATTGACACATAAATTAACATACAATTTTTCACAAAATTTTAAAATTTAAATAATATGTAAATTAACCTTTTGCTTATGCTTATTCGCAAACAAAGAAACCCGATAAAATAGTTAAATTACTATAATGTATATTCATGTCAATATACAAGTAAAGGGTATCGTGTCATATAGTGTTGGATTCTTCCCTTTGTATCTTTGGGAATAAATGGATCACATCCAATATTGTTAGATTCCAAAAAGAAAAAAAGAAAAAAAGATAATGTTTTACCCATGTGAACAGAAATTTTAGAGATGGATTTTTTTTTCCCATCAAGTAAAAGTTTGTGTACTTTTTGAGGTTGTTCAAGAAATGGAGACATTTCTCATCCTATGATTTTCTTATTTTGATATCAAATTCACTATTATTTCAACGGGGAAAGGATGGAGTGACTAATCTATTCGTTTTCTACGAGTTGAGGGATTCGATTTTTGAAATTTAATGTTGAGTAGCTTTCTCTTTTTCTTCTTTTGGCTCACAAAAGAAAATCAAACAAAATAGATCATCTTCAGAGTTTGCGTTTCAGACAAATGGTTCCGTTTTCTTCTCCTAATCATAATATTTCATTGCATTATAGTTGCAAATTGCAATCTTAAGAAGCAAGAAGCATATTTTTTTGACCCCCCCAAAAAAAACAAGCGTAAATTTCCATAAATGTGTGCATATCATTGTCGTTTTGTGTTTGCCCATGCCCCTGATTAATTTAATCACTTTACCACTGAGTTATCATGTATTATGTCACATGACAAATTTGTTACATCTATATTGATTTAGAGTTTTTTTTTTTGTAATATTAACCCAATTATAATCCAAAGTACTTAAGACGTCTCATAGATTCTTTTTGTGGTCCAAGATCCACGTGGCCCAACTTCATAGCGTACTATGATGCTTGCCTCCTTGGAAAAAAAAGAAAAAGATTATTCCATAGTTTATACAAATCAAAAGTACGACGTATGTTGGGGGCAGCGTTGAATCAGAGAAGCAACAATTGGAAATTTTCCGCGCCAATCACCATCAAGCATTTGATTGATACGTCACCGCAGGTTTCGTACGTTCCCTTCCTCGAAACTTCCTTCTTCCTCCTTTACTTTTATGAAGTTGCGGTGGACGATACTTACAACACCATTTCCAAGTGTAATTGCAAAGAACACAAATGTGTTTTGGCAACAGCTTTAACGCTCTCACGCTTCAATAGTTAGCCCAAACCTCTCGCAATTAATAATAATAAGAGATTTCTTCAATTTTCGAAACTCGAATGCAAGGCACATTCTTTGGCGCTTGTTGTACAAATAGGAGGGATATAACATTAGCAATGGTGATTTCTCTTACTAATTTATTTATATGAGTTTATATCACTGTTTTCGTGGGATTACAAAACCTTTTGTGAAATATCTTTTAACTTTTAAATCTAAAAAGTTGATCATGTCATTATATTAATTTGAGGACAAATTTGACGGGATATTTATCACCTAAGTTGAGAAAATGACATAATATTACGTCAGGTGACTTTTTATTTTATTTTTGATGGGGTTCCTCTTCATCGCATGGGAGATCATAAGACCTCGAGACCTCAGTGTTTTCCATTATAGGATGAAAATCAGTCCAACCGCAAATATTTCCCTCATCCAAATCCAATGATATTCCTTCGAACTTTCCCGGTGAATGAGGACGACCAACTTTGTATCACCTATTACCTGTGCATATATAGTAGATGTTTGGGAATTAACAATTTACTAAACCAAAGTTCCAATTATACTTTTGGTTATATTCCGCAACAAGAAAATACACTTAAATCTAAAAATTTGATCATGTCATTATATTAATATGAGGACAAACTTCACATATTATTTATCACCTAAGTTGAGAAAATGATATAATATTACATTGGGCGACTTTTTTTTTATATTTTTGATGGGGTTCCTCTTCGTCGCATGGGAGATCATAAGACCTCGAGATCTCATTGTTTTCCATTATATGATGAAAATCAGTCCAATCACAAATATATCTATCCCTCATCCAAATCCAATGGTATTCCTTCGAACTTTCCTAATGAATTAGGACGGCCAACTTTGTTTCACCTATTACCTGTGCACATATAGTAGATGTTTGGGAATTAACAATTTACTAGAACAAAGTTCCGATTATAATTTTGGTTATAACACCAAAAATGAAGTAAATTTCAAACTATTATTGCATTTCTTAGAAAATTCATAATATAGGTGGAAAATGACTATCGTGTTTAGAGAGATATGAGACAACTTAGATCTTGAATGGATTTTGCTTAAGGTTGTCGGAGATTCAATTTTTAGGAATTAGAGAACTCATCCGTTAACACTTTGGTGGTATCATGATAACGAGATGATCGATCTCATGGGGCCTTTTTTGAAGATTAGTCCATCCGTCTGGTGCACTTTGATGAGGGCCGTGCAAACATTGTACTCGACAGTTCTGCCAAACATTCAATGATATGGTGTGGAGTATTTATGAATTATGATAATGTTGAGGGGAGGCAGCTACGTTTCTTGCCAATAGCCATTTTTTTTTTTTATCTTTTTAAATAAAAAAGACACGAGGCAAACGTTAGTGAAAACGGGTGGGTTTGCCTAGACAGATTCGGTCCGTATCCCTCAAGCCCAAACCAGGAAAGCCCGATCCATCGTTTGGTTAAAGGGCTTTGTCTCGGTAAAAACAAGCCCAATACCGGCCCGGCCCGAAAGCTCAAGGAGATACTTCTCAGTCTCTCACGCTGACGCTCTCTCGCTCTCTCTCTCTCTCTCTTCCTCACTGAAGAAGCCGCGGTTGCGCCACCACGCCGGACCGCCGCCCGCCGCCCCTCATTCTCTCCTCGTCTCTCGTGAGGGACGACCGAGGCCCGTCGCCTCCGGCATCTCACTCCGCCGGCCCAAGGACAACCGCCGCACGAGCGCGACAGCCTCTCCTCCTCAGCCGCCCTCACTCGCAGGTTGCTTTTAGCTGTTTTCTGTTTCTTTGCCCCCGAAATTTCGATTCTTTCGAAATTGCAGATGTTGGGTTGTTGCCTTGCTATTAGAAAGACATTTCTTTTTTCGTGCGAAGGAAATCTGTGACGGATTTCGCATAGATGGATAGATGGGTGCCTGTATCCACCCTGGGCTTCGCATGTTTTGGTTGCCTCCACTATTGGTCGGGGCTAAGTTTTGAACTCTTCATTGCTGATGGAATGAAGGGATGACATTGCGTCGGTCATTGTGGTTCCGGCACCGTCGAGTGGCTAATTCGAACCGTCTGGTGTGTCCGAACTCGATTGTGTGGCAGTCACATGGTGGCAACTTCTCTGGTCTGTAGTGGTATATGTAAAATAGCCAAAGATCTTTGGGACATAAAGCGGTGAATACATCAACTGATGCATTTTCCTGTTCCGGCTATTTTCCGGGTCCGTGGCCGCATGCCCGTAATAGCTAAGAACTAGGGCGAGGAGGTTGTAGAGTTGTCATTGAAATACATCTGATCTTGCAAACTTTTAAGAAAGCCCTGGTTACTAATGCATTTTGGAGTCCTTGTTAATCATATATTTTAGAGCTTTGATTCAATATAGCCGCGTTGGAGTTAACACACATAGGACGGCTGATCTTGACTGATTGTCTATAAGTCTAATTGTTCATATCTTCCATGGATTAGGTTTGACTTGCATTGAAAAGACATGTCTCTTCCATTGACACCCTCCAAGAGACCCGGTGATCAGGGACTAGAGGCAAATGGCAAAGCGAAAAGGCAAAATACTGTTGGGAAATTGCAAAATCAACCTTCTCCAGGGACCCATGTTTACCGTGTGCTCTGTCCTGCTGCAAAGTGTGGCAATTTCTTGGAAGATGGTGGCATATTCATCTCTCAGATTCACGAAGAAACTGGCGTGGAGGTAAGAGTGGAGGAAAGTATCCCTGGATGCGATGAAAGAGTAGTAGTTATTTTGGGTTCTGGAGAGGTGGAATCTGCATCTAAGACGGATCAGGAAGATAGAAAAGAAGAGGCTACTGCCGATAAAGAGGTTGCAGATGCCAAGGAGCAGAGTGAAAGCAATGAAGATAAGGAGCCTGTTGAAGTTGAAGATTTGAAACAAGAAAAGGAAGTTTCATCTGCACAGAGAGCTCTCTTGCTTGTTTTTGAGAGGTTGGTTGAAGGAGAAACAGAGCCTGATGTAGGTGATGAAAATGATAACAGATCATCCTCGTACGTACTGAGGTTGCTCGTGCTCTCAAGTCAAGTAGGACGTATTTTGGGAAAAGGAGGAAGTGTAATCAAGCAAATGTCGAATGAAAGTGGGGCACAGATTCAAATTCTTCCCTGGGATAAGCTTCCTCCCTCTACATCATCTTCTGATGAAGTAGTGCAGGTAAGTTTCAGTAATTCAGAGTGTGCAGGCAGCTCTTTTTTTTTAAAGCAAAGATATTACATTGTCCAGTGACTCCAATCATGAGTTTTGTTTAGTTTGTTGCAAGCAAAATGGACATTATGCTTTTGACATTTTATTCATTGACCAAAAAGGCAAAAAAAATATAAACATAGTAGATTTGTGGATTCTCTGCGGTGTATCACCTGCTTGTTTAACTGAGCAAAATTACATTGCTATATAATGTTTCTTCTTTCGATTATAACCTGGAGGCTTAGGATCTGCCTTTTCACTGGAGAGACCTTAGTATATATGGTTGCACTGGGTATGGCTCTTTACTTTCAGAAGTATGTTAGAATATGGATTCCTTCTGTTGGTAACCAACCAAATCTAACCAAACACCTCTCATATCAGTAAATTATTGACCTTTTTTTTTTCTTTTTTCCCCCTGGTTCGCTGTGGGCTTTGAAGCTTGAGGCCTCTAGGATTATCTGGTAGTCTTATCTGTGAGGTGCTTTAGCAAAACCATGTAAATTTTACTCTTCTTCAGTTTTTCCCTTGAGAAGGTGACAGGGAAAACAATATTTTCTGTTGTGCCAACTAGAGGAGGGATCTTTGTTAGAACTTTGCAATTTTGAGCATGTGTAATATGTGTAAAAACAGTGCTTCTGATGGGGAGGGTTTCACTGTGTCTTCGTAATATATTCAGCAAATGATATGGATGTTGTACCATGCATGAATAAATTGGCTCCACTTCTTTTGTTTGATGACAATTTATCAATGATAGTGACTGTGCGTGTCATCACCAAAGAAGGCACTTTTCATGAGTTCTTCAGTGGAACCTTGTTGCCTTGAAGTATTTTTCATCTTGCATCTAATTGATCTCAGATGCTGCTACATGGCTCTTTTGTGGCTTGTTGCTTGATATAGTGGAGCAATGGAGACCTATGCTGTGTTAATCCAATAAGTGGATATCAGCAATTGATGAAATGTGCATCATTTATTGACATTCCTAATGTTTTAATTCAATTAGTTTCTTTATATAACCTATCGATGCTGCAGATTACAGGAGAAATTGAGGCTGTTAAAAAAGCTCTCTTGTTGGTTTCTCGACAACTTAGTGAGAATGTACCTCGAGATCATGAGACATCCCCCGCTAACACGACTGGGCAACCATCTAACTCATCTCGTCATGCACTTCATCGATCGGATGCTGTTCAAGGTCCTGCAAAATCTTCTTATGGTACACGGGATGGTCGTGGTTTTCGTTCTACTGCACGTCCTATGATGCCTAAATTCAATGAAGGCGGTTTAGCAGGTCAAATGAGGCCACCTAAGGAAGTTTTATGTTTCCGCTTGCTATGTAGCAGTGAGAGAGTTGGCGGCATCATTGGTAAAGGCGGAAATGTGGTCAGGACTCTTGAGCAGGATACTGGTTGTGAGATCAAAGTTGTGGAAGGTCTTTCTGATGCAGAGGATCGTATTGTTGCCATATCTGGTCCAGCTGTATGATTTTGATGCTCTTCCTTCTCCTTAATATATGGTAAAAGTTAAGATTATGGTTGTTTATGGTTCATCTAGCTATTTACGGTGCTTATTTTGATTGGCATGTTTAGTACCCAGAAGAGAGGGTATCAGCTGTCCAAGATGCGGTTCTTCGTGTCCAAAACAGGATTGTTAGATCCACACCCGACAGCGAGGACAGCTCTGGCTGCACAGCCAGGATGCTTGTCTCATCTAATCAAATTGGTTGTCTTCTTGGCAAAGGTGGCTCTGTAATAGCTGAAATGCGGAAGTCCTCTGGGGCTTATATTCGAATTTTGGGAAAGGATCAAATTCCTACGTGTGCTTCAGAAAATGAAGAAGTTGTGCAGGTTTGTTATGTTGAGATGTCTTCTGAGCTAAATTATGGTTGCAATAATGGAAATAGTCTTAATTGTATACGTTGAATTTTACATTAAGCATTTACTGATGATTAACTTGAGGAGCTGATTCCAGACAAGTCATTGTTCCTCTACCCTTTTTTTTTCCTCAGCTAGTTAGCTTATATCCGGGATAATGAACACTTTAAAGGCCTTGTTATGCTTTGATATAATGACTGGTTTGTATTTAATAGATCTTGAAAAGGTACTTAAACTTGACACATTTGGAAATAATCTCATAGAAATGAAGTTGATGACAGCACAATTCTCTGACTAAATTAAGGGAAAATGCATGGTTGAGTCAACGCATCGCAATTTTCTCTGTCTGTAACACGTCAAGTATAGAAGTCTTCTAACCATCTACGGAACAGGTGCAAGTTTCTGTTCACTTGGTCATAACAAATGTGACATAAATGACTTTACTTGCAGTAATTTGCTGTCCTCCCATTGTTTCTTATCCTTGGGTGTTTGGCTTATGCTGTATTATCTTTCTGAAAGGCATCATTCTATTTTAAATGCTTGCTGTTTATGCTGTGTATATTGTAAATGACAGATTAACGGAGAATATGAGGCAGTTCAGGACGCTCTATTGCAGATAACCAGTAGGTTGAAGTTTCACTTTTTCCGCGATGTATTTCCAAGGGCAGATCATCCATCCATTCCACCCTTTCTGGATGCAGCACCTCCTTTTCCTTCATTTATGGGAAGGAGGGAACTGTCACCCCCTGGCATGTATTCCAGTTTTGGTCCATCCATGCGTAAGTTTGATGCTCTAGGTGGTCCCCGTGGTGCATTTTATTCCCACGAAGATCCTCCTTTTTTGCAAAGGCCATTTAGACCTGGTCTACGCCCCCATATCCCTGAAAGAGGACCATGGGGTCAGGTATCACACTATCTCTGATCTTTCTGTTCTATGAGTTTATCCTTTGTATATGTTTTTGCTTTTATATTGTCAAAGGTTTTCAACAATGGTTATATGACAGTTTCTAATAATGGCCTGTTAAAGTAGTGGGACCAACTTTTTGCTCTATTCTTGTATAACTTGTTTTTAGTTGCATTTTCTGGATTCTGAAGTAGGTTGTGCCTTTAAAATAATTTCATGGCGTATGTTTGATGCCCCTGGGCTTGTCTACATTCGAAATGTGAATGTTATATTCAGACATTATTTGAAGGATGCAGATTATTAGTCATGTATGAGAATTATATACATAAATCTCAAAATTACTTGCAGAGCCATATGGAAGGCGGTGGCCCTTTGGACTTTCCAGATTTTGCGGGTCCCCCAAGAAGAATTCCAGGATTTGGAGGGTGAGTCTATTGTTTGTTGAAAGTTTCAAACTTGAGGGATGTCACCAATGACTTCCCATGAACCGTATAATTAATCACAAATGATGGGGATTAAATATTTTTTCCAACTAGATCTTTTGATTTGTTGAGAGGCAGTCAACCAGCCATCATTACAAATACCACTGTTGAAGTAGTTGTTCCTCGCTCTCTTGTTCCCGTAATATATGGAGAAGAAGGTGGATGCTTGAAGCAGATCCGTCAGGTGCATTTTGCTTCCTAATTTTCTCTTTGAGCACTTAAATTATAGATACATGCTGTTTCCAGCCTTTTGTCTTTGAAAAATCATATTAATTTGCTCAACTCTAATGCAACAACAAAACCCTAAGCATTTCAGCTATGTGGATTTTTTTACTCCATTGCGCTTTATCTTTATCAATTTTGTCTAGCCAAATCTTGTGCAGGTGGAAATTGAGCCTTTCCTTTTATATGTATTAATAATGTGAATTAAGTAAATTAACTATAAGTATATTAAAGCAATTTTTGGGTTAGGGTCTTGAGGCATCTTGAAGTCCATTTTTCGGCCTTTGCTACTTCATTTCCAGGGAATGTCCTTTTGAACATTTACTGTGCTGAACTTTTTTACAAGTTACCCCTGTGGTCCACTCAACACATTAGTAAAATACCTTTAGAAAACATATACTTCTTGTAAATAATTGTTGATACTTGAGGAACAAATTATGATTCATTTGAAAGAACTTACTACATAAGAGCCCTCAACAAATCAGTTTTATTCTTAAAATGATTCTGGCTGACTTTAAGCTTTTGCACATGTATGGAAATCCATGCACATCTATTGATATGCTTCTCATTTACTTGTATGCTTGTGTCACGGGCTGGCAGTTCTTTGGCCACAGAATAGCCCGTGCAGTGCCTGTTGAGAAGATCAGGCAACCTTTTTTCTATAGTTGTTCCTAAGAACAGCATGGCAAATAGCATCCTTGTATTGGATCGTACCATGCTCAGCTTAGCTTGGACATCCAGTCCCTCTAGTGAGACACAAAACACTTAGGAAAAACAACTCATTTTGGCTTGTTATGCCCTCATCAGAAAAGCAGCATGAGCTCCCGATCAGTTTGTGCACATGAGGCAAACCCCTCCTTCAGAATTCTATAGAGATATAACCATTCTATCCTAGAATTCCTAGCCTAAATGCTTTGATGTCACTCCCATGAACTAGTTATATCATTCTTACTGCATCACTCACTCTTCACCCCGATGATGCCAAGCCCCACTCACAAGGGTACGAGAGTATGCGAGAACCACAGTCCGTGACACTTGCCTAGCTGCTTTTTATTGGTGGTGTATCTGCACCCACCATCTGTTGAATTATGATATAAGTATTCTTCATTTTTCCTCAAGCAGATCTTGGCCTTAAGATCTAGTTTCAATCGACCTTCAGCTTTCTTTTCAACCTGGTTAATTCCTAGTCATTCTTTCTTAGCTGGTAAATTATTTTCAATTGGTTGTTTGTCAGTCAAAATGCTTCACTGGTATATCTTTTGTAGGGAACATGGTATTAGCTTCTGATGGTGGCATAAGAATGATAGCTTGTGGCATATTGGCCTGTTGAATTTTTCAGAATTAATGTTTTGTTTATGAGAATGTCTGCAGATTAATTTAGTCATTTATTTTTGTTGACAAAAAAAAAAGAAAAAAAAAGCATGTTAATCACTACTTGAGGATGCCATAGTTTTTGGTCTTGTGATTGATGTTGATAGGTATCTAAAAGGCATAGTGAAAGGCTTTAAAGACTGTCAAAGACGGTGGGAATGGTTTTTCCAATGTTATGTGCATATTATGCTGCCAGCTTGATCAACCTGTTGAGGGCTTGATGGCTGCTGGTGCAAATAGGTTTAGGTCAGGCAGGCTTTTTGGTATGTAAACACGTCAATCCCATGAGCCTCTTCAAAGAACACAGGATCCAAAACCTCCCTCAAGTAGAAGGATCAAGCTTTATAGGTTAAAAGAAAGATAGTGAAGTAATTTGACCATTTATTCTGATGCATAGAGTGTTTAGAAGAAGTAGTTTACAGTCTCATAAAGGTGAAGCACATTGAAAAAGATCCATCTCCTGCTGGTAACTTGGTGGAGCCTGATGCAAATGATGGTTTTGGGATTATATCTGGAGTACCTGGAGTTTTTATGAAAAATACCACTCTATTTGCAGCAAGGAAGGTAAAGGCTGTAAAAATACGGAACAAATTGATAATGTTGAATAATTTTCAACTTCTTGGGCTTGAGCCACATATTTGCTGTAGGGATTGTTGGTTGTCACCAGCAAAGTTGGGATATCTATCATTTACGATGTATTTTCTGTATGTTTGAAAGTTTGGACTTCCCATGTCTTCCGGAATTCGTCAGCTAGTTCAGGACTCCATTTGCTAGCCTCACGGATAATTTCATTACCCTCACGAGCTAGTGTTGTTCAGGAGATGAAGAGGCAGATCATAATATTGTGAATGAAGTTAACCAGATAATCAAAAGAATCATCTGTCTAGACCCTAGACATGCTAAAAATCTTTATGGATAACTACTATGCATTGCTTAAGCATTCATATACTGGATGCAGCTGGCCCATATTGTTTACTAGAAACAACTGCCAAGGATGTCTTGCTTGTATAAGTCGACTCAAAGCACCTGCAAGGTCCACAAAATGTTATCTAAATCGATTACGAAACTATTATCATTCCGCTTTCATCTTGTATCATATTTTGGTTCACATTGTTTCCACCTCTCAAATAACTTTAAACACACCCTTAAATTTGAATGGTCTAAAATAACCTCATTGGGACCTCATTAATGGCAAGATTGATGAAAGAGGAAAAACATACCTTTAATGTAAATCAATCAATCTCATTATCTTTATACATCTTTTCTCAACTGTTGTTTCGTAATCTTGTGATCAAATCAGAGAATTTTGCAGATTTGTTGCTTTTTTACAAGAATCCTCTAATATACAAGTATTTTAATAGGTTTAATGATCGGAATTGTATTTTAATAGAATATTATAGAGTGGTGATGTCTAAAACATTTATTGGAAATGCTCTCTAAAGTTCAATTTCTGATAAGTCCTTGTCATATACAAATATTTGTTTCAAGTTCTTTTTTAGTGGAATTCTTTGGTTACAGTTGTGAACTCCATATGATTTCAATTTAGATATGAGATATGTTTTTTTTTTTTTTTTTTTTTTTGAGTAAGATGAGATATGAGATATGTTGATTAACAAAGATTACCAAAATTCCTCATATAATTCAGCTTAATCACATTTGTCAGTATAAGAGAGGTATAAAAACGAATGGCAAATATCAGAAGGCGGAGAAATAAAACGCTATTGTTTTGACTAATGCAGACAGTTGTATATATCCATGGTAATATGCAGCTTTTGTATTTTCAATAAATATCATCTTTCACTCTTTCCACTTTGTGATTTTGACCAATTGATTCTCTTGATGTTATTTGCATCAACTCTATTAAGTTAGGGGTTGCTATGTAATTTAAAGTGTGGAAATAGAGGGAGCCTTTATTTTCACCTCCCTCAGTCTGTAGAATTGGTGATTGACATTTTTGTTTTCCTCTTAATGACCTTTTGCTTTCTTTGTTTATTTGTTATGTCGGTCCCAGCTTCCCATTTTGATAATCTTAAGTTCCAGGTTAGCAATATTTGGGACTATTGAGAGATGCCAAAATCATTAATGGAATTTTGAAGTTCATGGTGACTTATCGGCACTAGTTGACACCAACTTGAATTGCCTTTCTCTGATCCTTTTACAGATTTCTGATGCAAGGATTACAATCACGGAACCAAAGCCTGGAGCCACCGACACTGTGATTATAATATCAGGGACGCCTGAGCAAACCCATGCTGCTCAGTCTCTTATTCAAGCATTTGTAATGATCGAATCAGAGTCAGCTTGATGTTTCTTATTCAGGTAATTCTTAAAACTGACATTAGTTGGCATTGAAAGTTGAGCATTTATAAGTGGTTTGCAGTAGTAATGTCCAGGTGCTATATGTTGTATATATATTTTAGATCAGATCTCATGTCATAGTATCAGGAAGATATTCAGTTTTAAAGTGCTTCTATGTTACTCTTCAGGTACAATTGTTCAGGACAGATGATGGAGTCTGGGATTGAGCTAGAAGACCATTTTTCCAGTTATGCTATTCTTGTAAATTGTTGACAGGCTTAGCAAAGAAGAAGCGACAATATTCATGTGCTTGTCAGACTATTTGCAAGCGAATTGTGGGGTTGAACAAAGTATAGCAGCTGCTTTAGTTTTAGATTTGTATCTTGAGAGTAGTTTGTGAATTTCAAATTTGTCACAGAAATGTTTGTCAAATCTCAATGCGAATTCCATCTGTGTTGTCTAATATGTAAACTTGTTACTCTGGGACAACTATTCGTGCTAACCACTGCGCTTGATTCATTGGTTTCTCACACTTGATCACGCTTTGAGTTTGGTTAATCTGAGTGGTTTAGAAGCTGATGTACTTTGTCTAGCCAAGAGATGATGCGCATTCCATTTATTTCATTTAGAAATCATGTGCTTTGTCGACTCTGACGGACCGTGATCCTTTGCGATAGATAGGAGTTGACCCCACCTGAAGAGTATGATCTTAACTACATGTCTTATGTTATTATTGTTCCCCCTCTCTTTTGTCCTCTAGATTCACCGGATCTAATTCAAATTTCAAGAGTTCATTTTAGACTTTATTTGTTTTGTGAAAAATGAATAATTTAAAAAATTCTTTCTAAAAGTAATATCTTATATCGTTTAAAATAATTAGTCAATGAAAAATGTTTTGATTATTGACAACAATTTATGTTCAAATTTTGTTGTGGATGATGAAAAATATTCATTTCTGTATGCAATATGATCATCATTTTTAAGGATAATTTTTTTTTTAAATTTATTTTTAGTGAAACAAGCACACAAAATCTCCATAAACTAGACTATTAGTTGATAGATATCAAGTCTATTTTGGAAATTGTTCCTGTTGGAGAGTTTAATATGTACTTCTGATTTGATTGCAATGACTATTTCCCGCTCGTTTACTTCTCTTATCAACTGAATTTTTATTGGCTTCCCACAGCAGATTTTAATGCTTCTACTTCTGTCAATAGATAAACATTAATCTAAGAGATTATTTTAAGGTTGATATAAATGGAAAGTACTATG
Source organism: Eucalyptus decipiens (assembly GCA_014182575.1). Taxonomy (NCBI): domain Eukaryota; kingdom Viridiplantae; phylum Streptophyta; class Magnoliopsida; order Myrtales; family Myrtaceae; genus Eucalyptus; species Eucalyptus decipiens. The sequence continues at coordinate 21,813,585 of CM024613.1, forward strand.
GTCGTTTAATGTCGAAACTTAGAATATGATCATATTTTTCAATATTGTGAATAATTTATATGTGAATTCATGTGTTGATGTGGACTTATGTTGTGAAAGTTTTTGATGTTTAGTGCTAAATGGTCAAATAAAAAGTTGAAAGTAAAAGTTAGTACAAAAACCTTCATTCTTGTCAATGACCCTATTTTGTAAAATGTGTCATTTTGTCCCAAGTGCAAAAGATTGGGCTTATTTTTTGATCAGTGATACATGTTCTATACGTCGAAATTCGTTTCTGAAGGCGTAGGACCGAAGCTCTTGTTGATACAAGAAAAATGAGCGGCGGATTGCCGTTGGGGGCTGCTGGAGGCGCCACCATGCGCGGCTGGAACGAACGGGGGTCATCGGCGCGTGCAACGATCCCTCGCAAGCGCGTGCGTCACACGCACCGTTTCGGCCGAAGGTGCGTGCGACGCAAGCGCAGGGTGTGAGCGTGTGCCATGCACACGCCAGATGACGTCATTGTGACGTCGGCCAAGCACACGCGTGGCACGTGCCGGTCAGTTCGTTCGATCGGTTCGACTCTAGTCGTCCGGTCCGACCTGACCGCCCGTTGACTCCGACCTAGCTGACCGTTGACCGCGACCGTTGGCCGTTGACTCATAAAAAAAAAAAAGAGGAAAATTTTGTATTTTCCAATTTTGTTCATTATGGATTATAAGTAATCCATTTTTTTTTTTATTTTGCATTTGTTACATGAACTATGAAAAATTATGTATTTTCCTTTTTATTCATTTTGGATTATAAGTAATCCATTTTTTGTTCTGCATTTGTTGTAGAAACTATGATACGTTATGCATGCATACCTGCATTTCCGAGAATGAACGAAGAAAATGGAAGACTTAAAGGGCTAATAGAGTTAGCTAATTATCGGTGGAATGACGGTGATGTAGTATTTCACGTGGTCAGGATCAATCAAAGGATACAAGAAATCATCTGGAATGGTTATCTTATGCCGGATTTTGAGAAGGTGCGGGCCTTAATTAACATTATTCTACATGAATGGCAAGCAGTGTTAGATCGCCTATGGGAGGTTAACGTGATCCCGAATTATAGGAGGCTTACAGTAGTTTTTGTAAGAGAATATTACAGGATTGAGTTAACTAAAACTTCAACCCTTAGGATGAGTGTCACATGGCGTAAAGTGAATGCGCCTTGAAGGTGGCATGAGAGCTGTCCAAAAGTTTTTTAGTAGTTGGCCAATGTGCCTTCGGAATTCTTTGAGAACTTTACCGATAGATTAGAAAAGACTTTCCTTATTTATTTTTTAGATTAGTCTGAGATGTTTTTAGGTGTAAATATCTCTTTCTATGTTGATATTTTCCTTTGGATATATTACTTAGTGTAATAGACATGTTTAATTATTGAAAGTTCAATGTTATTTATTATTGTAAATTAGTATGTTAATTTACAATTAATTGTGTGAAGTTCAAGAAAGTTTTAGTGACTTTGCTAAACTTATTTTGTACAGAAGATTATATTAATAATAGTTTTAAGTTAGGATTTTTTGAATGATGATTGGAAACATAGTGACCTTTTGATTTCGAAACCTTACTTGAAATTATTCATTAATGTGATGGGTATGTGCAAAATGGATGCATAAATGATAGGCATTAATAATTCGTGCATATGTGTCTGATATGTTCAAATCGATGGTTTCAGCAACTAAAAACATAATTGCTAATTTGAGTAAAAAAGACAAATTGAATGGCGAGAATTGTGAAATATTGAATAAGAGAATTCAATATGTGCTTGAAAAGCAAGAAGCACTAAAAACTCTTGACCGTATTATGGAAGAACTTGAGTATACTGTGCGCCACCTTGAGCTAGTAGAGGATCGCCTCAAGGCATTTGAGCGAGAAACAGACATTTGCTGTGTTGTTTTCAGCTCAGAAGGGGCTTCGAGCTTTAAACGCAAGCGCATTGATTCGTTCAATATGTGGAAATGTAAGGGATCAAGTCTTTCTTGCAAGAAACCAAGAGCTAACCAACATAAGAGAGGAAAACGTCATCGGGTGAAGAATATTTCAAGGGTAAGGTGTTACAATTATGACTAGAAGGGTCACTACGCTCGCGACTGTTGCGAGTCAAAGAAGGTACTCACCCCTTGTACTCTTAAGAACTTTGCTAATGTGTCAAGTTCTATATTCTTAGCTAAATTTAATCCTTTGTGGACTGTAGATTCGAAAGTAACAGACCATATAGCGAAGGATAGAGAATTCTTCGTGGAACTCCGACGAGTACTAACTGGAACTAAGTGGATCTATGTAGAAAACAACTCAAGAGAAGAAGTAAAAGATATTGACATCTGCCAACTGAACATACGTGATGGACGCACTTTGTTCCTACATGATGTATTGCATGCTCCGGAGATTTGTCGAAATTTAGTGTCTGTTTTAGTATTGGTTAAGCTTGGTTTTAATATGAATTTCTATAATAGTGGTGTGGATTTGTATTTGGATACAAATTACTATGGTTGTGGTTATTTTCTAGATGGTTTGATTGTATTAAATATTGACTATGGTAATGCCAATGTTTGTTATTCCATTTTCACGTCTCCTAATTTATATGATAATGATGTGAATGTGTGGCATGCTAGACTTGGTCATATTAGCCAACAACGTATGAATAGACTAGCCAGAGAGGGATTGTTGGGCAACATTGAAAAAATCGATTTGCTCATGTATGAGCATTGCCTAGTAGGGAAAACGACAAAAAAACCATTTGGAAAATGTAAAAGAGCTTAATTTCTTTGCATTTAATCCATTCTGACGTCTGTGGTCCGATGAATGTGAGAGGAAAGCATGGGGCTGTTTATTTCATCATATTTATAGATGATTATACTCGATTCGGATATGTCTATTTGATTTCTCATAAATTTGAAGCATTGAGTTGTTTCACAAGGTTTATGAATTTTGTAGAAAATCAACTAGACAAGAAAATAAAAGTATTGCGATTCGATCGATGTCGAGAATATTTTTTTGATGAGTTCAGAAATTTATGTGATGAAAAAGGAGTAGAAAGATAGTTGTCTATTCCATACACTCCTCAACAAAAATGGTGTTGCAGAAAGAAGAAACCAAACCTACTGGAAATGGTTAGGTCCATGATGGCGCATGCTAATTTACCTATCACTTTTTGGAGTGATATGTTATTAATTGCTGCCTATATACTTAACCGGGTGCCTTCCAAATCAGTTACTTCTACTCCATATGAGTTATGGACAGGTAGAAAATCGGACTTAAGTTTTCTTAAATTATGGGATTGTGCTACCTATACTCATGAGCCTTTTCACAAGTTTGGGAAATTGGGTCATAGAGGAAAGAATAGTATTTTCATAAGATACTCTGAACACTCGAAAGGGTATGTGTTCATAGGTGAGCATGAAAGTGAAAGTATAACTGAATTCGAATCACGAGATGTCACATTCTTAAAGAATAAATTTCCTAAGAAAGGCGAAATAAGTGAGGATTACTCTCTCTTAGAAAATTTAGATCAATATAATGAACTTAATGGAGTTCGTCCAAGTGGGAGTAACGTGAGAAGTGATGAATTTAATTCAATTCACTCTCAATTACAACCACATGATAAAATGATATTGTCATTATCTAATTCGAGTGGGAGCATGATGGGGAATGATGTGCAAAGTGTACAATCTTCCATACGGCGAACAACTCGCAAAAGTATTCCCTGTCGACGTTGTGATATTGAAGGGGAAACTTTTGTGGTTGCTCCACAAAATGAGGATGAGCCAAGAAATATTAATGAGGCTTTAAATTGCCATAGTAAGGAAAAATTGATGCATGCAATGGAAGATGAGATGGAGTCACTAAAGTCAAATCATGTTTGGGAATTGGTTGATCTTCCAAAAGGACGCAAAGCTATTGGGAACAAATGGTTATCAAAGTAAAGCGTAAAGCTGATGACTCGATAGAAAGATATAAAGCTCGTCTTGTGCGAAGGGGTATAATCAACAGGAAGGAATTGATTATGAAGAAACATTTTCTTCTGTAGTAAAATTTACCTCAATTCGCATTATTCTGGCAATAGTGGCAAGTATGAATCTTGAGTTACATCAAATAGATGTGAAGACTGCTTTTCTCAATGGAGAATTCATTGAAGAAATATATATGGAACAACTTGCTAGTTTCATAATGAAAGGCCAAGGAGAAAAGGTATGTCGACTTTTGAGATCGATATATGGCCTTAAGCAGTTATTAAGACAATGATATATACATTTTCATAATGCCATAATGGCATATGATTTTACAATGATTAATGAGGATCATTGTGTATATATCAAAAGATCCAAAGATCAATTTGTGATCATATCATACTAATTGTTGGAAGTAATATGGAGTTTGTTAATACTGTTAAGAGTTGGTTATCATCCAACTTTGAGATGAAAGATATGGGTGAGGTTGCATACATTCTTAGAGTTAAGATTTCCAGAGATTATTCGAAGAGATCATTATTTCTTTCGCAAGAAACATACATAAATAAGGTTTTTGAACGATTTCGTATGCAAGATTGTAAGCTCATAGATACTCCTATTGCAAAAGGTGAATGATTGAGCCATAGACTGTGTCCAAAGACTCAACAAGAAAAGAAACAAATGAAACATGTTCCTTATGCTAGTGTTTGTTGGAGAAAACTTCATTGAGTGTTTTGAAGTTGACAAAACGTTTCCATCAGTCTAGTTTGAAGACTTGCAGACTCTTCCATCAAAGTCTGAAGACCTCCGGACTGCCAGACTCAAGACTCAAAGTCTATCCTCATTGACAGTTTCTAGACCATCGAAGAAGGCTTATCCGAAACTATATATTTCGTTAAGGATTTGATTTTGTCGACTAAAGAAGATCTCTTGGCTAGATATAGCATGTCGGAATCCATTATTCAAATTGAGATTGACTTAGGGATTTTGGATCCGTTAATTGGCATAAAATACTTGGAAGGTTCTACTTATGGAAACCTAGATCCTAATTGTATGGGCGAGTATAATTGGTGGGCTATCAACATATTTCTTAAATAACTCGAAATCTCCCTAATTGATTATGTCCAACGGGTAGATTAGAAGAATTCTTTTGGTAAGTGCAAACGGGTGTGATGGCATGAAAGAGTATATAAAGAAGGTGTTCCAGTTGTTCGAGTGGGTGCGCGATAGAAAAATTTCAAAGTCTGAAACTCCTTGTTCTTAGTCAATTTAATTGTTGAGCAAAATCTTGTAAGCAAAAGAGAGTTTATATCTTTGTGAGACCTTGAGGAAGTGTAGCTGAGTCTTTACACTGTGGAATCAAGGAAGAGCTTTACTGTAACAATTCTTTTGTTTCATAGTGAAATCCAGCCGGTGGGCTGTCAGTACAGAAAAGTGGACGTAGGCTTGGACTAAGCCGAATCACTATAAACCCTGTGTTCTTATTCTCTTCCCTACGCTCTTTTACTTTGATCGTAACTTATTTTGTTTCCAAAAGTCTAACTTCCTTTTCATAATCTATTATTGTTTAAAGTTGCACACTTCTCTCTGGAAAATTTGTTTTTTCACCTATTCACCCCCTTTAGGTGCTCGTACTAGCTTCTACAATTGGTATCAGAGCCTGTGTACTCACTTAAGTTGAAGTGTTTTACTTCAGAGTTAAAGATCCATGGCTAATATATTGGCTCCAAGTCTGGTTGAAGGGCAAAGCAATACCAGATCGCTTTATTTTGATGGAAAATAATACAACATATGAAAAAACAAGATGAAGGCATTCCTAAGATCAAAGGATCCCCTGGAATGGGACGTGGTAGATAAATGAATCATTCCTAAAGTTGCAACAGTCTCAGAAAGAGGAAAATAAGCTGTTGAGTCTAGTGAAATGACTCAAAAAGAGATAACTAAGATATAAGCTCTTGATGCAAAAGCAATTTATTTCTTATATTGTGCATTATCTTCTACTGAATATAACATAATATCTTCTTGTGAAACAGCTAAAGAAGTTTGGGATAGATTACACATCACCTATGAAGGAACTGATCGAGTGAAAGAAACCAGAATCAACATTCTGCTCGATCAATATGAAGCATTTAAGATGAAACCAGGAGAATCTATTACTGACATGTTTAGTCGTTTTACAAAGATAATGAATGGTCTTGAATATCAAGGTCAACCAATTTCTGGACCCATGAAGGTAAACAAGTTACTACGCGGATTGTCCAAGGATTGGAATCACATAAAAACTTCAATAAGAGAAACACAAAGAATCATGCCACTCCCTATTGACGAATTGGTTGGGATTCTTCAGTCTTATGAAGTGGAGAAAATCAACGAAGATGAAGATCCTAAAGGTAAGAAATTCATTACATTAAAATCTAATGATGATTTTGATGTCACAGATTTTGAAGACAGTATGGATGATGAAGAGCTTGCTCTTATGATAAGAAGGTTCGGGAAACTTAACAGAAATGGGAGAAGATTTAATCCAAAGAAACAAAGTTTTCAGAAGCTACAGAATAAATCAGTTGAGGATGATGAATCCAATAAAGATGTAGTTTGCTTTGAATGCAAGAAAAATGGACACATTAGACCCAACTGTTCTGTTTTGAAGAAAAAGAAAGAAAAAACTGAGAAATATCGAAAGACACTTAAAGTGGAAACTTATAATGATACCGAATGTGAGGAAAGTGATGATGGCTATGCCAATATATGTCTCATGGCACAATCAGACTCAGATTCAGACTCCGAGACAGACTCATATAGTGAAATCGAGATAAGTAACTTAAAAATCCCTACTAAAGTCTCTAGATACATTGATGAATTGTGTCTTAGTCTTAAAACCTCTCTCAAAAGGATTTCCAAACTTAAAAGGGAAAATTCTGCACTAAAACAACAGGAAAATGCTTGGAAAGAAAAGGTCAAAAGTTTAGACAAAAGTGTTACTACTTTGAAAGAAAATGTAGACAATCTTTCAAAAGAAAACACATTTTTGAAAAATGATATCTCAAGTATTTCTAAAAGATTTTCTATAGGATCTGAGAAACTTGAAAAAATTATTTCAGCACAAAGACCTTACTTCAACAAATCAGGTTTAGGAATGACTGTTGAAACCATTCATCTAATTGATTTCCCTAAAGTAAAGAAAAGAATTAAGCAAAGACCTACAAGAGATTCTTACAAAAATCATTTCCAAAAAGTCTTTGTAAAACCTGTAGGCCGCAAAGCTCTTAAATGTTCTAAGTGCAATAGCTCATATCAATTTGAAAAAGAATGTCCTATGATTTGGAAACTTGTTAAGAAGGTATGGGCAAAGATCGTATATTACACTAACACTAAAGGATCCAAGAAAATATGGATACCAAAGAAAGCTTGAGTCTCTTTTCTAAATGTAGGTCACTATCAAGAAAAATGTTAAATGGTACTTAGATAGTGGATGCTCAAGATATATGACAGGAGACTCAAATTGCTTTATAAAACTTGTACAAGTTAATGGTGGAAAAGTCTCTTTTGGAGGAAACAACAAAGGAAGAATTGTGGGATACGGAACTGTAAAGATTGGAAGCCTCACGATCAGTAATGTTTTCTTAGTGGAAGGACTCAACTACAACTTGTTAAGTATTAGTCAGCTGTGCGACACTGGTTTCAAAATCAACTTTCAAGAATGAATATGTTTAGGAACTAGTAAAGACTCCTTTCAATTTTTCACGGGTTGAAGACATGGGAATATCTACCTCTTGGATATCAAACCAGATGAAACCCAATGTCTAATCTCAATTCAAGAAGAAGCAAACTTATGGCACAGAAAACTTGGGCACATCAACATGAAGCAAATAGTCAAAATCTCAGCAAAGAAACTTGTTCGTGGACTACCCAATCTGACATACCAAAAGTCCGATCTATGCACACCATGCGTGTTGGGAAAATAGGTAAGAAACTCATTCAAACCAATAAATCAAGTATCCACTAATCGTGTACTGCAGCTCTTGCATATGGATCTCTTTGGACCAACCAGAACTCAGAGCATTGGAGGTAAAAAATACTGTCTAGTAATTGTGGATGATTATTCACGATTTACTCCTGGCAAGTAATTCTGAAACATTTTCTTATTTTATAAAGTTTGCTAAAAAGGTCCAAAATAAGAAAGGATATGTTATTTCAAGTATACGGACAGACCATGGAGGTGAATTTGAAAATCAAGATTTTACAAAATTCTGTAATGAATTTAGTTTTCAGCATGTGTTTTCTTCACCATATACTCCAGAGCAAAATGGAGTCGTGAAAAGAATAGATCACTGCAGGAAATGACTAGAACTCTTTTAATTAAAAATAACATCTCTTCTCGTTGTTGGGCGAAGCAGTTTCTACAGCGTGCTATATTATTAACAGAGTCTTCTTAAGTCCTATTCTAGAGAAAACTCCCTATGAGTTATTTAAAGGAAATAAACCAATTATTTCGTATTTTCATGTATTTGGATGTAAATGTTTTATATTTAAAAATGCAAATGATCGAGTTGGTAAGTTTGAAGAAAAATCAGATGAAGGTATTTTCCTTGGATATTCTATCACAAGCAAAGCATACAGAGTATACGACAAAAAGACTCAATCTGTGGAGGAATCGATGAATGTCAAATTTCAAAACTTTATGCAAAATCAATCGATTCAGACTCAACTTGAAGAATCTGAACCTACTCTAGACTCTAAAAAGTCTAAATCTCCAGAAGCAACTCAAAATTCAGAAGACCGGCAACAAATAATCGTCGAAGATTCAAATGAGAGAAATGATCAACAGTCTGAAAAATCAACCAACAACTGGAAGCATAAGTCCAGTTATCCCAAAGATCTCATTATTGGTGATATTAATGAAGGAATTCGCACAAGATCCAAAAGGCGTGAAGAGTCCTGTGTTGTGGCTCTTATTTTTGAAATAGAACCCAAAAGCATAGAAGAAGTTTTAACTGATGAAAGCTGGATTTAAGCTATGCAAGAAGAACTCAAGCAATTCAGCATCAATGATGTCTGGGAATTGACTCATATACCAAAAGGTAAATCCATCATTGGAGCTAAATGGGTTTTCCGGAACAAGTTGAACGAGAAAGGAAAAGTCGTAAGAAACAAAGCAAGACTTGTGGCCAAAGGATATACGCAAGAAGAATGGATAGACTATGATGAGACTTACGCACCAGTAGCAAGATTAGAAGCAATTAGATTATTACTTGCTTTTGCTTGTCATAAGAATTTCAGGTTATTTCAAATGGACGTCAAAATTGTTTTCCTAAATGGATTTATCCAAGAGGAGGTTTATGTGGAACAACCACCCGGTTTTGAAGACCCAAGGAAACCAGACTCTGTATTAAGACTGAAAAAGGCTTTATATGATCTAAAGCAAGCACCTCGAGCTTGGTATGACAGACTAAGTAAGTTTTTAATTCAAAATGGCTTTGTTAAATGTAAAGTAGATACTACACTGTTTATCAAAAGAGAAAGCAAAAGGTTTTACTCATTCAAATTTATGTTGATGATATTATTTTTGGATCTTCTAATAAAAAAAATGCAAGAAATTCTCTAAGTCTATGTAGGATGAATTTTAAATGAGCATGATGGGTGAACTAACCTTCTTTCTTGGGCTTCAAGTGAAACAACTGAAGGAGGGAATCTTTATTCATCAAGAAAAATATGTTAAAAAAATTGTCAAAAAATTTGGACTGGAGAATTGCAAAAAGACTGATATACCAATGTCAAGTTCCTCGAAGCTAGACAAAGATGAAGGAGGAAAGAAAGTTGACCAGAAGCTATACAGGAGTATCATTGGTTCACTTCTTTATCTTACTGCTTCTAGACCTGACATTCTATTTAGTGTTTGTATTTGTTCCAGATTTCAATCAGACCCCAAAGAATCTCATCTAAGTGCAGCAAAATGTATTATCAAATACATTGCTTTAACTTCAAATTTAGGTCTCTGGTATCCAAAAGAAAGAGACTTCACTTTTCTTGGATACTCAGATGCAGACCTAGCCAGATACAGAGTTGATAGAAAGAGCACCTCGGGCACATGTCAACTACTTGGAAGCATGACAATATCTTGGTTTTCAAGGAAGCAAAGTACAATAGCTCTTTCTACAACAGAAGCAAAATATGTAGCTCTTGGAAGTTGTTGTTCACAAATTCTGTGGATAAAACAACAGTTAAGAAACTTTGGAATTGAAGACTCATGCATTGAAATCAAATTCTTCACTCAAGAGCAAAACATATAGAGATTCGACATCATTTCATTAGAGACCATGTTCAAAATGGAGGAGTTTCGATTTAGTTTATTGATTCAAAGAATCAACCGGCGGACATATTTACAAAGCCTTTAGAGAAAAATCAATTTGAAGTTATTCGTTCCAGACTCAATATCTTAAAGTCTAAGGAAGTTCAGACTTAAGGCCGAAGGTCTAAAGGCACTCAGACTCAGACGATTAAGATTTATGACTTAAGTTATTTCTATTTTAGAAACTTATCTCTCTGATCAAATCTCAAAAAGGTATGATTATCTATCCGTAATTGATTGATGTTATTTTCCCAGTTTTCGTGATTATTGCAATCTTTCCTTTTCGAAAAAGAAGTTATTTTTGAAATAACGGTTATCCAATTTTTTGAAAAGGTAGTTATTTTTCAAAAATGCATTTTTATATTTCCTTTATGACGTTCCGTATGCCTCGCTTTGACTGCTTTATATACTGTTGATTCTTCTTCGTTTTACTTATAAAAACCCTAAGAGAGCACAGATCTACTACTTCTGTTTTCTTCTTTTGTTTAATCCTCGAAAATTTTTCACCTTTCTTGCGAAACAAGCTTGGAATCTCTCAAAGACTGTGAAATATGTCGTCTCAAAGAAAGTCTTCGAGGATCGCGAATAGGGGACCACATCAAATGCGTGAGAGACCTACGCATTTTGATCTCACCGAGGAAGAAGAATCTCCTAGACAGCAGCAGAGCCCACGACATTCTCAGCAGCGTCCATCTCCTCCATCTAGACCTCCGAATATTGCACATCAAGAAGAGGAAGAAATCATCAAAGATGCATAACCCGTAAGAACTCATAAGCCCACTTTTACCTTTAAGCTTTACCGTGCTTTGAAGAGGAGTGGTACTCCTTTGAACTATATTGATAAAAATCTGAAAGACAAAGGGTATCGAAATGAAACCTACATTTTACGCACAATGGAAAAATTGGGAATTGCCCCTACGGGGTCAGTAGAAGAAACATTGGCAAATATCCCAAGCGATTCACGTGTTGGAGGGCTGAGTCAACCTGATGGGAATGCTGATGATAGGATGTACACTCAGTTTAAACCTAAAATGGGTGTTGTGGCAAAAATCCGAAGCAAAAGGACAGATTTGTTTCGCTCGGAGGAACACAAGAACCTGTACTCTAAGTTGTTAAAGCGTGGTGTGATAAACCCTAGAACTGTGGACTTTGATTTTCTTAATTCTCTGAATGTCAAGCTGCGAGAGAAATTCAATCTTCTTCAACTAGAACGGATTTGTTTTGAATCGACAGAGGCTCATGCTGAACTCACTGCCTATTTCTATTCGAATCTAAGTTTCCTGGATGCGAATAGATTCTCTTTAGTATTCGAGATCAGGACTATGTGGTTGACATGGATACATTGGCTGATGTGATTGGGGTTGAAAGAGGGAGATACCAACCAATCAGTGTGTCTATTGGACATGCGACGATAAAGCTTGTTCGGGATAGAAAGACGGAAGGGAAGATTTCATATTTGAGGATGAATGCTTCAAATATTTTACTTCACAAGAAAGTGATCAATTACCTCAGACCCAAATTGACTTCGAAGACCGATGTTTCAAACTCGGAAGCAAAGCTGATGTATGCCATCAACGCTGACAAAAAGTTCTCTCTTCCATACACTATTATGTTCCACATGTACAGAACGATGGTGAAGGACAAGGGCCAACTTTCTTACTCAGCACTTGTCACTAAGTTATTCAGACATATGAACATTCAGCCTCCCAGGATTCTTTGTGTTCGAACATGCGAACAAATGGTGGTAGGATTGAAAATGGTCTCTAAAATGCGTATGAAGGAACTTAACAAGACTTTAGAGCGATTCAAGGTTAAAACCCCTGTCAAGACTCACCTAGTCTCTTCAGCTGCAAAACGGAAATGGAAGGAGCCCATGGTTGCTCCATCCAAGAAAAGAATAGCACTCATCTTGGAGGATGAAGAGGATGAGGATGATATCACAATTTCTGCTCTTGCATTGAAGAACTTAAGTTGTTCTGTTCCAGAGACAAAGGAGAGAGAGGAACAAGAAAAAGAAGAGCTCGAACAGAGGACTGGAGGAAGAGAATCAATGGAGAAAGAAGTAGAGGAAGAAAGGATTGAAGAAGAAGAAGAGGGAAGAGGTGAACAAGAAGAAGAGCATGAAGAGTACTTCTTACCGCCTAAAGGCATTGAAATAGGGGGAGATGCTGAGAAAAGAGGTACATCTCCAATTGCTGCCACTAGTGAAGGAGTAAGTTGTTCACCAGCAGATCCAGAAGACATATATGCCTCTCAATTTCCTGAGGAAGGCCATGAGGTTTCATCACCCAATCTGCGTAATCGTGCTGACTTGCCATTATCTACCAATACTCCATCTGATCGTGCAAAAGCCAGTACTCAAACTGATAATTCAGCAAACTTTCGTAGAGTTCTTGATGTTCTCTTGGAGATGCGAGGCCAAATTTATACTTTGGGATGTGAAATTCAAAACTTGCAGAATGCAGGACAAGCCTCTTCAGTTTCTTTACATGATCAAATCCATGCCCTTGCTCTTCAAGTTCAAGCAAATGCCAATGGTGAAAATGTGGCTCAACTGAAGGAGGATTTGAAAAAACTGGAAGGGATTGTCCAGTCAATGGGAGATTTCCAGCTTGTTCGTGTTCCAAAGCCATCCTAATTCCATTCTCTTTTCATCTTTACCTTTTTTAATGCTGACAAAAAGGGGGAGAGATGTGGTGCAGATTTGAGACTTAAACTGACTTAAACTTTTAAGCTCTTGACTTTTGTGACTTTTGTGTTTGGTTGTTTGACTGTGACTGGATTTGGATTTGGATTGCTTCATCGTTTGTTTATCTTAAGCACTATTGGTATTTCATGGCAAAGATAGTTGCTCATTTACAGGACTAACCTACTTTTTGTGGATGTAGTTTTTAATGTTATCTTTACTAAGCCATTTATCTTTAGTGACATATCCATGTTTGCTTGAGTATTGTTTTGCAGGTCAAAGTTATCCAAATCTGCAGGAAAGTTTTGTTATCATCAAAAAGGGAGAGGTTGTTGAAGAAAATTTCTTTAAGTGTTTTGAAGTTGACAAAACATTTTCATCAGTTTACTCTGAAGACTTGCAGACTCTTCCATCAAAGTCTGAAGACCTCCGGACTACCAGACTCAAGACTCAAAATCTATCGTCATTGACATTTTCTAGATCGTCAAAAAAGGCTTATCCGAAACTGAGTATTTCGTTAAGGATTTGATTTTGTCGACTAAAGAAGATCTTTTGGCTGGATATAGCATGTCAGAATCCATTATTCAAATTGAGATTGACTCAGGGATTTTGGATCCGTTAATTGGCATAGTATACTTGGAAGGTTCTACTTATGGAAACTTAGATCTTGATTATATGGACGAGTAAGATTGGTGGGGTATTGACATATTCCTTAAATAACTCGAAATCTCCATAATTGATTATGTCCAACAGGCAGATTGGAATAATTCCTTTGGTAAGTGCCAACGGGTGTGATGGCATGAAGGAGTATATAAGGAAGACGTTCCAGTTATTCGAGTGGGCGTGTGATAGAAGAATTCCAAAGTCTGAAGCTCCTTGTTCTTAGTCAATTTAATCGTTGAGCGAAATTTTGTACGCTAAAGAGAGTTTATATCTTTGTGAGACCTTAAGGAAGTGTAGCGAAGTCTCTACACTGTGGAATCAAGGAAGAGCTTTACTGTAACAACTCTTTTGTTTCATAGTAAAATCCAGCTGGTAGGCTGTCAGTGCGGAAGAGTGGATGTAGGCTTGGACTAAGCCGAATCACAATAAACCCTGTGTTCTTATTCTCTTTCCTACGCTCTTTTACTTTGATCATAACTTATTTTATTTCCAAAAGTCTAACTTCCTTTTCATAATCTATTATTGTTTAAAGTTGCACACTTCTCTCTGGAAAATTTGTTTTTGCACCTATTCACCCCCTCTAGGTGCTCGTATTAGCTTTCACAGTGCTGTTGGATGCTTAATATACGTTATGATGTGTACAAGACATGACATATGTTTTATAATTGGAATGGTGAGTAGATACCAATCCAATCCAGGTCAAGCATATTGTAAAGCCGTTGAAAGAATACTGAGGTATTTGAAGGGAACTGCTGATTACAAACTGAATTACCAAGGAAAGGATCTACGACTTAAAGGCTATTCAGATGCTGATTAGGGAGGAGATTTAGATGAAAGAAAATCTACCTCTAGTTTTGCTTTCTTACTAAATAATGGTGCCATATCTTGGAGCAGTAAGAAGCAAACATGTATAGTCTTGTCCACGATGGAAGTTGAGTTCGTGGCATTATTAGCAGCGGTACAAGAATGTGTTTGGTTTAAGAGATTTTTGGATCATTTATGTGTTATTGAGCATGCTTCAAATCCATTATTGGTTAACTATGATAGCCAAGCGGTTATAGCATACACCAAAGATCCAAAATATCATGACAAAACCAAACATATAGATACCGAGTATAATTTTATCAAGGATATGGTTGTAAAAAAAGATGTGAACTTACATTACATATTTACGCATAGAATGGTAACAGATTCTATGACAAAGCTAATACATAGATATATGTTTTGTGGTCATGTAAAATCTCTAGGACTGCGTAGAGGCTGATGTACTGAATATTGTAATTTCCCTAAAGTGTTCATATTTAATGAATTTGTATTTTTCATCATTAATGCCTATGAATTTTTGTTTGACGTTTATGCATCTTAATGCTTAGTGCATTATATAAAATTAAGAAATTATGTCGGACAGATGAAATATTAGCCCACTCACACGGGTAATCGCCTCTATTTACAGTGTGATAAATAGAGATGAGACGGTTTTTAAGCTTATTATTTAGGTGATAATCGAAAGCTCAAGCTTATATATATATATATATATATATATGTCGCCTTAACTAAGTGTTAAGATGATGACATAATATTTACTATGTCTGAAAGTAAAATAACCCACATATTTTACTTTATCTGTTTATGATGCCAGATGTGAGTTCTGATGAATTCTGTGTATGAGTAGATATGTGAACTCAAGTTAGACATTGGGTATGTCTTAACTATCATCTGTACGGTATTAAAGATGTAGACATACGCTCCATGGGAAATGAGTTAGATACCGTAATACGTATTTCATACTACGTATGCATGAATCGACCAATAAGAGTGGCAAAAATTTGATCTCAACTTTTATGCCATGTGAGACTCTTGAGGAAAAATATTCCTCAATTTAGTGCACTTATGACTCTTACTTATTCTCAAGATTTTTATTTAGTGTTTACTATCTTAGGATGTTGCCAATGATCATGAATTGATTTGATCTATTGGGACGTTTTTAGAAAATCAAGTTGAACTGAAATTGAGAGTTTTAAGTAAAGAGGAAGATCGAATTTGGAGAATCACATTCTAGTTTTGTGTTCACTGGTCGACCAATTATGGCTGTCTTTGAGATAATCGTAATTGTGAATACAATATATCATTGTTTAAAAGGAGATCAAGAGAGATATAAATGTGATCGATCAATCTAGGGTATTGCATATTAAATCTACTCAAAGTGTGATGCCCATTATAAGCTGCTATATATTTCTAACAGATGTATGGCAACGAGCTCTCAAAGTATGCTGGTCGCACGGATTATTCACCGGTATGAATGTTGTAGAGAGGTAAAGAGGATCCTGTTCAACCTATCATGTGCGAGTGGGAGATGATGGGTTATTTAATTGAGATGATGGGCCTAGGTAGGCCTGTTCGCCCATGTTGGGCCTAAGAACTCGGCCCGCAGGTGCAGGGCCCATGAATGAGGAGTTGTGTCTTTTGGAGGGACATCTTACATTGAAGAGTTACGTCTTTTGGAGAAGACGTTTTAAGAGAGAAAAGAAAAAAAAGAGAACATACACTTTCAAGAGTACGTACGTCAGTCTCTCTCTCTCCCACAAAAAGAAGAAAACAAAAAATAACAATACGCTCTGTTTTTCTCCTCCTAATAGAAACAGCACGCTCCTTGGTAGAACGAGATCAGGATTCTTCCTCAAACTTCAACATTAGTGTTTAATCTGTGGTTAATAAGGTACATTCGATTCCGTGGTATGTCTTTGATTAGTGATACATGTTTCTTCTTGGGCTCGTCTTCCGCATTCGTTTTAGGGGTTCGATTTAGTGTCGAATCTGTTTTAGGAAATCAGTTATTCCTGACAAAAATAAAGGGACATCGGGCTATGAAAGCACGTTGGGTCAATCAAGAAGGATATTAGGTTATAGAAGCACGCCAAGTCGATGAAAAGGACACCGGGCTATGGAAGCACACCGTGTTAGTGAAAATGACTTCGGGCTACAAAAGCACGTCGAATCGATAAAAGGGACTCTAGGCTACAAAAGCACGCTAGGTCAGTATAAAGGAAATTTGGGCTACGAAAGGACGCCAATTCAATAAAATGGACTCTAGGCTACGAAAACACGTCAGGTCAATATAAAGGAAATCTGGGTTACGAAAGCACGCCGATTCGATGAAATGGACTCTAGGATACATAAGCACGCCAAGTCACTATAAAGGGACACCGGGCTACAGAAGCACGTCGAGTCAATGAAAAATACTCCGGGCTATGGAAGCATGCCGAGTCAATAAAAGGGATTCTGGGCTACAAAAGCACGCTAGGTCAATATAAAGGAACACCAGGCTACGGAAACACGCAGTGTTGGTAAAAAGGGACATGGGCTATAAAAGCATGCCGAGTCGATGAAAAGGACACCAGGTTACAGAAGCCCGCTGGTTAATGAAAATGACTCTAGGTTTTGAAAGCACTTCAGGTCAATATAAAGAGACATCCAGCTATGAAAGCACGCCAAATCGATGAAAGGGATTTTGGGCTACGAAAGCACGCTAGATCAATATAAAAGGACACCGGGCTACGAAAGCACGCCAGATCTCGAGGCTTCAAGGAGCAACTTGAACGTCAAGTATTACTTGGTCTTCAAGGAAACATTATCTGTCAAACACGATTAGAGCAAAAACTGATATGCATTCATCAAAGAGGTAGACATCTGAGCTACTTTAAAACACACTTTTCAAAATTCAGTGAGGTTTTCATCAATTCAATTAAGGTTTATGTATAATGACTTTACCACATTTGCATCACCCAAATTTCCACATGAGAGACTTGTCGTTCAAGATAATGACAAGGATTTCTTAAGAATGTTAAATGAGAGACTTTTATTTAGAAAGGACTTTCACTCACTCTCATTCAGAAGGGCTATTTTAGCAGAATCACTCCATCTCACTATCATCATACCAACAAGGGTCTGAGTATTCTCGCAAGCAGTATGACCTTACCAATCTGAGAGGTCTTTAATAGGGACCGTGATGTGAGCTTGGTCAACGGTTTAATAAAAGGACTCTTCGAGTCAAGGCAATTGAAAGAATAATTCTGTAATCATCTCTAGGTTTATAAATCAAGAACCCTGAAAAATGAGAATAAAATAATCTTGCTCGCACTTTTTCAAGAAATGCTTAAGACATGTGAACCCCTAAGTTAGTTCAAGTGCCTTAATCAGAGAGACTTTGCAAGGGACGTAATGTAGGCTAAGTTCTTGGGTTGAAAAATGAAAGGATCGTTAGGCTCAAAGATGTGTATAAAGGGTAAAAGTTGATGATTATCTAGGTATTGTTGCCGGTCTTCTCCTTCACCAGGGATTGCCAGTATAAATGCACCATTGATCTTGGCTCTTTGAGTACTGCTCCATTGGGATTCAATTTTTGTAATTGATAGTCATTTATCTTGACTCTCTTTTTTCATCTATGGGCATCGGCCTTGCTTTTACCAGGCACACCGCTTTTTCATGCCCCTAGTTTTCATGCACTTATTCTTCACTTCTTTTAAATGGGCATTGGCCTTGCTTTTACCATGCGTACTGCTTTTTCATGCCCCTTAGTTCTATTTTGATTTCGATTCTTGCGCACAATGCATACATCAAGTAATCACATTTTGAATGACACTCGAACTTTCAAGGGTCTTTATCTACATTTTGCCTTGCCCCAGTGTGGGGGATGATCACTAACTTGATTTAAAAAAATGAAATTGCAGGCTCAAGTGAGCTATGTAAAGGATATAAGTATGTAGGATAGAGAAAGAAATGTTCTTTGTCATCCTAAGGCGCTTAAATTACCACATGAATTCAGTGTAATTGCACGACTTGAAGATTGACGCAAGTGAGAGCAAGAAAATTTCTTTTCATTTTCCTCACCTCATGATACTGTCTTACCTCCGATACGCCCCGATGTTGGGTGGTTCTTGACAGGAATAATTTGAAATAATCTCCATAAGTGTATCGGACTCAAAGGGGTTAAGCAATGGATCACATGTAGTGTTTAGGATAGAGAAGTGAATTGCCCCTCATCATTTTGGTCATCGTACCTTTCGCAAGAGAACTCTTTACCTTGCGGATATGGAACTTCCTACGCTCATCTCACAAGTGTATAAGTAGGTGACCAGGTATAGGATAGGGTTAGCCTTTCATCATCTTGACACGTCTCATTTAGTATGCTCAATTCTTTCCACATCATTCATTAAATTAGTTCATCTTAATGTTATTTAGTGGAATTGGTGGACTAAACATGTAAGAGTCACCATGCAAAATCCTTTTTAAAAGAACTCAACAACTTTAAGCATGAAAAATTGTAGATTTCAAAACAAACAATTTACCACACTCAAAAATGCTTTCGTAAGTATGAAAAACATAATTTTGAGTGTTCATTCAAGGAATTGTCCCACAGGGGGATTGTCTCAGCAATGGGTATTCTTAGATTGTCCCTATCAATCAAGACTGAAAATTCACTTTTGCCCCTGCACAAGAGAACGTGCATGAATATGATACTATACAATATCAAAGTAAATTCAAATTGCACATCCATTTTGGCTCGGATCAAGATTTTCTCTCAATTGTGTCACTACTAGAATCTGCCATCCCCCCCAATCTGTCATATTAACTCTTTAGAAATGTGTTCTCAAACTTGTTGAGTAACAGTTGGGCCAATTGATTTATTATTGCAACCTTATGTGCCCTTTTTAGATGCTTTCTCATCAGGCCAAGCAAATAATGCTCTTAGTCTTGTGATTGAACCTTTCAGGTCAGATATTCTTCCTTTCAGATATGTCACTAATCTATTCATGGTGGCAACAAATTTGGCTATCTCAGGAAAATAAGACGGTTAAAAAGTCCTCTTGGCACTCTTCTTCAAGTCACAATTTCTCACTGAAGATAGAGTATCTATGTCGTTACAGCATTTTTACTTGACGAGATAAGCTACAGGAGCAGACAATTCATTTACTTGACTTTGGAGGTGTGCAATTCACTTGTTCATGTCATTGTTAGTATCAATGATACGGTTCAGCACCTCATTTTGATCTATCATTTTAGCTCTTGATCGTGTACGGATGGGTGAGCAGGATTGCTCCATAATCACTTAATTCGAATGAATGAGAACATGTAAGCATGAAGTGTAAATAGAGAACCAATCCATGACAACAATCTTTTTTTTTTCTCCTTTTTTTTTTTTAGTCACGAGGAGTCCACGCATGAAAGGAATTTCCTAAAAATGGACAGAAAAATAAAGACATGAGACGCCTTAACAAGGACAAAATGTCCTAAATATGAACTAGGAAAGGCCAAAATTTGAATCTCCCAAATAAGAACAATAAAGACATGAGTTGAAAACAAATTCTCCAAAGTTTTTTTTTTTTGTTATTTTTCAAATGATTCATTGCATGGCAATTTCCTCATTTCATTTCTAATTGACAAAGGAATTAAATCAATGATTGACCTAGATTGTCATGGATCGACCAAAAGCGTGACGAATTAAGTAATTGCATAGTATAGAGATAGAAGACTTACTTCACCAAGGAAAATTGATGGCAATCACATAGACATGGACATGAGCTCGATTTCTACTATAGACAGGCTTAGCAAAATGAAGCCACAAGGATGATCGGACTAGTCGTGAGCATGCAGACTAAGTTGAGTCCTCATGACTCCGGCTTGGTTAAAGAGCTGACCTGGGTCGCAAGCATGCGGACTGAGGTAGGTACTCTTGACACCAAAAAAAGGAAATTTTGGGATTGAGATTAGCAACTCATATTGCGAGCATGTAGTCAGAGCGGTATCCATTTCAATACCATCCTAGATTGTGGCATCCCGGAAATTCAAAGCCAAGCCTTAAGGTGTGTTAAATGTCTTTAATTAGGTGATAGAATTTTATGGCCTATGCTTTAGCCAATTTGTCTTTTAATTTGATGAATTGTGCTTGTGATTGTGGAAATTTAAATTTAATTTATTAATGCTTGGCCATATGATTTAAATTTCAATAATTAAAAATATCCCAAGACTTTGGCCTAGATGGAAATTGAAATTCAAAAATATTATAGAAGGAATTTCAAAAAAAAAAAAAAAAGGGGAAAAAGGGCTAAAATTCGAATGGGCCTTGAGCCCATTAGCCTCAAGCTTGGTGGGCCAAGCTAGTCGGCCCATTGGGCCCAAGAAGGGGAGTTCGACCAGCCCAAGGAGGAGTGGCCGGTTGGGCCTAAGCCCAAGCCCATTAAGCCCAAATAGAATTCAAAAAATTAGAAATTACAAGTGGCAAGGGAGATAAGCATGCATTGGCCATTGGATAGGTGGGTTAATCATTGCAAATGATGGCCTAAGGGGGGTATAAAAGGGGTTAGGAGAGAGAGTGGCCGGTTTCCCTAGCTCATTCGGCCAAAAGAAGTGAGAGGGAGAGAGAGAATTCGAGAGGGAGAGAGGAGAAACCGAGAGGGAAGGAGGCGGAGCCGGAGGGAGGAGCTGCCCGTTCGCCGTCGCCGCCTAGTCCGACCACCGTACGCCGCCGTGTGTTGCTGTGTGTTCGTCTTGAAGGCAAGTGGAGTCCGTAACTTCTCTTGCATGTCGGTTGTGGTAGTTGCATGTCCGGTTTTGAGTGTTATGTGTGAGAAAAACCGAGCCAAGGAGGGTTTGTTTGCATGCCATGTAACTGTTTCCGTTCGGTTTGTGGTAGACAGTTTATTGATCGAGCTTGCATGTGTATTTGGAGTGTGATTTTGGCTTCGGTGTCTTCATGAAAGTTGAAGATAACATCTTGAGGTATGACATACTCAAATTTCATGGAAAACGAAGGTGATATGAGGGGTCAAATGCCTTGTGATACGGAGGTTCTAGATCTGCGAAATCTTCACTGACCTCTTGATGATTTCTTGGTTGCATGTTGTTTTATGTTGAGATCTCACTTTGTTGTCTTCATGGAAGTTGTAGGTAACATCCTAAACTACAACATACTCAAATTTGAAGAGAAATGAACAAGTGTAGCCTAGTTAATCGGCTAGATCTTTGAGACGGATGGTTCTGTTGAAGTGAACCGAGACACCCGAGACTTCAAGGACTTAAAAGAGGATCATAATTTGGTTATTTAACCTAGATCTCTTCATGGAACTTGTAAAGGACACATTGATGCATAACATACTCGAATTTCAGAAGAAACAAAAGAGATTTAATGGGTCAAATCTAAGTTTTTCGGTGATGTGTGTTCTGGACGAAACGGTAGAGGTTCCGAAGCTTCATGGAGTTGTATAAAATAATCCATAAAGAATTTGGCTTAGTGTTCTTCATGAAAAGTGCACGAAAATTTGGTTCTGAGGTCATATGGGTATTTTAATTGAATAAATCCGAAAACTGTGCAATCTGGCCATTATCCGAATATTAAGTGTATTTGGTGGAAATTTGGGAAACTATGTGAAATACGAAATTGGCCATGAAATTGTGTGAAATTGTGATTCTAATTAGTTGTTTAATGATTGTGTGATTTTCATGATTTTTGGAAAATCATAAATGTTAAAGATAATATTTATTTATGGAAATAAATAAATATAATATTAAAATAATAAAATAATAATAAAATAATAAAAATAAAATAAAATAAAATAAAAGTGGATTTTTATCGGCCATGAGTTCTATTGAATTATGATGCATTGTTATATGACATTGATGCATGTATGATCGTGAATTATGATGCATTGTTATATGACATTGATATATGCATGATCGTGAACTATGATGCATTGCTATATGGCATTGATGCATGAATGATCATGAATTGTGATGCATGTGTGTTAATCATATGTCATGAAATAATGAGATGAATAGAATGATAAAATGTGGAAGTGGTATGTGAGTAAGAGGATGTGGCGGAGGTTGATATCTGGTGGCCGAGTGGCATAATTCCAGAGATTCCCTGGGAGTTTCAGGATGCCCGGAATGTGGGGGGCCGGAAGTCCCTGTCGGAGGTTTTCGCCCGAAGGGAGTGACTCGCGATGCCGGGATTAGGGTGCGAGATCCCGGTTAGAAGGGTAAAGACCGGAAGTCCCCGTCGGAGGTTTCTGCCCGAAGGGAGGTTCCTCGCGATGCTAGTTGAGGTGCGAGATGCCCGGAATGTGGGGGGCCGGAAGCCCAGTGGCCATGAGATGGCTGGGATACTGGGATCCTTGTCGGAGGTTTCTGCCCGAAGGGAGGATGATAATAGTGGAATTGATGAATTGAGGAAAGATAATGTGGGATCAATTGATAAATAAAAGTGAAAATTGATCTATGATGTGATATGCATGGTGATGCATGGCTAATGATGATGTGATATGCATTGTGATGCATGGCAAATGATGATGTGATATGCATAGTGATGCATGGCCAATGATAATATGATGTGATATGCATGGTGATGCATGGCTAATGATGATGTGATATGCATAGTGATGCATGGCCAATGATAATATGATGTGATATGCATGGTGATGCATGGTTAATGATGATGTGATATGCATAGTG
Source organism: Eucalyptus decipiens (assembly GCA_014182575.1). NCBI lineage: Eukaryota > Viridiplantae > Streptophyta > Magnoliopsida > Myrtales > Myrtaceae > Eucalyptus > Eucalyptus decipiens. The sequence continues at coordinate 21,836,763 of CM024613.1, forward strand.
ATGCATGGCCAATGATGATATGATGTGATATGCATGGTGATGCATGGTTAATGATGATGTGATATGCATAGTGATGCATGGCTAATGATGATACGATGTGATATGCATGATGATGCATGGTTAATGATGATACGTATGCCATGATGATGCATGAATACGCTTGACATCGAAAAGGTAAGAAATGCCTGCATTGTATGATGATATGCATGGTGCATCGAGTTGTTATTGGATTTCCCTATCTCGCCGAGTGGTTGTACTCACCCCTTTGGGGATAACATTTCAGATTAGCACTATGCCGCTACTCGCCGTATCGCGTGGCGTGTTTTACGGTATTCCGTCGACGTCGAGGTGGAGATGACCGAGATAGATTATCCTTCGGTACCCGGGTTGACTTTCATCCGAGTACGATGCCTAGTCATGTATGATATCGGCCTGGCTGGGGGCCCTATCATACAAGAGTTTTTGTCCGTGCACATACGACGGGATGGAGTGATGCGGGGGATGCTACCGCCGCCACCACCTGACACACCGGGATGGGTGTGAGAGCGCGCTCGAGGAGTAGGAGCTAGACCGCTTTTTGATGTAGATAGTTGACGCTTGTGATGGGAGGTTTTTATTTTTGTGCTTATGTGATGTTAGAGGTCGGAGTACTTTTTGAGATTTTAGGAAGGACATGGCAGAGTCCTTACCTTTTCTGTTTCTTTTGTACCGACCCGAGGAGAAACCCCATCTCGCTATATGTATGTAAGCAAAGCGTCATCGCTGTTTATAAAATCGTGGTGTTTAGTTGGTGTGTATTTGTATCATGGGGTAGAAGGGAGATAGATGACGACGTAAATTTTGCTTCCACTATGAGTCGCGCATGGGACCGCTTTTAAAAAAAAAAAAAAAAAAAAAAGCCTGAAATCTGGCAAGGCTTAATGTAGCCAAGAGATAGAGATGGTAAAAGATGTAACATCGGCACTGTTAACGACCTGCGAAGGGTTCGGGGTGTTACATAGATGATCCTGTATGGCCCAGGTCCGGTAGCAGGTTGTGTGTGCAAAAGTATAACGTAAATGCAGAGCATACATAATAGTTTAGATCAAACAATATTTCAATAGTTTGAATTTAAAACATTCATCCTCAACTCCAACCTGCAAGACAAGGGTTAACAATGACTACTCCCCTTATACCTCTCCATCTGCAAGAACATTTAACATTTTAAATGTTAGGGACATACCTGGGATCTTTGTTGCCAAACAAAAATATTTTTTCAAAGGAAGGGAAAATTTGCCTAAATCCACTAAGAGTTTTAACTCAAGTCCCCAGCGGAGTCGCCAAGCTGTCACGACCTCACCTCAGGTGAACCACCTAGAGTTTGGCTAATGGATTACTAAGCCTAAACTTAGCTCAGGCTTTCCCAAACCCATACTAATTCACGACTTAGGTTCAAGTTCTTAACATACAAATAAATTTTCATTTAGGAGTTGCCACTAATCTATTTTTGATAGGTCGATTAGAAACCCAAGTAAAGTAACGGGAGATTTATTTTACTCCTGCGAACTAGAGATTTGTGAGTCCGGGGACTTGATTACGCTAGCTTTCACAAATGCCCTTTGGGTACCTTTCTTTTTTTATTTCGAAAAAATGTTTTGTATACAGCTTGAATTGATTTTAATTTACTTCATTGACATGTGAGGCGATCATGCGGGTGCGCAAACCACCAATTTAATACCCAAATAAAATAGTTAGTATATCGCAGGATTTACCTCATAGTAACGAAATAATTTGTAGTGTTAGATCCGAATTCACATTGATAGTCCTAGATATGATTTCTAATTAACACGCAATTACTTTTTTTCACTTAATTAATGAGAATCATGCTTTATGCAATGCAATGTTACCGATCTAACATGAAGTGATATGACATAGTAGTATGGCCTAAACTATATGACGTGAGTAAAATATTTTTTGTGTATTTTCTTAATGAGTATGCAATCTTATCATAATATGCAATGACGTGCAAAGAATGCCCTAATTCTAGGTTTTCTTTTTCCCTTTTTTTTTTGTAAAATTCGAAATGAAAACTGTTGAATAATTAAACGTGCAACCTAAATTAAAAAACAAAAAAAACTAACATCCTAAATTAATGTTTTATTTGGATTTTTTAAAAATTGAAATAAATAAATTTCCTATTCTAAATATGCAAAATAACCCTAAAACAAGAATGAACCTAATCTTAATTCAAATAATCTTTTTTGGGTTTTCTTTTACGGAAACAAAATCGATTCAAACAATACGACAACAAATCAGGCAAGATAAGATTGATATCCATAAATTGACGAATCGTACCTCGCACATGAGATCGGATAAGCCAATTTTAAACAAAATCACAAATTGTATCCCGAGACTGAGATTAGATTTGTGATTTTTCCGTGCGATTGCGAGTCGTATTTCGAGCGTAAAATCACATTGTCAATCATATACACGTTGTGAAATTAGAAAAATTTCCCAATTCGTGTGGGATCAAGAAATCTCTTGGATATGGCAATACCAATCAAACATTCAAAGAAAGATTGCGATATTACGAATTAGGCAGCGAGATCTATGAAAATCAGATTAATCCAAAGTCTTACCTAATTCACGATATCACATGGGTGACGTTTACAAATTCGGATGGATGATGGGTCACGGAATCATAGTGAGGAAGATCGACAATCCATAGCATGCATGGTTGGTCGGTAATGGTTTGACGTGTTCCACAAGACCGAGTACTTTGGAATTCTATCCGAGAACTTCAGCTTCTTTTCACTTTGCTATTAAGCTTCACCTTTTGAAATAAAGCTTGGCAAAACAGGAGAAATCTCACCGCTTCTTTTGTATTGGGAATACCCTCTTGTGCCCATTGAAGAATCCAAACTCGCCGATGTCACCAAGAACCTGCAAAGGAAAAGTGCAAGCGTGATTGATGTGGGGGTCATGCTCGGCTTCTTCGTGCTCTACCGCGTGCTTTGTTGGTTAATTCTCATCTGAAGGGCTTTGAAAACTATTTTGTAATATCGTTCCCGAATTTGGACTCGTCGGATGATGGGACCAGCGATGGTTCATGGTGGATGATTCACAGTTGATGTAGAATTGCTCGGTTACAATACGACTGTTCTCAGCAAGAATGGTGGCGATGGACAGCGATGTTGATGATGATAGTGTGAGCGGCGGTTTGTGGACTAGATCGCCAACGGTGATGGATCGAAAGTTGATTGTCGAGGCTTGACCTTGACTCAACGATGCTGGGCTGATGTGGAATAACCGTTTGGGATTGCTGGAGTTCAGTTAAAAGGCCTTCTATCCTGCCTCAAGTTGATGACATCGACGACTCGAATAGAAGAAACTCGATGTCCCTGGCACGTTGTTGAAGCGGTGAGAAACGTTGGAGCAGCAGTGCGTGGAGCTGGTCATGGTAGGGAATGGATTCTTCGAGTGGTACCGATGATCAGCACCACAGCTCGTTGTTAAGATTGGGGCTTGGCTCACTATTGGATTAGGAAGTATTGGACAATCACCAGTGCTGTAGGGAGCACGACGGCTAGAAAAATCTGCAGCAAGAAAAATTCAAGCAGGCTAAACTAATGACATGGCAAGGATAATCTCTGACATGTTGGGAAATTGGTGAGTGCTGGTGCTTCGTTGGTCGTCAGGGCTGGGTCTTCGGAATAAGTGAGCTAGATGGTAAAAGGTGCACAATGGCATGAAGAAAAACCATGATGTGAAGACCACGTGCAATCGCTAGAGGAACTTCACGATTTTCCCTCTAACTCACCATGAGACCATCTAAGAAGACAAAACCGCCGTCCCCCTTTTCTCTCTTTTGGCGTGTATCACTCAATGTGCGTTTTGAATAGAATTGCCGACCCCCCTATGTGCGGCCATGTGTATCAATATGTGTGGCCCCCTCGCTTTCTGTAGTATAGCAACCTTTTTATAGGTGAGTGGATTAGGCTTTATTTCCTTCTTCAAATCAACATCCACGAAGAACTCCCGAATGCAATATTTCTTTTTATTTTCAACATCTCTTCTACATTTCCTTTGTATCTTTGGATTATGCAAAAAGGAATATTCTCTACCGATTTCATCACATATTACTAGAGATTCAAGATTGTAATAGGATTTTTCTCAAATTTTAAATCTTGCAAAGATAAGCTCGCAAATCTCTTTGTCTCACTTACGCTATCCAAGGATATTACAAAAACAATGTCATATCACCGAAAATATCAAATATGTATTTCTCACAAAATAATTTTCGGTCATAAAAAATAATGGGCTCAAGCTAATTTGCTCTCTTCTTGAGCTTAGTCCAACTCGTTAAATTAAAGCTCATAACTACTAACTCAAACCCATCTATCACCACTCCGATGCAAATGCAATAAAAAAAAAAATGCTCCTAAAACTATATGCTACGCAATTTTTTTTTAGGGTTTAAAATTAATCCCTAATTTTTATGTAATAAATAAATAACTGGGTCGCCAAAATTTAGGTGTTAACAGCCCTTGAGTAGGTTTCTAATTGGCCCCATACAAATAGGCTAGTGGCAATTCCTAGATAATGTTTTTAGGTTTTCTAGAAATTTAAAATAAACTGCTATTGCTCAAGGTTAGGAGAACCCACATTTGTAATCAATGGACCAAGCGTGGCCCACCAACTAGACGTGGCTTTTGAAGCCATTCCTTTTAAGGATGTATGCTTGGACCATCTTACGAGAAAATACCCCTATATCTATCCATTAGAGAATATCTTCTTACCTTGAAAGGTAGGTTGCAACAGTACATTTGTGATAAATTTACCCAAAATTAATTTGTGGACTATCAAAAACCCCCAAACCGATACATTTGTGATAGATTTACCTCAAACTAATTTTTTGATAACCAAAAACCCTAAATCGATACATTTGTAACAAATTTACCTTGTACTAGTTCTCGTTAAATTAAATTAATAGCATGAAAAATCATAAACCAGTACGCTTATGACAAACGGAGGGTAAAACCTTATACTCCTCAATTGCAACATGTCATACAACTCAGCAATTTAACGGTAAAATTTAACGGAAATTAATAGAGAGAAAAATTTGTCAGATGAGGGTTTTTGTAGTCAAAAAATTAATTTATAGTAAATTTGTCACATATATATTAGTTTGGATTTTTCATAGTTATAACCCTTAGAATTAAGTTACATATTACATTGCATCTAAGTTCATGTCACATGTCATTAGTTAAATTTGGATCAAATAGACATAACTTAGAATAAAATTACATCTAATGCATTATATCTAATTTAATCTTTAATGAAAATAAGCAGAACCCAAAAATAATTTATTGTCAATACATTTAGAAATGACGTTTAGGTTATACATGCATTTTTTAAATTAATATCTATCGCTACCTCCCTTTTCCGTCAGAGGGAAAGGAAGAGGTTTAAGGGGCATTGCCTAAAGTGGTAGGCCAATGGCCCTAGGTTAGGCGTGAACTCTTCCAAACCCATACCTCACATAACATTGGATTTTTTTATTTTAGTTCTTAATAACCTAAGTATTTCTAGGAGTCGTCACTAGCCTATTGGAGTGTTGTCTTGATTTCTACGCAACTAGAGATTTCTAGGACTTGGGATTTATTTATATTAATATTTCTATTAATGCCCTTGCGGTACTACTAACTTAGAAGGTTATTTATCTAAAATGGCCACTATCACACCCTAACCCTCGAGCGCATGCCCATCCCTTAGTGGTCGATTAAATTGCAACGTCTCAGGATACGTCGCCAACCCATTCATTTTAATGCGCATGCGGAAGCAAATTACTAATCCCCCGACCACAACAAACATGGGCTAGAAAAGCAGGACAACAAATTTTAAATCAATCAACATAGCTTTTATAAACATCTGGTTTACAAACAAAAGCCAACTCTAAGGTCTAAGTATATGAGGTCTATCTCCAAAAAGAGCTTCTGAGCCACCCATGCTCCCGACCCTTCTGCCTCAAGCTCCGGGTTCTCCACACTAGGGACTTGAAAAGTTAAGCCCATGACGGGGTGAGACAATGTCTCAGCAAGTTCATCCCCTAAACTCGACTAAGAAGAAAATACACCTAGAGGCCGTCTAGTCACACACAAGACAAAGGACTTACCTCTGCCTCAGTTCCTTCATACACATTAGTATAATTCATATATCACATATATGCAGTAATAACACTTGATCAATTGGAGTATCTCAAATCACATGTCCATCAATCACCACATCTCAGTCAATCAATCCATCAATCTACTACAAAGGTCCCGATTATGAGACCAAATCATCACGACACGTCCCATACTGTGTCACACAATTTTGCACCATAATCTAGTGTATCTAACTCATTCAATCACGCATTCCAATTGATCACAGTCACACAGGCACGACCTATCATGCATTTCAATTGATTATGGTTACATAGGCACAACCTAACTGTCACATAATGGATCTAACTGTCACACAGTGGATCTAATTGACCACATCGGATTTATCCGTCATACAACGAACCTATCCATCACACAACGAATCTAACTGACACTCAGCGAATCTATCCGTCACATAGCGGGTGATGAATTCTCTTAACCAGCACACGATAATCTAATCCCGGCCAAGGACATTGTGTTTTGCACTCAAACGCCTTAATTAAACTAATATGTTTGGCCTATTTTCATCGTATTGAAAATATTTGATAAAATAATTGTGTGTTGGTACACGGTCGACCTGAGCTAAAATTTCAATATCTTTCTTTTAGAAGATCTCACTAATTATAATAGTCCATAAACACATTTTTGGCGCTGTAAACAGATGCCTGGTATTTTAATAAAAAAATATCGAAATTACTCAATTTTGGGATAAATACCCAAATTTACAATTTCCACTCAATTTGCACAAATCAACACTCAATTAAATAAACCAAGCATACCATAGTAATCAACATGAAATTTCGGTCACCGACTATCTCGGTCTAATTTTCTAAAAATAATAAATAATTAAATAAATACAAAAATTAATTATATAAATATCATTAAATGCCATAAATGCAAACTTAGGCTAGAAAAGTCTAATTAAATACCGAAACAGACCCAGAAAAATCCCGAACCAATCTAGATAAATAATACAACCTATCTAGTTGCTAATTAAGCCAATCTAACCATCTAATAGGCAATAACAAGTAATTAACTTGCTAATCCGTTCTACCTAATCACCTAAATTATACTTAGCCTAAATTAATCAAAAACCCTTAAGCATCATTAACTCCCTAAGTAGATTTTAGTGAGTAAACTCACCGGTTTTGCAATCCAGTGAGTCCACGGCGACGATGACGCGGAGACGGGCGACAAACATCGTAGCGGCGACACCAAACGGAGACCAGACGGGCTTGAAAATGGCAAAGGAAGCTCATGGGTTGAGTTGATTGAGCTGTTTTGGCTTTGTGGAGATGAAAACGGTGGTTGGACGAGCACAGCTTGGGCTAGTCTTAGCGGCTGTGGGTGGTGATGCGCATACAACACGAAGACGGAGGAGCTGCTGGCGTGTAGCAGCTGTTGGGCTTGTGGACTGTCACTGGAATGGAGCTGCTGGAACGTTGAAGATTGGCAGTCAAAGATGGGGGGCTTCATCGGAATGTTGGAGTAGACTTGGTGGAAAGAAGACACGAGGAGACGTTGGGGAGCGGGCGATGGTGGAGATGGGGCGATTGAGTCGGTGGTACAGGTGGGCAGCATGTTTCATGGCAGCTGAAGGGGGGGAAATGAAATAGAAAAGTGTAGCAGGTGGGGTTGTCTTAGTGAAGCTGGGACAGAGGATGGTGGTGGACATGTGGCAGAAATTGAGGGGAAAGGAAGATGGTGGAGGTTGCTTTGGTGGAGTTAACTTCGGTGGGTGCTGCTTCGAACATGTGGCAGCGCAGCAAGGAGGATCGATGGAGATGGGCTGAGGCGGCTATGGAGGCGTGTGGACGTCAAAATGGAAGAAGAAGCAGCTGTGGTCTTCGGTTGCGGCAGATCGACTTGCACGAAGAAGAAGGGCAGTGGCCTTGGCGTGCTTGAGAAGTTGGAGAAGGGGGGCATAAAGTCAAATAAAATATCAATCTTCCTCAATGTTTGGTCCCCCAAAAGTCTTCTTGTTCATCCCCTATGTCCCCCATAAATCTTTCTTGCATAATATATCACAAATAACCCAATTTGGTGCCAAATGTTGCAGCCCCTACATAAGCCTCCGAATTTCACAATTTTGGACTTCAATTCAATCCAATTTGGTCCCCAAAAATTTCCATGTTAATATACTTGATCCCCACTTACTTCCTCGCATGCAAATTCCCACAAATAACAAGTCTTAGACAGCAAAAATGGCCACTCTCACTCCCATCTGAATTTACTTTCATTTTCTGATATATTCGAAATTCAATTTCTTAACAAATCTCTCCAATTTGATGGCCAAATTTGCTGCGGAGGAAGCCTACACAATTTGCACAATTGTCTTCACAATCTAGTCCTTTTTGGAAGGCCAAAAATCCACTTGAAAATAGCCCATCGAGTTTCCTTTCTTTTCCGAATCATCCGAATTGATTTTCCATGAAAATCCCGAGCTTGCCGAAAATTCTTCAAAGAATGAGTCGACGTTCCTAAAATAAATTGTGACATAAAAGAACTTTCAATTTCTGAAATCGGATTTGAATTTGCGGTTAATTTCAATCTGGTGAGATTTTAGCGTGACCTAGCCTACCGGGTAACTTTTAGAAATTTTTAGTGCAATTTATCTAGGCTCGATTTATTTCGAGCCACAATGTACCTCTTGGACATATTGGCGATTCTCGGTTGTCTTGAAAATCTCGAAGTTTCAAATATGGGCACAAGGTACCAAAACGACAAAAAAATCGGTCTAGTGCCAATCGATAAGAATTTTTCAATTTGGGGGAATCACCCACGCACTAATGACATACCTCTATTGAATTGACTTATCTCCAGTCTCTGATCGATTTTGACAGTGCCATAATGACCCTTGTAGACTATCATGGTTGAGCAGGTTATTCTTAGTTGAATTCTCAAGTCTATTGCGTTAAAATTCCTTAACGGCTTTACTTGATAGGCTAGTTATCTCGTGAGTGGCCAACTCAGAGAAAAGAACTATAGGCAAGTCGATGAAAAGCTCAACTTATTCAATCGAAAGCAAAACATGAAAATCAAGACTTCACAACTCTTCCCCTCAATTCCATCCTTGAAATTTGAACCATTATAGATCTTAAACAAAAAGGTGGGGGTATAGTCGTCCCATCGAGTTGTCATTTTCGCATGTTGCTCCTTTTGTCCCGTGGCGATGCCAAACCACTTTGACCAAGGGGATCGTCTTGGTACACAAAACCTGATCTTTCCAATCCATCATCTGAACCGAACTTTCCACGTACAACACTCTATCGTCCATGTCTAATTTCTCATGCACTTGCGCCAACCTCGACATGTGAAAAACGTAATGCACTTGCACCAACCTCGGCAGCAATGCAAGATGATACGCTAGGATCCCAATTCTTTCTAGAATCTCAAAGGGACCTACGCATCTCAGATTTAGCTTTCCCTCCCTGCCGAAGTGTGAAGTACCCCTCATTGGTGACACCATCCAAAAGATGTGCTCACCAATTTGGAATTTTAATGGCTTTCGATGGTTATCAGCATAACTTTTCTAGTGGCTCTGAGTAGTCTTTAATTTGTCTCTGTTAATGGCAACGACATCCACTAATTGCTAGACTAACTCTGGGCCTGTGATCTTTCTTTCTCTGACCTCATCCTAACATATTGGTGTTCTGCACGCTCTGCTATACAACGCTTCGAAAGGAGCCATATGAATACTCTGCTGGTAGCTATGAACCTTGGGTCTCGGTCTGATATAATCGTCATCAGCACTCCATGCAGACGAACAATCTGACGCACGTACTACTTTGCATGTCTATCTAAATCAAAGTCCTTTCATATCGTGATGAAGTAAGCCGACTTCGTTAGTCTGTTGACCACCAATATTGTTGATGTAGACTCTGATACATCTTCGTACTACTAAGATGAATGCTATAATTGCTACGATGAACTTCTGATAAAATCTCCTCCTTAAGCTCTACATCGTCAGGTACACACAACCGTCCTCGGAACCTTAGTGTTTTATCATGAGAAATCTGAAAGTCAGCCTTTCTCTTATCGGTATCCTCTTGTAGGATCTTCTGAATATCTAGGTTTGTCAATTGAAGCGTCTTGATTCTGATCTGAACACCCGGCTCAATTCTAAGGGTGGCCTTAAGATTCGAAAGGTGACCTACCTCAAATTTGAACACCGAATCTCGTGTTCTCTCGAGTAAAATCCATTCCTTAACCATCATATGTGTGATTGAAGATTTCTGACTCAGCATATCTGCGACTTTATTAGCTTTTCCAAGGTGATACAAGATATCACAATCATAGTCCTTCAGAAGTTCTATCCAGCGATGCTGTCTCATGTTCAACTCCTTTTAAGAGAATAGATACTTGAGACTTTGATGGTCAGTGAAGATCTGGAACCTTTCTCCACACAAATAATGTCTCAAAATCTTCATAGCGAAAATGATTGTTGCGAGTTCTAAGTCATGCGTCAGATAATTCAGCTCGTGAGGTCTCAACTAACAGACGCATATGCAACAACCCTATCATATTGCATCAACATACAACCCAGTCCTCTAAAGGACGCATCACTATAAATCTTGTATCCTCTAGGACCAGATGGAATGATCAGCACAAGTGCGGTAGTCAGCTTCCGCTTAAGCTCTTGGAAACTACACTCGCACTTGTCCGTCCACACAAATTTCTCTTCCTTCTTTAGCAGTCGAGTCAACTGTGACGCCAAAGTTGAAAACCCTTCCACGAACCTTTTGTAGTAACCTGCCAAACCCAAAAAGCTTCTGATCTCTAACACGGTTGTTGGTCTTGGCCAATTGATAACTACTTCAATCTTGGTCGGGTCCACGGAGATTCCTTTGCTTGAAAGCACGGGACCTAGGAACGTCACATGAGTTAACCAAAACTTGCACTTACAGAATTCAACGTACAGTCCACGATCTCGTAGAGTCTGAAGCACTATCCCTAACTGTCTTTCGTGCTTCTCAGGACTTCTTGAGTACACCAGGATATCGTCAATGAAAACGATCATAGACTGATCCAGATACTTCTTAAACACACGATTCATTATAACAAGATGCTCCTTGAGCCAAACCTTTTTATATATGACATTAAATTTATACATAAGCAAAATAGTCAAGTACAACTCTAGCTAGCGATTCTCCTTTTTACAACTTCATTTCAACAAAATGAAATCCTAGAAGCTTAACAAAAAAAATTTCCGTTGTGCCACTCTGATAAAATTAACCAAAAAACATTCTTTCTCCCGATCGACACATAGCTCGGTTTGTTCCTGTCCCATTCGCCATCCTAGTGGCATTCTGTCTATGGTGCCTTCCCTCTATCCTGTCCCATCGATGGTAGTGGTAGCAATTGTTGTGATCCTATTTGCCTACGCAAACAATCCTTGACCAGGTGGCTATTCTGGCAACACTCATAACAAATTCTTGTCCAAAAAAAACATGAAGCCGATCCATGTTGTTTCCCACAGAAACGACATACTCTATTATGATTTAGTGCTGACTTGTCTATCTCACCCTTCTTGTTTGGCGGAATAGAATATCTTCCTCCGGTCATAGGCTCCTTCCCAAACCGGTTCCCAACTCTATTCAAACTGAACCTTGACTCGGGTGAGGCGGCTTGCTCACTCAAAATTTTCTCTATCAACTGGGCCCGACCATACACCTTATTATAATCCTTAAGATCAAGTGGCACCAGTGGATTTCTCAGCTCTAGTCGGAGGCCATTCCTAAACCTCTGAGCTTTATCTTTAGGGTCTGCTATCAATCTTGGAGCCTATTGCAACAACTCCGCGAACTTTACTTCGTACTGGTCTACACTCAGCATTCTTTGGCGGAGGCACTGGAATTCATCCATCTTGTGCCCTCGTGTGCTACTCGAAAAGTACTTGCTATTAAAGGCTTTAAGGAAAGCATTCCAGATTAGAACCTTGCCTTCTAGGAATATTGTGCCTCTAGTGGCCCTCCACCAAGTATTCACGTTACCCTGTAGCTGATATACTGCCAGGACAACCTTTTCCTCATCATTGCACATTAAAAGTACAAAGGCCTTCTCCAGGTCTTGGATCCAAAGTGATGCAGTATCAAGATCTCCAGCACCAATGAACCTCGGCAGGTTCAACTTCAAGAACTGTTCCACGAGCTTATGAATCGGTCTCTCTCTCTCTCTCTCCACAACTACGTTCCCAGGCGGAACTTCAATAGGAGCGGCAACGGTTGTGGTCTCTGTAGCAGCATCAATGGCAGTAGTAGCAATAACTGTAGTGGCGGTGGTAGTGATGGCGGCTTGATTATGGGCCTACTGCCCCCATTAGAGCTCCCATCGTCTCAAGCGCTTGCATGATCCCTTCGATCCTAGGATCACCAGGGGCTACTACCCCAGCACCAACAGGAGGCAGTGCTACTCCACTAGCGCTAGCCTGAGCTGGCTCTCGACCATGACCCCCTCGAGTACCGACCTTTGTCGGCATCCTACCTTGAGTAATAGGTCCAATGGTACGCTTTCTAGGAGTCCTCTACTCCTGATCACTCATTATGTAGATTCTTTACAGAAAATTGTTTTCCAATTCCACACAGAATTAGAAACTGAGCGATCACACCAAACAATCTACCAAACAGTTATCATTGACATGCACCCGCATGAAATAAAGGTCGTTCTTACTAACTATCCCATAAACCATCACACCTTATCACTCCAACTATAGACCAGCTCTGATACCACTCCGAGCAGGGATGTCACGCTCCGATCCTCGAGCACGTGCCCATCCCTCGATGGTCGATTAAATTGCGTCATCTCATGACGCGTCGCCGACCCATTCATTTTAATGCACATGCAGAAGCGAATTACTAATCCCTTGACAACAACAAACGTGGGATAGAAAAGTGGGACAACAAATTTCAAATCAATCAACACAACTTTTATAAACAATCTAGTTCACAAACAAAGGCTAACTCTAGAGTCTAAGTATAGGAGGTCTATCTCCAAAAAGAACTTCTGAGCCACCCATACTCTTAACCCTTCTGCCTCAAGCTCCGGGTTCTTCACACTAGGGACCTAAAAAGTTAAGCCAACGATGGGGTGAGACAATGTCTCAGCAAGTTCACCCCCAAAACCCCAACTAGGAAGGAAATACGCCTAAAGACCGTCTAATCACACACAAGACAGAGGACTTACCTTTGTCTCAGTTCCTTCCTGCACGTTAGTACAATTCATATATCACATATGTGCAGTAATAACACTCGAGCAATTGGAGCGTCTCAAATCACATCTCCACCAATCACTACATCTCAGTCAATGAATCCATCAATCTAACACAAAGGTCCCGATTATGAGATCAAATCGTTATGACACGTCCCATACCGTGTCACATAATTTTTTATCATAATCCGGCGTATATAACTCATTCAATCATGCATTCCAATTGATCACGGTCACATAGGCACGACCTATCATGCATTTCAATTGATTACGGTCACACATGCACAACCTAACCATCACATGGCGGATCTAACCATCACACAATGGATCTAATTGACACACATCAAATCTATCCGTCACACAACGGATCTAACTATCACACAACAGATCTAACTGACACGTAACGGATCTATCCGTCACATAGCAGGTGATGAATTCTCTTAACCAGCACACAATCATCCAATCCCGACCAAGGATATTGTGCTTTGCGCTCAAACACCCCAATTAAAATAATGTGCTTGGCCTATTTTCATCGTGTAAAAAATACTCGATAAAATAATCGTGTTCTTGTGTGGGTACATTGTCAACCTAAGCCAAAATTTCAATATATTTCTTTTAGAAGATCCCATTAATTATAATAGTCCATAAATACGTTTTTGGCATTGTAAACTGACGCTCGGTATTTTCTGATTAAAATACCGAAATTACTCAATTTTGGGATAAATACCCAAATATACAATTTTCACTCAATTTGCACAAATCAACACTTAATTAAATAAACCAAGCATACCATTGCAATCAGCACGAAATTCTGGTCACCAGCTATCTCGGTATAATTTCCGGAAAATAATAAATAATTAAATAAATACAAAAATTAATTAAATAAATACCATTAAATGCCATAAATGCAAACTTAGGCTGGAAAAGCCTAATTAAATACCGAAATGGGCCCAGAAAAACCCCAAACCAATCTAGATAAATAATACAACCTATCTAGTTGCTAATTAAGCCGATCGAACTACCTAACAGGCAATAACGAGTAATTAAATTGCTAATCCATTTTAACTAACCACCTAAATGATACTTTGCCTAAACTAATCAACCATTAAGCATCATTAACTCCCTAAGCAGAGTTTAGTGAGTAAACTCATTGGTTTTGCAATCGATGAGTCCACAGTGACGACGACACGCAGACGGGCGACAAACCTCCTAGCGGCGACACCAAACGGAGACCGAACGGGCTTAAAAACGGCAAAGGAAGCTCACGGGTTGAGCTGGTCAAGTTGCTTCGGTTCTGTGGAGATGAAAATGGTGGCTGAACCAGCGTGGCTTTGGCTAGTCTTAGCGGCCACGGGTGGTGGTGCGGGTGCAACACGAAGACGAAGGAGCTGCTGGCGTATTGCGGCTGCTGGGCTCGTGGGACGTCACTGGAATGGAGCTGCTGGAACATTGAAGATTGGTGGTCAAAGATGGGAGCCTTCGTTGGAACGCTGGAGTAGACTCGGTGGAAAGAAGACACGAGGAGACATTGGGGAGCAGGTGATGGTGGAGATGGGGCGGTTGAGTCGGTGGCAGAGGTGGGCGGCATGTTTTGTGGCAGCTGAAGGGGGGGAAACGAAATAGAAAAGGGAAGCATGTGAGGTTGTCTCGGTGAAGCTGGGATAGAGGATAGTGGTGGACACGCGGCAGAAATTGAGGGGAAAGGAATATGGTGGAGGTTGCTTTGGTGGAGTTGACTTCGGTGGGTGTTGCTTCAGACGTGTGGCAGCGCGGCAAAGAGGATCGATGGAGATGGGCTGAGGCGGCTATGGAGGCGTGTGGACGTCAAAATGGAAGAAGAAGTAGCTGTGGTCTTCGACTGAGGCAGACTAGCTCGCACAAAGAAGAAGGGCAACGGCCTTGGCGTGCTCGAGAAGTTGGAGAACGGGGGAGGCATAAAGTCAAATAAAATATCAATCTTCATCAATGCTTGGTCCCCCAAAAGTCTTCATGTTCATCCCCTATGTCCCTTGTAAATCTTTCTTGCATAATATATCACAAATAACCCAATTTGGTGCCAAATGTTGCAGCCCCCCGCACGAGCCTCCGAATTTCATAATTTTGGACTTCAATTCAATCTAATTTGGTCCCCAAAAATTTCCATGCTAATATACTTGATCTCCACTTACTTCCTTGCATGCAAGCTCCCACAAATAACAACTCTTAGACAGCAAAAATGGCCACTCTCACTCCCATCCGAATTTACTTTCATTTTCCAATATATCCAAAATTTAATTTCTTAATAAATCTCCCCAATTTGATAGCCAAATTTACTACAGAGGAAGCCTACACAATTTCCACAATTGTCTTCCCAAACCTAGTTCTTTTTGGAAGGCCAAAAATCCAAATGAAAATGGCCTATCAAGTTTCCTTTCTTTTCCAAATTGTCTGAATTGATTTTCCGTAAAAATCCGGAGCTCGCCGAAAATTCTTTGAAGGATGAGTTGACGTTTCTAAAATAAATCTTGACATGACAGAACTTTTAGTTTCTGAAATCAGATTCAAATTCGCGGTTAATTTCAATCTAGCGTAATTTTAGCGTGACCTAGCATATCGGGTAGCTTTTAAGAATTTTTAGTGTAGTTTACCCATGGTCGATTTTTTTTTTAGCCATAATGTACCTCTTCAACACATTGGCGACTCTTGATTGTCATGAAAATCTTGAGGTTTCAAATACGGCATAAGGTACTAAAATGATAGAAAAATCGGTCTAGGGCCGATCAATGAAAATTTTACAATCTGGTAGAATCACTCACAAACTAATCACATACCTCTATCGAATCGACCTATCTCCGGTCTCTGATCAATTTTGACAGTGCCATAATGACCCTTGCAGACTAACACGGTTGAGTAGTCGATTCCTGGTTGAATTCTCAAGTCTATTGCGTTAAAACCCCTTAACGGCTTCACCTGATAAGCTAATTTTCTCGTGAGTGGCCAACTCAGAGAAAAGAACTATAGGCACGTCGATGAAAAGCCCAACTTATTCAATCGAAAGTAAAACCTGAAAATCAGGATGTCACAGCCACACAATCTTGATTACCAATTATAATCCTTATCTAAGCCGCTGCTAAGTATCCATGCAAATGTTTTTGTAGAGTTGTTTTCCTTAATGTCTGGAATTTAGAAAATTAATTTTCACTTAAATTATCGAAAAGAGGAATGGTAAGTAAACATCCAAGAAATTGAAATGACTTAAAAGTAAATGTGGTAAAGGAAAACCCGATACGAGCTGGGAAAATAATATTATATGGTCTTGTTATCACTGATATAGCTAGTAAGTGCCTAGAGGGGGGGTGAATAGGTATATAAAAGATTTTTCTCGTTAATCGCACAATACTAGACAATTAATAGAATTGAGACAATCAGCAATCAAAGTAAGACTGAGAGAAGGGAAGAGAGAATTGAACGCAATGTTTATAGTGGTTCGGCTTATTTCAAGCCTACGTCCACTCTTACGCAGACCGACCTATTGGCTGGATTCCACTATGAACAAGAGATGTTACAGCGTTGTTGTGGCATCCCAAAAATTCAAGTAATCCTCTAGAGAAATTAAAGCCTATAATTAGGTAATGAAATTACCTATGATCTATGTGTTAGCCATTAGTTTTCTTAAGGCTAGGTGTTATTGTGCTTGTGTTTATGAATTTTGAATTTAGGACTATAGGATAAATTAATAATCTATGCTTGGCCATGTACTTTATAAATTAAATTTCAATAAATAAAATGTCATAAGACTTTGGCCATGTGGAAAATTTAAAGTTTAAAATATTTATAAAAGAAATTCAAAAAAAAAAAAAAAGAAGGAAAAAGGGCTAATTTTGGAATGGGCCTTGGACCCATTGGCCTAAGCCTTTAATGGGCCAAGATGGCCGGCCCAATAGGGCCCAAGAGGAGGCCCAAGCCCGGCCCATTGTCGCATGGAGGGGTAGCCGCATGGCTACCAAGTGTCTTCGGCAAGAGAGACACTTGTCTCCTTCTTAAGGACAAGTGTCCCCCATGCAAGAGAAGGAAGCATGCAAGTATATAAGCATCCAAAAAGAGAGAGAGAGAGAGGGAGAGAGAGAGAGTGGCTTGTTCAGCCAAGTGAGGGAGAGAGAGAGAAGGCCGAGAGAGGAGGAGGAGGAGGATCCGTCGTCGCCGGTGTGCCGCCGCTCGTGAGGTGTAGAGGCAAGTTGGGAATCCACTTTCTACTCTTGCACCACTGTTTTCGCATGAACTGTTTGGAGTCAGAAACTTGTTTGAGCTTGCATGCATGTTTAGAGTTCGATTTTGGCTTCGATCTCTTGATGAAAGTTGTAGCTAACATCTTGAACTACAACATACTAAAATTTCGTGAAAAATGATGGAGATTTGCGGGGTCAAACTCTCATCTTAAGGAGGTGTCAGATCTGGAATATTTTCGCATGAATCTGCTCGAGTCAGAATGTTGTGAGAACTTGCATGTGTGTTTAGAGTTCGATTTTGGCTTCGATATCTTGATGAAAGTTGTAGCTAACATCTTGAACTAAACCATACTAAAATTTCGTGAAAAATGATGGAGATTTGCGGGGTCAAACTCTCATCTTACGGAGGTGTCAGATCTGGAATATTTTCGCATGAATCTGCTCGAGTCAGAATGTTGTGAGAACTTGCATGTGTGTTTGGAGTGCGATTTTGGCTTCTGTGTCTTCATTAAAGTTGAAGCTAACATCTTTTAGTATGACATAATGAAATTTCGTAGAAAACGATGAAGATGTGATGGGTCAAAAGCTCTATTTCACGGAGACTTCAGATCTGCGAATTTCTTACTGACCTCTTGTTGATTTCGTGGTTGCATGTTGATTTCTGTTGGAGATCTCACTTTGTTGTCTTCATGAAAGTTGTAGGTAGCACCCAAAACTACAACATATTCAAATTTGAGGAGAAAAAAATGAGTATAGCCTAGTTAATCGGCTAGATCTTTGAGACGAGTGATTCTGTTGAAGTATACCGAGACACCCGAGACTTCAAGGACTTAAAAGAGGATCATACTTTGGTTATTTAACCTAGATCTCTTCATAAAACTTGTAAAGGACACATTGATACATAACATACTCGAATTTCAGAGGAAACGAAAGAGATTAGATGGGTCAAACCTGAGTTTTTCGGTGATATGTACTCTGGACAAAACGGTAGAGGTTCCAGAAGCTTCGTGGAGTTGTATAAATTAATCTATAAAGAATTTGGCTTAGATTTTTTCATGAAAGATGTGCGAAAATGTCTTGGCTATCACCCTGTAAAATTTGGTAATTTTTGGAGGCCGTATGAGTATTTTAATCGAAATTATTTTGAAACTGTGCAATCTGGCCATTATCCGAATATTATGTGCTAAATTGTGGAATTATGTGAAAATCAATTTGGCCATGAATTTTATATGAATTTGTCATCCTATTGGTTGTTTAATGATTATTTGAATATTGTGATTTTGGGAAAAATCATAAACATGGAATTTAATATTTATTTATGAAAATAAATAAATATAATAAAATAATATTAAAATAATAAAAAAAATAATAATGGATTATTTTATTAGTCATAAATTCCATTGAATTTATTATGCATTGTTGCATGTATGACATGACATTGGTGTATGAATGATCATGAATTGTGATGCATGTGCGAGTCATATGCCATGTGATAATGAGATTAAAAAGGGTGATGAATGTGAATTGAGATGCAAGTGTGAATTCAATGTCAAGTGTGATTTGTTTGATGCCATGCCAATTGCCATGTAAAATTGAGATTTAAAATACTGGTGAACATGGATAATGGTAAAATGAGGAGATGGTTGTGGTGGATGATGATATCTGGTGGCCTAGTGGCATAATTCCAGAGGTTCCCCGGGAGTGTCGGGATGCCCGGTGGTATACGGTACGTAATTCCAGGGGAGGCCTGGTGGTATGTCGGTACATAATTCCGGAAGTCCCTGTCGGAGGTTTCTACCCGAAGGGAGTGACTCGCGATGCCAGGATTGGGGTGCGAGATCCCCGGCTAGAAGGGTAAAGGCCGGAAGTCCCCGTCGGAGGTTTTGCCCGAAGGGAGGTTCCTCGTGATGCTAGTTGGGATGCGAGATGCCCGGAATGTGGGGGCCGGAAGCCCGGTGGCCATGAGATGGCTGGGATCTTTTGGGATCCCCGTCGGAGGTTTTACGCCCGAAGGGAGGATGATGATGATGGTGAATTTGATGATTTGAGAAAAGATAATGTGTGATCAATTGATAAGTAAAAGTGGAAATTGATCTAGGATATGAAATGCATGGTGATGCATGGTTAATGATGATGTGATATGTATGGTGATGCATGGCCAATGATGATATGATGTGACATGCATGGTGATGCATGGTTAATGATGATGTGATATGTATGGTGATGCATGGCTAATGATGATATGGTATGATATGCATGATGAGATGCATGATGATGATAATGATATGTGATGTGATGTGATATGATGATCACCCATGGTATGATATGCATGATGATATGCATGATGATGATGATGATATGTGATGTGATATGATGATCACCCATGGCATGATATGCATGATGATTGTGATGATATGTGATGTGATGATGTCATGATAAGGATGACATGTATGATATAATGATGCCATATGATGATATGATATGCATGATGATAAGGCATGATGATGCATGATAGTATTGCGCATGGCTGCAAGGTAAATTACGCCCGCAATGCATGTATGATTTGTATGATGCATTGAGTTGTTATTGGATTTCCTTTACCCGCCGAGTGGTTGTACTCACCCTTTTGGGGACCAACATTTCAGATTAGTAGATGGATTGAGCGGTTGGATATAACCGCGAGGAGAAGGATAGCAAAGGAGGGAACTTTTGGACGCCGACACGGGTCGATGGACTTTAAGCATACGATTGTGGGAGGAGATGTCGGTCATCTTTTGAAGTGTAGCCGAGTATAGAAAACTACGGCATTTTGATGTACCGACTAAAGATGTCCATCTGCTCTATGTAAATAAACTGTTCGGTTTTAACTTATATGAAATGTTTAGTAGGTGTGCATCGTTTTTTGAATATAGGGAAGAGAGTTGTTGGATGTGTTTCCGCATATAAATTGCGCAAGGGACTGATCAAAAAGAAAAAAAAAATGTAAACCCCAAGTTGTATGGACCATTTTGCAATAGAAATGGTATAAGTAAGAAGTGAATGGTAAGCGAACTGTGGCGACCCTAATCGGATCGGGGGCCGTCGAGGGGTGTCGCAGACTGTTTTGGTATCAGAGCTATGGTCTATTTGGAGTGATAAGGTGCCTCAGATGGAAATGAGGATAGAATTATGCACACCATAGGATGTAAAATGAAATAATTGAATAACGGGTGATGAGAATTCACTCGTAGATCCCTAGTAGCTTGTTTTGAATTGCCTTTAGGTACCAGTAACATGTATATGTTACTTATGTAGTTGTAGTAGTTGCTTCGAGTGGAGGCAGTGAGTCTCAGATTATTCCTGAGGCAATGCAGGGAAATTGCAGGAAAGTCATGGTGCGAGCTAGAAGTGCTCATCCATCGAGGGCTGAAGCCTCTGCTGCAAGGGCTGAACCCCGAATAGAAGATATCCTGCAGGCATTAGCCAATATTGGAAATCTGATGGATAGACAAGTGCAGCAACAACCCGGAGTGGAACGTCGCCCTCAGGGACTGGTGGAACAATTCCTGAAGTTGAAACCACTTAAGTTTAGTGGAATGGGAAGTCCTGAGGAGGCGGAACATTGGATTGATGGAATGGAAAGAATTTTCCGGCTGTTGGACTGCACTAATGCTGAGAAAATAGTTTTAGCAGAGTACCAGCTGGAGGGAAATGCAAAGTTTTGGTGGAGAGCTTCGAAGGATACAATCTTTCCACCAGGTACTGATGTGAACTGGGAAGTGTTTGTTAGGGCTTTTAATAGGAAGCATTTCTCTAATTGTGCCAAGGATAGGAAGATCACGAATTTGTTCGGTTAGAACAAAGGAGGCGACGGTAGACCGATATGAGGCAAAATTTTCTGAATTGTCTAGGTATGCTCCTAGGTTGGTTGAGGATCGAGAGGAAATGGCTAAGAGATTTTTGAAAGGATTAAGGACTGATATTAGAAAACAACTAGTGCCTCTGAATATAAGGGATTATAATGAGATTTATGAGAGGGAACAGTTGGTGGAGCAAGAGTTAGTAAGAGAGCAATCAGAATCTAAGAAACAGATGACCTTTAGTGATGTTCGAAGAGGTAAGAGACCCTATCTTGGTCAAGGTCCGACTTGGGAATCTAAGAAAAAGAGTAACTTTGGAAATTTTAGAAGAGCTTGGAGTGGCCCGACTTTTGGGAAAGTACCCTATCAGCCTGATATTTGTCAAAAGTGTGATGGGAGGCATGGGCTAGGACCTTGTAATAGCCAACTGAGATGTAATGGATGTGGGCAAATAGGACACTTTAAGAAAGATTGTCCACAAAAGAGGTTGCAGCCGAATATTAGCTCGGTGCAACAGGTACAACAAAGTATCGTTGGACCAAATTTACTAAGGAACCCACAGAGGCCACCACCACAAGGAAGGGTGTATACGATCACTCAAGAGGAAGCAGGAGCTTCTAAAAGTGTTATCTCAAGTACGATTTCGATGGAGGGATAAGAAGGTATATGTGTTATTTGATATAAGTGGCACGCATTCATTTGTGTTCGAAAAATATAGATGATTGTGAGGAGTAGGAACAAATCTCTAGATATGCCTCTTCGTATTTCTACATCGCTGAAAGATATATTGTTATCTACGTTGGCATGTGAGATGAGTGAGATAACCCTAGGGGAATGAGATCTTGAAATGGACTTAATAGTGATAGCTATGTATGACTTTGATGTCGTCGTAAGTATGGACTAGCTTTGTAAGTAATGGACTAAGATGAATGATCTCCTGAGACAGTACTTACCCGTGTGCTAAGGATAAAACCGTGAGGCTAAGAATGGGATAAGCCAAAACGGATAATAACTCTGTAAGTTAATCCCTGTTGAAACGAGACCCTTCAGTAGATGTGTAGTTCGGGTTCGAACCAGGCGAAAGCTGGTGTACCTGTAACGTCCCGGTTTGATGAGAGCGAGGAGTGAACGCCGAGGTCAGAGGACTTGAACAAGGAGCGGCTCCTGGTAGGCTTCTAGAATGGCAAAAGGGGGCAGGAATGAACCGAACTATGAATTGAACTAGGAGGGCAGTGTTTGCAGGATAATTTTATCGAGAATGGCGCGGCGGAAGCATGGTTAAGATTGTAGAACTCTTGTTTGTGAAAGAGAAGGATGGGTCGATGCATTTGTGCAATGATAATAGGCAATTGAATCATGAAATTGTTAAGAGTAAGTACTCATTATCTAGAATTGATGACATATTCGACCAACTACAAGGAAGTTCGGTCTTTTCGAAAAGTTGATTTGAGATCAAGATATCAGTTAAGGATTTAAGTTATGATCATTTGAGCTAAGTAGTGACTTCCTATTTGAGGATTTCATTGGAAGTCTTGATGTGTTACATAGAGGTATTTAGTATGTATAGATTGACCTTGGAAGTCATGAGTTTGAGTGGTCATACGAGACATGGAGTTATTTGAGGTTTATATGTCGGAATAATAGGTTTAATTGACGATGATCAACTTTTAATTTTAGGTGATGATCTCAGTTTGAAAAGGTTTGGTGGAATTAGTGAATATGATCATTTGTGGTTATAGTCTTTCCAAGGTGAAATGGTGGAAGTTCAAATTGTGGATTTGATGAATGATTAGTCTAAGTGATGATCATTTAGGATGAGATCTGAGATATATTCGGTGGAAACTAGACAAGTATTATTTTGGTGGATTGTCGATCTTTGAATTAAATAAGTCTTGGTGGATTATAGATATTTGAATCGAAGGAATGATGCTATATTTTACGCTTGAATCTATGTTGCAGTGAATGCATAGTTAATGTCTTTGTTGGACTGAACCAAATGAGTTATTGGTGGTGCTGATCTTGATGGTTCTAGGCTTGAATTGGTGGTGACAAAGGTATAGAGATTACACCAATAGTTTTGGTGGAATGGCATGAAGGTGGATGTAGCTAAACACGTTTCCTAATGTTTAACATGCCAGCAAGTGAAAGTCTACTAACCTATATAATGCATTGCCATTGTTGTCTGATGTAGTGCAGTTAGATTGGAAATACTTGAGTTTGGATGTTTTCAAAGCTCTAAGATTTTGCATGCAAACTATTTTGAAAATCTTAAGGTCGAGACTGAGTTTGATGACTCACCAATGCGTTGATTTCGGTATTTCAAGAAAGGCTTAGGATTTTGGTATTTCAAAATTTTTGGTTTCAAACATCTTGGACCAATATTATCGACTCACCGAACTGTGATCTACAATACTTCAAGAACTGCTTATGGCTTTTGGAGAAAATTATCACCTGCACATTCCAAGTTTTGAACTTCAATGGAAAAGCAGATTTTGATTGTGAACAGTTTTAGAAAATCTCTTGAATTTCATCAAAATTTACGAGTACTGTGACACCGTGCCCAAATGTTTTAAGAAATGTTTTCTATTTCAAAGAATTCTGAACTTTTTATAGAAAGCATTCCAACCCATTGGAATTGGGATTGAGATTGGAATTTTGCCAACGTATCGATTTAAATTTACTAAGGGTTTTGATAAAGTATTCTATTTCGCGCCGTGAAGCAAGTGCAACTTAAGGCTTTACATGTGGATTTCGAAGAACATTTGAAATTTAAACGTGAACATGCTTTGATTTTGTGAATTGGTTTCAACGATATGAGGTTTACCTATTTTCAAAGACTATCATTGTTATACCGCTGTGTCTTTGAAATTCCTGTTTTACAATATTTGATATCATGAGGTGGAATTTTCAAGAACTCAAAGGATTTCTCACATTGGTGATTTGAAAAAGTTTTGACATGGAAATGACATATGATTTCAAAGCTTGCCGTTGTCGCTGAATGCTTTTGAAAACCTCAGTTTGTATTGTTTGATTTCATGAAGGAAGATTCTCAAGCATTCAAAAGAAATTTCAGATGTGGGTATTGTTTTAAAAATGTTTATGATGTTGGGATAAATTAAGATATGTTAAGAGCTTGCATCCTTAACTTTAGAGGAAGTATCAGCTCGATCTAGGACACATACTCGATCATGAAGCCATGAAAGTGGATGAGAAAGTGAGGTACATTAAGGAGCTTGTGCAAGTATTGGATTGAAAGGAACAAATTCTCAAGACCAAGAGAATTCCATTGGTTAAGATATTATGGAGATATCATGATGTGGAAGAAGCCACATGGGAGAGTGTAAGTGTGATGAGAGAAAGGTACTCTCACTTATTTCAAGAGACATAGGAAATGTCTAATTTCGAGGACGAAATTCTCTAAGGAGGAGAATTGTGGCATCCCAAAAATTCAAGTAATCCTCTAGAGAAATTAAAGCCTATAATTAGGTAATGAAATTACCTATGATCTATGTGTTAGCCATTAGTTTTCTTAAGGCTAGGTGTTATTGTGCTTGTGTTTATGAATTTTGAATTTAGGACTATAGGATAAATTAATAATCTATGCTTGGCCATGTACTTTATAAATTAAATTTCAATAAATAAAATGTCATAAGACTTTGGCCATGTGGAAAATTTAAAGTTTAAAATATTTATAAAAGAAATTCAAAAAAAAAAAAAAAAAAGAAGGGAAAAAGGGCTAATTTTGGAATGGGCCTTGGACCCATTGGCCTAAGCCTTTAATGGGCCAAGATGGCCGGCCCAATAGGGCCCAAGAGGAGGCCCAAGCCCGGCCCATTGTCGCATGGAGGGGTAGCCGCATGGCTACCAAGTGTCTTCGGCAAGAGAGACACTTGTCTCCTTCTTAAGGACAAGTGTCCCCCATGCAAGAGAAGGAAGCATGCAAGTATATAAGCATCCAAAAAGAGAGAGAGAGAGTGGCTTGTTCAGCCAAGTGAGGGAGAGAGAGAGAAGGCCGAGAGAGGAGGAGGAGGATCCGTCGTCGCCGGTGTGCCGCCGCTCGTGAGGTGTAGAGGCAAGTTGGGAATCCACTTTCTACTCTTGCACCACTGTTTTCGCATGAACTGTTTGGAGTCAGAAACTTGTTTGAGCTTGCATGCATGTTTAGAGTTCGATTTTGGCTTCGATCTCTTGATGAAAGTTGTAGCTAACATCTTGAACTACAACATACTAAAATTTCGTGAAAAATGATGGAGATTTGCGGGGTCAAACTCTCATCTTTCGGAGGTGTCAGATCTGGAATATTTTCGCATGAATCTGCTCGAGTCAGAATGTTGTGAGAACTTGCATGTGTGTTTAGAGTTCAATTTAGTTAAAGGTCCTGCCAATTGCGAGAATCCTTCAATGAACCTTCTATAATAACCGGCCAATCCTAAGAAACTTCGTATCTCAGTAGGTGTCGTTGGTCTCGGCCAATTCACTACCATTTCAACTTTTGCTGGATCTACTGCAATTCCTTTTCCTGACACCACATGTCCTAAAAATACTATCCGGTCCAACCAAAATTCACACTTACTAAACTTAGCATACAACTTATGCTCTCGCAGGGTCTGCAAAACAATTCTCAAATGCTGCTCATGCTCTTTAGGCCCTCTCGAATACACCAGAATATCATCAATAAAGACAATCACAAACTGGTCTAAATAAGGCTGAAATGTTCTATTCATCAAATCCATAAATGCAGCCGGGGCGTTAGTCAATCCAAATGGCATAACAAGGAACTCATAGTGTCCATAACGAGTTCTAAATGCAGTCTTAGGAATGTCCTCCTTTTTAATTCTTAACTGATGGTATCCCGATCTCAAGTCAATCTTAGAAAAGACCGAACTTCCCTAAAGTTGATCAAACAAGTCATCAATTCTAGGCAAAGGATACTTATTCTTTATGGTCACTTGATTCAACTGCCTATAGTCAATACACAAGCGCATTGACCCATCCTTCTTCTTCACAAACAAGACCGGTGCACCCCAAGGTGAAGCACTTGGTCTAATAAATCCCTTATCAAGCAATTCCTGCAATTGCACTTTCAACTCCTTCAATTCAACTAAAGCCATTCTATATGGAGCTTTTGATATTGGTCCGTTCCGAGCATTAGTTCAATTTCAAATTCAATCTCCCGCTCCGCGGCAATCCGAGCAATTCCTCGGGAAATACATCTTGAAACTCATTAACCACATGAACTCCCTCAAGATTAGACTCCTCTCTAGCACAATCTCTAACTATGGCTAGGTACCCTTGACATCCTTGGTCAAGTAACTTACAAGCTTCTACTGCCGAAATAAGCGCTACAGGAAAATGGGTTTGACCTCACTTGGTTGATGACATCCCGGAAATTGAATTAATGCCTGGAACGGGACCAATATCAGTTTGGTGTAGGAGACACCAAAAAGGGGCCGGGCTTGTACAAGGGTTCGGCCTCATCTGATCAACAAGGGTTCGGCCAACAAAGTATCGTTGGACCAGTGGCCAACATCAGATGTTGGTTTGCCTGTAGAGGGCTGGGGTTACACCCCAAAATGGCCAACATATGTGATGACTTTGGATCTGAAATGTTGATGTCATACCTCATAATCTCCAATGAAAGGAGTGACGATACCAAGGGGCCGGGCTGTTACAGCATGTAACATAAATTTCGCATTATAATCTCCGTAAAATGGACAATGATGCATCACATTCTTGAACTACAACATACTAAAATTTCGTGAAAAATGATGGAGATTTGCGGGGTCAAACTCTCATCTTACGGAGTTGTCAGATCTGGAATATTTTCGCATGAATCTGCTCGAGTCAGAATGTTGTGAGAACTTGCATGTGTGTTTCTGTTGAAGTATACCGAGACACCCGAGACTTCAAGGACTTAAAAGAGGATCATACTTTGGTTATTTAACCTAGATCTCTTCATAAAACTTGTAAAGGACACATTGATACATAACATACTCGAATTTCAGAGGAAACGAAAGAGATTAGATGGGTCAAACCTGAGTTTTTCGGTGATATGTACTCTGGACAAAACGGTAGAGGTTCCAGAAGCTTCGTGGAGTTGTATAAATTAATCTATAAAGAATTTGGCTTAGAGTTTTTCATGAAAGATGTGCGAAAATGTCTTGGCTATCACCCTGTAAAATTTTGTAATTTTTGGAGGCCGTATGAGTATTTTAATCGAAATTATTTTGAAACTGTGCAATCTGGCCATTATCCGAATATTATGTGCTAAATTGTGGAATTATGTGAAAATCAATTTGGCCATGAATTTTATATGAATTTGTCATCCTATTGGTTGTTTAATGATTATTTGAATATTGTGATTTTGGGAAAAATCATAAACATGGAATTTAATATTTATTTATGAAAATAAATAAATATAATAAAATAATATTAAAATAATAAAAAAATAATAATGGATTATTTTATTAGTCATAAATTCCATTGAATTTATTATGCATTGTTGCATGTATGACATGACATTGGTGTATGAATGATCATAAATTGTGATGCATGTGCGAGTCATATGCCATGTGATAATGAGATTAAAAAGGGTGATGAATGTGAATTGAGATGCAAGTGTGAATTCAATGTCAAGTGTGATTTGTTTGATGCCATGCCAATTGCCATGTAAAATTGAGATTTAAAATACTGGTGAACATGGATAATGGTAAAATGAGGAGATGGTTGTGGTGGGTGATGATATCCGGTGGCCTAGTGGCATAATTCCGAGATTCCCAGGAGTGTCGGGATGCCCGGTGGTATACGGTACGTAATTCCAGGGGAGGCCTGGTGGTATGTCGGTACATAATTCCGGAAGCCCTGTCGGAGGTCTTTGCCCGAAGGGAATGCCTCGCGATGCCAGGATTTGGGTGCGAGATGCCTGGCTAGAAGGGTAAAGGCCGGAAGTCCCCGTCGGAGGTTTTTGCCCGAAGGAGGTTCCTCGTGATGCTAGTTGGGATGCGAGATGCCCGGAATGTGGGGGCGGAAGCCCGGTGGCCATGAGATGCTGGGATCTTTGGGATCCCCTGTCGGAGGTTTCTGCCCGAAGGGAGGATGATGATGATGGTGAATTTGATGATTTGAGAAAAGATAATGTGTGATCAATTGATAAGTAAAAGTGGAAATTGATCTAGGATATGAAATGCATGGTGATGCATGGTTAATGATGATGTGATATGTATGGTGATGCATGGCTAATGATGATATGGTATGATATGCATGATGAGATGCATGATGATGATAATGATATGTGATGTGATGTGATATGATGATCACCCATGGTATGATATGCATGATGATATGCATGATGATGATGATGATATGTGATGTGATATGATGATCACCCATGGCATGATATGCATGATGATTGTGATGATATGTGATGTGATGATGTCATGATAAGGATGACATGTATGATATAATGATGCCATATGATGATATGATATGCATGATGATAAGGCATGATGATGCATGATAGTATTGCGCATGGCTGCAAGGTAAGTTACGCCGCAATGCATGTATGATTTGTATGATGCATTGAGTTGTTATTGGATTCCTTTACCCGCTGAGTGGTTGTACTCACCCCTTTTGGGACCAACATTTCAGATTAGTAGATGGATTGAGCGGTTGGATATAACCGCGAGGAGAAGGATAGCAAAGGAGGGAACTTTTGGACGCCGACACGGGTCGATGGACTTTAAGCATACGATTGTGGGAGGAGATGTCGGTCATCTTTTGAAGTGTAGCCGAGTATAGAAAACTACGGCATTTTGATGTACCGACTAAAGATGTCCATCTGCTCTATGTAAATAAACGTGTTCGGTTTTAACTTATATGAAATGTTTAGTAGGTGTGCATCGTTTTCTGAATATAGGGAAGGGAGTTGTTGGATGTGTTTCCGCATATAAATTGCGCAAGGGACCGATCAAAAAGAAAAAAATGTAAACCCCAAGTTGTATGGACCCGCTGCAATAGAAATGGTATAAGTAAGAAGTGAATGGTAAGCGAACTGTGGCGACCCTAATCGGATCGGGGGCCGTCGAGGGGTGTCACAGCCTGTTTTGGTATCAGAGCTATGGTCTATTTGGAGTGATAAGGTGCCTCAGATGGAAATGAGGATAGAATGATGCACACCATAGGATATAAAATGAGATAATTGAATAACGGGTGATGAGTATTCACTCGTAGATCCCTAGTAGTTTGTTTTGAATTGCCTTTAGGTACCAGTAACATGTATATGTTACTTATGTAGTAGTAGTAGTCGCTTTGAATGGAGATAGTGAGTCTTAGATGATTCCTGAGGCAATGCTTGGAAATTGCAGGAAAGTCATGGTGCGAGCTGGAAGTGCTCATCCATCGAGGGCTGAACGCCGAATGGAAGACATCCTGCATGCATTGGCCAATATTGGAAATCTGATGGAAAGGCAAGTGCAGCAACAACCCGGAGCGGAACGTCGCCCTCAGGGACTGGTGGAACAATTCCTGAAGTTGAAACCACTTAAGTTTAGTGGAATGGGAAGTCCTGAGGAGGCGGAACAATGGATCGATGGAATGGAACGAATTTTCCGGTTGTTGGACTGTAGTGATCTTTGAGAAAATAGTTTTGGCGAGTACTAGCTGGAGGGAAATGCAAAGTTTTGGTGGAGAGCTTCAAATGATACAATCTTTCCACCGGTACCGATGTGAACTGGGAAGAGTTTGTTAGGGCTTTTAATAGAAAGCATTTCTCGATTGTGTCAAGGATAGGAAGATCACCTGAATTTGTTCGGTTAGAACAAAGGAGCGACAAGTAGACCAGTATGAGGCAAAATTTGGCCAAGATGGAAATTGAAATTCAAAAATATTATAGAAGGAATTTCAAAAAAAAAAAAAAAAGGGGGGGGAAAAAGGGCTAAAATTCGAATGGGCCTTGAGCCCATTAGCCTCAAGCATGGTGGGCCAAGCTAGTCGGCCCATTGGGCCCAAGAGAGGAGTTCGACCAGCCCAAGGAGGAGTGGCCGGTTGGGCCTAAGCCCAAGCCCATTAAGCCCAAATAGAATTCAAAAAATTAGAAATTACAAGTGGCAAGGGAGATAAGCATGCATTGGCCATTGGATAGGTGGGTTAATCATTGCACATGATGGCCTAAGGGGGGTATAAAAGGGGTTAGGAGAGAGAGTGGCCGGTTTCCGCTAGCTCATTTGGCCAAGAGAAGTGAGAGGGAGAGAGAGAATTCGAGAGGGAGAGAGGAGAAACCGAGAGGGAAGGAGGCGGAGCCGGAGGGAGGAGCTGCCCGTTCGCCGTCGCCGCCTAGTCCGACCACCGTACGCCGCCGTGTGTTGCTGTGTGTTCGTCTTGAAGGCAAGTGGAGTCCGTAACTTCTCTTGCATGTCGGTTGTGGTAGTTGCATGTCCGGTTTTGAGTGTTATGTGTGAGAAAAACCGAGCCAAGGAGGGTTTGTTTGCATGCCATGTAACTGTTTCCGTTCGGTTTGTGGTAGACAGTTTATTATTCGAGCTTGCATGTGTATTTGGAGTGTGATTTTGGCTTTGGTGTCTTCATGAAAGTTGAAGCTAACATATTGAGGTATGACATACTCAAATTTCATGGAAAACGAAGGTGATATGTGGGGTCAAATGCCTTGTGATACGGAGGTTCTAGATCTGCGAAATCTTCACTGACCTCTTGATGATTTCTTGGTTGCATGTTGTTTTATGTTGAAGATCTCACTTTGTTGTCTTCATGGAAGTTGTAGGTAACATCCTAAACTACAACATACTCAAATTTGAAGAGAAATGAACAAGTGTAGCCTAGTTAATCGGCTAGATCTTTGAGACGGATGGTTCTGTTGAAGTGAACCGAGACACCCGAGACTTCAAGGACTTAAAAGAGGATCATACTTTGGTTATTTAACCTAGATCTCTTCATGGAACTTGTAAAGGACACATTGATTCATAACATACTCGAATTTCAGAAGAAACGAAAGAGATTTAATGGGTCAAATCTAAGTTTTTCTGTGATGTGTGTTCTGGACGAAACGGTAGAGGTTCCAGAAGCTTCATGGAGTTGTATAAAATAATCCATAAAGAATTTGGCTTAGTGTTCTGCATGAAAAGTGCACGAAAATGTGTTGGCTATCACCCTGTAAAATTTGGGAATTTTCGGAGGTCATATGGATATTTTAATTGAATAAATCCGAAAACTGTGCAATCTGGCCATTATCCGAATATTAAGTGTATTTGGTGGAAATTTGGGAAACTATGTGAAATACGAACTTGGGCATGAAATTGTGTGAAATTGTGATTCTAATTAGTTGTTTAATGATTGTGTGATTTTCATGATTTTTGGAAAATCATAAATGTTAAAGATAATATTTATTTATGGAAATAAATAAATATAATATTAAAATAATAAAAAAAAAAAAAAATAAAAAAAAATAATAATAATAATAATAAAAATAAAAGTGGATTTTTATCGGCCATGAGTTCTATTGAATTATGATGCATTGTTATATGACATTGATGCATGTATGATCGTGAATTATGATGCATTGTTATATGACATTGATATATGCATGATCGTGAACTATGATGCATTGCTATATGGCATTGATGCATGAATGATCATGAATTGTGATGCATGTGTGTTAATCATATGCCATGAAATAATGAGATGAATAGAATGATAAAATGTGGAAGTGGTATGTGAGTAAGAGGATGTGGCGGAGGTTGATATCTCGGTGGCCGAGTGGCATAATTCCAGAGATTCCCAGGAGTTTCGGGATGCCGAAATGTGGGGGCCGGAAGTCCATCGGAGGATTTCTGCCCAAAGGGAGTGACTCGCGATGCCGGGATTAGGGTGCGAGATCCCGGTTAGAAGGGTAAAGACCGGAAGTCCCCGTCGGAGGTTTCGCCCGAAGGGAGGTTCCTCGCGATGCTAGTTGAGGTGCGAGACGCCGGAATGTGGGGGCGGAAGCCCAGTGGCCATGAGATGGCGGATCTTTTTGGGATCCCATCGGAGGTTTCTGCCGAAGGGAGGATGATAATGGTGGAATTGATGAATTGAGGAAAGATAATGTGGGATCAATTGATAAATAAAAGTGAAAATTGATCTATGATGTGATATGCATAGTGATGCATGGCCAATGATAATATGATGTGATATGCATGGTGATGCATGGCTAATGATGATGTGATATGCATAGTGATGCATGGCCAATGATAATATGATGTGATATGCATGGTTAATGATGATGTGATATGCATAGTGATGCATGGCCAATGATAATATGATGTGATATGCATGGTGATGCATGGTTAATGATGATGTGATATGCATGATGATGCATGGCTAATGATGATACGATGTGATATGCATGATGATGCATGGTTAATGATGATACGTATGCCATGATGATGCATGAATACGCTTGACATCGAAAAGGTAAGAAATGCCCGCATTGTATGATGATATGCATAGTGCAGATTGAGTTGTTATTGGATTTCTATCTGGCGAGTGGTTGTACTCACCTTTTTGGGGATAACATTTGATTAGCACTATGCCGCTACCCGCTGTATCGCGTGGCGTGTTTACGGTATTCCGTCGATGTCGAGTGGAGATGGCGAGATAGATTATCCTTCGGTACCGGGTTGACTTTCATCCGAGTACGATGCCTAGTCATGTATGATATCGGCGCAGTCAGGGCTATCATACAAGAGTTTTTGTCCGTGCACATACGACGGGATGGAGTGATGCGGGGATCTTTGCCGCCGCCACCACTGACGCACGGGGATGGGTGTGCGCGCGAGGTAGGAGCTAGACCGCTTTTTGATGTAGATAGTGACGCTTGTGATGGGAGGGTTTTTGTGCTTATGTGATGTTAGAGGTCGGAGTTCTTTTTTGAGATTTTAGGAAGGACATGGCAGAGTCCTTACCTTTTCATTCCTTTTGTACCGACCCAGGAGAAACCCCATCTCGCTATATGTATGTAAGCAAAGCGTCATCGCTGTTTATAAAATCGTGGTGTTTAGTTGGTGTGTGTATTTGTATCATGGGGTAGAAGGGAGATAGATGACGACGTAAATTTTGCTTCCGTATGAGTCGCGCATGGGACCGCTTTTAAAAAAAAAAAAAAAATGCGAAATCGGCAAGGCTTAATGTAGCCAAGAGATAGAGATGGTAAAAGATGTAACATCGGCACTGTTAACGACCTGCGAAGGGTTCGGGGTGTTACAGTCGCCCCTTTTTGGTATCAAATATATATCCTACTGCAATGTCCGCATTAGTATATTACCCCTTTTCGACCATGCGGTAAAATTTGATACCACTTGACTTACATACATGTCCGCATCACTCCATCCCGTCATATGTGCACGACGGCACTGTTGATGAGTGTCCAATGTTGATGAATTTGTAAACAAATTACAAATTGGCTCGGTTGGCCCTCGACGGGCCGTCGAGGGCCAAAGTTATCACATATGTTCGTCTGATACCAAAAAGGGGCGACTGTAACACCCCGAACCCTTC
This sequence comes from Eucalyptus decipiens, assembly GCA_014182575.1. NCBI lineage: Eukaryota > Viridiplantae > Streptophyta > Magnoliopsida > Myrtales > Myrtaceae > Eucalyptus > Eucalyptus decipiens. Next base: position 21,870,741 of record CM024613.1, read on the forward strand.
GCAGTCGTTAACGGTGCCGATGTTACATCTTTTACCATCTCTATCTCTTGCTACATTAAGCCTTGCGTATTTCAGGCTTTTTTTTTTTTTTTTTAAAGCTGTCCCATGCGCGACTCATAGCGGAAGCAAAATTTACGTCGTCATCTATCTCCCTTCTAACCCATGATACAAATACACACCAACTAAACACCACGATTTTATAAACAGCGATGACGCTTTGCTTACATACATATAGCGAGATGGGGTTTTTCCTCGTGTCGCATAAAAGGAATGAAAAGGTAAGGACTCGCCATGTCCTTCCTAAAATCTCAAAAAGAACTCCGACCTCTAACATCACATAAACACACAAAAAACCTCCCATCACAAGCGTCACTATCTACATCAAAAAGCGGTCTAGCTCCTACTCCTCGCGCGCGCTCTCACACCCATCTCGGTGCGTCGGGTGGTGGCGGCGCGGCATCCCCCGCATCACTCCATCCCGTCGTATGTGCACGGACAAAAACTCTTGTATGATAGGGCCCCACCAGCCGATATCATACATGACTAGGCATCGTACTCGGATAAACGTCAACCCGGTACCGAAGGATAATCTATCTCGTCATCTCCACCTCGACGTCGGACGGAATACCGTAAAACACGCCACGCGATACGGCAGAGTAGCGGCATAGTGCTAATCGAAATGTTATCCCCAAAAGGGGTGAGTACAACCACTCAGAGATAGGGAAATCCAATAACAACTCAAATGCACTACGCATATCATCATACAATGCGGGCATTTCTTACCTTTTCGATGTCAAGCGTATTCATGCATCATCATGGCATACGTATCATCATTAACCATGCATCATCATGCATATCACATCGTATCATCATTAGCCATGCATCATCATGCATATCACATCATCATTAACCATGCATCACCATGCATATCACATCATATTATCATTGGCCATGCATCACTATGCATATCACATCATCATTAACCATGCATCACCATGCATATCACATCATATTATCATTGGCCATGCATCACTATGCATATCACATCATCATTAGCCATGCATCACCATGCATATCACATCATATTATCATTGGCCATGCATCACCATGCATATCACATCATCATTAGCCATGCATCACCATGCATGTCACATCATATTATCATTGGCCATGCATCACCATGCATATCACATCATAGATCAATTTTCACTTTTATTTATCAATTGATCCCACATTATCTTTCCTCAATTCATCAATTCCACCATTATCATCCCTCCCTTCGGGCGAAACCTCCGACGGGGATCCCAAGTATCCCGCCCATCTCATGGCCACTCGGCTAGGCCGCCCCCCACATTCCGGCATCTCGCACCTCAACTAGCATCACGAGGAACCTCCCTTCGGGCAAAACCTCCGACGGGGACTTAGGTCTTTACCCTTCTAAGGGATCTCGCACCCTAATCCCGGCATCGCGAGTCACTCCCTTCGGGCAGAAACCTCCGATGTGAGGGACTTCCGGCCCCCACATTCCGGCATCCTGAAACTCCCAGGAATCTCTCGGAATTATGCCACTCGGCCACCGAGATATCAACCTCCGCCACATCCTCTTACTCACATACCACTTCCACATTTTATCATTCTATTCATCTCATTATTTCATGGCATATGATTAACACACATGCATCACAATTCATGATCATTCATGCATCAATGCCATATAGCAATGCATCATAGTTCACGATCATGCATATATCAATGTCATATAACAATGCATCATAATTCACGATCATACATGCATCAATGTCATATAACAATGCATCATAATTCAATAGAACTCATGGCCGATAAAAATCCACTTTTATTTTATTATTATTATTATTATTATTTTATTATTATTATTTTATTATTTTAATATTATATTTATTTATTTCCATAAATAAATATTATCTTTAACATTTATGATTTTCCAAAAATCATGAAAATCACACAATCATTAAACAACTAATTAGAATCACAATTTCACACAATTTCATGGCCAATTTCGTATTTCACATAGTTTCCCAAATTTCCACAAAATACACTTAATATTCGGATAATGGCCAGATTGCACAGTTTTCGGATTTATTCAATTAAAATACCCATATTACCTCCGAAAATTCCCAAATTTTACAGAGTGATAGCCAACACATTTTCGTGCACTTTTCATGCAGAACACTAAGCCAAATTCTTTATGGATTATTTTATACAACTCCATGAAGCTTCTGGAACCTCTACCGTTTCGTCCAGAACACACATCACCGAAAAACTTAGATTTGACCCATTAAATCTCTTTCGTTTCTTCTGAAATTCGAGTATGTTATGCATCAATGTGTCCTTTACAAGTTCCATGAAGAGATCTAGGTTAAATAACCAAAGTATGATCCTCTTTTAAGTCCTTGAAGTCTCGGGTGTCTCGGTTCACTTTAACAGAACCATCCGTCTCAAAGATCTAGCCGATTAACTAGGCTACACTTGTTCATTTCTCTTCAAATTTGAGTATGTTGTAGTTTAGGATGTTACCTACAACTTCCATGAAGACAACAAAGTGAGATCTCCAACATAAAACAACATGCAACCAAGAAATCATCAAGAGGTCAGTGAAGATTTCGCAGATCTAGAACCTCCGTATCACAAGGCATTTGACCCCTCATATCACCTTCGTTTTCCATGAAATTTGAGTATGTCATACCTCAAGATGTTAGCTTCAACTTTCATGAAGACACCGAAGCCAAAATCACACTCCAAATACACATGCAAGCTCGAATAATAAACTGTCTACCACAAACCGAACGGAAACAGTTACATGGCATGCAAACAAACCCTCCTTGGCTCGGTTTTTCTCACACATAACACTCAAAACCGGACATGCAACTACCACAACCGACATGGAAGAGAAGTTACGGACTCCACTTGCCTTCAAGACGAACACACAGCAACACACGGCGGCGTACGGTGGTCGGACTAGGCGGCGACGGCGAACGGGCAGCTCCTCCCTCCGGCTCCGCCTCCTTCCCTCTCGGTTTCTCTTCTCTCCCTCTCGAATTCTCTCTCTCCCTCTCACTTCTCTTGGCCGAATGAGCTAGGGGAAACCGGCCACTCTCTCTCCTAATGTCACGCCCCAATCCTTGGGCACGCACACATCCTTCTCTTGGTCGATTTTAATATGCGATATCCCAGGACTATATATCGCCGACCCTTTGTTCCATTAAGCACTTGCGGAAGCAATTATAAATCCCCAGACAATAAAACAATGGGATAGAAAAGCAGGCTATATCTTTCATATTGAAATTTACAACCAAACCTTTATCCATGGCATTAGACAGAGCACTTCACAAACTATTCGCAACTTCAGAGTCTCACTCTATCTACACATATACAAAAGGGTTCACAAAGAGATGGGATCTCAATCCTCGTCTAAGTCATACCCGAGATCATCATGATCCTCCTATGATTCCTCTTCACTCAGATCGTTCTCTTCCTCAATTTCACCTCAAAGTTCTCATTCACAAATTCCTCCTCCTCAGCTCCTCGTCGGGATCCTGAAATGTTTTCCCCAAACTGGGATGAGACTACGTCTCAGCGAGTTCTACCCCACTAAGCCCGATTAGTAAACTATTATACTATAGGCTGCCTAAACACGCACAGGTCAGAGGACTTACCTTGGCCTCAGATCCCACCTGCAAGTCAATACAGTTCAATAGGCACCCAAGCAATCACATCACAGGTCAATATATCGATCCATCGACCTAGTCGATTTCATGTCAATTCGACCATTCCCCAGTTGTTTCCCTTATTCGGTTTCAAATCGTACTCACAACGTCACAAGCATAAACTACCAAATCTTGGCAACAAATTACAGTCCCGAAGGACACGACCTATCTTTAGGTAGCAAATTACGGCCCAATGGGCGCGACCTTTAATAGGTGGCGAATTACGGCCTTATCAGGCGCGACCTTTAATAGGTGGCAAATTACGGCCTTAACAGGCGCGACCCATCTCGGGCATAGACACGGCCTTACCGGCGCGACCCATCTCGGGTGGCGGACACGGCCTTATCAGGCGCGACCCATCTCGGGTGGCAGATTACGGCCTTGCCAGGCGCGACCCATCTCGGGTGGCAGATTACGGCCTTATCAGGCGCGACCCATATCGGGTGGCAGATTACGGCCTTATCAGGCGCGACCCATCTCGGGTGGCAAATTACGGCCTTATCAGGCGCGACCGACTCCAAATTCGGTGGCAAATCTCGGCCCAACTGGCAAAGCCATACTTCGACGGCTTCCGAGGTTCAACTCACAACCTTTCACAGTCAAATTCTAATTGAATGCTGACACTGATCAATCTTGGGATGAATCCCCACGTACCCATCAACTCACTCAATTTTCACACGATAATAACATACCTGGTGGATCTTAGCCAAGAGTATATTCAAATCACTCTCACAATTCTATTCACTTTACAACTCAACAAAGCATTATAAATGCTGAATAAACATACTTGGCCATTTACAAATCGATAATTCAATCTCAATCAATTCCAGTCAATTTAGGGTAAATCCCTAAAATATCACAATTTATTTAATTCCATACAACGTGGAGCTCAAATAAATAAACGGACTGCGCCACGACGATCAGCACGAGATTTCGGTCGTCGGCCATCAAAATCTTAATTTCCGAAAAATAATTAATTAATTTATTAATTTCGAAAATTAACTAATTATTATTAAAATTCAATTTAGCTCAAAATAAAGCCCGATTAAAAAAACGGACTTCACCACGATCGTCAGCATATTTTTCCGGTTCCAGGCCATCTCAGTTGAATTTTCGGAAAATAAATAATTATTTAAATTAATTCCGAAAATTAATATTTAAATACTAAAAATTCCACTTAGGCCCGAAAAGCCTAATTGGAGCCCACTAAGGGTCGGGAAAAATCCCGAGGCACTTCCAATAATTAGTAGACCATGTCTACTTGCTAATTACACATTCAATTTATCTAATTCGCATCACAATTGGCTAATAATTGCTAATTTAATCTAATCTAACAACATAAACATAATTAATTAAATCTAAACCAACCTTAAGCATAATTAGCCACTAATCCTGGATTAGTGAGATTACTCACCAAATCGGATCAATCCGACGGGGCGACGCGAGGAACGATTGTTCCCAAAGCGACTCGCGGATCCGGGGCCCGGAAACGGCCCAAAAGCGGGCCCGAAGTTGCTGAAACCCACTCCGTGGGTCTGCTGGACGGAGCCGATCGGGGCTGCTCCGGCGGCTAGGGCGGCGAGGGGAAGCCGGCGGAGGGCGAGGGGGACGCGGGGGAGGTCCGGCGAGGCTGGGCGGTGGCCGGAGGTGGCCGGACGGGGGCTGGTCGGGGCGGAACAGGGGTGAAACAGGGCTGGGCCGAGCGGATTCGCTCGGGGAAGCACGCCTGGGCGCGCGCGGCGTCGAGCGGGCGGCCGTCGCGGGCGTGTGAGCGGCGGCGGGACGGCGGCAAGTGGCGAGCTGCTTCGATCTCCAAACAACGGTGGCCGCTGCTTGTGTCTTCTTCGGTTTCTGGTTCGCACGAACAGAGAGGGGGAGAGGAAAAGAAGTCGGTCACGTGGGGTTGGGGGAAAGAAAGAGGAGAGAGAAGAAGAGATAAGAAGAGGGATTTTCTTTTGACTAGTCAAAAGTAAAAAGCAAAAGAGAGAGGAGCCAAATTTAAAATTGGCAAGGGGCATTCGACGGTGGGGAGGGCTACGCACGAAGGGGAGGGGAGAGGAGAGAGAAGAGAGAGAGAAAAAGAGAGAAAAAGAAATAAATAATACCATTATTCCACTTTTCCTTTTCTCTTTCCCTTTCCCTTTCTATTTTCTTTTGCCTTCGATTTTTCCTCCGATAATTTCTTTCTTGAAATTTCGGACTTGCTGAATAAATTGACAGACGATGAGACTGTCCTAAAAATGAATTGTGACACGTCCGAATATTCGATTCCCAAAACCGAATTAAATTTCATGATTAAAATCGATCGGACGCGATTTTAGTCCAATCCAACCAATTAGGTAGCTTTTAGGGATTTTACCGCGGTTATATCCCTTAACGGCTTCACCTAAATAGGTTAGCTAACTCGTGAGTGATCAGCTCAGAGAAAAAGGACCATAGGCACGTCGACGAAATGCACATTTCATTTTATCGAAACGGAGCCGAATTTCAAGATGTCACACCTAACCCCTTTTATACCCCCCTTAGGCCATCATTTGCAATGATTAACCCACCTATCCAATGGCCAATGCATGCTTATCTCCTTGCCACTTGTAATTTCTAATTTTTGAATTCTATTTGGGCTTAATGGGCTTGGGCTTAGGCCCAACCGGCCACTCCTCCTTGGGCTGGTCGAACTCCTCTCTTGGGCCCAATGGGCCTACTAGCTTGGCCCACCAAGCTTAAGGCTAATGGGCTCAAGGCCCATTCGAATTTTAGCCCTTTTTCCCCTTTTTTTTTTTTTTTTTGAAATTTCTTCTATAATATTTTTGAAATTCCAATTTCCATCTTGGCCAAAGTCTTGGGATATATTTAATTATTGAAATTTAAATCATATGGCCAAGCATTAATAAATTAAATTTAAATTTCCACAATCACAAGCACAATTCATCAAATTAAAAGACAAATTGGTTAAAGCATAGGCCATAAAATTCTATCACCTAATTAAAGACATTTAACACACCTTAAGGCTTCGCTTTGAATTTCCGGGATGCCACAATTCTCCCCTCCTTAGAGAATTTCGTCCTCGAAATTCAAGCACTACTCATGCCTTCTTGAAATAAATAAGGGTACTTTTCCCTCATCTGATCCTCACTTTCCCATGTGGCTTCCTCCACATCATGATGTCGCCATAACACTTTGACTAATGGAATCTTTTTGGTCCTAAGGATTTGCTCCTTTCGATCCAATATCTGCATGTGCTCTTCAATATACCTAACTTTCTCATCCATTTTGATGGCTTCATGATCGAGTATGTGACCGGGATCCGCCTGGTACTTCCTCAACATCGATACATGAAACACATCGTGCAGATTTTCTAATCTAGGAGGTAATGCTAAACGATAAGCCCTATCTCCTATCTTTTCAAGAATTTCAAAAGGTCCAACAAACCTGGGGCTTAGCTTACCCTTTATCCCGAATCGAGATATTCCTTTCATTAGAGATACCTTAAGGAATACGTGGTCTCCTACACCAAACTCCAAAGGCCTTCTACGCTTACCCGCGTAGCCTTTCATCTACTCGAGCCGCTCTAAGCCTTTCCCTAATAACATCAACAGCCTCGGTGGTAACTTGTACTAGTTCGAGTCCTGTCAATTTCCTCTCACCTACTTCATTCCAACAAACAGAGTCCTACATCTCCGTCCATATAATGCTTCATAAGGTGCCATACCTATACTCTTCGAAAGCTATTATTATAGGCAAACTCTACCAAATGCAATCTCTCGTCCCAACTTCCTTTGAAATCAATCACACAAGCTCTCAACATATCTTCCAAGATTCGAATCACTCTTTCGATTGGCCATCCGTCCGAGGATGAAAAGTCATGCTAAACCGAAGCTTCGATCCTAACGCAATTTGGAGACTCCTCCAAAATTCGATGTAAACCTCGGGTCTCGATCTGAAGTAATAGTCTTTGGAATACCATGTAAGCGTACCACTTGACTTACATACATGTCCGCATACTTATCCATTGGGTAGTCCATGCGAATCGCTAAGAAATGTGCCGACTTAGTCAAACGATCCACTACAACCCAAATTGAATCATGATTCCTTGATGTCCTTGGCAATCCTTGCACAAAATCCATCGTTACATGTTCCCATTTCCATTCAGAATGTCCAATGGTCTCAAAAGTCCTGCGGGTTTTCGATGTTCCGCTTTTACTTGCGGCACGTCAAACATTGAGATACGTGTCTAGTCGTATCGCTTTCATACCACTCCACCAAAATTGCTCACGTAAATTTCTGTACATCTTTGTACTACCTGGGTGGATACTATAATTACTCTTATGTGCTTCCGACAAAATTTCTTTCCTCAACTCCTCATTGTCGGGAACACAAAGTCGTCCTTGACATCTTACTATTCCATCATCGAGATCTGAAATTCTGATCTTTTCCCTAAAGATACAAAGCATCTTTCACTTTCAAAATCTCTCGGGTCGATTCTTGCAAAACTTTAATTCTCTGGATAATCTCTCGGCTCAATCCTTAATGCACTAAGCACGCCAAGTAAGACAATCCAATTCCAATTTAAATTCAGAGTTTGCTTCTGATTCTAACAATTTCCATTCCGCCATTCTCAAACTAGCAATCTCCATAGCCGACTTTCGACTAAGAGCATCCGCTACTCTATTCGCTTTTCTGGATGATATTTTATTTCACAGTCATAGTCCTTCAATAACTCCATCCACCTCCTTTGTCTCATGTTCAATTCCTTTTGTGAGAACAGATACTTCAAACTCTTATGATCCGTATAGATCTCAAACTTCTCCCCATACGATAGTGTCTCCATATCTTCAAAGCAAACACTATAGCTGCTAGCTCTAAATCATGCGTCGGATAATTCAGCTCATGGGGTTTCAATTGTCCGGAAGCATAGGCTACAACCTTGCCATGCTGCATCAACACACATCCTAGTCCTTTGTGAGATGCATCACTATACACCGTGAAACCATTAGGTCCAAAAGAGGGTATAGTCGAATTGAGTCGAAGTCAATTTCCTTTTGAGCTCTTGAAAACTCTTTTCACATTCTCCATTCCACTCAAATTTCACATTCTTTCGAGTCAATTTAGTTAAAGGTCCTGTCAATTGCGAGAATCCTTCAATGAACCTTCTATAATAACCGGCCAATCCTAAGAAACTTCGTATCTCGGAGGTGTCGTTGGTCTCGGCCAATTCACTACCATTTCAACTTTTGCTGGATCTACCGCAATTCCTTTTCCCGACACCACATGTCCTAAAAATACTATCCGGTCCAACCAAAATTCACACTTACTAAACTTAGCATACAACTTATGCTCTCGCAGGGTCTGCAAAACAATTCTCAAATGCTGCTCATGCTCTTTAGGCCCTTTTGAATATACCAGAATATCATCAATGAAGACAATCACAACCGGTCTAAATAAGGCTGAAATATTCTATTCATCAAATCCATAAATGCAGCCGGGCGTTAGTCAATCCAAATGGCTTAACAAGGAACTCATAGTGTCCATAACGAGTTCTAAATGCGATCTTAGGAATGTCCTCCTTTTTAATTCTTAAGCGATGGTATCCCGATCTCAAGTCAATCTTAGAAAAGACCGAACTTCCCTGAAGTTGATCAAACAAGTCATCAATTCTAGGCAAAGGATACTTATTCTTTATGGTCACTTGATTCAAGCGCCTATAGTCAATACACAAGCGCATTGACCCATCATTCTTCTTCACAAACAAGACCGGTGCACCCCAAGGTGAAGCACTTGGTCTAATAAATCCCTTATCAAGCAATTCCTGCAATTGCACTTTCAACTCCTTCAATTCAACTAAAGCCATTCTATATGGAGCTTTTGATATTGGTCCGTTCGGGAATTAATTCAATTTCAAATTCAATCTCCCGCTCTGGCGGCAATCCAGGCAATTCCTCAGGAAATACATCTTGAAATTCATTAACCACATGAACTCCCTCAAGATTAGACTCCTCTCTAGCACAATCTCTAACTATGGCTAGGTACCCTTGACATCCTTGGTCAAGTAACTTACAAGCTTCTACTGCCGAAATAAGCGCTATAGGAAAATGGGTTTGACCTCCTAAAAATTCACAACTAGGGATCGGGTAAAACAAATTGAATCACTTTTCTATAACAATCCATTCTAGCCCGACACTTACGAAGCCGAGTCCATTCCTACAATAACATCGAAATCATACATAGCCATCACAACCAAGTCTATTTCCATGTCCTTTCCTCCCATGGAGATCTTACAATTTTCACACGCCGCGTAGACAATACCATATCCTTTAAAGGCGTAGAAACACAAAGAGGCGTCTCAAGGGGCATAACTTCTATCTTTTCAAACATCTATATCTTTCGAGACACAAACGAATGCGTTGCACCCGTGTCAAACAATGTATATGCCTTCTCGCCATTAATAAGAATCGTACCGAGATAACATTCTTGGAAGCTTCCGCTTCCTCCCGGGTGATCGCATACACCCTTCCTTGTGCGGAGTGGTCTCCGAGGATTTCCTTGCGGATTCGACCTAACAAAGCACTCTGATATCCCTGTCGCACTGAGCCAACACTCACTTGCGACCTCTCTCGCGGGCAATTCCTCCTAAGATGTCCCACTTGTCCACAGCCAAAACATTTATGTTGTCTATGCTGATAGGGTGCTTTCCCTATGTTCGGACCACTCCTTGCTCCTCCAAAATTTCCAAAATCACCCTTCTTCTTCGCATTCCAGGTCTGACCTTGACCAGAATAAGGTCTCTTCCCTTTTCTCACATCACTAAAGTTCATTGGTTTCTTGAATTCCGACCTTTCCCTCAACAACTCCTACTCCACTAACTGCGCCCTTTCGTAAATCTCATTATAATCTCTTATGCTCAAAGGCACCAGTTGCTTCCTAATGTCAGTCCTCAGTCCTTTTAGGAATCTCTTAGCCTCCTCTTCCTGATCCTCAATCAATCTAGGAGCATATCTAGACAATTCAGAAAATCTAGCCTCATACTGATCTACAGTCAATCCCTTTTGTTCTAGCTGAACAAACTCGGTAATCTTCCTATCCTTAGCACAGTCAGAGAAATGCTTCCTATTAAAGGCCCTAACAAACTCCTCCCAATTAACATCAGTACCTGGTGGAAAGATTATGTCCTTCGAAGCTCTCCACCAAAATTCGCATTTCCCTCCAAATCTGGCTATCATCCTTTACAGTCGCCCCCTTTTTGGTATCATCAATGTCATATAACAATGCAAGTATGGCCAATGCACTGGCCGGTTGGGCCTAAGCCCAAGCCCATTAAGCCCAAATAGAATTCAAAAAATTAGAAATTACAAGTGGCAAGGGAGATAAGCATGCATCGGCCATTGGATAGGTGGGTTAATCATTGCAAATGATGGCCTAAGGGGGGGTATAAAAAGGGTTAGGAGAGAGAGTGGCTGGTTTCCCCTAGCTCATTCGGCCAAGAGAAGTGAGAGGGAGAGAGAGAATTCGAGAGGGAGAGAGGAGAAACCGAGAGGGAAGGAGGCGGAGCCGGAGGGAGGAGCTGCCCGTTCGCCGTCGCCGCCTAGTCCGACCACCGTACGCCGCCGTGTGTTGCTGTGTGTTCGTCTTGAAGGCAAGTGGAGTCCGTAACTTCTCTTGCATGTCGGTTGTGGTAGTTGCATGTCCGGTTTTGAGTGTTATGTGTGAGAAAAACCGAGCCAAGGAGGGTTTGTTTGCATGCCATGTAACTGTTTCCGTTCGGTTTGTGGTAGACAGTTTATTATTCGAGCTTGCATGTGTATTTGGAGTGTGATTTTGGCTTCGGTGTCTTCATAAAAGTTGAAGCTAACATCTTGAGGTATAACATACTAAAATTTCATGGAAAACGAAGGTGATATGAGGTGTCAAATGCCTTGTGATACGGAGGTTCTAGATCTGCGAAATCTTCACTGACCTCTTGATGATTTCTTGGTTGCATGTTGTTTTATGTTGGAGATCTCACTTTGTTGTCTTCATGGAAGTTGTAGGTAACATCCTAAACTACAACATACTCAAATTTGAAGAGAAATGAACAAGTGTAGCCTAGTTAATCGGCTAGATCTTTGAGACGGATGGTTCTGTTGAAGTGAACCGAGACACCCGAGACTTCAAGGACTTAAAAGAGGATCATACTTTGGTTATTTAACCTAGATCTCTTCATGGAACTTGTAAAGGACACATTTATGCATAACATACTCGAATTTCAGAAGAAACGAAAGAGATTTAATGGGTCAAATCTAAGTTTTTCGGTGATGTGTGTTCTGGACGAAACGGTAGAGGTTCCAGAAACTTCATGGAGTTGTATAAAATAATACATAAAAAATTTGGCTTAGTGTTCTTCATGAAAAGTGCACGAAAATGTGTTGGCTATCACCCTGTAAAATTTGGGAATTTTCGGAGGTCATATGGGTATTTTAATTGAATAAATCCGAAAACTGTGCAATCTGGCCATTATCCGAATATTAAGTGTATTTGGTGGAAATTTGGGAAACTATGTGAAATACGAAATTGGCCATGAAATTGTGTGAAATCGTGAATCTAATTAGTTGTTTAATGATTGTGTGATTTTCATGATTTTGGAAAATCATAAATGTTAAAGATAATATTTATTTATGGAAATAAATAAATATAATATTAAAATTAAAAAAAAAAAAGTGGATTTTTATCGGCCATGAGTTCTATTGAATTATGATGCATTGTTATATGACATTGATGCATGTATGATCGTGAATTATGATGTATTGTTATATGATATTGATATATGCATGATCGTGAACTATGATGCATTGCTATATGGCATTGATGCATGAATGATCATGAATTGTGATGCATGTGTGTTAATCATATGCCATGAAATAATGAGATGAATAGAATGATAAAATGTGGAAGTGGTATGTGAGTAAGAGGATGTGGCGGAGGTTGATATCGGTGGCCGAGTGGCATAATTCCAGAGATTCCTAGGAGTTTCGGGATGCCCGGAATGTGGGGGCGGAAGTCCCTGTCGGAGGTTTCGCCCGAAGGGAGTGACTCGCGATGCCGGGATTAGGGTGCGAGATCCCGGTTAGAAGGGTAAAGACCGGAAGTCCCCGTCGGAGGTTTCGCCCGAAGGGAGGTTCCTCGCGATGCTAGTTGAGGTGCGAGATGCCCGGAATGTGGGGGCCGGAAGCCCGGTGGCCATGAGATGGCGGGATGGGATCCCCGTCGGAGGTTTCTCGCCGAAGGGAGGATGATAATGGTGGAATTGATGAATTGAGGAAAGATAATGTGGGATCAATTGATAAATAAAAGTGAAAATTGATCTATGATGTGATATGCATAGTGATGCATGGCCAATGATAATATGATGTGATATGCATGGTGATGCATGGCTAATGATGATGTGATATGCATAGTGATGCATGGCCAATGATAATATGATGGGATATGCATGGTGATGCATGGTTAATGATGATGTGATATGCATAGTGATGCATGGCCAATGATAATATGATGTGATATGCATGGTGATGCATGGTTAATGATGATGTGATATGCATAGTGATGCATGGCCAATGATAATATGATGTGATATGCATGGTGATGCATGGTTAATGATGATGTGATATGCATAGTGATGCATGGCCAATGATAATATGATGTGATATGCATGGTGATGCATGGTTAATGATGATGTGATATGCATGATGATGCATGGCTAATGATGATACGATGTGATATGCATGATGATGCATGGTTAATGATGATACGTATGCCATGATGATGCATGAATACGCTTGACATCGAAAAGGTAAGAAATGCTGCATTGTATGATGATATGCATGTGCGCACCGAGTTGTTATTGGATTTTCCTATCTCGCCGAGTGGTTGTACTCACCCCTTTGGGGATAACATTTCAGATTAGCACTATGCCGCTACCTGCTGTATCGCGTGGCGTGTTTTACGGTATTCCGTCTGACGTCGAGGTGGAGATGACTGAGATAGATTATCCTTCGGTACCCGGGTTGACGTTTATCCGAGTACGATGCCTAGTCATGTATGATATCGGCCTGGCTAGGGGCCCTATCATACAAGAGTTTTTGTCCGTGCACATACGACGGGATGGAGTGATGCGGGGATGCCGCCGCCGCCACCACCGACGCGCCGGGATGGGTGTGAGCGCGCGCGAGGAGTAGGAGCTAGACCGCTTTTTGATGTAGATAGTGACGCTTGTGATGGGAGGTTTTTTTTGTGTTTATGTGATGTTAGAGGTCGAAGTTCTTTTTGAGATTTTAGGAAGGACATGGCAGAGTCCTTACCTTTTCTGTTCCTTTTGTACCGACCTGAGGAAAAACCCCATCTCGCTATATGTATGTAAGCAAAGCGTCATCGCTGTTTATAAAATCGTGGTGTTACAGTCGCCCCCTTTTTGCTCTGATACCAAAAAGGGGGCGACTGTAACAGCCGAAGGGAGGGCATTTTGTGATAGCCAAAGTCTTATGACATTTTATTTATTGAAATTTAATTTATAAAGTACATGGCCAAGCATAGATTATTAATTTATCCTATAGTCCTAAATTCAAAATTCATAAACACAAGCACAATAACACCTAGCCTTAAGAAAACTAATGGCTAACACATAGATCATAGGTAATTTCATTACCTAATTGTAGGCTTTAATTTCTCTAGAGGATTACTTGAATTTTTTGGATGCCACAATTCTCCCCTCCTTAGAGAATTTCGTCCTCGAAATTAGACATTTCCTATGTCTCTTGAAATAAGTGAGAGTACCTTTCTCTCATCACACTTACACTCTCCCATGTGGCTTCTTCCACATCATGATATCTCCATAATATCTTAACCAATGGAATTCTCTTGGTCTTGAGAATTTGTTCCTTTCAATCCAATACTTGCACAAGCTCCTTAATGTACCTCACTTTCTCATCCACTTTCATGGCTTCATGATCGAGTATGTGTCGATCTGGAAAAGGAATTGACTAATGGAATCATTTTGCTAATGGCAAGGGCTACCCCGAACCCTCGATGCGGCTACCCCTCGATAAGGGGGCGACTGTAACACAAGCCGTCGAGGAATTGACTAATGGAATCATTTTGTGATGCACATCATCATTGATGATGGCGATGTTAACCACAGGTCCCAGGATCGAAACCTAAGGGGGCGACTGTAACACCCCGAACCCTGGTGAAGTCAATTTGGAGGGCAATTTGTCATATGCATAGTGATGCATGGCCAATGATAATATGATGTGATATGCATGGTGATGCATGGTTAATGATGATGTGATATGCATAGTGATGCATGGCCAATGATAATATGATGTGATATGCATGGTGATGCATGGTTAATGATGATGTGATATGCATGATGATGCATGGCTAATGATGATACGATGTGATATGCATGATGATGCATGGTTAATGATGATACGTATGCCGTGATGATGCATGAATACGCTTGACATCGAAAAGGTAAGAAATGCCGCATTGTATGATGATATGCATGGTGCACCGAGTTGTTATTGGATTTCCTATCTCGCTGAGTGGTTGTACTCACCCCTTTTGGGGATAACATTTCAGATTAGCACTATGCCGCTACTCGCTGTATCGCGTGGCGTGTTTTACGGTATTCCGTCCGACGTCGAGGTGGAGATGACTGAGATAGATTATCCTTCGGTACCCGGGTTGACTTTCATCCGAGTACGATGCCTAGTCATGTATGATATCGGCCTGGTTGGGGGCCCTATCATACAAGAGTTTTTGTCCGTGCACATACGACGGGATGGAGTGATGCGGGGGATCTGCACAGGCTCTTCAATATACCTAACTTTCTCATCCATTTTGATGGTTTCATGATCGAGTATGTGACCAGGATCCGGCTGGTACTTCCTCAACATCGATACATGAAACACATCGTGCAGATTTTCTAATCTAGGAGGTAATGCTAAACGATAAGCCCTATCTCCTATCTTTTCAAGAATTTCAAAAGGTCCAACAAACCTGGGGCTTAGCTTAGCCTTTATCCCGAATCGAGATATTCCTTTCATTGGAGATACCTTAAGGAATACGTGGTCTCCTACACCAAACTCCAAAGGCCTTCTACGCTTATCCGCGTAGCCTTTCTGTCTACTCTGAGCTGCTCTAAGCCTTTCCCTAATAACATCAACAGCCTCAGTGGTAACTTGTACTAGTTCAGGTCCTGTCAATTTCCTCTCACCTACTTCATTCCAACAAACGGGGAGTCCTACATCTCCGTCCATATAATGCTTCATAAGGTGCCATACCTATACTCTTCTGAAAGCTATTATTATAGGCAAACTCTACCAAATGCAATCTCTCGTCCCAACTTCCTTTGAAATCAATCACACAAGCTCTCAACATATCTTCCAGAGTACCAATTGGAGGGAAATGCGAAGTTTTGGTGGAGAGCTTCGAAGGACATAATCTTTCCACCAGGTACTGATGTTAATTGGGAGGAGTTTGTTAGGGCCTTTAATAGGAAGCATATGCGATGATATGATGATAGCCAAGAAGGTTCATCACCTTTTTGTTACAATATGATGTGGAGATATGATGATAGCCAAGAAGGTTTCGATTGTGCACGGACATTTCGATTGTGTTACAGTCATTGATGATGGCCACTGTAACCGGCATTTTGTTAAGGGCAACAAGTGATGAACCTTTTTGGGTCATCAATGATGATGGCGATGACCAAAAAGGGGGTCGCCCCTTTTTGGTCTCAACCAATGGACATCTTTAGTCGGTACATCAAAATGCCGTAGTTTTCTATACTCGGCTACACTTCAAAAGATGACCGACATCTCCTCCCACAATCGTATGCTTAAAGTCCATCGACCCGTGTCGGCATCCAAAAGTTCCCTCCTTTGCTATCCTTCTCCTCGCGGTTATATCCAACCGCTCAATCGATCTACTAATCTGAAATGTTGGTCCCCAAAAGGGGTGAGTACAAGCACTCGGGTAAAGGAATCCAATAACAACTCAATGCATCATACAAATCATACATGCATTGCAGGCGTAACTTACCTTGCAGCCATGCGCAATACTATCATGCATCATCATGCCTTATCATCATGCATATCATATCATCATATGGCATCATTATATCATACATGTCATCCTTATCATGACATCATGACATCACATATCATCACAATCATCATGCATATCATGCATTTCATATCATAGATCAATTTCCACTTTTACTTGTCAATTGATCACACATTATCTTTTCTCAAATCATCAAATTCACCATCATCATCATCCTCCCTTCGGGCAGAAACCTCCGACAGGGATCCCAGTATCCCAGCCATCTCATGGCCACTGGGCTTCCGGCCCCCCACATTCCGGGCATCTCGCATCCCAACTAGCATCACGAGGAACCTCCCTTCGGGCAAAAACCTCCGACGGGGACTTCGGCCTTTACCCTTCTAGCCGGGCATCTCGCACCCAAATCCCGGCATCGCGAGGCATTCCCTTCGGGCAAAGACCTCCGATGGGCTTCCGGAATTATGTACCGACATACCACTGGGCCTCCCGGTATTACGTGCATCCGTATACCACCGGGCATCCCGACACTCCCGGGGAATCTCGGAATTATGCCACTAGGCGACCATATATCATCACCCACCACAACCATCTCCTCATTTTACCATTATCCATGTTCACCAGTATTTTAAATCTCAATTTTACATGGCAATTGGCATGGCATCAAACAAATCACACTTGACATTGAATTCACACTTGCATCTCAATAAATAAAAGTGAAAGATGCTGTATCTTTAGGGAAAATTTTCATACACCAAAACAGGGCTCAGTTAAAGAGAGGAGTTCGACCAGCCCAATGGGTCATCGATTTAATGGGTCAAAAGCTCTATTTCACGGAGACTTCAGATCTGCGAATTTCTTACTGACCTCTTGTTGATTTCGTGGTTGCATGTTGATTTCTGTTGGAGATCTCACTTTGTTGTCTTCATGAAAGTTGTAGGTAGCACCCTAAACTACAACATATTCAAATTTGAGGAGAAAAAAATGAGTATAGCCTAGTTAATGGGCTAGATCTTTGAGACTGTTTTGGTATCAGAGCGAATGGTTATGCCTTCGCAGGTCGTTAACAGTGCCGATGTTACATCTTTTACCATCTCTATCTCTTGGCTACATTAAGCCTTGCCAGATTTCAGGCATTTTTTTTTTTTAAAAAGCGGTCCCATGCGCGACTCATAGCGGAAGCAAAATTTACGTCGTCATCTATCTCCCTTCTACCCCATGATACAAATACACACCAACTAAACACCACGATTTTATAAACAGCGATGACGCTTTGCTTACATACATATAGCGAGATGGGGTTTCTCCTCGGGTCGGTACAAAAGGAACAGAAAAGGTAAGGACTCTGCCATGTCCTTCCTAAAATCTCAAAAAGAACTCCGACCTCTAACATCACATAAACACAAAAAAAAAAAACCTCCCATCACAAGCGTCACTATCTACATCAAAAAGCGGTCTAGCTCCTACTCCTCGCGCGCGCTCTCACACCCATCCCGGTGCGTCAGGTGGTGGCGGCGGCAGCATCCCCCGCATCACTCCATCCCGTCGTATGTGCACGGACAAAAACTCTTGTATGAATAATAATAAAATAATAATAAAAAAAAATAAAAGTGGATTTTTATCGGCCATGAGTTCTATTGAATTATGATGCATTGTTATATGACATTGATGCATGTATGATCGTGAATTATGATGCATTGTTATATGACATTGATATATGCATGATCGTGAACTATGATGCATTGCTATATGGCATTGATGCATGAATGATCATGAATTGTGATGCATGTGTGTTAATCATATGCCATGAAATAATGAGATGAAAAGAATGATAAAATGTGGAAGTGGTATGTGAGTAAGAGAATGTGGCGGAGGTTGGTATCTGGTGGCCGAGTGGCATAATTCCGAGAGATTCCCGGGAGTTTCGGGATGCCCGGAATGTGGGGGCCGGAAGTCCTCGTCGGAGGTTTCGCCCGAAGGGAGTGACTCGCGATGCCAGGATTAGGGTGCGAGATCCCGGTTAGAAGGGTAAAGACCGGAAGTCCCCTGTCGGAGGTTTCGCCCGAAGGGAGGTTCCTCGCGATGCTAGTTGAGGTGCGAGATGCCCGGAATGTGGGGGCCGGAAGCCCAAAGTGGCCATGAGATGGGCGGGATCTTGGGATCCCCTGTCGGAGGTTTCTGCCGAAGGGAAGATGATAATGGTGGAATTGATGAATTGAGGAAAGATAATGTGGGATCAATTGATAAATAAAAGTGAAAATTGATCTATGATGTGATATGCATGGTGATGCATGGTTAATGATGATGTGATATGCATGATGATGCATGGCTAATGATGATACGATGTGATATGCATGGTGATGCATGGTTAATGATGATGTGATATGCATAGTGATGCATGGCCAATGATAATATGATGTGATATGCATGGTGATGCATGGCAAATGATGATGTGATATGCATAGTGATGCATGGCCAATGATAATATGATGTGATATGCATGGTGATGCATGGCTAATGATGATGTGATATGCATAGTGATGCATGGCCAATGATAATATGATGTGATATGCATGGTGATGCATGGTTAATGATGATGTGATATGCATAGTGATGCATGGCCAATGATAATATGATGTGATATGCATGGTGATGCATGGTTAATGATGATGTGATATGCATAGTGATGCATGGCCAATGATAATATGATGTGATATGCATGGTGATGCATGGTTAATGATGATGTGATATGCATGATGATGCATGGCTAATGATGATACGATGTGATATGCATGATGATGCATGGTTAATGATGATACGTATGCCATGATGATGCATGAATACGCTTGACATCGAAAAGTTAAGAAATGCCCGCATTGTATGATGATATGCATGGTGCACTGAGTTGTTATTGGATTTCCTATCTATTTGAGTGGTTGTACTCACCCTTTTGGGGATAACATTTCAGATTAGCACTATGCCGCTACCTCGCTGTATCGCGTGGCGTGTTTTACGGTATTCCGTCCGACGTCGAGGTGGAGATGGCGAGATAGATTATCCTTCGGTACCCGGGTTGACGTTTATCCGAGTACGATGCCTAGTCATGTATGATATCGGCCTGGTCGGGGGCCCTATCATACAAGAGTTTTTGTCCGTGCACATACGACGGGATGGAGTGATGCGGGGGATGCTACCGCCGCCACCACCTGACGCACCGGGATGGGTGTGAGATCGCGCGCGAGGAGTAGGAGCTAGACCGCTTTTTGATGTAGATAGTTGACGCTTGTGATGGGAGGGTTTTTTTTGTGCTTATGTGATGTTAGAGGTTGGAGTACTTTTTGAGATTTTAGGAAGGACATGGCAGAGTCCTTACCTTTTCTGTTTCTTTTGTACCGACCCGAGGAGAAACCCCATCTCGCTATATGTATGTAAGCAAAACGTCATCGCTGTTTATAAAATCGTGGTGTTTAGTTGGTGTGTATTTGTATCATGGGTTAGAAGGGAGATAGATGATGACGTAAATTTTGCTTCCGCTATGAGTCGCGCATGGGACCGCTTAAAAAAAAAAAAAAAAAAAAATGCCTGAAATCGGCAAGGCTTAATGTAGCCAAGAGATAGAGATGGTAAAAGATGTAACATCGGCACTGTTAACGACCTGCGAAGGGTTCGGGGTGTTACAGTCGCCCCAAAATTTTAACACCCCGAACATTTTGTAACACCTCAGTCGCCCCTGAGGTGTTGTTGACCACTTGACTTACATATGCGGACATGTATGTAAGTCAAGTGGTATCAAATTTTACAAATTCGTCCCAACCGAGATACATACTGTTGATGAATTTGTAAACAAATAACTTCTCTTGCATGTCGGTTGTTTACAAATTCTCTTGAGTTATCGCACAAACTTCAAGAGAATTTTGGCAGGTAAGATACCATTGGCCTGACCTGTAAATTAGTCCGTAACCACATACTCAAATTACAGCATGTAGCCAACATATGTGATAACTCATTTTCCGGGATCTACATAGCGCCCCCTGTTACTCCATCCCGCTATGTTGATGTGACCGCCAACATAGCGCCCCCTTTTCGGGGTGTTACTAGTTCAGGTCCTGTCAATTTCCTCTCACCTACTTCATTCCACATGGCAGGTTGTTCGGTCCCATCTGCTCTGATACCATGCAAGCTCCTATTTGGGGAATCAACAAGGGTTCGGCCTCATCTGATCCTCACTTTCCCATGTGGTGATAACCTGCGAAGGGTTCGGGGTGTTAACGCTGAACATTATTAGTCAATTTCATGGCCAATTTGCTTCGCAGGTCGTTAACAGTGCCGATGTTACATCTTTTACCATCTCTATCTCTTGGCTACATTAAGCCTTGCCAGATTTCAGGCTTTTTTTTTTTTTAAAAAAGCGGTCCCATGCGCGACTCATAGCGGAAGCAAAATTTACGTCGTCATCTATCTCCCTTCTAACCCATGATACAAATACACACCAACTAAACACCACGATTTTATAAACAGCGATGACGCTTTGCTTACATACATATAGCGAGATGGGGTTTCTCCTCGGGTCGGTACAAAAGGAACAGAAAAGGTAAGGACTCTGCCATGTCCTTCCTAAAATCTCAAAAAGAACTCCGACCTCTAACATCACATAAACACAAAAAAAAAACCTCCCATCACAAGCGTCACTATCTACATCAAAAGCGGTCTAGCTTCTACTCCTCGCGCGCGCTCCCACACCCATCCCGGTGCGTCGGGTGGCGGCGGCGGCATCCCCGCATCACTCCATCCCGTCGTATGTGCACGGACAAAAACTCTTGTATGATAGGCCCTGACCAGGCCGATATCATACATGACTAGGCATCGTACTCGGATAAACGTCAACCCGGGTACCGAAGGATAATCTATCTCGTCATCTCCACCTCGACGTCGACGGAATACCGTAAAACACGCCACGCGATACGGCGAGTAGCGGCATAGTGCTAATCTGAAATGTTATCCCCAAAAGGGGTGAGTACAACCACTCGGCAGAAAGGGAAATCCAATAACAACTCGGTGCACCATGCATATCATCATACAATGCGGCATTTCTTACCTTTTCGATGTCAAGCGTATTCATGCATCATCATGGCATACGTATCATCATTAACCATGCATCATCATGCATATCACATCGTATCATCATTAGCCATGCATCATCATGCATATCACATCATCATTAACCATGCATCACCATGCATATCACATCATATTATCATTGGCCATGCATCACTATGCATATCACATCATCATTAATCATGCATCACCATGCATATCGCATCATATTATCATTGGCCATGCATCACTATGCATATCACATCATCATTAGCCATGCATCACCATGCATATCACATCATATTATCATTGGCCATGCATCACTATGCATATCACATCATAGATCAATTTTCACTTTTATTTATCAATTGATCCCACATTATCTTTCCTCAATTCATCAATTCCACCATTATCATCCTCCCTTCGGGCAGAAACCTCCGACAGGGATCCCAGTATCCCAGCCATCTCATGGCCACTGGGCTTCCGGCCCCCCACATTCCGGGCATCTCGCACCTCAACTAGCATCGCGAGGAACCTCCCTTCGGGCAGAAACCTCCGACAGGGACTTCCGGTCTTTACCCTTCTAACCGGGGATCTCGCACCCTAATCCTGGCATCGTGAGTCACTCCCTTCGGGCAGAAACCTCCGGCAAGGACTTCCGGCCCACCACATTCCGGGCATCCTGAAACTCCCAGGGAATCTCTGGAATTATGCCACTCGGCCACCAGATATCAACCTCCGCCACATCCTCTTACTCACATACCACTTCCACATTTTATCATTCTATTCATCTCATTATTTCATGGCATATGATTAACACACATGCATCACAATTCATGATCATTCATGCATCAATGCCATATAGCAATGCATCATAGTTCACGATCATGCATATATCAATGTCATATAACAATGCATCATAATTCACGATCATACATGCATCAATGTCATATAACAATGCATCATAATTCAATAGAACTCATGGCCGATAAAAATCCACTTTTATTATTTATTTTATTATTATTTTATTATTTTAATATTATATTTATTTATTTCCATAAATAAATATTATCTTTAACATTTATGATTTTCCAAAAATCATGAAAATCACACAATCATTAAACAACTAATTAGAATCACAATTTCACACAATTTCATGGCCAATTTCGTATTTCACATAGTTTCCCAAATTTCCACCAAATACACTTAATATTCGGATAATGGCCAGATTGCACAGTTTTCGGATTTATTCAATTAAAATACACATATGACCTTCGAAAATTCCCAAATTTTACAGGGTTATAGCCAACACATTTTCGTGCACTTTTCATGCAGAACACTAAGCCAAATTATTTATGGATTATTTTATACAACTCCATGAAGCTTCTGGAACCTCTACCGTTTCGTCCAGAACACACATCACCGAAAAACTTAGATTTGACCCATTAAATCTCTTTCGTTTCTTCTGAAATTCGAGTATGTTATGCATCAATGTGTCCTTTACAAGTTCCATGAAGAGATATAGGTTAAATAACCAAAGTATGATCCTCTTTTAAGTCCTTGAAGTCTCGGGTGTCTCGGTTCACTTCAACAGAACCATCCGTCTCAAAGATCTAGCCGATTAACTAGGCTACACTTGTTCATTTCTCTTCAAATTTGAGTATGTTGTAGTTTAGGATGTTACCTACAACTTCCATGAAGACAACAAAGTGATATCTCCAACATAAAACAACATGCAACCAAGAAATCATCAAGAGGTCAGTGAAGATTTCGCAGATCTAGAACCTCCGTATCACAAGGCATTTGACCCCTCATATCACCTTCGTTTTCCATGAAATTTGAGTATGTCATACCTCAAGATGTTAGCTTCAACTATCATGAAGACACCGAAGCCAAAATCACACTCCAAATACACATGCAAGCTCGAATAATAAACTGTCTACCACAAACCGAACGGAAACAGTTACATGGCATGCAAACAAACCCTCCTTGGCTCGGTTTTCTCACACATAACACTCAAAACCGGACATGCAACTACCACAACCGACATGCAAGAGAAGTTACGGACTCCACTTGCCTTCAAGACGAACACACAGCAACACACGGCGGCGTACGGTGGTCGGACTAGGCGGCGACGGCGAACGGGCAGCTCCTCCCTACGGCTCCGCCTCCTTCCCTCTCGGTTTCTCCTCTCTGCCTCTCGAATTCTCTCTCTCCCTCTCACTTCTCTTGGCCGAATGAGCTAGGGGAAACCGGCCACTCTCTCTCCTAACCCCTTTTATACCCCCTTAGGCCATCATTTGCAATGATTAACCCACCTATCCAATGGCCAATGCATGCTTATCTCCCTTGCCACTTGTAATTTCTAATTTTTGAATTCTATTTGGGCTTAATGGGCTTGGGCTTAGGCCCAACCGGCCACTCCTCCTTGGGCTGGTCGAACTCCTCTCTTGGGCCCAATGGGCCGACTAGCTTGGCCCACCAAGCTTGAGGCTAATGGGCTCAAGGCCCATTCGAATTTTAGCCCTTTTTCCCCTTTTTTTTTTTTTTGAAATTCCTTCTATAATATTTTTGAATTTCAATTTCCATCTTGGCCAAAGTCTTGGGATATATTTAATTATTGAAATTTAAATCATATGGCCAAGCATTAATAAATTAAATTTAAATTTCCACAATCACAAGCACAATTCATCAAATTAAAAGACAAATTGGCTAAAGCATAGGCCATAAAATTCTATCACCTAATTAAAGACATTTAACACACCTTAAGGCTTGGCTTTGAATTTCCGGGATGCCACAATTCTCCCCTCCTTAGAGAATTTCGTCCTCGAAATTCAAGCACTACTCACGCCTTCTTGAAATAAATAAGGGTACTTTTCCCTCATCTGATCCTCACTTTCCCATGTGGCTTCCTCCACATCATGATGTCGCCATAACACTTTGACTAATGGAATCTTTTTGGTCCTAAGGATTTGCTCCTTTCGATCCAATATCTGCACAGGCTCTTCAATATACCTAACTTTCTCATCCATTTTGATGGCTTCATGATCGAGTATGTGACCAGGATCCGGCTGGTACTTCCTCAACATCGATACATGAAACACATCGTGCAGATTTTCTAATCTAGGAGGTAATGCTAAACGATAAGCCCTATCTCCTATCTTTTCAAGAATTTCAAAAGGTCCAACAAACCTGGGGCTTAGCTTACCCTTTATCCCGAATCGAGATATTCCTTTCATTGGAGATACCTTAAGGAATACGTGGTCTCCTACACCAAACTCCCATGCATCACAAACAAATGCGAATAGTTTGCATTCGTTTGTGATGCATGTGCGGTCCCATGCGCGACTCATAGCGGAAGCAAAATTTACGTCGTCATCTATCTCCCTTCTAACCCATGATACAAATACACACAACCTAAACACCACGATTTTATAAACAGCGATGACGCTTTACTTACATACATATAGCGAGATGGGGTTTCTCCTCGGGTCGGTACAAAAGGAACAGAAAAGGTAAGGACTCTGCCATGTCCTTCCTAAAATCTCAAAAAGAACTCCGACCTCTAACATCACATAAGCAAAAAAAAACCCTCCCATCACAAGCGTCACTATCTACATCAAAAAGCGGTCTAGCTCCTACTCCTCGCGCGCGCTCTCACACCCATCCCGGTGCGTCAGGTGGTGGCGGCGGCAGCATCCCCCGCATCACTCCATCCCGTCGAATGTGCACAGACAAAAACTCTTGTATGATAGGGCCCTGACGAGCCGATATCATACATGACTAGGCATCGTACTCGTATAAACGTCAACCCGGGTACCGAAAGGATAATCTATCTCGAGTCATCTCCACCTCGACGTCGGACGGAATACCGTAAAACACGCCACGCGATACGGCGAGTAGCGGCATAGTGCTAATCTGAAATGTTATCCCCAAAAGAGGTGAGTACAACCACTCAGCAGATAGGGAAATCCAATAACAACTTAGTGCACCATGCATATCATCATACAATGCAGGCATTTCTTACCTTTTTGATGTCAAGCGTATTCATGCATCATCATGGCATACGTATCATCATTAACCATGCATCATCATGCATATCACATCGTATCATCATTAGCCATGCATCATCATGCATATCACATCATCATTAACCATGCATCACCATGCATATCACATCATATTATCATTGGCCATGCATCACTATGCATATCACATCATCATTAACCATGCATCACCATGCATATCACATCATATTATCATTGGCCATGCATCACTATGCATATCATCATACAATGCAGGCATTTCTTACCTTTTCGATGTCAAGCGTATTCATGCATCATCATGGCATACGTATCATCATTAACCATGCATCATCATGCATATCACATCGTATCATCATTAGCCATGCATCATCATGCATATCACATCATCATTAACCATGCATCACCATGCATATCACATCATATTATCATTGGCCATGCATCACTATGCATATCACATCATCATTAACCATGCATCACCATGCATATCACATCATATTATCATTGGCCATGCATCACTATGCATATCACATCATCATTAGCCATGCATCACCATGCATATCACATCATATTATCATTGGCCATGCATCACTATGCATATCACATCATAGATCAATTTTCACTTTTATTTATCAATTGATCCCACATTATCTTTCCTCAATTCATCAATTCAACCATTATCATCCTCCCTTCGGGCGAGAAACCTCCGACGGGGATCCCAGTATCCGGCCATCTCATGGCCACCGGGCTTCCGGCCCCCACATTCCGGGCATCTCGCACCTCAACTAGCATCGCGAGGAACCTCCCTTCGGGCGAAACCTCCGACGGGGACTTCCGGTCTTTACCCTTCTAACCGGGATCTCGCACCTAATCCCGGCATCGCGAGTCACTCCCTTCGGGCGAAACCTCCGATGGGACTTAGGCCCCCACATTCCGGGCATCCCGAAACTCCCGGGGAATCTCTCGGAATTATGCCACTCGGCCACCGGATATCAACCTCCGCCACATCCTCTTACTCACATACCACTTCCACATTTTATCATTCTATTCATCTCATTATTTCATGGCATATGATTAACACACATGCATCACAATTCACGATCATTCATGCATCAATGCCATATAACAATGCATCATAGTTCACGATCATGCATATATCAATGTCATATAACAATGCATCATAATTCACGATCATACATGCATCAATGTCATATAACAATGCATCATAATTCAATAGAACTCATGGCCGATAAAAATCCACTTTTATTATTTATTTTATTATTATTTTATTATTTTAATATTATATTTATTTATTTCCATAAATAAATATTATCTTTAACATTTATGATTTTCCAAAAATCATGAAAATCACACAATCATTAAACAACTAATTAGAATCACAATTTCACACAATTTCATGGCCAATTTCGTATTTCACATAGTTTCCCAAATTTCCACCAAATACACTTAATATTCGGATAATGGCCAGATTGCACAGTTTTCGGATTTATTCAATTAAAATACCCATATGACCTCTGAAAATTCCCAAATTTACAGGGTGATAGACAACACATTTTCGTGCACTTTTCATGCAGAACACTAAGCCAAATTATTTATGGATTATTTTATACAACTCCATGAAGCTTCTGGAACCTCTACCGTTTCGTCCAGAACACACATCACCGAAAAATTTAGATTTGACCCATTAAATCTCTTTCGTTTCTTCTGAAATTCGAGTATGTTATGCATCAATGTGTCCTTTACAAGTTCCATGAAGAGATCTAGGTTAAATAACCAAAGTATGATCCTCTTTTAAGTCCTTGAAGTCTCGGGTGTCTCGGTTCACTTCAACAGAACCATCCGTCTCAAAGATCTAGCCGATTAACTAGGCTACACTTGTTCATTTCTCTTCAAATTTGAGTATGTTGTAGTTTAGGATGTTACCTACAACTTCCATGAAGACAACAAAGTGAGATCTCCAACATAAAACAACATGCAACCAAGAAATCTTCAAGAGGTCAGTGAAGATTTCGCAGATCTAGAACCTCCGTATCACAAGGCATTTGACCCCTCATATCACCTTCGTTTTCCATGAAATTTGAGTATGTCATACCTCAAGATGTTAGCTTCAACTTTCATGAAGACACCGAAGCCAAAATCACACTCCAAATACACATGCAAGCTCGAATAATAAACTGTCTACCACAAACCGAACGGAAACAGTTACATGGCATGCAAACAAACCCTCCTTGGCTCGGTTTTTCTCACACATAACACTCAAAACCGGACATGCAACTACCACAACCGACATGCAAGAGAAGTTACGGACTCCACTTGCCTTCAAGACGAACACACAGCAACACACGGCGGCGTACGGTGGTCGGACTAGGCGGCGACGGCGAACGGGCAGCTCCTCCCTCCGGCTCCGCCTCCTTCCCTCTCGGTTTCTCCTCTCTCCCTCTCGAATTCTCTCTCTCCCTCTCACTTCTCTTGGCCGAATGAGCTAGGGAAAACCGGCCCTCTCTCTCCTAACCCCTTTTATACCCCCTTAGGCCATCATTTGCAATGATTAACCCACCTATCCAATGGCCAATGCATGCTTATCTCCCTTGCCACTTGTAATTTCTAATTTTTTGAATTCTATTTGGGCTTAATGGGCTTGGGCTTAGGCCCAACCGGCCACTCCTCCTTGGGCTGGTCGAACTCCTCTCTTGGGCCCAATGGGCCGACTAGCTTGGCCCACCAAGCTTGAGGATGTGGAAGAAGCCACATGGGAGAGTGTAAGTGTGATGAGAGAAAGGTACTCTCACTTATTTCAAGAGACATAGGAAATGTCTAATTTCGAGGACGAAATTCTCTAAGGAGGGGAGAATTGTGGCATCCCAAAAATTCAAGTAATCCTCTAGAGAAATTAAAGCCTATAATTAGGTAATGAAATTACCTATGATCTATGTGTTAGCCATTAGTTTTCTTATGGCTAGGTGTTATTGTGCTTGTGTTTATGAATTTTGAATTTAGGACTATAGGATAATTTAATAATCTATGCTTGGCCATGTACTTTATAAATTAAATTTCAATAAATAAAATGTCATAAGACTTTGGCCATGTGGAAAATTTAAAGTTTAAAATATTTATAAAAGAAATTCAAAAAAAAAAAAGAAGGGAAAAATGGCTAATTTTGGAATGGGCCTTGGACCCATTGGACTAAGCCTTTAATGGGCCAAGATGGCCGGCCCAATAGGGCCCAAGAGGAGGCCCAAGCCCGGCCCATTGTCGCATGGAGGGGTAGCCGCATGGCTACCAAGTGTCTTCGGCAAGAGAGACACTTTTCTCCTTCTTAAGGACAAGTGTCCCCCATGCAAGAGAAGGAAGCATGCAAGTATATAAGCATCCAAAAAGAGAGAGAGAGAGAGGGAGAGAGAGAGAGTGGCTTGTTCAGCCAAGTGAGGGAGAGAGAGAGAAGGCCGAGAGAGGAGGAGGAGGATCCGTCGTCGCCGGTGTGCCGCCGCTCGTGAGGTGTAGAGGCAAGTTGGGAATCCACTTTCTACTCTTGCACCACTGTTTTCGCATGAACTGTTTGGCGTCAGAAACTTGTTTGAGCTTGCATGCATGTTTAGAGTTCGATTTTGGCTTCTATCTCTTGATAAAAGTTGTAGCTAACATGTTGAACTACAACATACTAAAATTTCGTGAAAAATGATGGAGATTTACGGGGTCAAACTCTCATCTTACGGAGGTGTCAGATCTGGAATATTTTCGCATGAATCTGCTCGAGTGAGAATGTTGTGAGAACTTGCATGTGTGTTTGGATTGCGATTTTGGCTTCGGTGTCTTCATGAAAGTTGA
This sequence comes from Eucalyptus decipiens, assembly GCA_014182575.1. Lineage (NCBI taxonomy): Eukaryota > Viridiplantae > Streptophyta > Magnoliopsida > Myrtales > Myrtaceae > Eucalyptus > Eucalyptus decipiens. The sequence continues at coordinate 21,900,565 of CM024613.1, forward strand.
AGCTAACATCTTTTAGTATGACATAATGAAATTTCGTAGAAAACGATGAAGATGTGATGGGTCAAAAGCTCTATTTCACGGAGACTTCAGATCTGCGAATTTCTTACTGACCTCTTGTTGATTTCGTGGTTGCATGTTGATTTCTGTTGGAGATCTCACTTTGTTGTCTTCATGAAAGTTGTAGGTAGCACCCTAAACTACAACATATTCAAATTTGAGGAGAAAAAAAATGAGTATAGCCTAGTTAATCGGCTAGATCTTTGAGACGAGTGATTCTGTTGAAGTATACCGAGACACCCGAGACTTCAAGGACTTAAAAGAGGATCATACTTTGGTTATTTAACCTAGATCTCTTCATAAAACTTGTAAAGGACACATTGATACATAACATACTCGAATTTCAGAGGAAACGAAAGAGATTAGATGGGTCAAACCTGAGTTTTTCGGTGATATGTACTCTGGACAAAACGGTAGAGGTTCCAGAGTTGTTCTCCCTTGATTTGTTGGTGTAGATGATCTACCACACTCACTGAAGGTATCACTAAGTATAGACTTTCTCTTGTGAATACAATTTCGCTCAATATGAATCGACTAATAATCAAGGTACTTCAGACTCTGGAATTTGTCTATCGAGCATGCACTAAAGTAACTAAAATGGCTTCCTTTTATACTCCTTTATGCCATCATACTCGTTGGCACTTACCAAAGGAATTCCTCCAATTTACCCGTTGGACGGAATTAATTAAGAAGATCATTCGAGCTAATAAAGGAACCTGACGATAGCCCATCAATCCTGTTTGCCCATACAACCAGGATCTTGGTTTCCAAGAATAGAACCTTCCAAGAATATTTCGTCGACCATCGGATCTTCAAACGATCTTGATTACGAATAAAAGAATCCGTTATATTTATCCAGCCAAGAGATCTTCTCCAGAGAATAGGACTAAATCCTCAACCAAATACTTCAGCTCTGGATTAACTTCGTCACTGGATTAGAACAACTGTCAATGAGAATAGTCTTGAGTCTTGAGTCTGGTGATCTGAAAGGCTTCAGACTTTAAACATAAGGTCTGTAAATATCCAGACTAGACTAATAGAAATGTTTTGTCAACTTCAAAATATTCTGGAAAGATTTCTCCAACAATCTCTCCCTTTTTGATGGTGACAAAACTTTCCTGTAGATTTGAACAACTTTGACCTGCAAAACATTACTCAAGCAATATGGCTATCTCATAAAGATTAATAAATCAACCAGACTCTGCATCCACAGAAAATCGGTTAGTCTTTCATGAGTAATACTATAGAGCAATACTTCATATAAATGCAAACAGTCAAATTTCAAAATCCACACCCAAGTCATACTAAAAAACAAACACACAAAAGAAATTTGGATATCTCATAAAGATAAATGGCTTAGGGATAACACTAGAATCTGCAACCACAGAAAATAGGTTAGTCTTGTAGATGAGTAAAGCCATAAGATATCAATAGTACTTAAGATAAACAAATGTTCAAACAGTCAAACCAAAATCCAGCCCACAGCTAGACACAAAAGTCAAGTCAAAACAAACATAAAAACAAATTAAGAGTTCAAAAAGTTCAAATTTCAAATCTGCATCACATCTCTCCCCCTTTTTGTCATCATTAAAAAGGTAGAGATAGAAAGAGAATGGAATTAAGATTGCTTGGGAACACGAACAAGCTGGAAATCTCCCATTGACTGGACAATGCCTTCCAGCTTTTTCAATTCCTCATTTAGTTGAGCTACATCTTCACCCTTAGCATTTGCTTGAACCTGAAGAGCAAGGGCTTGGATTTGATCTTTCAAAGAAACTGAAGAAGCTTGACCTGCAATCTGCAAATTCTGTACTTCGCATCGCAGAGCATATATCTGACCCCGCATCTCTAAGAGAACATCAAGAATTCTGCGAAAGTCTACTGAATTATCAGTCTGCATACTAGCTTCTACACGTCAGATGGAGTAAAGGCAAACGATGGCAAATTAGCATAGTCACGCATATTGGGCGATGAAATATCATGTCCCTCCTCAGGAAATTGAAAGGCATAGATGTCATGTGGATCTGCTGGGGAGCGGCTTACTCCTTCACTGGTGGCAGGGTGTGAGGACATTCCTCTTTTCTCATGATCTCCCCCTATTTCCATGCCTTCAGGTGGAGAAGAGTGTTCCTCATGCTCTCCTTCTTCTCCTCTCTCCTCTTCTTCTTCTTCTTCAATTCTTTCCTCCTCTGTATCTCTTTCTTCTGCTTCTCTCTCTTCTGTTTCTTTCTCCTCTGCTTCCAAATTTTCTCTTTCTCCAGTCCTCTGTTCTGTCTCATATGTGTCTTTCTCTTGTCGTTCGATTGATTCTGGAACAGAAGGACTCAGGTTCTTCAATGCCATTGCAGAAATGGTGATGTCATCCTCATCTTCTTCATCCTCAACGATGAGAGCTCTTCTTTTCTTGGATGGAGCAACCATGGGCTCCTTCCCTTTTCTTTTTGCAGCTTAAGAGATTTGATGAGTTTTAAAAGGGGTTTTCGCCTTGAATTTCTCCAATGCCTAGTTGAGTTCCTTCAGACACATTTTAGACACCATTTTCAGTCCCACTACCATTTGATCACAAGTTCTAACACAGAGAATCCAGGCAGGCTGAACATTCAAATGTCTGAATAACTTGGTCACAAGAGTTGGATAAGGAAGTTGACCCTTGTCCTTCACCACTACTCTGTACATGTGGAACATAATTGTGTGAGGAAGAGAAAACTTTTTCCCAGCATTGATGGCATACGTCAGCTTTGCCTCTTAGTTTGAAACATTAGTCTTTGAAGTAGATTTTGGTTTGAGGCAATTAATTACAATCTTGTGAAGCAGAATATTGAACGCACTCATCCTCAAATAGGAAATCTTTCCCTCTGTCCTTCTATCCTTAACAAGTTCCAACATAGCATGAGCAATAGACACATTGATAGGTTGATATCTCCCTCTTTCAACCCCAATCACATCAGCTAACATATCTACATTCACCACAAAGTCCTGATCTCGGACACTAAAAGAGAATCTATTCGCATCCAAGAAACTGAGATTTGAATAGAAATAAGCAGTGAGTTTAGCGTAGGCTTTTGTAGATTCAGAACAAAACTGTTCAAGTTGAAGAAGAATGGATTTTTCCCATAAATTAACGTTAACAGAGTAAAAAAAAATCAAAATCCACACTTCTAGGGTTTATCACCCCACGCTTCAACAACTTCGAGTATAGATGCTTATGTTCCTCCGAACGAAAGAAGTCTGTCCTTTTGCTCGGAATTTTTGCCGCAACACCCATTCTTGGTTTAAACTGACTGTAAAACTTGTCATCATCATTCCCATCTGGCTAATTCAGCCCTCCAACACGTGGATCACATAGGATATTTTCCATTGCCTCTTCCGCCGACCCAGCAGGGGCAATTCCCAACCATTCCATTGTGCGTAAAAAGAATGTTTCATTTTTATACCCTTTGTCTTTCAGAAATTCATCAATGTAATTTAAAGGAGTTCCACCCCTTTTCAAAGCACGATAAAGCTTGTAGGTAAATGGGGGCTTAAATGTTCTTACGAGTTTTGCATCTTCGATAATTTCTTCATTTTCTTGATGAGCAACATCCTGTGGTCTAGATGGAGGAGATGGACGCTGCTGAGAATGTTGTGGGCTCTACTGCTGACTATGAGACTCTTCTTCCTCGGTGAGATCAAAGTGCGTAGGCCCCTCACGCATTTGTTGCGATCCTCTGTTTGCGATCCTCGAATACTTCCTTTGAGACGACATCTTGCACAGTCTTTGAAAGATTCCAAAGTTGTTTTTCCCAAGAAAGAATACAACTTTTCGAAGATTAAACAAGAGAAGAAGACAGAAGTGGAAGATCGATGCTTTTTAGGGTTTGTGGAATAAAATGAAGAGGAACCGACAATATATAGGATAGTCGAAGAGAGGCATACAAAACGTCGTAAAAGAAAGTATAAAGATGCCTTTTTAAAAAAATAACTGCCTTTTTCAAAAATTAGATAACTGTCATTTAAAAATAACTCCATTTTCGAAAAAGAAAGATTGCAATAATCACGGAAATTTAAAATAGCAAAAATCAATTATGGATAGATGATCGTACCTTTTCGAGATTTAATCTGAGAGAGAATAAAATAACTTACAGTAAAAAAAATCTCGATTATCAGAGTCTGAGAGTTTCTAGACTTTTACTTCTTCAAACCTCAAGATGTTGAGTCTGGAACGAATAACTTCAAATTGATTTTTCTCCAAAGGCTTTGTAAATATATCCGCCAGTTAATTCTTTGAGTCAACAAACTGAATCGAAACTTCTCCATTTTGAACATGATCTCTAATGAAGTGATGTCGAATCTCTATATGTTTTGCTCTTAAGTAAAGAATTGGATTCTTGGTGAGATTGATTGCGCTGGTGTTGTCACACTTAATATCTGTGCATGAATCTTCAATTCCGAAGTCTCTTAGCTGTTGTTTTATTCACAGAATTTTTGAACAACAACTTTCAAGAGCTACATACTCTGCTTCTGCTATAGAAAGAGCTACTGAATTGTGCTTTTTTGAAAACCAAGACACTATCTTGCTTTCAAGTAGTTGACAGGTACCCGATGTGCTCTTTCTATCAACTCTGCATCCAGCTAGGTCTGCGTCTGAGTATCCAAGAAGAGTAAAGTCTCCTTTTTTAGGATATCAAAGACCAAAGTTTGAAGTTGATGCAATGTATTTGATAATACGCTTTGCAGCACTTAGATGAGATTCTTTAGGATCTGCTTGAAATCTGGCATAAATGCAAACACTAAACAAAATGTCAGGTCTAGAAGCAATAAGATAAAAAAGTGAACCAATGATACTCATGTATAGCTCTGGTCAACTTTCTTTCCTCCTTCATCTTTGTCTATCTTCAAGGAACTTGACATTGGTATATCAGTCTTTTTGCAATTTTCCAGTCTAAACTTTTTGACAAGATCATTAACATATTTTTCTTGATGAATAAAAGTTCATTCCTTCAGTTGTTTTACTTGAAACCCAAGAAAGAAGGTTAGTTCACCCATCACGCTCATTTCAAATTCATCCTGCATAGACTTAGAGTATTTCTTGCACAGACTTTCATTAGAGGATCCAAAAATAATATCATCAACATATATTTGAACAAGAAGAAAACTTTGGTTTCTCTTTTGATAAATAGTGCAGTGTCTACTTTACCTTTGACAAAGCCATTTTGAATTAAAAATTTACTCAGTCTATCGTGCCAAGCTCGAGGTGCTTGTTTTAAACCATATAAAGTATTTTTCAGTCTAAATACTGATTCTAGTTTCCTTCGGTTTTCAAACCCAGGTGGTTGTTCCACATAGACTTCCTCATGGATAAATCCATTCAGGAAAACACTTTTGACGTCCATTTGGAATAACTTGAAATTCTTATAACAAGCAAAAGCAAGTAATAATCTAATTGCTTCTAACCTTGCTACTGGTGCGTAACTCTTATCATAATCTATCCCTTCTTCTTGCGTATATCCCTTGGCCACGAGTCTTGCTTTATTTCTTACGACCTTTCCTTTCTCGTTCATCTTGTTCCTGAAAACCCATTTAGCTCCAATAATAGATTTACCTTTCGATTTAGGAGTCAGTTCCTAGACATCATTAATACTAAATTGCCTGAGTTCTTCTTGCATAACTTCAATCCAGCTTTCCTCAGATAAAGCTTCTTCTACGCTTTGGGTTCTATTTCAGAAATAGAAGCCACAGCACTAGACTCTTCGCGCCTTTTGGATCTTGTGCGAATTCCTTCATTAATGTCACCAATAATGAGATCTTTGGGATGACTGGATTTATGCTTCCAGTTGCTGGTTGATTTGTCAGATTGGTTATCTTTTTCTTCATTTGAATCTTTGACAATCATTTGATGCTGGTCTTTTGAAGTCTGAGCTGCTTCTGGAGATTTGGACTTTGTAGAGTCTGGAGCGGGTTCAGATTCTTCAAGATGAGTCTGAATAGATTCATTTTGCATAGAATCTTGGAATTTGACATTCATTGATTCCTCCACAGATTGAGTCTTCTTGTTGTAGACTCTGTAAGCTTTACTTGTGGTTGAATATCCAAGGAATATGCCTTCGTCTGATTTTTTTTCAAACTTGCCAACTCGATCATTTGCATTTTTCAATATAAAGCATTTACGTCCAAACACATAAAAATACGAAACAATAGTTTTCTTTTCTTTGAATAACTCATAGGGGGTTTTCTCTATAATAGGCTTTAGAAAAACTCTATTAATGATATAACATGTTGTAGAAACTGCTTCAGCCCAAAAACGTGAAGAGATATTACTTTCAATTAAAAGAGTTCTAGCCATTTCTTGAAGAGACCTATTCTTTCTTTCCACAACTCCGTTTTGCTCTGGAGTATATGGAGAGGAGACACATGCTGAACACATTCCCTCTTGAAAGTTGATTTTGAAATCGATATCGCACGGTACCGCGATATTAAGCAAATTATAGTTGAGTGCTTCCACTAAGGAAACATTACTAATTGTGAGGCTTCCAATCTTTACAATTCTGAATCCCACAATTCTTCCTTTGCTGTTTCCTCTAAATGAAACTTTTCCACCATTTACTTGAACGAGCTTTATGAAGCAATTTGAATATCCTGTTATATGTCTTGGGCATCCACTATCCGGATACCATTTTACCTTCTTATTGATAGTGACCTACATTTAAAAAAGAGACTCAAACTTTCTTTGGTACCCATATTTTCTTGGGTCCATTGGTGTTAGCATAATATGCGGTCTTTGCCCATACTTTCTTAACAGGTTTCCAAACCATAGGATATTCTTTCTCAAAATGATCTGAACTATTGTACTTAGAACATCTAAGAGCATTGCGACCTACTGGTTTTACAAAAAAATTTTGGAAATGATTTTTGTAAGCATCTCTTGTGGGTCTTTGCTTAATTTTTTCCTTCACTTTAGGAAAATCAATTAAATGAATGGTTTCCACAGTCATTCCCAAACCAGATTTATTGAAATAAGGTCTTTGTGCTGAAAGAATTTTCTCAAATTTCTCAAATCCTATAGAAAATCTTTTGGAAATATTTGATATGTCTTTTTTTTAAAATGCATTTTCTTACGAAAGGTTGTCTTCATTTACTTTTAGAGTAGAAACACTCTTGTCTAAACATTTAACATTTTCTTTCAGAACATTTTTTTGCTGTTTTAGTACAGAATTTTCTTTTTTATGTTCGAAAATCCTTTTAAGAGAAGTCTTGAGACTAAAACACAACTCATCAATGTATTTAGAAACTTTAGTAGGCATTTTCTAATTACTAACCTAAAATTCACTGTTTGAATCTGAGTCTGTCTCGGAGTTTGAATATGAATCTGATTGTGCCATTAGACATATGTTGGCATAATCATCATCACTTTCTTCACATTCTGTATCACTCCAGATTTCTGCTTTGAGAGCCTTTCGATACTTTTCAGCTTTTCCTTTCTTCTTCCTCAGAATGGGACAGTTGGGTCTGATGTGTCCCTTTTTCTTACATTCAAAGCAGACTACATCTCTATTGGATTCATCATCCTCAACAAACTTAGTCTGTTGCTTTTGAAAGCTCTATTTCTTTGGATTGAATCTTCTTCATTTTCTGTTCAGCTTTCTGAATCTTCTTATCATGAGAGCAAGCTCCTCATCATCCATATCGTCTTCGAGATCGTAACATCGAATCATCATTGGATTTTAATGCAATGGATTTTTTTACCTTTAGGATCTTCGTCTTCATTGATTCGCTCCACTTCATAAGACTGAAGAGTCCCAACCAGCTCATTGACAGATAGTGGCATAATTCTTTGTGTCTCCCTTATTGAGGTCTTTATGTGATTCCAATCCTTAAAGAGTCCACGCAGTAGCTTGTTTACTTTCATGGGATCAGAAATTGGTTGACCTTGATTTTCAAGACCATTCACGATTTTTGTAAAACGACTAAACATGTCAATTATTGATTCTCCTGATTTCATTTTGAAAGCTTCGTATTGATCGAGGAGAATGTTGATTCTGGTTTCTTTCATCGATCGGTCCCTTCATAGGTGATATGTAATCTATCCCAAACTTCTTTGGCTGTAACACAAGAAGATATTCTGTTATATTCAGTAGGTGACAAATCACAATATAAAGAATAAATTGCTTTTGCATCAAGAGCTTGTCTTTTGGTTATCTCTTCCTGAGTCATTTTACTAGACTGGACAGCTTATTTTCCTCTCTTTGAGACAAGTGCAGCTTTAGAAGCGATTACTTTGTCTTCCACGTCCCATTCCAAAGGATCATTTGATCTTAGGAACGCCTTCATCTTATTTTTCCATATGTTGTATTCCTTTCCATCAAAGTAAGGCAGTCTAGTATTGCTTTGCCCTTCTACCAGCCCTAGAGCCAACATACTAGCCATGGATCTTTAACTCTGAAGTAAAACACTTCAAATTAAGTGAGTACACATGCTCTGATACCAATTGAGATAGCTAGTATAAGCACCTAGAGGGCGGTGAATACGTGTAAAAATAGTTTCTCGTGATAAGTGAGCAATACTAAATAGACAATAGAAAGGAAGTTCGCCTTTTGTTAACACAACGAATTATAATCAAAGTAAAAGAAAGTAGGGAAGAGAAAATAAACATAGAAATTATAGTGGTTCGGCTTATTTTAAGCATACATCTACTTTTCCACACTGACAGCCCACCGGCTGTATTTCACTATGAACAAAAGAGTTGTTACAGCAAGGCTCTCCCTTGATTCCACAGTGTAGATACACTACCACACTTCCTCAAGGTTTCTCAAAGATATAGACTCTCTTTTGCGTACAAGATTTCGCTCAACAAATGAATTGACTAAGAACAAAGAGCTTCAGACTTTGGAATTCTTCTATCGCGCACACACTCGAATAACTGGAACATCTTCCTTATATACTCATTTATGCCATCATACCCGTTGGCACTTACCAAAGGAAATCTTCCCATCTACCCGTTGGACAAAATCAATTAGAAACATCATTCGAGCTATTTAAGGAACATGATGATAGCCCATCAATCATGCTCGCCCATACAATCAGGATCTCGGTTTCCATAAGTAAAACATTCTAAGTATACTTTGTCAATCATCAAATCCTCAATCTCTTAATCAATCTTGATTCAAACAAAGGATTCCGTCATGTCATATCTAGCCAAGAGATCTTCTCTAGTCGATAAGGTTAAATCCTTAACGAAACATCCAGTCCTGGATAGGCCTTCTTTGACGAACTAGAAACTGTCAATGAGAATAGACTTTGAGTCTTGAGTCTGGCAGTCTGGAGGTCTTTAGACTTTAAATAGTAGAGTGTGCAAATCTTCAGACTAGACTGATGGAAACGTTTTGTCATCTTCAAAACACTCCAGGAAGATTTCTCCAATAGGTGTCACTAGTCAGATCATAAAATAAGGTTATTACTACAGTCATATAAGTAACATAAAAATGTTACTGACACACAAAGGTAACATCACACTAGTTACCAGGGATCTACGAGTGAATACCCATCACCCGTTGTTAAAAGTTAGTCAACTACTCTTGATTAGTATCTTATGGTGTGCATCATTTTATCCTCAATTCCATTTGAGGCACCTTATCACTCCAAATAGACCATAGCTATAATACCATTAGATGTGGCACCCCACGAACGGCCCCCGATCCATTAGGGTCGCCACGGATACCTTTCTTTCACTTTGTCTTGAAAGTCGATTACTCTGATACCAAAGAGTTATAATAAGTCTATAAGTCCTGGGGGTTTGTATCATTTAGATCGGTGCCTACGCAGTTTATATGGCGGAAGTGTATCCAACATCTCTCCATTCCAAATTCAGAGACAATGCACACCAACTAAAACTTTTATAAGATAAAAGCTGAACACTTTTATTTACTTAAACCAGATGGATATCATTTATCGATACACCAAAATCTCATAGTCTTCTATACTCGGCTATATTTCAAAAGATGATCGACATCTTTTCCAACAGTTGTATACTTAAAATTCATCGATTAGTGTCGGCGTCCAAAAGTTCCTTCCTTTGCTATCCTCCTCCTCGCGGTCATATCCAACCACTCAGTCCATTTGCTGGTGGCGGTGATAGCAGAGGCATCTTATCTAGTCTAAAATGTTAGTCCTCAAAAGGGGTGAGTATAACCACTCAGCAGTAAAAGATTCATTAAGTTATATAACGTAGTACCATCAATATCTAGATTCATGCAAGGTAAACAAGATAGGCAATCCATGAATGAGTATGCATCCAAACCATATAACTCTTCAATACAATGACCAGTGCATTTCCAACCAATAAGATGCATCATGTCTAGTCACACAAGTCTCGATCATGGGGCCAAACTGTTATGACACGTCCCATTCCATGCCATACAATTTAGTCCCATAACCCGACCACACACACACTTAGTGGAACCATCAATTTAAACATTCAAAGGGTTTCACCCCCCTGAGGACCAATATTTGCGTCCTTTTGGGCATTCGCACCCAATCCTGGCGCCGCGAAGTCCTCCAGCACACACCTTTGGGCATCCGGCACATACCTCCGAGCATCTGGCACACACCTCCGGGCATCTCACATCCCACCTGCCATCACGAGGAATTGCCAGGGCTCGCCGTGAAAATGGTTACCCTTGCCTTCCGGAATTACGTACCGACATACCACTGGGCCTCCCTCGGAATTACGTACCAATATACCACCAGGCATCCCAAAACTCTCGACGAAAATCCTCTGGGCATGTATTCAAAATATAATCAAGCATCCAAAGGGCATCGACTAATTTGAACCTCTGGGCATCCCGACTCCTGGGGCATCGTTGACCTCGAGGGTCGAACGGCAGCATTAACATCTTAATTTCCAAAACACTTTTCAATGCAATGACAAGATGCCTCTTGAGTCTCATCACATCTCAATATTGCATGATATGCCAATGCTAGTATCATCATGTCATATAACCACTCAAGATGCATTCACTTTTGAAATCAATTGAGCAAAGTCAGAGTAAAACAGCTTAAAAACCAGAATGTGTAGTTTTAATGAAAATTGTGGAATAACCCTTAAATGAACTCAAAAAATTCTGAGATTTTGATATATTATAGATAAGACCTAGAGGTAAAAGTTTCATGAAGAACACTAAGTCAGATTCATTGTATATCAAGAGCAGTAATTTCGATATTCCTTACCAACACTCAAGATGTCATCTACAACTTTCATCAAGGACACGAAGTCCAATTCTATCTATAAAATTACAGAAAAATCATGGAATCATCAAATGTCATGCTGTCTCCTACAGTACAGCTTACTGGTTCAAGGTAAATACTCTTACTCTAATTCACTCGACAACCACCATTACACCTTGCTCGACCAACACAGCCATCTTACACTCAATTTTCGAGACATGCAAGACTCAAAAGCAACGTGCAATGACTTCTAACTTCAACCTAGCACTCATCAAGCTCAATTTAACACAACACAACAACAATACATTTAATCCTCCACGGAACAACACTCAATCTTCATCTCAATCATCCAAAATCCCAACATGCAGTTCCCAATTCTGCATTTTCTCACATCTATCAGTATTTCACCAGATAATTGCAGCATGTAAAGACATAGATCAAAGAACTTCTACTTGCCTCAAGTCCAAAGCAACCGCAACAAGCAAATCGGCAACTTGGGGCTCCGAACGCGGCTTGATTGATGGCGGAGCTAGGTGGCGTCGATGATGGCAGCTAGGACACGACGGAAGACGGTCTTCCTCTTCCCCTTCGCGGCCCGCACTCACGCCCTCTCTCTCTCACTAACTCGCTCGAACTCTCCCTCCCTTGGTCTCACTCTCTCGATCAATCTGCCTCCCCCTCTTCCTTTTGATTGCTTAGTGGCTAGCAATCATTAGGTTTTGCATGGAAGCGACACTTGGCTCCAAGAGAAAGGCAAGTGTCTTCAACAAGGAGACAAGTGGCTTCATCAAAAGGACAAATGGAGGAGGTGGCTTGGCCTTCTCCATCCGGTTCTCCCCCCCTTCATGGGCCGATAGCTTTGTGGGCCTCTTGGCTTGCTTTGGGCCTGAAAAATTGAGGCCTAGTGGTCCAATTTAAATGGCCCTTAAAATAAATTAATAATAATAAGCCCATAATTCCTACACCACTTTAGGGCATTTTGATTTTTATATAGGAATCAATATTATATTCCCATAACAAATTTCACATAGGGGGTTCGGTCCAAGAGATAAAGTATCGTGGCCGATGATGTAATTGTCCATATGGCCATTCAAAGACAATTTCCGTCCCTTAAAAATTTAATATTTCGGGTTGTCGAAATTCTCAGATGCCATATTTAGTCCCGATGATAGACTTACCTTTAGGTTTAGGAATTAGCTTCCAAACATCATTGATGTTGAACTGTCTAAACTCTTCTTGCATAGCTTCGATCCAGCTTTTATCAAACAAGGCTTCTTCTATACTTTTGGGTTCTATCTCATAAACAAGTGCTAAAGCACTAGACTCTTCTTGCCTTTTGGATCTGGTACGAACTCCTTCATCAATGTTGCCAATAATGAGTTCTTTGCGATGACTTGACTTATGCTTCCAGTTGCTGGTTGGTTTGAGAGTCTGCTGATCCTCTGCTTCAGTTGAATCTTCTAGTTCTATTTGTTGTTAATCTTCAGAAGTCTGAACCACTTTAGGTGAGGTAGACTTTGTAATGTCAAGAGCAGATTCAGATTCTTCAAGTTGATTTTGAGCTAGTTGATTCTGCATAGAGTCTTGAAACTTGACGTTCATAGATTCTTCCACAAATTGAGTCTTCTTGTTGAATACTCTATATGCTTTGCTCGTAGTTGAGTAGGCAAGGAAAATACCTTCGTTTGATTTTTCTTCAAATTTTCTAATTCGATCATTTGTATTTTTAAGACAAAATATTTACATCCAAAAACATGAAAGTAAGAAACATTTGGCTTTTCCCCTTTATACATTTCATAAAGAGTTTTCTCTAGAATAGGCCTCAAGAACACTCTGTTTCTAATGAAGTAAGCTGTGAAAACTACTTCAACCCAAAATCGAGAGAATATGTTGCTTTCAATTAAAAGGGTTCTTGCCATCTCCTGCAAAGATCTATCTTTCTTTCCACAACCCCATTTTAATCTAGAGTGTATGGAGAAGAGAAGACATGTTGGAAACCAGATTCAACACAAAACTCTGCAAAGTTTTGATTTTCAAATTCACCTCCATGGTCTGTTCTTATGCTTGAAATAGCTTATCCCTTTTCATTATGAACTTTCTTGGCAAACTTTGAGAAGTAAGAAAAGGCTTCAGACTTATTTACCAGGAAGTAAATCCAAGTAAAGCAAGAGTAATCATCCACAATTACTAGACAGTACTTCTTTCCACCAATACTTTGAGTTCTAGTTGGTCCAAAGAGGTCCATATGCAAAAGCTGCAAAACTCGATTAGTAGAAACTTGATTTATAGATTTAAAAGAACTTTTAACTTGTTTTCGCAAAACACATGGAGTGCATAAGTCAGATTTTTGATATGCCAGGTTGGGGAGTCCTCGAACAAGCTTCTTGGCTGAAATTTTGGCAATTTGCTTCATGTTGACATGACTTAACTTTCGATTCTAAAGATTTCTTCTTCTTGAATGGATATAAGACACTGAGAACTTTCCAGTTTTATATCCAGAAGATAAATGTTTCCATATCTTCGCCCAGTAAAAGATTGAGAGAAATCTTTACTTGTTCCCAAACATATGCCTTCTTGAAAATTAATCTTAAATCCTGTATCACAAAGTTCACTTATGCTGAGTAGATTATAATTCAAACCTTCCACCAAGGAGACATTTTTTATAGTCGACTTCCAATCTTCACAGTTCTACATCCAACAATTCTTCCTTTGTTGTTCCCACCAAATGAAACTTTTCCACCATTGATTTGAACAAGTTTTATAAAGCAACTTGAATCTCATGTCATATGTCTCGAGCAACCACTATCCAAACACCATTTGATCTTCTTCTTGATAGTGACTTGTTATCAAAAAAGAAACTCAAGCTTTCTTTGGTACCCATATTTTCTTGGGTTTAGAAAAGTTAGTACTAACAACAGTCTTAGCCTAATCCTTCTTAATAGGTTTTCAAATCTTTGGACATTCTTTCTTGAAATGTTCTCGAGCTGTTACACTTCGAACATTTGAGAGCACTTGATCAACGGGTTTTACAAAAACTTTTTGAAAATGATTTTTGTAAAATACCTTTGTAGGTCTTTATTTAATTCTTTCTTTAACTTTGGGAATATCAATTAAAGGAATAGTTTCTAAAGTCATTCCTAAACCAGCTTTGTTAAAATAGGGTCTTTGTACAGAAAGAATTTTCTCCAACTTCTCAGATACTTTTGAAAATCTTTTTGTAACGTTTGAAATATCTTCTTTCAAAAAGACATTTTCCTTTGAAAGAAAAAATGCATTGTCTTTCAAATCAACAAAACTTTTATTCAGATTCTCGAACTTTTCTTTCCAAGAAGTTTCCCGTTGCCTCAGTTTAGAATTCTCCCTTTTCGCTCGGAAATCCTTTTAAGAGATGTTTTGAGACTCGAGACAAAGTTCATCTATATACTTCGAGACTTTATAAGGGATCTTTAGATTACTAGCCTCAACTTCTTAGTCTGAATCTGAGTTAGAATATGTTTCAAAGTTTGAGTCTGATTCTAAATTGACCATCAAACATATGTTAGCATATTCTTCATCACTTTCCTTGCATTTGGTATCACTCCATGTTTCAGCTTTGAGAGCCTTCTTATACTTCTCAGTTCTTTCTTTATTTTTCTTCAACAAAGGATAGTTAGGTATAATATGCCCATTTTTCTTGCATTCGAAGCATATTACATCTTTGCTGATCTCATTGTCCTCAATTGGTCTCTTTTGGAAATTTTGCGTGCTCTATTTTTTCCAATTGAATCTTTTTCCCTTCCTATTCAACTTTCTGAACTTCCTTATCATAAGTGCTAGTTCTTCATCATCCATGTCATCTTCTGACTCTGTACAATCAAATCATCATTAGACTTTAAAGTAATTGACTTCTTACCTTTAGGATCTTCTTCCTCATTGATCTGCTCCACTTCATATGATTGAAGTGTGCCAACAAGTTCTTCTACAGAAAGAGGCATGATCCTCTGAGTTTCTCTAATTGATGTCTTCGCATGATTCCAGTCTTTGGAAAGCCCATGCAACAGTTTATTGACCTTCATTGGTCCTGAGATTTGTTTTTTTTTTTTTTTGTATGCTAAGCCGTTTACAATCTCTGTTAAGAGACTAAACATATTAGTAATGGACTCTCCAGGCTTCATATTGTTTGAATAGAATCTTAATTTTTGTTTCCTTTACTCGATCAGTTCCTTCATAGGTAACGTGCAACCTATCCCAAACTTCTTTCACTGTTTCACAAGAAGAAATTTGATTATACTCAGTGGGAGATAAAGCATAGTATAAAAAGTAGATGGCTTTAGCATCAAGAGCTTGTCTCTTGGTTATTTCTACTTGTGTTAATTCGCCAGCATCTACAGTTTCCTTTCATCTTTCTGAAGTTGATGTAGCTTTGGGATTGATCCCTTTTTCTACCACATCCCATTTTAGGGAATCTTTCGATCTCATGAATGCCTTCATCTAGTTTTTCCACACATTGTACTCTTTCCCATCAAAGTAAGGAGGTCTGGTGTTGCTTTGGCCTTCAACCAATCCTGAATCCAAAATATTAGCCATAGATCTTTAGATTAAGAAGTAAAACACTTCAATAAAATAAGCACACAAACTTTAATACCAATTAATAGGGCTAGTATGAACACTTAGAAGGGAGTGAATAGGTGTGAAAACAATTTTTTGCAAATCTTAGTAGATATAATTTGCCTTTAGAAGATAACAGACTTTGAATGAATTTAAATCTTAAACAGTTTAAATAAAGCTACAAATTGAAATAAGAAGTTAAGGAAAGAGAATAAAAATACAAAGTTTATAGTGGTTCGACTTAGATCAAGCCTACGTCCCTCTCCCACGATGACAGTCCACTGGCTGGATTTCACTAAGAATCAAAAGAGATTTTACAGCAGTGTGAACTTGACTTCACAGTAAAGAGTCTCTATTGGTCTCTCATGAAGTCTCGCCCCGATCCTCCGAGCGCGCGAACATCCCGCTAAGGTCGATAGAAATGCGACTTCCCAGGACACGTCGTTGAGCCATTCATTTAATTACACATGTGGAAGCAAAACAAATCCCCTGACACCGTTTAACTTTGGATAGAAAAGAAGGCAATCAAACACAACCAAACAAGCTTTCTTATAAACACATAGGTTTATATACAATACTGGATTGTCTACAAAAAAAAACAGGTTCAACAAAAAGGGAACTGTCCTAAGACTAACTAGTCAGACATGTTGGTTGATGCTTCGGTCTCCACCTCCACAAAAGTTCATGGCTTCGAGTCCACCACGATCGCCATTTAAGAGCTTGAAAATATTGAGCCCACAACAGGTGAGACAATGTCTTAGCGAGTTCTACTCCCTAAGACTCGATTAGGAAGAAAATACGCCTCAGAGCGCTCTAGCCGCACAAGGAGGATGGAGGACTTACCTTGCCTTAGTCCCTTCCCGTAGCATCTCAAAATTTCATGCCAAACTCTGGAGTGCCATGAACCCTGATTAAGTAATGGAAATGTCGTTTGATTTTTGTATTAGCCATTGAGTTAACGAATTTCAATTAATTTAAGGCTGAGCATTGTAAGGGATGATTGATTGGATGGAAATGTGTCTTCAAGAGACCCAAGGATTATTAAAGTGTAAATTGATATAGAAATCTTATTCTTGGTGGTGCACTTTATAAGTAGAATTTTATTGATTTAAATTATAGAGTTTTGTGGGCTTATAAGTTGAAATTAAGAGTTTATTTAAATAAGGATTAAATGGAATAGGAATAGGAGAGGGTGGGCTAATCCTTAGGCCCAAAAGCCCGTCCAACCAGCCCACGCAGCCCCCCATTCGACCGGCCCATGAAGGCCCAAGCCCGGCCCACTGAGGGCCATCACCTTTGCATGGAAATTGACAAGTGGTGTGAGGGATTCTCCAAGTGTCTTCAACAAGGGAGACACTTGTCTCCTTCATAGGGACAAGTGTCCCTCCATGCAAAAATGGAAGCATGCAAGGGTTTTATTGAAACCAAAAGGAAAAGGGGAAGGAGAGAGAGAGAGAGAGAGAAAGAGCTGTTGAGAGAGTGAGAGAGGGAAACCGAGAGAGGAGAGGAGGCCGTGCGAAGAAGAAGGAACAAAGTTCGTCCACTGTTCGTCGCTGCTTTGCCTCTGTTTGCTGCTGTTTTGTGCTTGAATCTAAGGCAAGTGAAGTCCTAAAACCTACTCTTTGCATTGCTGTGTGTATGTGTAGTAGATGATAAGTCTTGGTTGTGGTAGATGGGATGAGATTTCGGAGCTTTGAAGAGAGATTCGTTGGTCATGCATGCTGATTTCAGAAAGACCAGTCCGACCGTCCGCGAGTTTGTGTGTTGCATGTGACATTTTAGTTGGAATCTTGTTTCGACCTCTTCATAAAAGTTGTAGAGAACATCTTGAAGTATAACATAATAAAATTTGAAACAAAATAGATAAGTATTGAGGGGTGAAACCCTTTTTCTACAAAAACATTAGATCTGGAAACTGTTTTGTTGACCTCTTGGTGATTTCGTGTGTTGCATGTGACTTTTTATTTGGAATTTCACTTCGACCTCTTCATGAAAGTTGTAGAGAACATCTTTAGGAATAACATACTGAAATTTGAGAAAAAACGAATAATTATTTCATGGTGAAACGATTTTCCTTTGGAGAGACTAGATCTGGAATTCGTCGTGATGACCTTCAGTGGTTTCGTGGTTTGTAAAGTAGCTTTCTTGTTAAAATTTCACTTTAATTTCTTAACAAAAGTTGTAAAGGACATCCTGAGGTTTAACATATCAACAATTTAGAGAAACCAACAAGAATAGATAGGTGAAGTCATGGTTTTTCGGAGGTAGTCAAATCTGGAAATTTCGGTATTGAAACAGAAGCTGTAACCGTCTATATTAAATCACGTAGAACGAATTTGACTTTGATTTCTTCATGAAAAACCTACCTTAGGATCTTGAATACAACATATTCAAATTTTAGAAAGTTTGAAGGCCATTTGGGTATTTAATCGAAAATGCTTTTAAAACCGTGTAACCTGGTATATTTGGATTTAATCAGTTTTAATGCATGGGTCCTATCATTTTTTATGAAGCTCTTTCGGCACAGTGTTCTTCATGAAGTATCTTTCTTTATGTCTTCTCTGAAACATATTCAAATTTAGTAATTTTTGAAGTTCATTTGCCTATTTAACTAAAAATGTTTCAAAAACTGTGCAAGTTGAACGGACAGAATTAGTAGTGCTGTGATGCATGGTCTGTATTGAACTATATGGGGATCTTTTGGTGTAGTGTTCTGTATGAAATTTATGCCTTTATGTCTTGACTATCATATGTTCAAATTTCATAATTTTTTAATGTTATTTGGGCATTTAGTGAAAATGTTTTCTAAAGCTGTGCAAGCTGGATTGTGCAAATTTCAAAGGCTGTAATACATTGACTATTCTGTTTTGTATGAGCCTTATAAACTGTATTGTTGTAAATGATTAAATCTTGCTACACATGTGATGATATTTGGCATTGCATATAGAATCAAAAGCTGAATTTGACTTTGTTGCCATTACATCTTGTGCCATGTTGATTGTGAGACATAAATTGGTGAATATGAATTATGATAAATGAGGAGACTGTTGGAGGTGAGCCGATAATGCACTGGGAGTGTCGGGATGCCCGGAATGTGGGGGTGCCGGATGCCCGGTGGCCTAATGGCGTAATTCCGGAGGGTCCTCGGGAGTTTCGAGATGCGTGGTGGTATACGGTACGTAACTCTAGAGGGAGGGAATCTTGGTGGTATGTCAGTACGTAATTCCGAAAGCCCCAGAGGTTTGTGCCCGGGGGAATGCCTCGTGATGCTAGTTGGGATGCGAGATGCCCGGAATGTGGAGGGGCGGATGCCCAGTTTTATTTTGAATACATGCCCGGAGGTTCCTCGCGATACCTGGTTGGATGTGAGCGATAAATTGTGGGATGCAAACATTTGTCCCTAGAAAGAAAAACTGATGAGATCCTTGTGAAAGATAAGAATTGAAAATAATCATGTGCATGGATGTATGCATATGGCATGATGCATGATCGGCTTATGAAAATAAATTGATGCTATTTGATATTGAAAATGTGATCATGAAGGCATGAATGGATCTCATGGTGATGTATGCTTGATAACATGGATGATATGAATCATGGTGGTAACAAATCATGGTCTAACAAGGCATTGTCGAACTTCGATGATTTTCTATATCCATTCACAACCTTTCACAATCAAATTGCAATTGAATATCGATACTAAACATCTTTGGGATAAATCCCTACATAAACAACCATTCAATCAATCGATACAAACTGGTCCTACCAACCAATTACGGTGCCAAAAGCCGACTCCGGGTATTTTCAAGTTGAATACCACAACTTCATCAATATCACTCAATTCCACACTTTTGGAATAATTAACCATAATCATCAATTACTCAATTTCTCAATTCAACAAACAATTAGCACAAATTGATCGCACTATTGCGATCGATCACGAAACTCTAACGACCAACCATCCCGGCATAATTTTCGAAAATATTAAATAATTAAAATTAGTTCCGAAAATTAAATAATTAAATATTATATTATAAAATATAATTTTAAAAAAATAATATTTATAATTTCGAAATAATTAATTATAATTAATTAGGGCTTAAACTAGATTACACTAATTTAAACATACAATTAGCCCTAATTAATCAACCACTAAACTAATCATACAACTAATTTAATTAACATTTAAATGATCTAATCTAACCACCTAAACATACTTAGACTAATCTAAGCACCCCTTAAGCATAATTAACTCACTAAGCAAGGCTTAGAGGTTAAACTCACCTAATTAACGAGCCGAACGACTCAAAACGACGAGGACGATGCAGGGGTCGATAGTCTCCAAGGTGGGCTTAGCTTAAGGGGTTAGGAAGCCAGCCAAAATGGGCCAAACCTTCATTGCGATACAAATTTTTCCAACGGCTGGTCACGAGCGGAGGAGGGCCAAACGGCGGCTAGTTGGGCACGAAACTAGCGGAGAAGGGTGACGTAGCTTAGGCGGTGCAAACGGCGGCTCCAGTGAGTCTTCCGGCGACCCAGGGCGATGGTGAGCTACTGTTGGGTGACAGACGTCAAGGCTGGACAGCGAAAGAAGACGGAGTAGTAGCTAGTGAGTGGCGAGCTGGTCGACAAGCGGGCGAAGTAGAAGTGGCACGAGCGGCGAGTGACGGCAACCTCGGCTGCTCTAGGGACTAAACGGTGGTGGCTGGTGATGAGGAGCAGTGGCCGGACAGAGGAGAGAGAACGGCTGGAGCTCGAGCGGAGACAACACGACGGCTGGTCGACGAGGCGCGCGCGCGGACGAATGGTGACGTGTTGGCTCCGGCGACGGTGACGAATGGCAAGCAGCGAAGGAGGCGCACGAAGGGGGGCGTCGGGACTGGCTTCCAGTCAGATTCTCTCTCTCTCTCTCCAATTTCAAATTCCAAGGAGCCAAGCTTGAAGATGATGGAGATTGGTTGGAAGTGACACCCCACCTTTTGAAGAACAAATCCTCACCCTCCACTTGTCATGATCTTAGGCACTCTAGCCCCACTATGACATCACTTGATGATGTCACACTCGACTATCTCCAATCTCCCACAACCTTATTCCAATGGTTGCAATTTCATTTTCCGCCGTGGCATGAAATTTTGTATCAATTTCATTCAATTCTCTTTTAATTGAACCAAATTGAAATCCATAAAATTAATCCAATGTCACCACACTTCAATTCACATCTTCACTTGTCCATAGAACCAACTTAAGTCCCAAAAGCACGACCAAAGGCGGGTCTACTAATTTCTCGAGCCAAATTAGCCATTCTTTGATTAATTTGCTGAAAAACTTTGATTGCATGAAAAATCTTCCGAAGATGAGTAAATGATCCTAAAATGGTTTTTGACACACCAGGACTTCTAATTTCTAAATTCTCTTTCAATTTCACGATTAATTTCACTCTGGCACGATATTAGCACGTCCTGATCTACTGGGTAGCTTTTAGAAATTTTCATGCATTTAACCTATGGTTGATCATTTCAAGCCACAATGTTCATCTTTGACACATTGGCAACTCTCGATTATCGAGGTAATCTCAAGGTTTCAAATACGGGCATAGGGCACCCTATCGACAGAAAAGCCGACCCAGTGCCGATTGACAAGGATTGTGTCACCTGGTGGAATCACCCACCCTTGATCACATGCCTCTATCGAGTCAACCTATCTCCGATCTCTAATCGATTTTTAATTGTGTCGTAATGACCCTTGCAGATTAGCTCGGTCGAAAGGTTGCTTCCTGGTCAAATTCTCGAGTCTAATACATTAGAATCTCTTAAAAGTTTCACCTGATAGACTAGTTTTCACATGAGTGGCTGACTCAAGGAAAATAATTATATGCGTGCCAATGAAATGTCTGTCTCAATTTATTGAAAATAGAATTGGAAAATCGGGATGTCACATCTCCAACACAACCATCTCAACTCTCATGCGTGTTCCAGTTACTAATGACCTACTAGCCATAGCTAACTTTCCAATTCGTGCTCATCTTCCTCAACACTAATGTGTACTCCAGATAATAATGACATCCCGGCATGGCTAACTTCCCAGTCAATGCCCATCCGACTCCCGTCGGGCTACCGATAAAAGAATTTGAATTCGTCTCACCCCGTCAGGCAGGACTTTGTCTAACACTCCCATTTAGACAGTATCCCAAAGTGGGACATCAGTCTATAATCTACTGCGACCGGCTTCTAACTCTCGCCAGGTATCGCCCCCAAACTCCCGTTGGGTGGCAGTCCAACTTTTGACCACACAAGCACGTCATTAAGACTCCCTTCTTATCAATGAGCATTTAACCAATGCATGATGCCTGATACAACTTCAATTCATTTTTCCCTAAAGCCGGTCCATTTCCAACGTCCCTCAGACAATGCATATTTCCCTTTTTTTTTTTTTTTTCTGAAAATCACTCGATTCATGCGGATGCCCATGCATGTACACACTCATTCACTTCATATGATTAAAATCCATGAATTTAGAATACTTTTCATTCTCGGGTGAACAGTGCTCGTTAATAGTACTGCATGAATAGTGTTTCGTGAACAGTGCGTCGTGAACAGTGAAATTCCAAAATTTAATAACTAATAAATTAAATCCAAAAATCATTATTAACACTAAATTAAACAAGCAATAATTCAATTAAAGCCAAACAAGAATAATTAAGTACATAAGTACAATTAAGCAAATAAAGCAAGATTAAATTAAACAAATCTAAGCCATTCATCTAACCACCTATCTTAAGACTAACATAGCTTAATTAAACCCCATAAACTAGAATCAACACTAAATAAGCCAATCCTAAGCAAGTTTAGGCACTAATTAAGGGATTAGGAGCTAAACTCACCCATTAAACGGGTCAGAGACACGCACGCGGCAGCAACGACGAAGGCTATGCACTGGGACCTCAGCCACGATGATCCAAGATTGTCCCAAGACTGAAACAATAGCCACAAGCTCGAACTCCCTTTGCAACTCCAAAAAACCGAACAGCAGAGGAGGAAAAGGAGCACCGGCAAGGGGTTGGCCAGCAACCGGTGGCACCAGGGGGTCAAGGGGGAGTGGTTGGTGGCTAGGTTGGGCAAAGGAAGGATCGGAATGGGAGAAAAATGGAGGAAATCGCGAAACAAGCGGACCCAGGTAGACTCCACGCAATCCGACGAGTGGCGGCTTCTCGCCAGCGGATAGGTTGGCCGGCGGCTCCGTTCGACAAGTGGCAGCCACCGTCCATACGGTCTCTCTCTCTTGGACATGGTGGTGGGTGGAGCATAGGCTTATTGTCACGAGAAGGCAACGAACAACTCGAGTTTTTAGAGAAAGGTTAGTTGGAGCAGAACTAGACTAGGCGGACTGGCGACCGACGACTTCTGGCCGGCCATGAGGAAAGTGTGGGTTTAAATAGTTAATGAGCTACACAAAGATATCAAGCACGAGCTCGATTGGCCAAAGCATGAACTATAGACTTGGGCTTGATTTCAAACGGGCCAAGAGTCAAGTTCGTTAAAGTTGTGAATTAAGTCTAGTGGGCCGTGAAATGTCATGGGATGATCCCAGTGGGTTGGAGATAGGTTAATAGGCCTGAGCGCTTTAATTTTTCGATTAAGATTATAAGTTAAGCCTTATGCAAGATTTAGTTAGGATTTTATTTGAATTTATAATTATTGAATACTAACTCTAGTAATTTCTCCCGATTAATCCTTATTTGTATCGTAGATTAGCGCCAAGACGTTAATGCGTCAATTCGATTCCTATGAGCTCATGAACTCATATAGTTATGAAAGGATCGAAAAATTTGTGATTCGAAATGAAACTAAGTAGAAGGACTTAGAAACTAATACACTAACTAATAACACAGATTAGAAGTTAAGCTTAACCATTCTCAACCGCCAGAGGTGTCGACCACGAAGAAAAATGCGTGCATGGGAGCCGTGACTTTCATCTTTTCCCTCTCAGTTTCTCTCCAACCCGAAGCCTTTAGAGGAGACATCATAATTTCTTCCTAATAATATCTATTATTGGGATTTAAAATAAAATCTACACTTTCATATTTTGTTTTCCTCATAACTCATGCCATTTCTTCTTCACAAAAATAGACCCAAATCCTCTCTCCCTATTTCTCTCTTTCCTCTCTCGCACGGCTTGCACAGAAGCAAAGCCCGACGACACTAGCTTCTTCTTCTTCTTCTTGCACATGTTTGAGGGCAGAATTTTGAAAAGTAACGAGCCACCAGTGAAGCCAAGCCACAAGTAAGGAAATGATGAGGTCTTAATCTTGAAGGTATCCGCCGTTTGTCGAGGGAACTTGCGGAGCATGCTGGATGGGGGGAGATTAAGTCTTGATGCTTCCGTTTTGAGTTGGAATAGGTTAGATGGGCGCTCAAATGGAGTCGTTGGTCTTTGCATGTGATGATCGAGGTTTGGATGGTCAAAGAACTGAGCACGGGGGAGCTGTGTTAGTTGAGATGGTGGGTAGACAATCGTTGAATGATAGATGGGTGTTGCATGTTGGTTTTGAGGGGTCAAGAGGCAAATTTTAGTCTCGGGTTGAAATGTAGGTTGATGTGTGTAGTCTATGAGCTATTGAGATCACATTTGGGTTCTGTTGGAGTGGTGTCGAGGTACTATTAAACAACCTGATGTAGCTGTTGATGGAGACAAGGGCTCGAGATGCTCTGCTCGAGGTAGACAGTGGTAGAAATCACTGGTTTATGCGTCATTTTGGGGTCTTAAATGTTGAGTCAATAAAAATAACTAATTTTCTTAAGATCGCACCAACTATTGTAGGCTTCGACTATTAGTTGTTAGAGATTTCTTGCAGAAATTAACTGGTGTAAACATTCCTCCCTTAGAACAGCAAACTGACTTGTAGAAACTAGCAGAACCTTAGTTAGGTCTATGAATTTTATGAAACTTTTTAGATGGATTTGGACCTCAAATCCTTCATGAAAGTTGTAGGTCACATCTTTAGGAATAACTTATCAAAATTTGAGAACAAATGGTTGAGGTTTGTATACCGAAACGAATTTTCTTCAGTAGGTGCGTAAACTGGAAGTTGCTGCAGAATTTAGGGGTAAAGACAGCAAGTTACTACTCTTTAGACAATGAAAAATAGGCTTATTTTTCTTCATGAAAAATTTTAATCTATGTCTCTTCTATAACATATTAAAATTTTGTAGCCTTTTGAAGAGATTTGGTGTACTTTTTGCCTCTGTGATTAAAACTGCTCGTGTTAGTCTTTATTCTGCTTTGATCCAAGACTGTGCAATAGATGCTATGCCTCTTGTACCCGATTTTAATGGCATATAGGGAGTCTAATGGTTTTGTAATAATTGTTAGTTTGTGCATGAGCATATCTCTTCCATAATTCAAAGTGTGGTCATTGTATGGTTACTAATTATGGCGTGTGTGTGCAATAAGTGCAACATGAATGAAATGCTGTGTAAGCATTGAATGCTACTTGATGTGATTGTGCGCTCTTGAGATCATATGCAACATTATGGGTGAGATGCCCCATGCTGTGTGATCTTGGGATGCCTCAGTTACGTGATAATAGGATATCTTGGAGTGAGATGCCCATGATAGCAATATCATGGAGGTCCGGATGTGGGATTCCAGAAGTGACTCAATCAGGCCAACTTGAGCTCAGGTGGGTAAACTAATCAAGGGTGGACTTTGACATACGCATTATATTATAATTCCACTTGGCGTGTGAGTTCGCCTGTTGTTGCATCACATCTCGGTTCTGGTTAGAAATAGGAGGCATACATGCATACTTCATGTGCTTGTTACAAAGTGATCATTCATGTGACATCTTAGTATGCATTTAGCTTTACTTGGATGATTCACTCTTAATAAGTATGCGCTATTTGGTTATGTTCTCTTGCTTTCTTTGGCGATTGTGGATTGTCTAGTTTAGGGTCTTATTTTTTCTTTACTGGGCGTTGCTTATTCCTTTCTATTTGTCATATTATTAGTATGGACATACCACTGATCGCTCATTATGGGGTGATAGCATACATTGATGCTTCTTTTCACGACCTATATGACCCTGATATTGAGCTGACCTAAATGCTATACGAGACTATGCTCTGGATGGATGATGGTAGGGTAGACTGGATCCCTATGAGGTCCGTTGCATGGTTTATAAACCATGAAGGGGAGCTATTTAGCCCTCTTTAGTTCAACGCTGGAGGACCTAGAGCCAAGGCAGGTGGTGCTTAGGCACCCAATTCATGATGAAGCCAAAGAATACGTCTTTTGTTTTATTGATAGACGTGGGTTTGTTTAAAGGGTAGTGAAGTTAGGAACCCCTCTCACCTTTTCTTTGGTTGATTACTGACACTTTTGCTCATGAACTTGTTAACATATGATTTACATAAGTGCAGAATTGTAAGTAATCCAGGTTGACGTATGTAAGCCAGAATGAATTTTGGAATAAAGCTAATGAAGCCCTTCATGATCTTTATATTATTTCTTAACCGGATTGTCTAATGCTAGTGACAAGACTATTACAGGATGATCGCATGTTAGGAAAGTTTCATATCGTAAAATATCCATGTTATACATGCTAACCAATTACGTTGATACTACAGTGCGATAATTGAAATCAATAAGTTCTATCATGATGATAATCCGTATAATTTCCGCTTGCGCTTAGCATGTGACACTATCAGGACGTCACAAAGTATCCCTAAACCCGACCTTTCCTCTCTTCTCGTAAGATGGCAGCGAGGTCAGGTCGTGCCACTTACCATTATAAAAACTTTGATACCAAAGAGGAGTATTGAAGAGAAATGGGAAGAGAATTAGCTTTGCGTGAGTTATAACATAAACATGATTTTATTGCAGAAGGCTCGTTGTTCTCTTCTCTTGATACAACTGATGCCTTATATAGGCTTAAGGAAAAAAAAAATACTAAGGAGCTTTCACCAGTTGCGACTCCAACATCATACATCTGACACTATCAAAGCAAACCACATTAGCAGAAAATTCATTGACAGACCAGAATGTTAAAAAACAATCCATAAACCAACAAACCAGTTCCAACAGCAAAACAAAAACAACAGTCAATCAAGCCAAGTTAAAAAAATACATGAAGACAAGATTAAAATCATTTGGATGTGGAAGGTGTATTGGGAGAGAAAGAAAGGTCCAGGTTGGTACAGAGAGGATCATAGCATTTCAGCGTCCGCAGCTTGTGTTCAATTCCCATGCAGTACCTTTTTATTCTTCTAGGGGGTTTCCTTTTGAGCCCTCGGAGCGTTAACTTTGTCCTCCAATTTTTTAACTCTCTTCTCCAGCTCCTCCAATTTTTCAACTCTCTTCTCCAGCTCCTCAAATTTTTCAACTATCTTCACCAGTTCCAGGAAAGATACCTTCTGAGTAGCACACGGTCGTGATGTTGGTGTTGCTTGATCGTTATTCCCTCTCTCTTCAACCTTATAAATGAAGAGCATTTCATCAGATACTACCTATAGCATATTCTATCAACAGCTAACTCATGATCATTTCTCATGCGGTACCTAAAAACCAATACTGCGGAGAGGTAAATACTGTAGCAAAGAATGGATCCTTTGAGGTTTAACAATACACTTTTGAAGCACGTATATTATCCATTTAACATTATGATCTATTAAGTATGCATTTGCATATGCGAAGAAGTTCAGCCTAGGACAGCTTGCTATAACGTCCATGTCCATTCTTTTGACCGATAAGTCGTCTAGGAAGTATGTCAAAAGAGCGACCAAAAGCAGCAAAAAGGCATTTCAGGTTTTTTTAAAGTAACTACCTGACCAGCCTTTGTTTTCTCTACGACCTTCCCTTTGTCAACCGTAAGGTGCAGGTCACGCTCCTTAAACAGGGAAGTATAATGAATGGGCGTTTCCCATTGTTTCAATTCAATGGGTTCAAGATTTTCCGGAAACGTGTCGGGATTTTTCAATCCTTTCTCAGCACGAAAAAGGATTCGTATCTCGCAGGTGGGATTATTATGACTCTTCTCATACTGGCTACAATCCGCTAGCCCAATACTTTTGGCCGCGATTTTCATTGCCAACTTTTCTTGGACCCTTCCAGTCGATCGAGGATCAGAATTACGAGCACAACGCATGGGGATCAGAAATATGGGCTGATCAGACTCGTTGTGGATTTTAGTTGTAACCGGACCCAACCCTGTTTCAATCACAAGCAAAATATTTGTCAATAATCCTTCTCTTAGATTCCGTCTGACTGTGAAGTTTCTTGATGGTGTCCACCAAAAATTATCATTTATCACTGTCTCCTCTCATTTTAATTGAATGCATGAGACTTATTCCAACGGTGCAACACATTAATAAACAAATTCTCAGAATAGCGGACCAACAAGCGAAGATAATGCGGATGAAAATCCCAACTTCTTAGTTTCACGGCAGAAACTAGAATCTCGTCTCATGCAAGTTGTTTGTAACGTCTAGTTCGCACCTACTTCATGTGAAATCATCGTGACAGAATGGTGGCCATGCACAATTCCTCTGTATATAAAGCTTATTGAGTCGTGGAAATTCGATAGTGATTCATGGAAATGGTGGACAACGTGAACTCAGAATATTGTCAAAAAGACAGGAATTTCTTCATGTGCAGTTGTTATCTCGAAATCACAATCCCTTACCCGTGTTTTCCAGGGCATCGTGGAGAACAATCCTCACCATCGTCCAAAAATCAGCAGTGGCTCCTGGTTCCTGTGCTTTGTCCGTCATCGTGGTGGACGTGCAAGAAAAGAGGATATTAGTGATTGTAGGAGGAGGGAAGTCGAATGCTGTGACGTTGCAAGCTTGAAGCGAAATCCTTCCTTTTTATAGAATCGTGGATGGAGCAGCAAGCGAAGAAGAGTGGTGGCTTTTCTGTGCAGAAAGTGTCCTAAAGTCCCGAACATCCTTTTTCGAAATGGTGGGTCCCAAATTCCAATAAGCTTTTTCAATGCGATGATCCTCAAGTCTCGAATAATAGTAGTCTTATTGTTTCGCTGGGAATTGTTCCATCGACTAAATATCTTTCATCAACGGTCGATCTTCGACTCTTACTAGGTTTAAATTTAGTGGCAATTCAGATAGAGATATGAAAACGTAGTGAGGATCTCCACTGACAAGATCTACGAATTATAGAATCGCAACTACCGGAAACTAATAAATTTATATTTTTTTTATCAAAATAAATTGATAAATTAAAAGGTACATAATTATGTTCATGATTGTCAGAGGTCATTACTAAGATTCGACATGGGTTATATAGCCTATCATCTAACATAGCTGCTTCTAAGCGGTTAATATTCAAACTTGAAATTAAAATGGCAATGTCCTTGATTTTTTGCTCCATGATCATGCTTGTTAACTACACCTTCATCTTATCTATATATGATTATATGTTAGTGTTTCGCTAGTTTTGTTTCCCACAAATTTTTTTTCACCAAACGATGCGTTTTGGTTTTATTATAGGAGACTCACGTTCTGTGTTGAATTTGGAAGAATGTCAAATGCAAGGGTAAATTTTATTCTCAACTTATATATACAACTCTGACAATTGATACTCAAATGACTCAAAGACCAATAGTTTCCATGCAGAAATTGCACTATAATTTAATCCATGATGTAATGTGAACACAAGTAGCTAGATAACCCACACTTTGAGCTCAAACCATGCCAGAATTTAATTTATGACACAGCTTGTTTAGGCATATAGTTGGAATTTAATCAACAACAATATCCTTGGATAGGAAACACAATGCCAGAATTCAGTCAACGATGCTGAGCTTGTAGAACAACATCGGAACTTAATCAACGATGCTGAGCTTGTAGAACAACACCGGAATTTAATAAATGATGATGACCCAGATAAAGACACATGCCAGAATTTAATTGATGATGGGAATCTTGAAAACTACAGCTAAAATGCGATAAGGTAAAGATAAAGTAAAGATAGTTGTTGTATTGTTTGGACGGCTCTTCATTGAATAGGTTGTAGTATTTATAGGATGAACTAGTGGCCATCAATCGGTTACTTCTCCTTAGGCACCACTTTTAGCATTCCTTATGTTTTCCTTTTCTTCTTGGTAATCTTATCTATGAGCAACTATTTCTTGACTTGTCGATGACGCTTGCACTACTTACCCATCGAGTAAATAATGGTTTCCTTATTTTTATGCGCATTTTGCGTAGTAGATATTCTTGCCTGGGCTTTAATGCTAATTCCACTTAAACTCCAAGTTTGATGCCTTGCTCTCATAGCCTGACATGTGGCAATTGATTACCTTGCCGTCAACTCAAGTATATCTGTCTAGAATCCTATCGATACTTAACTCAAATACCTTTACAAACATTGGCTATCCTCAGCTTCCATGAACAAAATGAGCCATTTTATGCTTATTATTCCCCTCGTGGCCAGCATGTTATAACAAGGTTAATTTTGGGTGTTAACCTATGTCTCCTTTTAAAAGAAATAAATTTTTCAAATTTATTTCTTTTAAAGGAATACCTTGTCTTCGCACGATTTTCCAAGGCAATCATACCTTTTTATCTTCAGACATCTTTTTCTTGATACAGATTTCTATTTATTGTATTACCTTGACACGTCTCTTCTAATTTCATAGACAACTATTTTATTTTTCCCAAACCATCATCCTCTATCAGTATCTCCTTAGGGATTCCATTAGTGCATTTCATCTTCATTCCAAATTTCCAAATTCTCATTTGCGATTCTTTTCATCTTTATTTCATCATCCGCCATGGCACTAAAGAAAACCTTCGAATGTGACTCAACAATCTATATTAACAATTTTGTCACTCTCCAAACAAGGGAACAATCTATATTATCAAAATTTTTTTTTTGGGGGGTGGGGTTTTGGGGGGGGGGTAAGTCGCATAGACCGTAACAAGATCCCTCCTTCACTCCAAGCTTGCTTCCTTACCAAGCGCGATGAGACCTTGGCCTTCTAGCACCGCTCCTTTTAAGACACCTAGCCTTCAGCTTTTCCTCTATTATATATTTTTTTAAGGATTATCATGATACTTTTGACAAGTATCGTTACCATCTAAGCCAAGTACAGAAGTTGACTCTTTATGAGGACAGTAATACGGGATCTAGTATTGCCTTGACAGAATTCAGTCAAAGTGTTTTGAAATGTAGTAGATCCTTAGAAACCATCATGGGTGAGATTAACTAAGATTGATAAAGAAGAAGCTCACCTTATGAAAGCACTCAATGATGTTCGTTAGAAAAGAGAGATCAAACTCGTGCAGCAAATAGAAGTAGAGGCCAAATTGAACTTCCAAGTGTCAATCTTCAAGATCTGAAGAAAGAACAACTTCAAGTGATGGATTAGGAAATGTAGCATCGAATTTGCTAGAATGAACATCTTTCATAAATGACCATTCTTGATCTAAAGATACTTCGTCTTCAGCATGATGTAAAATCATTCTTGTACCTCAAGAACCAAGTCATGATGTAAATATTCTTTGAACTTCCGCTATAAATCATCTTGGAGGCTGTTTATGTGGCCCGAAACCCCGTTTTAATGGTAGTCAATGCTTAACTACATCTATACCCAATCCAAGCATTTCATGGAAATCTCAAGCAAAGCATTCTTTGTACTTCCTTAACAAATCTACTAATTGGACTTTAAATTCATTATTAAGTAAGACACTTCAATAAATTGGGTGTCGATCGGTGTTTGGGCCAAGATTAACCTTTTCCATTGAGTCTTAAGCCTCAATCACCTTATCATCATCCTTGATAGATGAATCATCGAACTCCAGAATTCCTTCAACAACATCTGCATCTTGCTTTCCTAGTTTGGCCCTATAGGTCGAGTTCTTCCGAATGAGGTCTTTTGATAACATAAAGTTCTCCATAGACAACCCTATCAAATTGCTCTGCTAGTTAATTCTTTGGGACCTACTCGGCTATTCTTTTGTCGAAACGGTGAAATGCAATAATGTTGGGATCTATCAGTGGGGGTCTGCTCACACAAATATTGTTCTCTAGTGCCCTTTTGCATCTCATCTTTTTTTGTGATGCCTATGATCAAGCCACTTGCTTCTTATTGTTTGCTTTAACATGCTCTACCCTGTCACCATTCCATAACACCAATATTTGATGAAGAGTCGATGGTACACATCAATTACAATGAATCCAGTCCATTCCCAATAATAAATTGTATGACATTTGAACAACATGTTAACGCTTTGTACACGTACATGGTTCATCCTATTTGAGTGTCATCTCACATATGGAATTCATGTCACAAAAATGCTTGCCACACTCACTAACTTTCATACTTGTCATTATGAATTTTCAATCGTATTATGTTGTCATTAAATTACATGACATCTTCGCACGCCGACTTAAGGTTAGATGATACCTAGAATATTGTAACTTTGGATTCTCAGTCGTGTGTGAATTTTTCATGCCATTTGTGCATTACATATATGATTTTGAGATTTAATGATGCATGTCTATGTTCTTGTTTTTAATGGTTGGTATGCACACTTTTAAAAACCTCGGTCTTAGACAGCAAGTTGGCGTCAATTGGACTCGAGACCTTCTAGGAAGTTGTAAAGCGCACCTAAAACTTTTGAATCAATTGATTTTATGTGATTTGCTTATCTTTAGTTCCATTTAGGCGTGTAAATGGGGGAGTCTCATTGGCTTCCAAGTTCGCCCTCAGTTAGTCCAAATTCAAGAGGACAAGATATAAGGGAAATTACTATATAATAAATGTCTTGATGGGACGGGAATATCTTGAGATCACCTATGACTGACACCCGTAATCAGACTGGGCTGGTGACTAAGTTCCGATTGGAAATGTCCTTAAGGCAACCTATGCGAATTAAGCAGCATCGACAGTGCTCGTCCAGCCAGACTCGAACTGTGTTCGGTGCCTGTTCGAGGTTTTGCGTGAGTGTTATTTTTAAGCCTACTTGATCCGTGAATAATCCTCAGTTGTCATGTAATTGTGTAGGATCAATCGACTTTTCCTAGCTTACAGTCGCGTGGAATCGGACTAAAGTCGTTCATGAATGGTACAATGACCATGTAGAGTCACTCGCACTCGGTATATTCTCAAGCAAAATTGATCTATACCCATATATTGATCGACTCGTGATAGTAGGTGATCGTCCACATTGATCTTTATGGTCGAATGATCTTTATGTGGTCAAACACTCTAGTTTAACCTAACCTTGATCCAGAGTCACTTTGCCCCTAATAAGCTAGTTGGCTTGTGAACAATCTCTAGGATTAACTCACAGCCTAATCTCGTCATTGGCATATGGATCCATAGTCTCTTCCTCATGCCCGAGATATGGGTTTGAATGGAGGACGCTAAACACCTAATAACCAATTAGAACAATGTTTGAACGGGAGTGACAATATTGCAAATGTGCTTGCAATTGAGCATATTCGATTGAGTTGGGTTGAAAATAAAAGATCTTAAAGGGGTTTTAGACCTTACAACTGAATAAAAGATTTGAAGTGAGTTCCAAATTTTACGGCTGAATCAAAGATCTGAAGTGGGTTTAGATTCAACGATCGAATTAATGGTCATATTAATCAAAGATCTAAAATGGTTTTAGATTTAATGGTCATATTAATCATTCGAAATAGTCTCAAAATCAACAGGCAATTTAGTGATTTGAAATAGTTTGAGATTCAAATGACAATTTAATTTTTTGAAACGGTTTCCGATGTAACGATCAAATTAAAGTTTTGTGACACTTACAAAGTTAATGCACATAATACAAATTAATGCTTGGAATAATACTCTGTAACGATTACAAAAATAATGATTGAATTATTGTCTGAAACAGTTTTAGAACTTACATCTAGATTCAATGTCTAAAGCGAGCTTAGATGTTACAGCATAATTAATACTCTGAAATGGTTTTAGAGTTAATAAGCTGAATTAAATGTGATCTAAGATCGGTTATATAAAAGTGATTGAGAGAGAAAATCAAAGAATGATTAACTTTGGTTGGGTGATGATAGTGATCAATTAAATTGTCACACATGAGAGAAATTGCTAGTACAATTGTCATAATAAGCTCTCTCAAGTCTATCTCTACCGTTAAATGCGAGTTGGTGATATGTTCGAACTAGATGACTCACATTGGTGGGGCTGGAACTGAAGAATGTCATAACCAGAGTACGTTAGAACTTACGCCAAAAGGAGATCAGACATTTGTAGTCAGGATCCGAAGAATGTAAGAACCAGCACTACGAAGATATCTGGCATTTTTTATCTGGATCCAAACACGTCAAAATAACGTGAGAACCAATGTTATGAGAATACCTAATGTTCGTAGTTAGAATTTGAAAAATGTTAGAATCAACGCTGCGAGGACATCAGATATTCATGATCAGAATCTAAAGAATGTTAGAACCAAACTTTTTTAGCAAGGACTAAGGTTAATGTGGTTAGCTTCCTTCTCATTTCTACGTGCTTTAATTAAGGTACACGAATAATATTTTGGAAATATGTGCATAGGCGTTTTTACTTCCACTGCGAATCATTTTGTTTAATTTTTACCTATTCATGTGTTTTTGTTTATCAAAACAAATCCCTTCACCATGCACTCGACACAAGTGAATATAAGATTTAGTACCTCTGAATCGGAAAAACCCAGCTTGAATTCTCCAGATGCATATGGTGTCGGGCACAATTCTTCCTAGGATGCATCATCACTCGTCATAAAACGAAGAACGATACTCCACGAAACCATTCTCACGCTACCCGCGTGGGCGATTGCTCTCGTGCTAAATTTTGAAAATGATAAATGATTTCAATACTAAATATGCGTGCAAAATATAATGCTTGAAAATTTTAGTGCATGAATGAACAGAGAAGTGTAAATACACCTCATGTACCCAATGGCTTCACTAACTTTATCTGTAAATGTAGGTTTGCACCTTCACCGTAGGAAGATATTTAAAAAAATCACTGTTATTATTATTATTATTATTATTATTCTTTTTTACAAAAGTAAATTTATATATCCAGACATTCACCTGTTCGTAATGGCTGTCCCCACCCCCTATAAATCTAAGCATATTTTACAAAATGACGTATTGATTAATAACCGCCCTTATGTTAATAAATTTGGAAATGATTCTTTGTATGTACGCATATCACTTTTGTTTCACGTCCTTATTTTATTCTTTTGATTGTTATTTAACAAAAAGTAAGAAGCGAAGTTATTAAAAACATGTTTTTATAATGACTCGTTGGATTACGAAACAGTGCTATCGGAAACAAAGGATGCATTTGTTTAATTTAATGAGTTGTCGTACATAATATAAGAAACGTGTGAAGGATCATGATGGAAGTAGCATGAAGTCTAAAGGATCATAATGAAAGACGGAGGAAGCACGAGCATGAAGGATCGGGATGCGTGAAGGTTGGTGATGGAAGTAGCACGAGGACCGAAGAGCAACGAATTGCCCTGTCAAGTTCTCACCTTTTCTTTTCCATTTATTACCGTGCTCATGATGAAAGTTAGCACGCGGAATGAAGGATCCAGATGGAAGTAGCACGAGGATTAAAGAGCAACGAATCTTTAAGTAAAAAAATAAAAACACATAGCCGGGTCCACACCTTTCTTTTTCTTTTTTGTTTCCATGATCATGATGTAAATAGCATGAGGCGAAGGGACTGAACAACAACGAATATTTAAGGAGACGAAAAGTAAATAGAAGGCAATTTTCTGCTGGTTTAGTGATAGGTGGCAACTTGGGAAAAACTGCTTCCAAATTGGTACATAAGGGAACGTTGAGGAAAACAAGAAGTTGTTCCTGGTATCGTGCTATCCTTATGTTAGATTGTGGTTACGAGTAGGAAATGGGCAGAGTTTGGGCTCACTGTGAATGTTAATCTGCAATTTGGTGTGCTCTATGATATGCTTGCTGTTTTGGCAAAAATGAGGCCTTAGATGGCCTTATTTCAATTTGAGCTCTACTAACCATATAAGATTGACTCCAAGATCTTCGAATCGATTGGTCGAATGCCCCAAACAGCCAACATTCCCCCCTGAAAAACATGTGACAATGTGCTTGATTTCAACAGATTTTTGGTGCTCTTTAGGTTTTGACCTTAGTCCACCTTAGCTTTTTGTTATTTTTTTTTTTCTGGATTTTTGTGGTGATGTTTTGATGAAGCTGTCTCATGAAACTTATTACTCGTTGTCTTGAGAATGTTCTGTTATTATTTCGGAATTTTTAGACATGTTTTAGTAGGTCAAAACCTCTTAGATCTGGACATACGTCTGTTTGTCCCTGCACTGATCTAAGGTGAACTTAAGCAAATTTAAGCATGAAGTTGAACTTATTTGACCTTAAGGCCTTCATCAAGGATAAAATACATGTTATATGCTTTCTTTTGATGTGTGATTTGTGTGATTTCGGCATCATTCATTATGTCAGTTGCACGTATAAATGTGCATGAATGTTACTGCGATAAGAAAATTAACAATGCACGATTGTTTTGCCATTTTTGTCATAACTCGTATGGTCACAATTTGGTTTTGAGTCCTTAATGAAAAGTGTTCATTGTGAGTTCAAAATTAATAATCTGTAGTGTGTTCATAATTAAAAGTCGCATTAATAATTTAAAGTGAGTTTAGATTTAATAGCCACATAGATGATCTAAAGTGAGTTCAGAATGAATGGCATCATCATTTGAAGTGAGTTTAGAAAGCAATAGCCAAATTAATGACAAATTAATGATCTCGAATGGTTTGAGACTTAAATCCTAAATTAAAGATCTAAAATAGTTTCAAAATTAAAAGTCACATTAATGCTCCAAGATAGTTTTAGACTTAACGGCTCAATTAAAAATTTGAAATGGTTTCAGATTTAATGGTCACATTAATCATTTGGAATGGTCTCAGAATCAATAGGCAATTTAGTGATCTGAAATAGTTTGAGATTCAAATGACAAATTAATGTTTTGAAACGGTTTCTGATGTAATGATCAAATTAAAGTTTTGTAATGGTTACAGATTTAATGCACCGAATACAAACTAATGCTTGGAATAATACACTGTAATGATTTTAGAATTAATGCTTGAATTAGTGTCTGAAACAATTTTAGAACTTACATATAGATTCAACGTCTAAAGCGAGCTTGGTTGTTATGGCAGAATTAGTACTCTGAAATGGTTTTACAGTTAATGAGCTGAATTAAATGTGATATAAGATTGGTTTAAAAAAAAAGGATTGAGAGAGAAGATCAAAGAATGATTGACTTTGGTCGGGTGATGATAGTGATCAATTAAATAGTCACACACAAGAGAAATTGCTAGCACAATTGTCATAATGAGCTCTCTCAAGTTTATCTCTACCGTTAAACGTGAGTTGGTGATATGTTGGAACTAGATGCCTCACGTTGGTGGAACTGGAACTAAAGAACATTAGAACCAGAGCACGTCAGAACTTACACCACAAGGAGATCACACGTTTGTAGTCAGAATCTGAAGAACTTGAGAATCAACACTACGAAGATATCAGGCAATTGCGGTCTGGATCCAAACACGTCAAAATAACGTGAGAACCAATGTTATGAGAAGACCCAATGTTCGTAGTCAGAATATGAAGAATGTCAAAATCAATGCTACAAAATCTAAGCAAATTTTACAAAATGACGTACTGATTAATAACCGCCCTTATGTTGATAAATTTGGAAATGATTCTTTGTATGTACGCAAATCACTTTTGTTTCGTGTCCTTATTTTATTCTTATGATTGTTATTTAACAAAAAGTAAGAAGCGAAGTTAATAAAAACATGTTTTTATAATGACTAGTTGGATTACAAAACAGTGCTATCGGAAACAAAGGATGCATTTGTTTAATTTAATGAGTTGTCGTACATAATATAAGAAACGGGTGAAGGATCATGATAGAAGTAGCACGAAGTCTAAAGGATCATGATGAAAGATGGAGGAAGCACGAGCATGAAGGATCGTGATGCGTGAAGGTTCGTGATGGAAGTAGCACGAGGACTGAAGAGCAACGAATTGCCCTGTCAAGTGCCCACCTTTTCTTTTCCATTTATTACCGTGATCATGATGAAAAGTAGCACGCGGAATGAAGGATCCAGATGGAAGTAGCACGAGGATTAAAGAGCAACTAATCTTTAAGTAAAAAAAAAAAAACACATAGCCGGGTCCACACCTTTCTTTTTCTTTTTTGTTTCCATGATCATGATGCAAATAGCATGTGGCGAAGGGGACTGAACAACAACGAATATTTAAGGAGAAGAAAAGTAAATAGAAGGCAATTTTCTGCTGGTTTAGTGATAGGTGGCAACTTGGGAAAAACTGCTTCCAAATTGGTACATAAGGGAACGTTGAGGAAAACAAGAAGTTGTTCCTGGGTTCCTGCTATCCTTATGTTAGATTGTGGTGACGAGTAGGAAATGGGCAGAGTTTGGAGTCACTGTGAATGTTAATCTGCAATTTCGTGCGCTCTATGATAT
The DNA here is from genome assembly GCA_014182575.1 of Eucalyptus decipiens. Taxonomy (NCBI): domain Eukaryota; kingdom Viridiplantae; phylum Streptophyta; class Magnoliopsida; order Myrtales; family Myrtaceae; genus Eucalyptus; species Eucalyptus decipiens. The sequence continues at coordinate 21,938,940 of CM024613.1, forward strand.
GCTTGCTGTTTTGGCAAAAATGAGGCCTTAGATGGCCTTATTTCGATTCAAGTTTTACTAGACATAGAATATTGACTCCAAGATCTTCGAATCGATCGGTGGAACGCCCCGAACAGCCAACATTCCCTTCCCCCCCCGCCCGGCCCCCGCGGAAAAACATGTGACAATGTGCTTGATTTCAACAGATTTTTGGTGCTCTTTAGGTTTCGACCTTAGTCCGCCTTAGTTTTTTGTTATTTTTTTCTGGACTTTTGTGGTGATGTTTTGATGAAGTTGTCTAATGAAACGTATTACTAATTGTCTTGAGAATGTTCTGTTATTTTTTCGGAATTTTTAGACATGTTTTAGTAGGTCAAAACCTCTTAGATCTGAACATACGTCTGTTTGTCCCTGCACTGATCTGAGGTGAACTTAAGCAAATTTAAGCATGAAATTGAATTTATTTGACCTTAAGGCCCTCATCGAGGATAAAATACATGTTATATGCTTTCTTTTGAGGTATGATTTGTGTGATTTCGACATCATTCATTATGTCAGGTGCACGTATAAATGTGCATGGGTGCTACTGCAATAAGAAAATTAACAATGCACGATTGTTTTGCCAATTTTGTCATAACTCGTATGATCACAAATTGGTTTTGTGTCATTAATGAAAAGTGTTCATTGTCATTCATTCTATATACCATCTTTTTAATAAGATTTTTGCACATCCTTAAGTGGTCAAAACTCAGCATGTTATCAGCTCTTGTTATAGGACTAAAACCTGATCACGTGTATACATTCGCATGATTGTTTGGGTCTTTTAGAGACTAAATTTCGTGTTAGTGTCTTCTTGACATTTGAACTACGTGTTACATCTTTGTACATGCACATGGTTCATCCTATTTGAGTGTCATCCCGCATATGAAATTCATGTTACACCTACAAACTTTCAAACATGTCATTATGAGTCTTGAATCGTAGTATGTTGTCATTAAGTTGCATGACATCTTCACATGCTGAATTAAGGTAAGATGATTACCTAAATTATTGTCACTTTGGATTCTTAGTTGTGTATGAATTTTTTCATGCAATTTGTGTAGTACATTTATGATTTTGAGATTTAATGATGCATGTCTAAGTTATAGTTTTTACCGGTTGATATGCACACTTTTAAAAACCTCGGTCTTAGAACAGTAAGATGACCTCAATTGGACTCAAGACCTTCTAGGAAGTTGTAAAGCACACCTAAAACTTTTGAATCAGTTGTAATCATGCGATTTGCTTGTCATTAGTTCCATTTATGCGTGTAAATGGGAGTCTCATTGGCTCCCAATTCAAGAGGGCACTATGTAAGAGAAATTACTATATAATAAATGTCTTGACGTGTGACATCCGGATTTCACCGGACCTCAAATACGTAACGGTTTGTGGATCGACAAATTTGTCATGGGACTACATAGTTGGCACCAATTGTGGATGTCGTTTCGTCACTCCCATTGTTGGACGAAGATGTTACGTTTCGTAATGACCTTACGACGTACCCTTATAATTACGTCTTGTTACGACGTGCCGATTCGATCACCGTGAAATTTAACGTCTCCATGTACTCAATAGATGTGGTCGGCTACAAAGACGAGAGTGAACCTCGAGCCGTCTCGCCAACTAACTGAGTCGAAGGCCCCAAAATTCTTCGCGTGCGCCCCGTTACCGCCGCCCTCTTCTTCATGGACAGCCAAGCTCGGCCTTGCCATGCATTTCCCATGCATGCGTACGTTGAGGAGTCAACCAAAGGTGGATGGTTGACCGAGAGATGTCCAGCAATGGCAACGTCGCCCTCCCACTCGGCTGCCAGCAGAAGTCCACGATCTGCATGCTGAAGACACGCCTCCTCCAGCTGCCGCTCCTTGCAACAGCCACCGGTGTCTTCGTTTGTTGACTAGGAAAGTCAACATGCAAGCCTTTGAAGAAGAACAAGAGAGAGAAAAAGAGAGAGAACGAGCGGGCGAGCGAGCGAGTAAGCGAGAGAGAGAGGGAGAGGACCGACCCCTCCGCCGCCGCTGGCCGTCCGCCCTCTGTGCCACAGCCGACACTGGTCGCACCTCTGTCCATCGCTAAGCCAGTTCAACTGCCTCAGCCGTGCCATCGACCACCGCACCAGTCACGTCTCGCCTATGGTCACTGCGGTCCAGCCCACCCTAGCCGCATCCATGACCCGCGAACTCCTGAATCCCCCTTGCTGTCAATGCCTTTGGACCTAAGGCAAGTCGATATCCACTAACCTATATCGTGTAATGCCGTAGTCGCTTGATGTAGTGCGACCCAAAAGCATAACTTTATGCTAGATTGCTCGCTGAGTTATAAATTGGGAGTTGTGGAATTGATGATGAACTGTTTTGAGAAAGGATTTAGTATTGGCAGGAGTTCAGCTGGAATTGAGACTCATGAACATGCTGGTTTTGATGATTCAAGGTTTAAATTTCAAAAAAAAAAAAAAAAAAAAATTATGTCAGGACCGAATTTATCGACCCGCCAAACTATAGTTTTCAATGTTCCAAAATGCACGTACTGTTTTATTAAAGATTTGCGCGTCCTCGAGGCATGAGTGCGACCTAGGCCCATGCCTATGAAATTCGGTTTTTTCTCGGATGAAACCATAGAAAATCTTTTGATCTATTTGAATATCCTCACTTGAAATATTACGTGAGACCGTTATGGTTATTTTGGTATGTCTTTGAAATCTTTATTTTGCACTACTTTATACCATAAATTAGAAGTTTTCCCATGTTGATGATTCGAGAACATTCTAGCATTAAATTGATTTGATTACTACACCATGGTTAAATAGTTATCAATGCCATTGGATACTCGGGGCAACGATGGCCCGGGAGACGGGTTGCATGTAGGATCACAGTGGCGATGCCTCTAGATGCCTGGGACTGGTTGTCACACTCCGAACCTCGAGCGTGCACACATCCCTTGGTGGTTGATACAAAATTGCGACCTCTCAGGACGTGTCCCCAACCCATTCATTTTATTATGCTTGCGGAAGCGAAACAAATCCCCCGAGAACAAAAGCTTGGGATAGAAAAGCAGGCAATCAATCACAACTAAAATGAGCCTTTATTAACATATAGGTTTATATACAACACTGGGCTGTCTACAAAATAGACCGGCTCAACCAAAAGGGGAACTGTCCTATGACCAACTAGCTAGACACGTTCGTTGATCCTTCGGTCTCCACCTCCCTAGACTCCATGGCTTCGGATCTACCACGACTGCCATCTAAGGACCTGAAAATGTTAAGCCCACGACGGGGTGAGACAATTTCTCAGCAAGTTCACCCCCTAAACTCCGATTAGGAAGGAAATATGCCTAGAGGCCTAGCCACACAAATCAGAGGACTTACCTCATCTCAGTTCCTTTATGCACATCAGTACAATTCATTATCTACCAATGCTCACACAAGCTTAAACTACCGACACACATTGGTTCATCAATTCAATCAATCCAATTGATACCATACGATTGACGTCATCTATCAAGTCATACCATCTATTAAACCATACCATCTATTCATCCATCAATACAAACACGGCTCACACAAGCTGAAATGGATGCAATGCTCTCACAAGCTAATATAGATGGTAGCTTGCACAAGCTGATAGATAGATGATAGCTTGCACAAGCTGATAAATGGATCGTTGCTCTCGCAAGCTGATAAATAAATGCTCACACAAGCAGAAATTCAATGCTCACACAAGCTGCTATGGTACTTAAAAACCACTAACGGTGTCATAACTCGACACCCGATATTTTCGAGTTAAATACCAAAAATTCACCAACATCACTCAATTTCACACTTTAAAAATCAATTTGTACAAAGTGACCACACCACTTGCGATCAATCCAAAATTCTAACAAGGCCATCCTAGTATAATTTTCGAAAAATATTAATTAATTACATTCCGAAATTTTAATTAATTCAAATATAAAATAATTTAATTAAATAATATAAAATAATATTATTTTAAATATATATTTAAATTAATTAATTAATTAATTAAAATTCTAATCATGCTACACTAATCTAATTGCATAATTAGACTAATTAATCAATCCACTAAACTAATTATTCAATTAATCTAATTGACATTAAAATAAACTAAGCTAACCACCTAAATATGCTTAGCCTAATATAAACACTCCTTAAGCATAATTAACTCCTTAAGTAGAGTTTAGTGAGTAAACTCACCAGTTTAGCGTTCCAGTGAGTCCACAAGGACTGCGACGCCATGGCGGGAACAATCCTCTTAGCGCCAACACCAACCAAGGCTAGGAAGGGCTCAGAAACGGGCCACGAAATCTCAAAGCCTTTCTGGTTTCTACTTCTGTTCTTGGCTAAACTAAGAAAGAGAACCAGCGGCTTAAACGGCAAGAAAGAGCGATTAGAGCTCCAACGAGCGGGTGGCCGGCAACTGGCAACACCTGGGGGTCAAGGGGGATTTGTTGATGGTTGGAATGGGCGGAGGAAGGGTTGGAGTGGGAGGAAAAATGCAGAAAACACAAAACAATGCACTCGAGCAGGTAGATTGACGGACCGACAGGCGGCGGCTTTCGACTAGCAAGCAGGGCGGTCGGCAGCTCCGTTTAATGAACGGCGAGGTGCTCCCATACAGTTTGGACCTCTTGGACATGGTGGTGGGTGGCACAAAGGCTGATTCTCATGGGAAGACAACTTTTTACTTGGGTTTTTGGAGAAAGGTCAGTTGGAGCAGAAACTGGGAGAAGAGAAAACAGAGGGGGAAAAGAGGTCGACGGTGGCTTAGATGGCCTGGGTGGTGTACGACGGGCAAGGGGAGGGTGCTGCTAGCTTTCCTTTGATTTCTCTAAGCTCTCTCAAGCCTCAACAATAGAGAAAGCCAAGTTTCAAGAAGGAATAAGAGCTGTTGAAAAGGGGGACCCCAACTGGCCTTCCTAGGCTTCTAACACTTGTCTTTCTCTCCCTTGGCTTGCCCCCATCACTCCTCAGCCATCCACAACCTACTCTCTCTCCTCAATCTTCCCTAGGAAGCTTCTATTGGTGGCTGAAATGTTGCACCCCCTTGGCTACAAATTTTGTTACATTTCCCTTCAATTCCATTCAATTCCACCACAATTCAATTCAATTGAAGCCCAAACAATTCAGCCAATGTCTCCACACTTATTCCATGATTTTTCCTCATCAATTGAACCAACTTGAAAGCCATGGGTGTGCGGAAAAATAGTCCCTCGAACTTTCCCGATCCAATTTCACCAATTCTTGATTTTTCACCGAAAATCTTGATTTCCAGAAAAATCTTCGGAGGATGAGTCGACACTGCTAAAATGATTTGTGACATGACAGAACTTCCAATTTCTGAAATCAAATTCAATTTCTCAGTTAATTTCAATCTAGCGCGATTTTAGTGCGTCCTAATCTACTGGGTAGCTTTTAGGAACTTTTAACACTTTTAAGCTATGGTCAATTGTTTTTGAACCACAAAGTGTATCTTCAACACATTGGCAACTTTTGATTGTCATGAAAATCTCGAGATTTCAAACACGGACACAGGGTATCAAAACGACAGAAAAATCGGTCTAGTCCCGATCGACAAGAATTGTGCAATTAGATGGAATCACCCACACTTAATCACACCTTTGTCAAGTCAACTTATCTCCAGTCTCTAATCGGTCTGTGCCGTAACAACCTTTGTAGATTAGCACGAATGAGTAGTCGGTTCCTGATCGTATTCTCAAGTCTATTGCTTTAACATTCCTTAATGGCTTCACCTGATAGACTAGTTATCTTGTGAGTGACCAACTCAGAGAAAAGAACTATAAGCGTGTCGGTGAAAAGCCCAACTCATTCAATTGAAAACAAAATTGGAAAATCAGAATCTCACAACTCTTCCCATATAAAAATTTCGTCCTCGAAATTTAAACCATTACAATTCCTTAAACAAAAAGGTGGGGGTACAGTCATCTGATCGACTCTCCACTTTCCCAGGTTACTCCTTCAATGCCGGGTGTTGCCAGACCACTTTGACCAACGGGATGGTCTTGGTGCGCAGAAACCATTCTTTCCGATCCACAATCTGAGCTGGGCTTTCCACTTACAACACTCTGTCCTCCACATCTAAATCTTCTAAATTCAACACGTGGGTCGGGTCAGGTTCATACTTTCTCAACATCGACATGTGAAAGACATCATTCACTTGTGCCAGTTTTAGTGGCAATGCAAGACGATACGCTAGGATCCCGATTCTTTCTAGAATCTCAAAGGGACCTACGTACCTCGAACTCAGCTTTTCTTTCTTGCCAAAGCGTGAAGTACCCCTCAACGCTTATTGGCATAGTGTTTCTGGTGGCTTTAAGCAGTCTTTAATTTGTCTCTGACGACGGCAACTGCTTCCACTGACTGCTGGACTAACTCTAGGCTTGTGATCTTTCGTTCCCCAACTTCATCCCAACACATTGGCATTCTGCATGCTCTTCCATACAACGCTTCAAAAGGAGCCATATGTATACTCTGCTAGTAGCTGTTGTTGTAGGCAAACTCAACAAGATGAAGCTGTTCCTCCCAACTTCCCTCGAAATCCAACACGCAAGCTCGTAGCATGTCCTCGAGAGTTTGAATCGTCCTCTTAAACTAGCCATCTGTTTGCAGATGATATGCTGTACTATACTACAGCTTCGTTCCTAAAGCCCTCTGCAAGCTTTTCCAGAAGGTGGCTTTGAATCTCAAGTTTGAGTCAGATATAATCGTTACAGGCACTTCATGCAGACGGACTATTTAACGCAAGTGCAACTCTACGTGCCTATCTAAATCAAGGTCGTTTTGTACTGCGATGAAGTGAACCGATTTTGTCAATCTATTGACTACTACCCAAATAAAATCATAACCCCTTTGACTCCTCGTTAAGCCTATCACAAAATCCCTCGTGATGTGCGCCCATTTCCATTCAGGAATCTCAAGAGGTTGCAGAAGTCCTCCCGACTTATAGTGTTGTGCCTTCACTTGCTGACACGTCAGACATTTGGCAACATGCTTGGCAATGTCCTCCTTCATACCAAACCACCAATAGTGTTGATGCAGGTTCTAATACATCTTCGTACTATTAGGATGAATGCTGTAACTGCTACGATGAGCCTCTCATAAGTTCTCTTCCTTAAGTGCTGCATAGTCAGGTACACACAATCGCCCTCGAAACCTCAGCGTTCTGTCCTTAGAAAACTGAAAGTCAACATTCTTCTTTTCTATGTTCTCTTGCAAAATCTTCTGAATCTCTGGATTTGTCCACTATAGCGTCTTGATTTTAATCTACACTTCCACTTCAATTCTAACGGTGGCCATAAGATTCGAAAGGTGGCCTACCTCAAACTTGAAAATCGAATCTTGAGCTTTCTCAAGCAAAGTCCATTCTTGGATCATCATATGCGCAACTGACGACCCCTGACTCGGCGCATCAGCGACCTTATTCGCCTTTCCATGATGATATAGAATATCACAGTCATAGTCGTTCAGGAGTTCCATCCAGCAACGTTGTCTCATATTCAACTCCTTCTGAGAGAATAAGTACTTGAGACTTTTATGGTTGGTGAAGATCTAGAATCTTTCTCCACACAAATAATGTCTCCAAATCTTTAGAGCAAAAATAATCGCTATGAGTTCTAAGTCATGTGTCAGGTAATTTAGTTTGCGAGGTCTTAACTGACGGGATGTGTATGCAACAACCTTACCTTGTTACATCAGCATGCAACCCAGTCCTTTAAATGACGCATCACTGTAGATCTCGTATCCTCCAGGACTAAATGGAATGGTCAGCACAAGTGCGGTAGTCAGCTTCTGCTTAAGCCCTTGGAAACTACATTCACATTTGTTTGTCCACACAAATTTCTCTTTCTTCTTCAGTAGTCGAGTCAACGGCGGACGCTAAAGCTGAAAATCCCTCTACGAACCTTCTGTAATACCCTGCTAAACCCAGAAAACTTCTGATCTCTATCATTGTGGTCGATCTTTGCCAATTGATCACCCCTCCACGAAGATTCCTTCACTTGAAATCACGTGATCTAGGAATGCCACAGGAGTCAATGAAACCTCGCACTTACTAAACTTGGCGTACAGCTCATGATTCTGCAGAGTATGAAGCACTATCCTTAAGTGCCTTTTGTGCTCCTTAGGACTTCTTGAGTATACTAGGATATCATCGATGAACACGACCACGAACTAATCCAAATACTCTCTAAACACTTAGTTCATCAAATCCATGAAAGCAGTTGGGGCGTTCATCAACCCAAATGGCATTATAGTGAACTCATAATGGCTGTATCGAGTATCAAACGCTGACTTCGATATGTCCTCCATTCTTATCCTCATCTAATGATATCCCATCCTTAAGTCGATCTTTGAAAATATCGATGCTCCTTGCAGCTGGTCAAACAAGTCGTCGATCCTCGGGAGTGGATACTTGTTTATGACCGTCACCTGATTGCGTTGACGATAGTCGATGCACAGATGCAATGAACCATCCTTTTTCTTCACGAACAGAACTGGTGCTCCCTAAAGTGATGCACTGGGACGTATGAATCCTTTATCTAACAACTCTTGCATCTGCACCTTCAATTCTTTCAACTCGGATAACGCCATCTGGTAAGGAGCCTTAGAGATTGGCTCTGTCACAGGTGCTAACTCAATCACAAACTCGATCCTCTCTCTCTCTCTCTCTCTCTCTCTCTCTCTCTCTCTCTAGCGGCAAGCCTGGCAATTCCTTTAGAAAAACGTTCGAAAACTCTTGTGCTACATCAATGTCCTCAATCTTTAGTTCCTCAACTGTCGTATCCACGACAGTCGCTAGGTAACCTTGGCAACCTTCGTCAAACAAATGGGTTGCCTTAAACGACGATATTAAGGTAATCGAGGGTCCTCCTCGACTCCCAACAAACTCAAAGCTCTCACCCACTAAAAGGTTAAACTGAATCGCCTTACGATAGAGTCCATCTTAACTCATTGCTTGGTGAGCCAGTCCATGCCAATTATCACATCGAAATCATACATGGCTAGGACTATCAAATCTATTCTCCCCTCTCACTCGCCAATCACTAACTTGCAACTAGAACAACCAAATGCAGACAACACCTTATCCTTTAATGGTGTAGATATGCTAAGTTTCAACAATGGAGAAAGCCAAGTTTCAAGGAGGAAGAAGAGCTGTTGAAGAGGGGGACCCCAAATGGCCTTCCTAGGCTTCCAACACTTGTCTTTCTCTCCCTTGGCTTGCCCCCACCACTCCTCAGTCATCCATAGGCCACTCTCTCTCCTCCATCTTCCTTAGGAAGCTTCTCTTGGTGGCTGAAATGTTGCACCCCCCCTTGGCTACGAATTTTGTTACATTTCCCTTCAATAACATTTAGTTCCACCACAATTTAATTCCATTGAAGCCCAAATAATTTAGCCAAGGTGTCCACACATATTCCATGATTTTTCCTCATCAATTGAACCAACTTGATGGCCATGGGTGTGCTGAAAAACGGTCCCTCGAACTTTCCTAATCCAATTTCACCAATTCTTGATTTTTCGCCGAAAATCTCGGTTTGTAGAAAAATCTTTGGATGATGAGTTGACACTCCTAAAATGATTTGTGACATGACAGAACTTCCAATTTTTTGAAATTGGGTTCAATTTCACGGTTAATTTCAATCTGGTGTGATTTTAGCGCATCCTAATCTACCGAATAGCTTTTAGGAACTTCTAACACTTTTGACCTGTGGTGAATTGTTTTCGAGCCACGAAGTGCATCTTCAACACATTGTCGACTCTCGATTGTTGTGGAAAGCTTAAGGTTTCAAATATGGACACAGGGTATCAAAACGATAGAAAAATTGGTCTAGTGCTGATTGACATGAAATGTGCAATTAGATGGAATCACCCACACTTAATCACACACCTTTGTCAAGTCAACTTATCTCCGGTCTCTAATCGGTCTATGCTATAATGACCCTTGCAGATTAGCATGGTCGAGCAATCGGTTCCTGATCGTATTCTCAATTCTGTTGCTTTAAAATCCCTTAACGGCTTCACCTAATAGACTAATAATCTCGTGAGTGACCAACTCAGAGAAAAGAACTATAGGTGCGTCCATGAAAAGGCCAACTCATTCAGTTGAAAACATAATCGAAAAATCAGGATGTCACAACTCTTCCCTTTTTATGAAAATTTCGTACTCGAAACTTAAACCATTACAATTCCATAAACAAAAAGGTGATGCTACAGTCGTCTCATTGACTCTTCACTTTCCTAAGGTTGCTCTTTTAGTGCCGTGGTGTTGCCAGACCACTTTGACCAACAGGATGGTCTTGGTGCGCAGAACCCGTTCTTTCCAATTCACAATCTGAACTAGGCTTTCCACCTACGACACTTTGTCGTCCACGTCTAAATCTTCAAAACTCAACACGTGGGTCAGGTCAGGTTCATACTTTCTCAACATCGACATGCGAAAGACGTCATGCACTTGCGCCAGTCTTGGTGGCAATGCAAGACAATACGCTAGGATCCCAATTCTTTCTAGAATCTCAAAGGGATTCACGTACCTTGAACTCAGCTTTGCTCTCTTGCCAAAGCGTGAAGTACCCCTCATTGGTGACACATTTAGAAAAACATGATCACTAACTTGGAATTCCAAAGGCCTTCGACGCTTATTGGTGTAGCTTTTCTGGTGGCTCTAAGAAGTCTTTAATTTGTCTCTGATGATGACAACTGCTTCCACTAATTGTTAGACTAACTATAGGCTTGTGATCTTTCGTTCCCTGACTTCATCCCAACACATTGGCATTTTGCACGATCTTCCATATAACTTCAAAAGGAGCCATCTGTATGCTCTGCTGGTAGCTATTGTTGTAGGCAAACTCAACAAGATGAAGTTGGTCCTCCTAGCTTCCCTTGAAATCCAACACGCAAGCTTGCAACATGTCCTCGAGAGTTTGAATCATGCTCTCAGACTGGCGATCTGTCTGTGGATGATATGCCATACTATACTGTAGCTTTGTTCTTAAAGCACTTTGCAAGCTTTTCCAGAAGGAAGCTATGAATCTCGAGTCTCGGTTAGATGTAATCGTCATCGACACTCCATGCAAACGAATTATCTGATGCACTTACAACTCTGCATGCCTATCTAAATCAAAGTCCTTTCGTACTGCGATGAAGTGAGTCAACTTTGTCAATCTGTCGACCACTACCTAAATAGAATCATTACCCCTCTGACCCCTTAGTAAGCCTGTAACAAAATCCATCGTGATGTGCTCCTATTTCCACTTAGGAATCATGATAGGTTGCAGAATTCCTCCCGGCTTACAATGATGTGCCTTCACTTGCTAACATGTCAGACATTTGACAACATGCTTGGCAATGTCCGCCTTCATACCAGACCACCAATAGTGTTGACGCAAGTTTTGATACATCTTCGTATTACCAAGAATAATGCAGTAACTACTATGATGAGCCTCTGATAAAATGTCTTCCTTAAGCGCTATATCGTTAGGTACACACAATCACCCTTGAAAACTCAGCATTCTGTCTTTAGAAACCTGAAAGTCAGCATTCTTCTTTTCTGCGTTCTCTTGAAGAATCTTCTAAATCTCTGGGTTTGTCCACTGTAGCATGTTGATTTCAATCTACACTTCTGGTTCAATTCTGAGGGTGGTCATAAGATTCGAAAGGTAGCCTACCTCAAACTTAAAAATCGAATTTCGAACTTTCTCAATCAAAGTCCATTCTTGGATCATCATATGCACAACTGACGACTTCCGACTCAGCACATTAGTGATCTTATTCGCCTTTCCAGGATGATACAGAATATCACAATCATAGTCATGCGAGAGTTCCATCCAAGGATGCTATCTCATATTCAACTTCTTCCGAGAGAATAAGTATTTGAAACTTTGATGGTCTGTGAAGATCTGGAATCTTTCTCCACACAAATAATGTCTCCAAATTTTCAAAGCAAAAATAATCGCTGTGAGTTCTAAGTCATGCATCGAGTATTTCAGTTCGTGAGATCTCAATTGACGGGACGCGTATGCAACAACCCTACCATGTTACATCATCACACAATCCAGTCCTCTAAACGACGCATCACTATAGATCTCGTATTCTCCAAGACTATATGGAATGGTCAGCAAAAGCATAAGTGCGGTAGTCACCTTTTGCTTAAGCTCCTGGAACCTACACTTGCACTTGTCTGTTCACACAAATTTCTCTTCCTTCTTCAGTAGTCGAGTCAACGGCAACACTAAAGCTGAAAACTCCTCTACGAACCTTTTGGAATACCCAGTCAAACCTAGAAAACTTATGATCTCTATCACTATTGTCGGTCTTGGCCAGTTGATCACTACTTCGATCTTGGACAAATCCATGGAGATTCCTTCGCCTGAAGTCACGTGACGTAGGAACGCAACACGAGTTAACCAAAACGTGCACTTACTAAACTTGGCGTACAGCTCATGATTCCGCAAAGTCTAAAGCACACTATATTTAAGTGCCTTTTGTGCTCCTCAAGACTTCTCAAATACACCAGGATATCATCGATGAACACAATCATGAACTGATCTAGATACTTTTTAAACACTCGATTCATAAAATCCATGAAAGCAGCTGGGGCGTTCATCAACATAAACGACATTACAGTGAAATCATGATGGCTGTATCAAGTACGCAACGCTGATTTCGGTTTGTCCTCCTCTTTTATCCTCAGCTAATGATATCCCATCCTTAAGTCGATCTTTAAAAATATCGACGCTCCTTGTAGTTGGTCAAACAAGTCGTCAATCCTCAGGAGTGAATACTTGTTCTTGACCATTACCTGATTGAGTTGATGATTGTTGATGCACAGACACAATGGACCATCCTTTTTCTTCATAAACAGAATTGGTGCTCCCCAAGGTGATGCACTGGGACGTATGAATCCCTTATTTAACAACTCTTGCATCTACACCTTTAGTTCTTTCAACTCAGATAACGCCATCCGGTGAGGAGCCTTAGAGATTGGCTTTGTCCTAGGTGCTAACTCAATCACAAACTCGATATCTCTCTCTCTAGTGGCAAGCCTGTCAATTCCTTTGGAAAAACGTCTGGAAACTCTTGGACTATAGCAATGTCATCAATCTTCAGTTCCTCAATTGTTGTATCAACGACAGTCGCTAGGTAACCTTGGCAACCTTTGTCTAGCAAATGGGTTGCCTTAAGCGATGAGATTAAGGTAATCGAGGGTCCTCCTCGACTCCCAACAAACTCGAAGCTTTGACCCTCTAACAGGTTAAGCTTAATCGCCTTACAATAGTAGTCCATCTTAGCTCGTTGCTTGGTGAGCCAGCCCATGCCAATTATCACATCAAAATCATACATGCTAGGACTATCAAATCTATCCTCCCCTCTCACTCACCAATCACTAACTTGCTACTAGAACAACCCAATGCAGATAACACCTTATCCTTTAATGGTGTAGATCTACTAACCATTAACTCCAAGAATTCGGGACTCAATCCTACCAGCTTAACAAATTGCTCAGATATAAAGGAATGAGTGGCCCCAGGGTCAGACAAAGCATATGTAACATGGTCATTCAATGATATCGTACCTATAATCACATTAGACACATCCTCAGCCTGTCCTCTTGTGATGGTGTACGCTCGTCCTTGAGCTGGGGGTTTGTTTAGTCCACCTCGCGGTGCAATCTGTGGCGCAAACCCTCTATTTGACCCATCAGTGGTGGCAGCAATAACTGTTATTGTCCCATTGGTCTTCTAGGACAAAATCTAGCCCAGTGACCTTGTTGGCCACACTTGAAGCAAGCACCCATCCTTAAATGGCATGGGGCTGAACCATGTCGCCTTCCACAAATGCGACATGTGCCATTCGAACTTCGTGCTAACTCGCCAACTCCACCCTTCCTATTGGGCAGAACATGAAACATTCCTCCGGTCATATGCTTCTTCCTAAACCACTTCCCATCTCCGCTCGAACTAAACCTTGAACAAGACACAACAGTCTATTCACTCATGTCTAATGGCACCAGTGGACACCTCAGTTCTAGTCGGAGGCCGTTCCTGAACGTCCTAGCTTTATCTTGAGGATCTTCCACCAATCTTGGCGCATACTGAGACAGCTCAGTAAATTTAGCCTCATACTCATCCATGGTCATCATCCCTTGATGGAGGCATTGGAATTCCTCCATGTTCCGTTCTCGAGTGCTGCTAGAATAATAATTGTCGTTAAAGGCTCTGAGGAAGGCGTTCCATATTGGAACCACGCCTTCAGGAAATACCGTGCCTTTAGTGGCTCTCCACTAAGTATTAACGTTACCTTGCAGCTGGTAGACTGCTAGGACAGCTTTCTCCTCCTCAGTGCACATTAGAAGTGCAAAGCCTTTCTCCAGATCTTGGATCCAAAGCGACGCAGCTTCAAGATCTCTTGCGCCATTGAACCTCGGCAGTTTAGCTTCAAGAACTACTCCACGAGCTTATGAATAGGTCTATCTCTCTATACAACCACGTTCCCAAGTGGAACTTCAACAGGTGCAGCTATGGCTGCAGTCTCAACAGTGGCGGTAATGGCAGCAATAGCGGTAGCTTGAGTAGTAGTTGCTTGGTTCTGGGCCTACAACCCCATCATGTTTCTCATCATCTTAAGCGCCTGCATAATCCCTTTGATTCTAGGATCACCAGGGGCAGCTACCCCAGCACCTACAAGAGGTAGTGCTACTCCACTTGTGTTGGCCTCAGCCTACGCTCTACCACGGCCACCTTTGGTACCGACCCTAGCTTGAGTATTACCCCGAGTGATTGGACCCATTGTCCTATTTCAAGGAGTCCTCTGCTCTTGATCACTCATCTACAAGATCTTTATAGACCTATTTTCCAATTCCAATATCATATTAGAATTTGAGTGATCCACACCAAACAATTTAGCACTCAGCTATCAAACACATGCATTAGCATGAAGCAAAGGCCATTCCTACTTACGATCCCAAGAATCTATCACACCTTATCACTCTAACTACCAACCTACTCTGATACCACTTAATGTGGTTGTCGCGCCCCAAACCTTGAGTGCGCACACATCCCTTGATGGTCGATACAAAATTGCGACTTCCTATAACACGTAGCCAACCCATTCATTTTATTACACATGCGAAAGTGAAACAAATCCCTTGACAACAAAAGCTTGAGATAAAAAAGTAGGCAATCAATCACAACCAAAACGAGCCTTTATAAACACATAGGTTTATATATAACACTGGGCTGTCTATAAATAGACTGGCTCAACAAAAAGGGGAATTGTCCTAAGACCAACTAGCTGGACACGTTCACCGATCCTTTGGTCTCCACCACCTCAGATTCCATGGCATCGGGTCCACCATGACCACCATCAAAGGACCTGAAAATGTTGAGCCCACGACCGGGTGAGACAATGTCTTAGCAAGTTCACCCCATAAACTCCGACTAAGAATGAAATACTTCTAGAGGCCTAGTCACACAAATCAGAGGACTTACCTCGCCTCAATTCTTTCTTGCACGTCAGTACAATTCATAT
This sequence comes from Eucalyptus decipiens, assembly GCA_014182575.1. Taxonomy (NCBI): domain Eukaryota; kingdom Viridiplantae; phylum Streptophyta; class Magnoliopsida; order Myrtales; family Myrtaceae; genus Eucalyptus; species Eucalyptus decipiens. Next base: position 21,954,523 of record CM024613.1, read on the forward strand.
TCAACCAACACTTGCACAAGCTAAAACTACCAACAGACATCGGTTCATCAATTCAATCAATCCAATTGATACCATACGATTGACATCATCTATCAATTCATACCATCTATTAAACCATACCATCTATTCATCCATCAATACAAACATGACCCACACAAGCTAAAATGGATGCAATGCTCTCACAAGCTGATATATACACATGTATATATATATATATATATATATATATATATATATATATGTATGTATGTATGTATATATATATATATGTATGTATGTATATATATGGTATCTCACACAAGCTGATGGATAGATGATAGCTCGCACAAGCTGATAAATGGATCATTGCTCTCACAAGCTAACATACAAATGCTCACTGAAGCTGACAATGATGCTTACATAAGCTGAAATTCAATGCTCACACAAGCTACTATGGTACTTAAAAACCACTAATGGTGTCATAACCCGACACCCGGTATTTTCGAGTTAGATGCCAAAACTTCACCAACATCACTCAATTTCACACTTTAAATGTCAATTTCTACAAAGTGACAACACCACTGCGATTGGTGCGAAATTCTAACAACCGGCCATCCCGGCATAATTTTCGAAAAATATTAATTAATTTAAATATAAAATAATTTAATTAAATAAATAAAATAATTAATTAAAATTTTGATCAAGCTTACACTAATATAATTGCATAATTAGACTAATTAATCCATTCATTAAACTAATCATTCATCTAATCTAATTAACATTAAAATAAATCAATCTAACCACCTAAGCAGAGTTTAGTGAGTAAACTCACTGGTTTAGTGTTCCGATGACTCCACGATGACGATGATGCCAAGGCGAGCAACAATCCTCTTAGCAGCAACACCAACCAAGGCTGGGAAGGGCTCGGAAATGGGGCACGAAGTCCCAAAGCCTTGCTGGTTTCTACTTCTGTTCTTGGCTGAACTAAGAAAGAGAACTAGTGGCTGAAATGGCGAGAAAGAGCTGATTGGAGCTCCGGCAAGCAGGTGGCCGGCAACCGGCGGCACCTAGGGGTCAAGGGGGACTTGCTGGTGGTTGGAATGGGTGGAGGAAGGGTCGGAATGGGAGGAAAAACCCAGAAAACATGAAACTGTGCATTAGGGCAAGCGGATCGACGGACCGGTGGGTGGCGGCTTCTGGCTGGTGGCTCCATTCAGCAAACGGCGAGATGCTCCTATATAGTTTGGACCTCCTAGACCTAGTGGTGGGTGGCATGGAGGCTGATTTTCATGGGAATATGACTTTTAACTCTGGTTTTTGGAGAAAGGTTAGCTAGAGCAAAAACTGGGAGAAGAGAAAACAGATGGGGAATAGAGGTCAATGGTGGCTTTGATGGACTAGGTGGCATACGACGGGCAAGGGGAGGGTTCTGCTAGCTTTCCTCTGGTTTTTCTAAGCTCTCTCAAGCCTCAACAATGGAGAAAGCCAAGTTTCAAGGACGTAGAAGGGCTACTGAAGAGAGGGTCCCCAAATGGCCTTCCTAGGCTTCCAACACTTGTCTTCCTCTCCCTTGGCTTGCCCTCACCACTCCTCAGCCATCCACAGTCCACTCTCTCTCCTCAATCTTCCCTAGTAAGCTTCTCTTGGTGGTTGAAATGTTGCACCCCCCTTAGCTATGAATTTTGTTACATTTCCCTTCAATTCCATTCAATTCCACCATAATTCAATTCAATTCAAGCCCAAATAATTCAGCCAAGGTGTCCACACTTATTCCATGATTTTTCCTCATCAATTGAACCAACTTGATGGACATGAGTGTGCTGAAAAACAATCCCTCGAACTTTCCCGATCCAATTTCTTCAATTCTTAATTTTTCGCCGAAAATCACAATTTGCAGAAAAATCTTTGGAGGATGAGTCGACGCTCCTAAAATGATTTATGACATGAAAGAACTTCCAATTTTTGAAATCGAGTTCAATTTCACTGTTAATTTCAATTCGGCGAGATTTTAGTGTTTCCTAATCTGCCGGGTAGCTTTTAGGAACTTTTAACGCTTTTGACCTGTGGTCAATTGTTTTTGAGCCACAAAGTGCCTCTTTGACACATTGGCAACTCTCGATTATCGTGGAAATCTCGAGATTTCATATACGGACACAAGGTACCAAAACGACAAAGAAATCGGCCTAGTGCCGATCGACAAGAATTGTGCAATTAGATGGAATTACCCACACTTAGTCACACACCTTTGTCGAGTTGACCTATCTCCCATCTCTAATCAGTGTGTGCCGTAATGACCCTTGTAGATTAGCACAGTCAAGGAGTCGATTCTTCGTCGAATTCTCAAGTCTATTGCGTTAAAATCCATTAAAAGCTTCACTTGATAAACTAGTTATCTTGTGAGTGGCCATCTCAAAGAAAAGAAATGTAGGCATGTCGATGAAAAGCCCGACTCATTCAATTGAAAATAGAATTAGAAAATCAGGATGTCACACCGGTGAGCCCCAGAGGTTCCCAGGGAGAGTCGGGATGCCAAGATGTATGACGATATACGTTCTGGAGGGTAAGGGACATCATTGACGTGGTGAGCCCCGGAGATTCCTCTTGATGCTAGGTAAGGTACAAGATGCTTGGAGGTGTAACGCAATACGCTCAAGATGCCCGATGATGGAAATATGGAATCGGAGGCCTTCATGATGCCAGGTTGGGTGCAAAATGCCTAGAGGCACGCAAAAAATGGTCCTCCGAAAGATGGAAGTAGTGAATAAAAAAATCTATTGAGTTTAAAAGCTTGATTATTCTGCTAAGTTGTGCTATTTCGTTAGAAAAGATCTATTGGGTTATGCATATCTATTTCTCCCGGTATCTATCTTGTTATTTTGCATGAAATTATGTGACGATAGTTTACATAAAATAGTTTAGTGGAATTTTAACTACTGAGTAGTTGTACTCACCCCCTGTGGGACCAACACATTTCAGAGCAAGGAAGATGCCTTTGTTGCCCGCACCTCCTGGTACATTCTACGGGATCCCTATTGACTTGCAATGGGAACAGTCGATAGGGATGTTGCCAGGACGCTGACTTACAGGGACTGATTTTCATTTGAGTGAGGGTGATGCTAATGATTGACACTGGTCTCCCCTCAGGTCCTATGCGTCAAAGGTATGTTATCCTGTATGTTTGTAGGAATGGACGTACTCTAGGGCTATTGCCACTGCCACCAGAGGATGACGACAATGGGGGATTGAGCAGTGTGGAGTGACCGAGGTTGGTGAGGACAGCAAGGAAAATTTTGGACGCTGGCACTAAATGGTGGACTATATGTGTATATGGCTGTTGGAAATGTCGGTTATATTTAGGTAGGTAGCCAAGTATAGGAAACTGCAGCTTTTTGGCATATTGACCAACAATGTCCATCTAGTAGATATGTGTAAATAAAAAGGTGCCTAGCTATTATCTGTATTTGTATTTAGTGTGCATCATTTCTGTGTGTAGGAAAGGGAGTTGTTGGATACGCTTCCGCCATATTCATTGTGCAGGGACCAATAAAATATATGATAGAACCCCTGCATGGATTCCCTGAAGTGCATTGATTATAAGAAAGGACATCCAAGATAAAGAAGTAAGGTGGCGACCCTAATGGATTGGGGGCCGTTAGGGGGTGCCACAACTAGTAGTATCATAGTTTGGAGTGATAAGATGCATTAGAAGAGAAAAGGAGGATGTAATGATGCACATGATAAGGCATTTTTAGGGGTAGTTGATTAATTATGAGCAATGGGTGAGTGAGTTCACTCGTAAAACACTGGTAACGATTATGAGTTACCTTTTTGTGCAAGTAACATTTTGCCCAGTGACATTAAGTCACTTATGTGTTACCTTTTTATGTTACTTATGTGATTCTAGTAACGGTTTTATTTTACATCTTGCCCAGTGACATTAAGTCACTAATTGTTCCTGAGGCAACGCTTGGTAAACTACAGGGAAACCATAGTAGGAATTGGGAGTTCTCACCCATCCAACGCTAAAGCCTCTACTTCAAGGACAGAATCCGAATGGAAGATATCCTACAAGCATTGACCAATATAGGAAATTTGATGGAAAGACAAGCTCAACAACAACCCGGAGCAAAACGTCGCCCTTAAGGACTGGTGGAACAATTCTTGAAGTTGAAACCACCTAAATTTATGGGAATGCGAAGTCCTGAGGAGGTAGAACAATGGATTGATGGAATAGAATAAATTTTTCGGTTGTTGAACTGCAATGAAGCTAAAGAGATAACTTTGGAAGAGTACTAATTGGAAGGAAATGCCAAATTTTGGTGGAAAGCTTCAAGAGACGCAATCTTTCCACCCGATACTGCTGTGAACTGGGATGAATTTGTTAGGGCTTTAATAAAAAGCATCTCTCTAATTGCGCCGAAGATAAGAAAATTACCAAGTTTGTTCAACTAGAACAAAAGAATCTGACAATAGATCAGTATGAAGCGAACTTCTCTAAACTATCGAGGTATGCTCCTAGATTGATAGATGATCATGAGTAGAAAGCTAAGGGATTCCTAAAGGGACTCGAACCGATATCAAGAAACAACTTGTGCCCTTGAACATAAGAGATTACACTTTGAGATTCTTGACACTTAAATTTTGGCGACCCGTTTAACTATTTATCACATTAAAAATTAGGGGTAATTTTATCTTTGAAAAAATATTAATTGCCTAGTATATAGATTTAGGTGCATTTATTTTTAATTTGCAATTTTTGCATTTATTTATTGGACCGATGATGGGTGGGTTCAAATTAGTGGTTTTGATCTTTAACTTGGTAGGCTAGAATAAGCCCACGAAGAGAGCAAATCGACCCAAGCCCGTATCCTCGAGGAGATTTTAAGGATTTATCTTTGTGAGATTTCAATTCAAAAAAAAAAAAAATTATTGTGATCGGAAAAGCAAATATTATGTTTGAAAAAGAAATCTTTGTGGATATGAATTTGGAAAATTAAAACCCTAACTCGTGGCCTATAAATAGGTTAATTGTGTAGGGTTTAAAAAGGCCACACATATTGAATACACGGCCACATTAAGGGGGTTTCTCTTGAGTTTTAGGTAAAAAATTTCAACACGAAAAGGAGAAGAAAAGCTTTGGGTTTTCTCCGTTCATTCCTTTGAAAAGAAAAAAGAAAAGCTTTTTGGGGAAGAGGAGAAAAGTCTTTGCTTTTGCATAGAGAGTGGATGTGCATGTGGTAGGGCAGAGGGAAAAGAAACTAGGTCAGAAAGGAAAAAGTGAGGCAGATGGGAGGAGAGAGAGAATTAAAGCAAAAGAAGACTTCTTCTTCTCCAAAGGTGCTTGCTGCCGTCCACCTACATTTCGCCCTCTGCTCACCAGACGTCACCGTCTCGCCACACCTATGCTTGCATCGCTCGGTAGCCGTGCGAAGCTCTGCTGCCGTGACCATCCCCTGCACAACATCTCCATTGCTCGCCTCCACTACCGTGCCACGCCCCTCACGTCCATCACCGTTGCTGCAACACCGGAGCCGCCCCTCACCGCGACCGCCGTCTACTGCTCGAGCTACTGCACCAGAGCAATAGCATCACGCTACCCGATGCTTGAGCCGCCCCTGTCACTGTCGCTCCGCCTTTGCCCTGTTGTTGCCGGAGAACCATTCGTTCACATCCAATGCAGATTTAGCGATTCGACGTCCCTGCTCGCCGCATCAACACCGCCTGGAGCCATAGCCCACTGCAATTTCGCCCTGCTTCTTCGCTTCTCAGCCACTCCGACTCTCCGCTACTCGAGATCCGCCCATGATGTCGTTGCTGTGTCAATCTGAATCTCACCTGAGCAACTACCCAAGCTGCTTCCACAGCTCCATATCCGGATGTCTCGCCACCATATGCCCGTCTAACGCCCAAACTTCGCCAGTGAATTGCCTCAGCCCGAGCCTGCGCCTCAGCTCGAGCCTGCACCTCCACCCAACGTCTCTTACTACTCAAACACCGCCCTTGTCTCGCTTGAACCGCCTCGCTGCTTGTGTCGTCGGTCCACCCGCTTCCGAGCGACGCTCGTGCCTGTGCTACTTCAATTAGCATCCCTGCTCACTGCTCCACTTTCTACCGAAGTTTCTCTTGTCGGACCGACGACCGCCATCCTTTATTGAGCGCCCACAAGCACAAGCCGTGCTTTGAAAACAAAAGGGGAGAAATTAATATAGGTATTTTTAGTAGAATTATTCCTTAATGTACGATTGAAATTCCCGACATGAAAAAGCCTCTCAAATAAGGTATTGATAGTCCGATTTTCACGCCTGAAATTCGACTCACAATCTCTTGTACAATCGTCAATCTGATCTCGTGCCTGAGTTTCAATTCGCAATTTAATTTAAAATTGGTCAACCCGATTTCATGCATGAGATATGGTTCGTCAATTTTTGGATATCAATCTTATGCTGCTTGATTTGCTTTCGTGGTGTTTTAATCAATTTTATTTTCATAAAAGAAAAAAAATCCAAAATAATTTGAATTAGGATTAAGTTCATTTTAGAATATTCCTAGTCTTATGGTTATCTTGCATATTTAGAATTGCAATCTTATTTCAAAATTTTAAATAAAAATCCAAAAAATGCATTCTTTTAGGATGTTAGTTTTAAATTTGAATTGCATGTTTAATTATTTCGCAATTTTAATTTTGAATTTTATAAAAAACAAAAAAAAAATCATCATGCATATATCATGTGGAATTAGGGCATTCTCTGTACGTCATAGCATATTAGGATAAAATTGCATGTTTCATTCCAAGTTTAGATTGATTTGTTTAGATAGATTGCATCTTAGGTTAGAGATTGCTAGGTTAAGATAATATCTTAGTTTAAATTAGGATTTTAGTCGACGATCCTTAATATAAGCTGGATAAAATCTTAATCTAGATAAATAATTTTTGCATTTTTCTTAATTTCGAATTTAATGAAAAATACAAAAAAAAAATGTCTTAGAATAAATTCATTTCATTCTCTAGAATAGATTGCATCTTTAGGATAATAAAAGATCATGTGCACGTCATATAGAATTAGGTTCATGAAATGCACGTCATTACTAGATTCATTTAATTGGAACTTCCTTGTCATAGAGTTAGGTCATTTGATTAATTTAGATTGCATACTTGTGTCATATAGTTTAGGTCATATTGCCATGTCATATCATTTCATTAGTAGCATGCATTGCATGATTCCATTAAATAAGTGAAAAAAAAATATTGTGTGTTATTTAGAAATCATATTTAGGGTTGTTGATGTGGATTCTAATTTAACATTGCATGTGCTTTCGTTGCTTTGAGGTAAGTTTTGCAATTTATTCATTATTAATTGGTGGATTGCGCACCCCGAATGATCGCCTCACATGTTAGGAAAATAGATTTAAAATCAATCCAAGCTGCCTACAAAAGCATTTTTGAAAAATAAAGAATGGTATCGAAAGGGCATTAGAGAAACCTAGTGTAAAGAATGGTATCGAAAGGGCATTAGAGTAACCTAGTGTAACCAAGTCCTCGTACCCATAATCTCGGGTTCGTAGGAGTAAGGTAAAACTCCCATTACTTTACTTGGATTTCTAATCGACCCGCCAAAAACTAGATTAGTGGTGACTCCTAGATAAAATCTATCTGCATGTTAAGAATGTAAACCTAAGTCGCGAATTGGTATTGGCTTGGGAGAGCCCAAGTTAAGTCTAGGCTTAACAATCCATTAGTCAAACCCTAGGTGGTTCACACCCAAAAATTTGGTCACGGCAGAGATTTATGAAAGGGCATAGCTGGTGGACAAGAACTAATAAGGGAGAAACGAGACTCTAGGAGATAGACGACTTTTAATGATGGCCAACGAGGCAAGAGATTCTATCCAGACCAAGGTTAGCCTTGGGAATCTAAGAAAAAAAGCAACTTTGGGAATTTTAGAAAGGCCAGGAGTCGCCAGACTTAAGGGAAAGTGACCTACCAGAATAATATTTGTTAGAGATGTGGTAGACAACATGGGCTAGGACCCTATAATGACCAATTCAGATGTTTTGGTTGTGGACAAAAAAGGACACTTCAAGAGAAACTGTCCACAAGAAGGATCGCAGCCGAACATCAACTCGGCACAGCAAGAGCAACAACGTGTAAATGGACCACCTCCACAAAGAAACCCACAGACACCACAGCACAAGGACGGGTGTATGTGGTCACCCAAGATGAAGCGAAAGCTTCCAAAAACATCATCTCAAGTACGATTTCTATTAATGGCAAGAAAGGATATGCGTTATTTGATACGGATGCTATGCATCCTTTTGTATCTGAAAGGTATAGATAGTTGAGTAAGATAAAAACTACATATCTTGAGACACCTCTTTGTATTTCTACACCATTGAAGAATATGGTGTTGTCTACGTTGGTATGTGAGAAATGTAAAATGACCATAGAAAATCGACTTAGTTGTAATGGTTATGTATGACTTTGACATCATCATAGGAATGGATTGGCTTCATAAGCAACAAGCTAAGGTGGATTGTTATAGAAAGGTGATTTAGTTTAACTCACCTGACCGACCTAGTTTTGAATTTTTCAGAGGTCAGATAAAACCCTCCATAGCTCTTATTTTGGTAATGGAAGCCCATGCACTTTTTGACGAAGGATTTCAAGGATACCTGGCAGTAGTAATGGATTATATGAGGGAGGAGGCTAAACTCGATGAAATTCAAGTGGTCGGGGAATTTCATGATGTATTTCCTAAGGAACTGTCTGGGTTGTCACCGGAACAAGAAATTGAGTTCAAGATCGAACTAATGCCTAGAGTAGAACCGATATCCAAAGCCCCGTATAGGATGGCCTTGATGGAACTAAAAGAATTACAAGTGCAACTACAAGAATTGCTTGATAAAGGATTTATTAGGCCAAGTGCATCGCCTTGGGGTGCATCGGTCCTGTTTGTGAAAAAGAAGGACGGGTCAATGCGTTTGTGCATTGACTACAAGTAATTGAATCAGGTGATCATTAAGAATAAGTACCCATTGCTTAGAATTGATGACCTATTTAATCAACTACAAGGAAGTTTGGTCTTTTCTAAAATTGACCTGAGGTCAAGATATCATCAATTAAGAATTAAGAAAGAAGACATTCCTAAGACCACATTTAGGACTCGCTATAGACACTATGAGTTCCTAGTAATGCCTTTTGGACTGACGAATGCCCCAGCCGCATTCATGGATCTGATGAATAGGATGTTCAAGCCCTATTTGGATCAGTTTGTGATGGTCTTCATAGATGATATTCTAAAGGACCTGAAGGGAATGTGTAGCATTTAAGCGTAGTGTTACAAACCCCTGGAGACCATAAATTATATGCCAAATTTAGTAAGTATGAATTTTGGCTATACTAGATAGTATTCCTAGGACACGTGGTGTCAAGAGAAGGAATTTTGGTAGACCTAGCAAGAGTTGAGATGGTAGTAAATTGGCCAAGACCCACAATGCCGATTGAGATACGAAGTTTCTTAAGACTAGCAGGTTATTATAGAAGATTCATTGAAGGATTCTCACGACTTGCTGGTCCATTAACAAGATTGACTAGGAAGAACGTAAAGTTTGAATGGAATGGAGAGTGTGAAAGGAGCTTCTAGGAACTTAAAAGAAAATTGACCACGGCTCCAATCCTAGCTATACCATCTGGATCGATGGGTTTACGGTGTATAGTGATGCATTTCACAAAGGACTGGGATGCGTTCTGATGTAGCACAATAAGGTCATAGCTATGCACCGAGACAGTTGAAACCCTATGAATTGAATTACCCAACTCATGATCTCGAGTTGTCAGCTATGATCTTTGCTTTGAAGATATGGTAGCACTATCGGTATGGAGAAAAATTTGAAATCGATACAGATCATAAGGGTCTGAAATATTTGTTTTCGCAAAGGAACTGAACATGAGACAGAGAAGATGGATGGAGTTGTTAAAGGATTATGATTGTGAAATACGATACCATCTAGGAAAGGTGAATAAAGTGGCAGATGCTCTTAGTCGTAAGTCGGCTATTTTCATGGCCAGTGTAAGAGTAACAGAATGGAATCTGTTGGAGACAATGGTAGATTCATAATTTAAGCTGGAAATAGACTACCTCACCGGTATGCTTACTGCATTAAGGATTGAGTTGAAAATCATCCAGAAAATTAGAACTTTGCAAGGATCTGACCTGGAACTTGTGAAATTACAATGCGAAGTGTTTTTAGGGAAAAGACTAGAATTCCAAGTCTCTGAGGATGGAATAGTAAAATGCCAAGGATGACTATGTGTCCCCAACCAAGAAGAATTAAGGAGGGAAATTCTATTGGAGAAACATAGGAGTTACTATAGTATTCATCCGAGTATTACAAAGATGTATCGGAATTTACGCCAACAATATTGGTGGAACAGCATGAAAACGGGTATTGCCAAATGCGTCTCTTAGTGTTTAACTTGCCAACAAGTGAAAGCATAACACTGCAAACCCGCAAGACTATTGAGACCATTGGACATACTAGAATGGAAATGGGATCACGTGACGATGGATTTCGTGCAAGGATTACCAAGGACGTCAAGTGGCCATGACTCCATCTAGGTGATAGTGGATCGCCTGACTAAATCTTCCCATTACCTAGTAGTTCACGTAAATTATCCGATGGATAAATATGTTGATATTTATGTAAGCCAAATAGTACGCTTACATAGTGATCCTGTAACCATTACGTCGGATCGAGATTCGAGATTCACTTCAAATTTTTGGCAAAGTCTTCAAACTGCCATAGGGACCAAGCTCCAATTCAGTAGTGCTTTTCACCTGCAGACGGACAGACAAACAAAAAGAGTGATCTAGACACTAGAGGACATGTTAAGAGCTTGCATCATTGACTTTAAAAGGAGTTGGGATGAAAAGTTACACCTAGTAGAATTTGCACATAACAATAGTTTCCATAAAAAGTATAGCCACGGCTCCCTATGAAGCATTGTACGGGATGAGACGTAAGACCCCTGTCTGCTAGAATGAGGTAGGTGAAAGAAAATTGACAGGACCTAAACCGATACATTGAGACCATTAGGAAAAGACTTCAGATAGCCTAAAGTCAACTGAAAAGCTACACGAATAAGCATAGGAGACCCTTGGAATTTGACACGAGAGATCACGTATTTCTTAAGGTATCCCCGACGAAAGGAATATTATGATTCCGAATGAAGAGTAAGTTGAGCCCTAGATTGTTGGACTTTTTGAAATCCTTGAAAGGATCGGGGACGTAGCTTATCGGCTAGCATTACCTCATAAGCTAGAAAATTTACATGACGCAATTCATGTATCGATGCTGAGGAAGTACCAGCCCAATCCTGGTCACATACTTGATCATGAAGCCATCAGATTGGATGAGAATGTGAGGTACCAGGTAGAGCCAATTCAGGTACTAGATTGAAAGGAGCAAGTCTTTCGAACCAAGAAAATTGCACTAGTTAAGGTCTTATGGCAACATCACGATATGGAAGAAGCCACATGGGAAAGTGAAAAAGAAATGAGGAGGAGGTACCCTCATCTTTTCAATGGCATGTGAGTGATGTATAATTTCGAGGACCAAGTTCTCTAAGGAGGGGAGAATTGTGACATTTGGATTTCACCAGACCTCGAATATGTAATGGTTTGGGGATCGACAAGGTTGTCATCGGACTACGTAGTTGGCACCAATTGTGGATGTCGTTCCGTCACTCCCATTGTTGGACCAAGATGTTACGTTTCATAATGACTTTGCGACGTACCCTTATAATTACGTCTTGTTATGTCGTGCCGATTCGATCACCGTGAAATTTAACGTCTCCATGTACTCAATAGATGTGGTCGGCTACAAAGACAAGCGTGAACCCCGAGCCATCTCGCCAACTAACTGAGTTGAAGGCCCCAAAGTTCTTCGCGTGCCCCCGTTACCGCCGCCCTCTTCTTCATGGAAAGCCAAGCTCGGCCGTGCTATGCATTTCCGATGCATGCGTACATTGAGGAATCAACCAAAGGTGGATGGTTGACCGAGAGATGCCCAGCAATGGCCACGCACCCTCCCACTCGGCTACTAGCAGAAGTCCATGATTTGCATGCTGAAGACATGCCTCCTCCAACTGCCGCTCCTTGCAATAGCCATCGGTGTCTTCGTTTGTTGACTAGGAAAGTCAACATGAAAGCCTTCGAAGAAGAACGAGAGAGAGAGAGAGAAAGAGCGAGAACGAGCAGGCGAGCGAGCGAAAGGGAGAGAGCGAGCGAGTAAATGAGAGAGAGAGGGAGAGGACTGACCCCTCCACTGCCGCTGGCCGTCTGCCCTCCGCGCCACAACCGCCACCGGTCATGCCTCTCGTCCACCACTAAGCCGATTCAACCGCCTCAACTGTGCCATCGACCACCACACCAGTTGCGTCTCACCTATTGTTGCTGCTGTCCAGCCCACCCTAGCCGCATCCGTGACCCGTGAACTCCCGTATCCCCCTCGCCATCAACGCCTTTGGACCTAAGGCAAGTCGATATCCACTAACCTATATCGTGTAATGCCATAGTTGCTTGATGTAGTGTGACCCGAAAGCATAACTTTATGCTAGATTACTCACTGAGTTATAAATTGGGAGTTGTGGAATTGATGATGAGTTGTTTTGAGAAATGATTTAGTATTGGCAGGAGTTCATTTGGAATTGAGACTCATGAACATGCTGGTTTTGATGATTCAAGGTTTAAATTAAAAAAAAAAAAAAAAATTATGTCGGGACCGAATTTATCGATCCGCGGAACTATAGTTTTCAATGTTCCAAAATGCACATGCTGTTTTATTAAAGATTTGCGTGTCCTCGAGGAATGAGTGCGACCTAAGCCTATGCCTCTGAAATTCGAGTTTTGCTCGGATGAAACCATAGAAAATCTTTTGATCTATTTGAATATCCTCACTTGAAATATCACGTGAGACCATTATGCTTATTTTGGCATGTCTTTGAGATCTTTATTTTGCACTACTTTATACCATAAATTAGAAGTTTTCCCATGTTGACGAGTTGAGAACGTTCTAGCATTAAATTGATTTGATTACTAGACCATGGTTAAATTGTTATCAATGCCGTCGGACCCTTGGGGCGACAATGCCCCGGGAGACGGGTTGCCTAGAGAATCGTAGTGGCGATGCCTCTAGATGCCTGGGGACTGGTGAGCCCCGGAGGTTCCCCAGGAGAGTCGGGATACCCGAGTGCATGACAATACACGTTCCGGAGGGTGGAGGACATCATTGACGTGGTGAATCCTGGAGATTCCTCGTGATGCCTGGTAGGGTGCGAGATGCCTGGAGGTGTAACATAACACGCTCTGGATGCCTAGTGACTGAAATATGGAACCGGAGGCCTTCATGATGCCATGTTGAGTGCGATATGCCTGGAGTGATACAAACAATGCTCCTCCAGAAGATGGTGGTAGTGAAAAAAAAAATCTATTGAGTTTAAAAGCTTGATTATTTTGCTGAGTTGTGCTGTTTCGTTGGAAAAGTTCCATTGGATTAATGCATATCTATTTCTCCTGGTATGTGTCTTGTTATTTAGCATGAAATCTGTGGGAGAAATCCTTCTAAAATATTTTGAAGCCAACAAAATGTTTCCATCAGTCTAGTCTGAAGATTTGTAGTCTCTACTATTTAAGGTCTGAAGACCTTCGGACTGCCAGACTCAAGACTCAAAGTCTATTCTCATTGACAGTTTCTAATCCGTTGAAGAAAGGCTATCTAGAATTGAGTGCTTCATTAAGCATTTAGCCTTATCGACTGGAGTAGATCTCTTGGCTGGATATGACATAACAGAATCCTTTATTCGAATCAAGATTGATTAAGGATCCAATGATTGGCGAAGTATACTTGGAAGGTTCTACTTATGGAAACCAAGATCCTGATTGTATGGGCGAGCAGGATTGATGGGCTATCGACATGTTCCTTTAATAGCTCGAATGATCTTCGTAATTGATTCCATCCAATGGGTAGATTGGAGGAATTCCTTTGGTAGATACCAACAGGTATGATGGCATAAAGGAGTATAAAAGGAAGTCGTTCCAGTTGTTCAAAGGAGGTGCACGATAGAAGAATTCCAAAGTCTGACGCTCTTTGTTCTTAGTCAATTCATTTGCTGAGCGAAATTTTGTACACAAAAGAGAGTCTATATTCGTGAGAAACCTTGAGGAAGTGTGGTACAATATCTACACTGTGGAATCAAGGGACAACATTGCTATAACATCTCTTTTGTTCATAGTGAAATCCAGCCGGTGGGCTGTCAGTGCAGAAGAGTGGACGTAGGCTTGGAATAAGTCGAACCACTATAAACCTTATGTTTAATTTTCTCTTCCCCACTCTCTGCTTTACTTTGATCTTAATTCGTTTTGTTAGCTAAAGGAGATCTTCCTTTCTATTGTCAGCCTAGTATTGCTTTCGTATCTTGAGAAATTGTTTTTACACCTATTCAAGCCCCCTCTAAGTGCTTATACTAGCTATATCAATTGGTATCAAAGCTTGTGTACTCACTTTGTTGAAGTGTTTTACTTGAGAGTTAAAGATCCATGGCTAGTATGCTAGCTCCAGGGCTGATGGAAGGGCAAAGCAATACCAGACCACCTTACTTTGATGGAAATGATTACAACATCTGGAAAAACAAGATAAAAGCGTTTCTAAGATCAAAGGATCCTCTGGAATGGGACATTGTAGAAAAAGGAATCACTCCTAAAGCTGCATCTGTCTCAAAGAGAGGAAAATAAGCTGTTGAGTCTAATCAAATGACTCAGGAAGAGATAATCAAGAGACAAGCTCTTGATGCAAAAGCAATTTATTCTTTATACTATGCTTTTTCACCTACTGAATATAACAGAATATCTTCTTGTGTTACAGCGAAAGAAGTCTGGGATAGATTACATATTACTTATGAAGGAATAGATCAAGTGAAAGAGATAAGAATCAACATTCTCCTCGGTCAAAACGAAGCCTTCAAAATGAAATCAGGAGAATCTATAACTGACATGTTTAGTCGTTTTACAGATATCGTGAATGGTCTTGAAAATCAAGATCAACCAATTTATGATCCCATGAAGGTAAACAAGCTACTGCGAGGACTCTTCAAGGACTGGAATCACGTAAAGACCTCAATAAGAGAGACACAAAGAATCATGCCACTATCTGTCGATGAGTTGGTTAGGACTCTTTAGTCTTATGAAGTGGAGTGAATCAATGAAGATGAAGATCCTAAAAGGTAAGAAATCCATTGCATTAAAATCCAATGATGATTATGATGTTACAGATTCTAAAGACAATATGAACGATGAGGAGCTTGCTCTCATGATAAGAAGATTCAAAAAGCTGAACAGAAAAGGAAGAAGATTCAATCCAAAGAAACAGAGTTTTCAAAAGCAAATGACTAAGTCTGTTTGAGGATGATGAATCAAACAAAGATGTAGTCTGCTTTGAATGTAAGAAAAAGGGACACATCAGACCCAACTGTCCTCTTCTGAGAAAGAAGAAAGGAAAAGTTGAAAAATATCGAAAGGCTCTTAAAGTAGAAACCTGGAGTGATACAGAGTATGAAGAAAGTGATGATGATTATGCCAACATATGTCTGATGGCACAATCGGAATCAGATTCAAACTTTGAATCAGACTCAGATTCAGATAGTGAATTTGAGGTAAGTAACTTTAAAATCCCTGTTAAAGTTTCTAAATACATTGATGAGTTATGTTTTAATCTTAAGACTTCTCTTAAAAGGATTTCCGAACTCAAAAAGGAGAATTATGCTATAAAACAACAGGAAAATGTTTTGAAAGAAAATGTGAAATGTTTAGACATAAATGTTTCTTCTCTTAAAGAAAGCGAAGATAATCTCTTGAAAGAAAATGCATTTTTAAAAAATGACATATCAAATATTTCAAAAAGATTTTCAATAGGATCGAGAAACTTGAGAAAATTCTTTCAAGACAAAGACCTTATTTCAATAAATCTGGTTTGGGAATGACAGCGAAACCATTCCTTTAATTGATTTTCCTAAAGTAAAGGAAAGAATTAAGCGAGACCCTCAAGAGATGCCTACAAAAATCATTTCAAAAAGGTTTTTGTAAAACCAGCAGGACAAAATGCTCTCAGATGTTCAAAGTGCAATAGTGCAGGTCATTTTGAGAAAGAATGTCCTATGGTTTGGAAACCACTTAAGAAAGTATGGGCTAAAACCGCATATCATACTAACACAAACGGACCCAAGAAAATATGGGTACCAAAGAAAGCTTGAGTCTCTTTTCTAAATGCAGGTCACTATCAAGAAGAAGGTAAAATGGTATCTGGATAGTGGATGCTCAAGACATATGACAGAGATTCAAACTGCTTCACAAAGCTTGTTCAAGTAAATGGTGGAAAAGTCTCATTTGGAGGAAATATCAAAAAAAGAATTGTGGGATTTAGAACTGTAAATATTGGAAACCTCACAATAAGTAATGTTTCCCTAGTAGAATGACTCAATTACAATCTGCTCAGTATCAGTCAGCTGTGTGATACTAGTTTCAAAATCAACTTTCAAGAGGGAATATGTTCAGGAATCAGTAAAGATTCTACTCGATCATTCATGGGACGAGGACATGGGAATATCTACCTCTTGGATGTGAAACCAGATGAATCGCAATGTCTAATCTCAATTCAAGACGAAGCAAACCTATGGCACAGAAAGCTTGGGCAAATAAGCTTGTTCTTGGTCTACCCAATTTATTATACCAAAAGTCTGATGTATGCACACCATGCGTATTGGGAAAGCAAGTAAGAAATTCCTTTAATTCAATAATCGTATACTGCAGCTTCTGCATATGGATCTCTTTGGACCAACCAGAACTCAGAGTATTGGAGGTAAAAAGTATTGCCTAGTAATTATGGATGATTACTCACGATTTACTTGCGTATATTTCCTACCAAGTAAGTCTGAAACCTTCTCTTACTTTGAAAAGTTTGCTAAAAATGTTCAAAATGAAAAAGGGTATGTTATCTCAAGTATAAGAATAGACCATGGAGGTGAATTTGAAAATCAAGATTTTACAAAATTCTGTGATGAATCTGGTTTTCAGCATATATTTTCCTCTCCATATACTCCAGAGCAAAATAGAGTTGCGGAAAGAAAGAATAGATCGCTTTAAGAAATGGCTAGAACTCTTTTAATTGAAAGTAATATATCTTCACTTTTTTGGGCTGAAGCAGTTTCTACAGCATGTTACATTATTAACAGAGTTTTTTTAAGGCCTATTCTGGAAAAGACCCCCTATGAATTATTCAAAGAAAAGAAGCTTATTGTTTCATATTTTTACGTGTTTGATGTAACATATTTTTACGTGTTTGATGTAAATGCTTTATACTGAAAATGCGAATCATCGAGTTGGCAAGTTTGAAGAAAAGTCGATGAAGGCATCTTCCTTGGATATTCAACCTCAAGCAAAGCCTACGAGTCTACAACAAGAAGACTCAATCTGTGGAGGAATCAATGAATGTCAGATTTCAAGATTCTATGTAAAATAAATCTATTCAGACTCATCTTGAAGAATCTAAACCTACTCCTGACTCTACAAAGTCTAAATCTCAAGAAGCAGCTCAAACTTCTAAAGACCAGCATCAAATGATTGTTGAAGATTCAAATGAAGGAAGTGATCATGAACCTGACAAACCAACCAGTAATTGGAAGCATAAGTCCAATCATCCTAAAGATCTCATTATTAGCGACATTAATGAAGGAATTCGCACAAGATCCAAAAGGCGCGAAGAGTCTAGTGCTGTGGCTCTTGTCTCTGAAATAGAACTCAAAAGCATAGAAGAAGCTTTGTCTGATGAAAGCTAGATTGAAGCTATGCAAGAAGAGCTCAGACAATGCAGTATTAATGATGTCTGGGAATTGACTCCCAAATCGAAAGGTAAGTTTGTTATTGGAGCTAAATGGGTTTTCAGGAACAAGATGAACGAAAAAGAAAAAGTTGTAAGAAACAAAGCAAGACTCGTGGCCAAGGGATATACGTAAGAAGAAGGGATAGACTATGACGAGACTTACGCACTAGCAGCAAGGTTAGAAGCAATCCGATTATTACTTACTTTTGCTTGTTTTAAGAATTTCAGGTTATTCCAAATGGACGTCAAAAGTGCTTTCCTGAATAGATTTATCCATTTATCCATGAGGAAGTCTATATGGAACAACAACCTGGGTTTGAAGACCCAAGGAAGCCAAACTCAGTTTTCATGCTGAAAAAAGCCTTGTATGATTTAAAGCAAGCACCCCGAGCTTGGTACGACAGACTGAGTAAGTTTTTAATACAAAGCGGCTTTGTCAAAGGTAAAGTAGACACTACTTTTTTTATTAAAAGAGAAAACAAAAGTTTTATACTTGTTCAAATATATGTAGATGATAATATTTTTGAATCCTCTAATGAAAGTTTGTGCAAAAAATTCTCTAAGACTATGTAGGATGAATTTGAGATGAGCATGATGAGTGAGCTAACCTTCTTTCTTGGACTTCAAGCGAAACAATTGAAGGAAGGGACTTTTATTCATCAAGAAATATATGCTAATGATCTTGTCAAAAAGTTTGGACTGGAAAATTGCAAAAAGACTGACATGCCAATGTCAAGTTCTTTGAAGATAGACAAAGATGAAGGAGGAAAGAAAGTTGACCAGAAGCTATACAAGAGTATCATTGGTTCACTTCTTTATCTTACTGCTTCTAGACCTGACATTTTGTTTAGTGTTTGCATTTATGCTAGATTTCAGGCAGACCCTAAAGAATCTCATCTAAGTGCTGCAAAGCGTATTATCAAATACATTGCTTCAACTTCAAGTCTCGGTCTTTGGTATCCTAAAAGGGGAGACTTTACTCTTTTTGGATACTTAGACGCAGATCTAGCCGGATGCAGAGTTGATAGAAAGAGCACCTCGGGTACCTGTCAATTACTTGGAAGCAGGACAATGTCTTGGTTTTCAAGGAAGCAAAATACAGTAGCTCTTTCTACAGCAGAGGCAGAGTATGTAGCTCTCGGAAGTTGTTGTTCACAAATTTTGTGGATAAAACAACAGCTAAGAGACTTTGGAATTGAGGATTCATGCACGAAGATTAACTGTGACAACACCAGTACAATCAATCTTACCAAAAATCTAATTCTTCACTCAAAAGCAAAGCATATAGAGATTCGACATCACTTCATTAGAGATCATGTTCAAAACGGAGAAGTTTCGATTCAGTTTGTTGACTCAAAGAATCAATTGGCGGATATATTTACAAAACCTTTGGAGAAAAATCAATTTGAAATCATATGTTCCAGACTCAACATCTTGAAGCTTGAAGAAGTTAAAGTCTAGAGACTCTCAGACCTAGTCAATAACGATTCTTGACTGTAAGTTATTTTATTTTCTCTTATATTAAATCTCGGAAAGGTACGATCTTCTATCTATAATTGATTTATGCTATCTTCAATTTCTATGAAAAGTGCAATTTTTTCAAAAAGAGTTAATTTTTCTTTAAAATAGCAGTTATCTATTTTTTGAAAAAGGCAGTTATTTTTTAAAAGAGGCAACTTTTCACTTTCCTTTACGTCGTTTAGTATTTCTCCCTTTTTCGACTGAGCCATATACAGTCGGTTCCTCTTCGCTTAACTCCAAAAACCCTAAAGAGCATCGATCTTCCACTTGCGTCTTCTTCTCTTCTTTAATCTTCAAAAAGTTGTCATCTTTCTTGGGGAAAACATGTTTGGAATCTTCCGAAGACTGTGAAAGATGTCATCTTCAAGAAAGTCTTCAAGGATCGCAAGCGGGGACCACGACGAATGAGTCAAGGGCCTACTCACTTTGATCTCACCGAAGAAGAGGAGTTACCAAGTCAGCAGCAGAGCCCACAACATTCTTAGCAGCGTCATTCTCCACCATCTAGTCCACAGGGTGTTGGTCATCAACAAGAGGAAGAAATCGTTGAAGACGCAGATCCTGTAAGAATTCAAAGGCCCTCTTTTATTTATAAGCTTTACTGTGCTTTAAAGAGGATTGCTACTCCATTGAACTACATCGATGAGTTTCTTAAGGACAGGGGATATGGGAATGAGTACATATTTTTGCGAAAAATGGAGGATATGGGAATTGCTCCTAAGGGGTTGGTAGAAGAAACCCTTGCAAATATCCCAAGTGATCCGCATGTAGGAGGACTGAATCCAATCGGTGGGAATGATGATGATAAATTGTACAGCCAATTTCAACCAAGAATGGGTGTTGCGGCAAAAATTCGAGGAAAAAGGACAGAGTTGTTTAGATAGAATGAACATAAAGATCTATACTCCAAATTGTTGAAGCGTGGGGTGATAAATCCTAGGAGTGTGGATTTTGATTTCCTTGATGCTGTAAATGTCAATTTGAGGGAAAAGTTCAGTTTTCTTCAACTTGAACAGTTTTGCTATGACACCACAGAAGCCTATGCTCAATTAACTGCATATTTCTATTCAAATCTTAGTTTCTTGGATGTGAATAGAATCTCTTTTAGTGTCCGAGATCAGGACTTTGTGGTTGATGTGGATATGATGGCGGATGTGATTGGGGTTGAGAGAGGGAGATATCAACCTATCTGTTGCTCGTGCCACATTGGAACTTGTTAAGGATAGAAGGACAGAGGGAAGGATTTCCTACTCAAGGATGTGCGCATTCAACATTTTGCTTCACAAGATTGTGATCAATTGCCTCAGACCAAAATCAACTTCCAAGACTGATGTTTCTAATTTAGAGGCAAAGCTGATGTACGCCATCAACGTAGGGAAAAAGTTTTCTCTTCCTCACACTATTCTGTTCCACATGTATAGAGCAGTGGTGAAAGACAGGGGTCAACTTCCGTATCTAGGTCTTGTGTCAAAGATATTCAGACATTTGAATATTCAGCCTCCACAAATTTTCTGTGTTCGATCGTGTGACAAAATGGTGGTAGGACTGAAAATGGTGTCCAAAATGCGTCTGAAAGAACTCGACAAGGCATTGGAGAAATTCAAGGAGACAACTCCTGCAAAGCCTCATCAAGCCTCTTCTGTAGCGAAAAGAAAAGGAAAGGAGCCCATGGTTGCTCCATCCAAAAAGAGAAGAGCTCTCATCATTGAGGATGAAGATGATGAGGATGACCTCACCATTTCTGCTATGGCATTGAAGAAGCTGAGTCGTTCTACTCCAGAATCAATGGAACGACAGGAGAAAGAAGAAGAAGAGAGAGAAGGACAGGAAAAAGAAGCAAAGGAGCAAGAAGCATAGGAAAAAGAAGAAGAGGAGAGAGAAGCTGAAGAAAGAGAAGTAGAGGATGAAAGGTTTGAAGAAGAAGATGAAGAAGAAAGAGGAAATCAAGAGGAAGGAGAGCATGACGAACACTCTTCTCCACCTAAAGCCATGGAAACAAAGGGAGATGGTGAGAAAAGAGGAATGTCCTCATATCTTGTTACCAGTGAAGGAGTCAGCCGCTCTCCAGCAGATCTAGAGGACTTTCATGTCTCTCAATTTCTTGAGGAGGGACATGATGCTTCATCACCAAATCTGCGTGACTATGTTGATATACCATCGTCTGCCTTTACTCCATCAGATCGAGCCGAAGCCAGTACGCAGACTGATAATTCAGCAGATTTCCGCAGAATCCTTGATGTTCTCTTGGAAATGATGGGTCAGATATATGCTTTGGAGTGCGAAGTTCAGAACTTGAAGAATGCAGGACAAGCTTCTTCCGTTTCCTTGTCTGATCAGATCCAAGCTCTTGCTCTTTAGATTCAAGCAAATGCTAAGAGTGAAGAGGTGGCTCATCTGAAGGAAAATTTGAAAAAACTGGAAGGCATCATACAGTCAATGGGAGATTTCCAGCTTGTTCGCGTTCCCAAGCAATCTTGATTCCATTCTATTCTCATCTCAACATATTTTATGATGACAAAAAGGGGGAGAGATGCAAGATTTGAAATCTTTGAACTTTGAACTTAAACTTGTTGAACTTTAGTAACTTTAGTTTGTTTTGATGTTTGACTTGACTTGTGTCTGGATGTCGACTGAACTTTAATTTGGATATGACTGCTGCTTATATTAAGTACTATTGATATCTTATGAATGGCTTTACTCTCATGTAAGACTAACCTATTTTCTGTGGTTGCAGATTCTAGTGTTATCATTAAGCCATTAATCTTTATGAGATATCCATATTTGCTTGAGTAATGTTTTGCAGGTCAAAGATATTCAAATCTGCAAGAAATTTTTGTCACCGTCAAAAAGGGGGAGATTGTTGGAGAAATCCTTCTGGAATATTTTGAAGCTGACAAAATGTTTCCATCAGTCTAATCTGAAGATTTGCAAACTCTACTATTTAAAGTCTAAAGACCTCCGGACTGCCAGACTCAAGACTCAAAGTCTATTCTCATTGATAGTTTTTAATCCGTTGAAGAAAGGCTATTTAGAACTGAGTGCCTCATTAAGGATTTAGCCTTATCGACTGGAGAAGATCTCTTGGCTGGATATGACATAACGGAATCCTTTATTTGAATCAAGATTGATTAAGGATTCGATGATTGGCGAAGTATGCTTGGAAGGTTCTACTTATGGAAAGCAAGATCCTGATTGTATGGGCGAGTAGGATTGATGGGCTATCGACATGTTCCTTTAATAGCTTGAATGATCTTCCTAATTGATTCCATCCAACGGGTAGATTGGAGGAATTCATTTGGTAAGTGCCAACGGGTATGATGGCATAAAGGAGTATAAAAGGAAGTCGTTCCAGTTGTTTGAAAGAGGTGCATGATAGAAGAATTCCAAAGTTTGAAGCTCTTTGTTCTTAGTCAATTCATTTGCTGAGCGAAATTTTGTACACAAAAGAGAGTCTATATTCGTGAGAAACCTTGAGGAAGTGTGATAAAATATCTATATTGTGGAATTAAGGGAGAACATTGCTGTAACATCTCTTTTGTTCATAGTGAAATCCAGCCGGTGGGCTGTCAGTGCAGAAGAGTGGATGTAGGCTTGGAATAAGCCGAACCACTATAAACCTCGTGTTTAATTTCTCTTCCCTACTCCCTGCTTTACTTTAATCTTAATTCGTTTTGTTAGCTAAAGGAGATCTTCCTTTCTATTGTCTGCCTATTATTGGTTTCGTATCTCGAGAAATTATTTTTACACCTATTCACCCCCCTCTAAGTGCTTATACTAGCTATATCAAAATCATGTGACTATAGTTTACATAATATAGTTTAATGGAATTTTAACCGCTAGTAGTCGTACTCACCCCTTGTGAGACCAACACTTTTCATAGTAAGGAAGATGCCATTGCTTCCCGTACCTCTGGTTACATTCTACGGGATCCCTATTGACTTGTAGTGGGAATAGTCGGAACACCAGGATCCTGACTTACAAGGACTGATTTTCATTCGAGTGACGGTGATGCTGATGATCGACACTAGTCTCCCCCCAGGTCCTATGTGTCAAAGGAATGTCGCCCTATACATCCGCAGGAATGGACGTACTCTAGGGCCGTTGCCATCGCCACCAGAGGACGAGGACGACGGGGGATCAAGCAGTGTGGGGTGACCGAGGTTGGTGAGGACAGCAAGGAAAATTTTGGACGCCGGCACTGAATGATGGATTACATGTGTATATGGTTGTTGGAAATGTCGAATATATTTTGGTATGTAGCTAAGTATAAAAAATTGCGGCTTTTTGATGTACTAACCAACAATGTCCATCTAGTAGATATGTGTAAATAAAAAGGTGCCTGGCTATTATCTGTGTGTGTATTTAATGTTAGATCTGGAATATTTTCGCATGAGTCTGTTTGAGTCAGAACTTTGTAAGAGCTTTCATGCATGTTTAGAGTCCAATTTTGACTTTGATACCTTCACGAAAGTTGTAGCTAACATCTTAAACTATAACATACTCAAATTTGGTGTACAATGATGGAGATTTGAGGGTTCAAACTCTCATTCTACGGAGATGTTAGATCTGGAATATTTTCGCATGAGTCTGTTTGAGTCAGAACTTTGTGAGAGCTTGCATGCATGTTTAGAGTCCGATTTTAACTTAGATATCTTATGAAAGTTGTATCTAACATCTTAAACTAAAACATAGTCAAATTTGAAGTAAAATGAACAAGTAAACCTAGTGAATTGACTTACTCTTAAAAATGGTAAATCTGGAGACGTACTGTTGGACACCCGAGATTTCATGGACCCATAAGATGACTATACTCTGGATATTTGACTTAGATCTCTTCACAAAAGTTGTAGCTAACATCATTCTGTAAAACATATCCAAATTGTAGAGGAAAAAAAGAAGAATAGGTAGGTGAAAATTCAGTATTTCGGAGAAGCACGTACTGGATGTTTCGGTGTTAGATCCGGAAGCTTCGTATGACTGTAGAAAATAATCTTAAAATAATTGGGCTTAGAAGTCTTCATGGAAAATCTACTTTAACTTCTTGGCTATAACCTGGTAAAATTTTCTAATTTTTGGAGGTCGTTTTGATATTTTAATCAAATTGTTACGGAAACTGTGCATTCTGTTCTTCTCCGAAATTACATGCTGTAATGGTGTGAATTATGGTTTTTGTGTGGAATTCGCTTTGGCTTTGTGTTTTTCATGAAATTATTACCTTATTGTCTTGTCTACCACTAGCCTTAATTTCATGATTTTTGAGAATCATATGGATATTTAAATTAAATATTTTCGAAAGTGGTACATGCTGGAATTTTTAATAAATGTCAAAAAGGGGCATGATAAATGGATTATTTTAATTGGTATGAATTCCATAAATTTCATTTTATGAATAATGGTACTTGTTGCATGTATGATGAGGTCTTGATGCATGCATGATATTTACTTGAGATGCATGTATGAATTCAATGCTGAATATGACTTTGTTTGCCATTACATTATGTGCCATGCTAAATTGAGACCTAAATTGGTGAATGTGAGTAATGATAAATGAGGAAAGGTGTTTGTGGCGGATGATTATGCCTTGGGAGTATCAGGATGCCCGGGATGGGGGCTGCCGGATGCCCATAATGTATAGAGATACATTGCCGGATGGCCCTGGGAGTATCAGGATGCCCGGAATGGTTGGGTGCCGGAAGCCTCGGAGGTCTTTGCCCGAGGGGATGCCTCATGATGCCAGTTGGGATGGGAGATGCCCGGAGAGTGGGGTTGCCGGATGCTCGGTGGCCTTGAATGGCTGAATGCCGGAGGTTTTTCTCGCGATGCCAAGATGGGGTGCGAGTGTAAAGTGTGGGATGGAATTGATAATCCCGAGCAAGAATGATGTGGTAAACGAATTGAAAGTTAAAAGTGGAAATTGAATCATGCATATATGAAATAATATGATGATGATCACCTATGACATGATGATATGCATGCATAATATGACATGATGATGATCACCTTTGGCATGATGATATGCATGTATTATATGACATGACGATGATCACCTATGGCGTGATGATATGCATGTATGATATGACATGATGATGATCACCTATGGCATGATGATGATAATGATGTATGATATGATATGATGATGCCATGATGATAATGATGATGCGTGTTATGATATGATGATGCCATGATGATGATGACATGTGTATGATAGGAAGTTGTAGAATTGTATATGGATGGCTTCAAGGTAAGCATGTATGGATGCACGTATGGCATGTACGATGATGTGATTGTATTGTATGATGCTTTGAGTGGCTATTGAATTCTTTTACCTGCTGAGTGGTTGTACTTACCCCTTTTGGGGACTAACATTTCAGATTAGTAGGATGCCGCTCCCTGCTGTCACGAGGGGAGTATTTTATGGCCTACCTTTCGATGTTGAGGTCGAGTGCGAGGAGTTTCACTGTCCTTCCTTTCCCGGACTGACATATATTAGAGTGCACTGTTTGGTTATATACGACGTAGGCCTGGCTAGGGGCCCTGTTGTCCAGGAGTTCATATCCGTCCATATTCGCCGAGACGGAGAGATGCGTGGGATGTTACCACCGCCACCGCCTGATGCACTGGGATAGGTGTGAGGGCCCATATGTGACGAGCAGGAGTCAAAACTTTTTGGGTTGGTTAGCCGACACTAGTGATGGGGGATCTTGCATGTAAATTGTAGTGGGTCGACTGTTTCTTTTTGGTGTTTTAGGCCAAGGGGGGCTATATGTCCTGGCCTTCTTTTGATGTATCTACCCAAGGAAGCCCGTCGTGAAAATATGTAAATAAAGTGTCATGGCTTTGTTTTTATTTAAAATGTTTAATGGTGTGCAATTGTGTCATGGTCGATGGAGGGGGAGATGGCGATATTATATTTTGCTTCAGCTATGTGAGTCGCGCTGGGACCGTTTCGTATTTCAAAAAAAAAGTGTCTATGATTTACGACGCTTCTTCTAGTGATGAGCTAAGGTGAACGTTGGGTGCCTGTGGCGACTTGCGAAGGGTTCGGGGTGCCACAGTGCCCCTTTTTGGTATCAGAGCAAGTAATTATAGGTGGAGTGATAAGGAGCCTCATTTGGAAATTGAGGAACATGATGACAATGCACACCATAGGATATAAAACAAGAATAATTTAATACCGGGTGATGAGTATTCACTCGTAGATCTCTAGTGGTTGGTTTTGAGTTGGCTTTAGGTACTAGTAACATGTATATGTTACTTATGTAGTAGTAGTAGCTGCTTTGACTAGAGATAGTGAGTCTTAGATTATTCCTGAGGCAATGCTTGGAAATTGCAGGAAAGTCATGGTGCGAGCTGGAAGTGCTCATCTATCGGGGGCTGAAGCCTCTGCTACATGGGCTAAACCCCGAATGGAAGACATCTTGCAGGCATTGGCCAATATTGGAAATCTGATGGAAAGGCAAGCGCAGCAACAGCCCGGAGCAGAACGCCGTACTCAAGGACTGGTGGAGCAATTCTTGAAGCTGAAGCCACCTAAGTTCAATGGAATGGGAAGTCCTGAGGAGGCGGAGCAATGGGTTGATGGGATGGAAAGAATTTTCCGGCTGTTGGACTGCACTAAGGCTAAGAAATTAACTTTGGCAGAGTACCAGTTGGAGGGAAATGCAAAGTTTTGGTGGAGAGCTTCGAATAACATAATCTTTCCACCAGGTACTGACGTTAACTGGGAAGAGTTTGTGAGAGCTTTCAATATGAAGCATTTTTCTGACTATGCTAAGGATAAGAGAATTTCGGAATTGGTTCAGTTAGAACAAAAGGGACTGACAGTAGATCAGTATGAGGCTAGATTTTCTAAACTGTCTAGATATGCTCCTAAATTGATTGAGGATCTGAAGGAAAAGGCTAAGAGATTTTTGAAAGGGTTGAGAACTGACATTAGGAAGCAACTAGTGCCTTTGAACATAAGAGAGTATAATGAGATTTACGAAAGTGTACAGTTAGTGGAGCAGGAGCTATTGAGAGAGTGATCAGAGTTTAAGAAACCACTGAATTTTAATGATGTGAGAAGGGGAAAGAGACCCTATTCTGGTCAAGGATAGACTTGGAATGTGAAGAAGAAGGGTAATTTTGGAAATTTTGGGGGAGCAAGAAGTGGTCTGAATATAGGGAAGGCACCCTACCAGCCTCGTGTTTGTCAAAGGTGTAATGGGAGACATGGGCCAGGACCTTGTAATGGACGACCGAAATGTTTTGGTTGTGGACAAGTGGGTCATCTTAGGAGAAGTTGCCCACAAGAGAGGTCGCAAGTGAGTGTTGGCTCGGTGCGACAGGGATATCGGAGTGCTGTTAGATCAAACTTGCAAGAAAATCCTCAGAGGCCACCAGTGCAAGGAAGGGTGTATGCGGTCACCCAAGAGGAAGCGGAAGCTTCCAAGAATGTTATCTTAGGTACGATCCTTATAAATGATAGAAAGGCATATGCATTGTTTGATACGGGTGCAACACATTCGTTTGTGTCTGAAAGATATAGACGTTTAAATAGAATAGAAGTTATGCCTCTTGAGACGCTTCTTTGTGTTTCCATGCCTTTAAAGGATATGGTACTGTCTACGCTGATGTGTGGGAATTGTAGATATCAATAGAAGGAAAGGATATGGAGATAGACTTGGTTGTAATGGCCATGTATGATTATGATGTTATCATAGGAATGGACTGGCTTCGTAAGTATCGGGCTAGAATGGATTGTTATAGAAGAGTGATCCAATTCGTTTTACCTGATCAACCTAGTTGTGAATTTTTAGGAGGTCAGACCCATCTACCTATAGCACTGATTTCGGCAATAGAAGCCTATGCGTTGCTTGACGAAGGATGTCAAGGATACCTAGTCGTAGTTAAAGATTATGCAAAGAAGGAACCTAAGCTTGAGGAAGTTCGTGTAGTTAATGAATTTCAAGATGTTTTCCCTGAGGAATTGCCTGGATTACCACCAGAGTGGAAAGTTGAATTTGAAATTGACTTAATGCTTGGAACAGGACCAATATCAAAAGCCCCATATAGAATGGCCTTAGTCGAATTGAAGGAATTGAAAGTGCAATTACAGGAGTTGCTTGACAAGGGATTCATTAGACCAAGTGCTTCACCTTGGGGTGCACCGGTCTTGTTTGTGAAAAATAAAGATGGATCAATGCGCTTGTGCATTGATTATAGGCAGCTGAACCAAGTGACCATTAAGAATAAGTATCCTTTGCCTAGAATTGATGACCTATTTGACCAACTCCAGGGAAGTTCGATCTTCTCTAAGATTGACTTGAGGTCGGGATACCATCAGTTAAGGATTAAGAAAGAGGACATTTCTAAGACTACATTCAGGACTCATTATGGACACTACGAGTTCCTTGTTATGCCATTTGGATTGACTAACGAGCCGGCTGCATTTATGGATTTAATGAATAGGGTATTTAAACCTTACTTAGACCAGTTTGTAATTGTTTTTATTGATGATATTCTGGTGTATTCAAAAAGGCCTAAAGAGCATGAGCAACATTTGAGAATAGTTTTGCAGACCCTGAGAGAGCATAAATTATATGTCAAGTTTAGTAACTGTGAATTTTGGCTGGACCAAATAATATTTTTAGGGCATGTGTTGTTAGGAAAAGGAATTGCAGTAGACCTGACAAAAGTTGAAATGGTAGTAAATTGGCCGAGACTGACAACACCTACTGAAATACAAAGTTTCTTAGGATTGGATAGTCATTATAGGAGGTTTATTGAAGGATTTTCACAGTTGGCAGGACCTTTAACTAAGTTGACCCGAAAGAATGTAAAGTTTGAGTGGAATGGAGAATGTGAAAGGAGTTTCCAGGAGCTTAAAAGGAAGTTGACCTCAGCTCCAATCCTAACTATACCGACTAGACCAGATGGTTTTACAAGTGTATAGTGATGCATCTCACAAAGGACTGGGATGTGTTTTGATGCAACATGGCAAGGTTGTAGCCTATGCATCTAGACAATTAAAACCCCATGAACTGAATTACCCAACGCATGATTTAAAGCTAGCAGCTATAGTGTTTGCCTTGAAGATATGGAGACACTATTTGTATGGGGAAAAGTTTGAGATTTATACGTGTTGACACCCGAAATTTTCGTCGGCATTTTAATCATTCATTTTTTGCAAAAATATAAAAAAAAAATAAAGAAATAAAGAGCCAAAAAGAAAAGAAAACAAAAAGAAAACAAAGAAAGGAAAACAAAAAGAAAACAAAGAAAAAAAAAACAAAACAAAACAAAACAAAACAAAGAAAACAAAACAAAAGAAAAGGAATGAAATGAAAAGAGAAAAAAATAGAAAAAGGAAAAATAAAAGAAAAAAAGAAAAAAAGGGGATGACGTTTTCTCTCTCGAAGGCTTGGGCGGACGAACGCGGGCTCTCTGGGGACTCTGCACAGAGTCTCTCTCTCGATCGCGGGACGCTCTCTCTCGCGAAGGGGAAAAAAACCGACGATTTTCATCTCTTGCTGGGCTGAGAGCTCACAGGGAGGAAAGAGAAGGGGGATCGAAGAGAGGAGGATCGATCGATCGATCGCCATCGCCTTCCCCTGCCTTGCGTGCGACTCGAGTCGATCGGAACCACCGTCGGCGGCGACGATGACCACGAGCACGACAGCGATGCTGATAGAAGGCTCGAAGAGATCTGGCTCCTGATCGGGTTGGGCTTCGATCGGTGGCTCAACGTCTAGGATTTTCAGGGAATTTCAATCGATTGGAAGCGGCAGCGACGACGACAAGTCGTGACAGCCGCTCTCGATCTGTATCTCTCTCTATTCTGGTTCGGCGGATTGTTCTCGCCCGCTTGATTGAAAATAGAGTAACTGCCGGCGAAGGAGCTCAAGGTGAGGGACTTAGATCCGAAGTCGATCAGCGGTGGTGACGACAGCAACTCTTGGCCGATTTCTTCTCTCTGGATCGAGTTTGCTCGATCGGTGAGCTCTCTTTCCATCCTCCTCGATCTGTTAGGGTTTTCGATTTCTGTTCTCTATCTCTCTCTCTTAATTTTTCTGTTTCATGCACAAACTGTCACGCTCTCTCTCTTGAATTGTTCTCTGACTCGATTGAATCTCTCTTTTTCTCGCTCGCCAATGGCATATTCGAAAGCTACTTCGTAATTAGAAAAATTGGCCTAGAAATATGGATTTCTGTCTAAGAGCCAAGACACCTGGGATGCTTTCATTCACTATCTGTTTCATCATAAGAAAAACCTGCTCGAAGGTGTGACAAGCATTACCCTTGCCCCTGCACCTGATATGCTTCTATGGTCACTATTTCCTCAGTTTTCTCTATTGGAAGTGCTGTGTTCTCTTACTCAACCTGCGTGGCATGGTATTTGTTGCACTAAGTTGCTTTTTGTGATGTTACTAGTGCAAATAGCGATTTAATCATTCTTGATGAGGAGTTGATTTTTGTTGGGGTTGAATAGATCATAGGTCATGCTTCTATTAAACAGACATTAGACATTAGATGCTCTGTTCTGGTATAGATTGTTTTGGTTGATTGATATATCTGTGCTCTTGAATTTTTTAGAAAAATATGTGTGCTGAATTTCTGCGTTCGTTGCCATAGAGCTGTAGAAAATTATTAGAGCTGATGGTTCTGGATGAACTTAAGTTTGATGCTTAACTATGTCGGATTTTACCAAATTTTGAAACTAAGCATGATTCCTATTGTTTGCGTGATGAAGTGGATCCTACAAAGTAAGTATTACTCGAGGGAAATAGAAATGGCTGTTCTGGTTGTGGTAATAGGAGTTGTTGTTTGCACTATTATGGACGTTAAAGTCAATGCCAAAAGTTTTGTGCTTGTGTGGCTGTCTTCTCCACATTGATGCAGCAAATTTCAATATGCTCCTTGCAAAAGAAATATTCGATTGGATCTTTTGAATTGCTGAGCGGGACAGCTCCAATTTAAGTTGTCTTTCTCCTTACTTTTGGTCCAAATGTTATATTGATTTCTTGATTTGAGATACTGCTGCTTGTAATATGCTGTTTTGCTTCTTTTTCTTCTGTGGCCAGCTGCTGTTAGTATTGAAATGGAATGGTCGATGTGTCCCAATTTCGTATGACTGATAGACTTTCTGTTTTGGCTTAAATGAATTGATAGATAAGGTTTTCTGGTCTTGAGCCCTTCTAGACACAAAAAATACACTTGTTATGTTGCACGCCCTGAATAGACATCATCCGGTCATCGAAAAATACCGACAAAGTCTGTCAATTCTGCAGTAGTTTTTTTAGGTTGATTTGCTGTTTTGACCTACTGCAATTTTCTGTTTTAACTGGAACAAGCTGGAAGATGATGTTATTAGGACTAAATGTCTTCTAGAGATTTGTAATAGGCTTCTCAAACTTTCCATTGACATATTATATGTGCGATTTGGTTATCATTTGCTCTGCCTTTCCTTTTTTTTTTCAAATCGAACTTTGAAATCTGGAATTTGTCTTGAACTGCAATGCTGTCTTTTCAGTGGCTAGTTGCTGTTAGTCTTAAGATGAGATAGTAGATTTGTCCAAATTGCTTTCAATATGTTGTAGAATGACGGTGTGACATGCTACTATGATCTATTCTTGATTGACTTGTTCATGTTCTTAATATTTTTAGAAATTCATGCGTTAGGAATCTTGAGGTGTTTCCTTCATGGAACGGCATCCTTTATCAATTGTCTACAAAACGGTTTTAGGTATCATGTGGGTTACACATTGATTGCTCCGTTTGCCTTAAATACATATGTTGAATGAATTCAATGGTGCATGTTTTGGAATAAGTGATCTTTAGTTGGTTCATTCATTGTTTTGGGTTGATTGAGGACCAATGTCATATGGCTTGAATGTTTGTCATGTTATATGCTTTGTGTGTGATCGTTAGATAGATGATTTAGGTGTAATACATAATGATGCTAAATCTTGGGATTTCACTTAGAATTTGACTAAAGGATTTCGTGACTTTAGTCACAATTTGTGAATATAAAAAAATGTCTTGCTTTTGATTGTTTTGATACGTGATGATTGTTTCTTACATTTGTATGCATCTAATCATCCAGATTTCCTAGATTAGGTTTAGAATAGAATCCAAAAAGTGGAGAAGAAGTGAAGATGGTGGAGGTCGATGTCCACTCCGACCGTTATTCTGTAATATTCGTTTTTCTCCCGACATATGTCTCGGGTCCCTTGTGCTGTATAAAACCCGACGAGTTGCGGGTTTTCCCTTTTTCCCTCTTTTTTCTTAATTGTGTTTTCTCTTTTATATTTTT
This sequence comes from Eucalyptus decipiens, assembly GCA_014182575.1. Lineage (NCBI taxonomy): Eukaryota > Viridiplantae > Streptophyta > Magnoliopsida > Myrtales > Myrtaceae > Eucalyptus > Eucalyptus decipiens. The sequence goes on from CM024613.1 coordinate 21,987,245, forward strand.
TAGAATTGCATGATTAGGTTTATTGCTTTCTCTTGATTGTTTACTTCATGCCTTGCACTTTCAATTTCATTGATTGTTTTCTTTTCATTTTTTTAGAAATAGAATAGAATGAAAGTAATCCACTACGCATGATCATTTAGTATAGAATTGACGATCTTGAAAATATAAAAGAAATGCATGGACATGTTAGGAAAAACACAACATACTGTTTAGGTACCGAAAGGGTGCTAATAGCAATATTAGCGTAACCCAAGTCCCCGAACCTAGATATCTGGTTGTGTAGGAATCGAGGGAACACTCTCGACCCTTGATTAGGTTTCTAGCTGACCCCCAAAGTTAAGGCTAGTGGCGACTCCTGTATATTTTGTAGGTTGTTATAAACAACTAGATCACATAATAAACCTACTGTCACGCGGGGTACGAGCTTGGGAGAGCTCGCGATCTTGAGATCAAGTACCCCTAAACCCGACCTTTTCCCTCCTTGGATACTTTTCGAGGGGCAGCGAGATCGGGTCGCGAGAGGCTTGGCGACTCCACTGGGGACTGGTTACTAGGTTAAGAGGACTTGAAGCCATTTAAAAATGGTTGTTGTGTTTTAACTAACATGTCTTATGTAGGATCGCCTGCATGTCAAAGTTGCGTGGAAAATCAGGTTGGTCGCTAATCTCGTGTTAAATGGTTTTGTAGGTGGGAGTTATAAGGGGAGGCATGCTTGTAAACCATTTGTTTTGCAGGTGGTGTAAGGATGTATGAATGTATGTAGGTTTATATTGAAGTGCTGGATGTTTAAATTTAAATGCATGTATACAAGCTTTAGCACGACACTGCACACACAACCGCGATCTAAAACCCCAATCGCCCAATTTAGGACCTTAGGAGGGTTTATGGGTGGAACCCGCGAGTGAACGCTCGTGGTAATCCATTACTTACATAAACCTGCTCATCCCAACTGATAAAAATAGCACTGACCGACGATAGTAGCGGTGGGTAAACTATTTTTATCTTTTGGGATGAGGACCTTGAGCCTTTAGCACCCTCACCTTAGGCATCGAAACCTCACAGTTTCATGTGACATGTGATTTGTGCTTGCCATGTGTCTGGTAGGTAAGCTATCGTTCCTTCTTCATCGTGCTTATCTTTTACTTTCCATATTTCAATCATTCGTTTTATATTTCAACGACGATATATTTTAATCATGTATGCCCCTGTAGATTTAGGATTAGATGGGTAGACCCGAAGTGTACGTGATCCCTGTGCTTGGAATCTCAAGACTCTATTGGTGAATCTCGACCCAAGACATCAAGATTACGTGGAAAAATTCTCGAGCCTCAAGGATTTCGGCGAGCTCATATTATCAAACAAGAAGACATTGCCTTAATCGACGAGAAACGCTTGGCCCATGATAACAAGCGTCTTCGTGTGATTCCACCTAGTCCTTAGGTTTTCATTTTATACACTTTTCTTGTAAAGGGAATTCATTTGTGTTTCCCTCTTTTCTATCAAGGTTTCCCTGTATTCATTTTCATATACCTTGTAAATCGAACTACTTTGTAAGCTTCAAGAAAGCAAGGTTTTGTCTTCCCTTGTAATTGTTCGATTGAAATGAATGAAATTCATGAGCATTTTCATGTAACTTTTAGAAAAGGGGCATTCTGATTAAATATTTGTCGTCGTTCCTTTTCAATTGTATAATTTCTTTTGAAGAAATTTTGATAAGAGGAGGTTGTATGATACTAGGATCATATACACTCTTATCATTATTTCATCTCAAGAAAATATAAAATTGACTCGGATTTGTACTTTAATGGTTTTTTTTTTTAAATTGTACTAATTCGAGTCATTTTCTTTTACAGGAAGTTTTGAAAAACGGTTGAAGAAAGGTTTGTTATACGAACTCGTCGCCAAACAAAGATGGAAAACGAAGATACCCGAGCCCGTGTCATTAATATGGAGAATCAAATGGCGCAGCTGGTGACATTATTGGCCGATCTCTCTAGCCAAGTCAAAAACTTGACATCTACTTCTTCTAACATGAATATTCCTACCGCACCCCCTGAGGTACCGGTAGTAGAGCCCATGGCAAAAGGGCCTGTGGAAGAGATTCTCACTGCAATCCCAATAGTTATCGGCCCAGAGCCTCCATCTAAAGAGGTTCCGACTTCACACTTCGATGAGGAGAATTCAAGGCGCCTAGCAAAGATCGAAGAACGCCTTTGCATGCTGCAAGGCTATCAGTTGTAGGGGCTTGATAAATTGTCACCCTTTGCCAAAGTTACGGTCCCTAAATTCTATAAGGAGCCGGAGTTCACAAGAAAATACGACGGTATTGGATGTCCTAAGACGCATTTGAAGTACTACCTGGGCAAGATGGCCCGTTATTCAGATAATCCCCCACTTCTGATCAATTCTTTTCAAGACAGTTTGGTTGGTCCTGCACTAACATGGTTCATAGAGTTGGACATGGAGAAGATCCGTACTTGGGAAGATCTCGTTGATGAACTCCTTCAGCAATACAAATTCAATACTGAAATTGTTCCGACTCGGGAGGAATTAGTCCGAGTCGAGAAAAGAAGAACTGAATCATTTAGGGCCTACGCTCAAAGATGGAGGGTCACTACGTCTCAAGTAAAACTGCCATTGTCTGAGAAAGAGGCCATGAAATTGCTACTTCAGGCTATGCCCCGTGATCTTTTTGAGAAGATGCACAACCATACTTGTATGAACTTTGCTACATTTGTAGAGTTGGGAGAACGCATTGAGGGGATCTTGCGGGAAGGAAGGTTGTCCGAGAACACAAATCGACGATATACCCCGAAGAGGGATAAGGAATCAACTGTGGAGATTGCCTATGTACAGAATTCCTTTTCTCAGAAGCCGTATAGTCCTCAAATTCATAAACCTGCCATGGAAGTAGGGAGTTCTTCCAGAAATTTTGAGCATAAAGGAAATGCTCCTCAAAGGCAATTTACTCCATTGCCTAGGCCCATGTCACAACTACTTCCAATGCTGATTGAAAATCATCTCGTCGCAAAAGAGATCCCGAGGAATAATCTGCCAAAGTTTGCCAGATTCGATCTTAACAAGACATGTGAATATCATATGGGTGAAAAAGGTCATCATGTAGATAATTGTTTTGTACTCCGTTATAAGATCCAGAATTTGCTGGATAAAAAACTGCTCTCCTTTAAGGATTCAGCACCGAATGTCCAGCAAAATCCTCTTCTAAAGCATTCTGAAAATGTCAACATGATTTATGGGGATGTTGACGAAGATATACCCCTGATGGATAGCCAGGATATGAAACAGAGCATGCCATTCAATGATCACCAGTTGAAAGGTCACATCGTTCATGATAAAGAAGACCTTATTTCAATTTTGCCAAAGGATAAAGAGGTCTACTCCTATAGCGAAGAAGAGGATGAATACAAAACTTCCCATTTAGACAGTGAATTTGTGAGGAAAGCCCGTGAGAATGGTGAAATGGTAGACACCTTGGGACAACCAAGTGGGAAATACGACTTTATAGTCAAGTATACTCCTCCTCCAAGTTATTTCCAAAACCCCAAAGACATCGTCCCTAGTGGATGGGGAGAGGAATTCGAGGATGACTTCATGGTTATGATTGAACCTGTTGTGATTGATTTGTCTAAAGGGAAAATCCCATGTGGGAGCCAAGAATGTTATCGAAGTCGGCTCATTGGTTGATAATTTTGGAGCCATCAAAATCTCAAACACGGGTTTTGGTCCCGTTGTGATCGAGTTGCCACCAGAGTTAGGTGAATGTTCCAACACTAAAGTGATTCCTACTTTTGACACTAGGGCAGTCCCTTGGAATTATAATACAAATGAAATCGATGCCGTCACCTGATCGGGTGGAATCTATCCACCACGTGAAGGTGAGGAAAAGAAGGCCGTAACTAATGAGGAAGCTGAACAACTCCTCAAAACACTCAAGACAAGTGAGGTTGAAGTGATTGACCAATTGCGCAAGATGCCTGCGCAGATTTCTTTATTGGAGCTTTTCAAGACCTCTGAAAAGCATAGAAATGCTCTCCTCAAAATTTTAAATGAAGTTCATGTACCTGAGGCCATTGGAGAAGTACAGTTGGAGGAGTTTGTGGGTGCAATACTTCTAAGAGATCAAATTACTTTCTCTGAGAGAAACCTCCCTCCTGAGGGCCAAGCACACACTAAGGCGTTATATGTGTCCGCTCAACATTTTGAGACAAAGATTTCGAAGGTCTTGATCGATAATGGCTCTGCCTTGAACATTTGCCCTCTGTCCACCCTTCGTAAATTGGGGATAGGAATGGAAAATATCTCTTCTCCAACAATTCCTGTTCAAGCCTTTGATGGGGTGAGGAGAGAAACAATAGGGGAAATTGATTTACCATTGACGATTGGCCCTATTACCATCACCCAAAAGTTTCAAGTATTGGATATCCCGAGCAACTTCAGCCTGCTATTGGGGCGGCCTTGGATCCACGCTGCAGGAATCATTCCTTCTAGTCTTCATCAAATGATGAAGCTTCCTATCGATGGAAATATTGTGACTATTCAACGTGAAAGAGATGTGGAGACTTTCCATAACACGGCCATACCTTTTATTGAGCCTGAGGTCAAGAGAGAGTCGAGCTATCACTCGTTTGAGATGGTGTCTGTCACTCATGTGCCTGTTGGGTCGATTATCAGAAAGCCTCGGTTCTTAGAGGCCTCCTTGATGGCAAGTAGAGAACTACTCAAGAATGGTTTTGCTATGGGGAAAGGTTTGGGTAAGTTCACCCAAGGCATGCCAGATCCTATTAAGGTGGTCAAAATCAACAAGCATGAAGGCCTGGGTTATCAAGGCGACCGTAAGGGTCAAGGTAATCGCAAAGGCCCAAATATCAAAGGTAAAAGCTATCAACGTCTCTTGCCTCTACCTTTGAAAGATTTCTTTCCTGGACCACCGAAGCTCTTACAAGAAGAAGAAGCTAATATCTATCACTTCGCCGATCTGTTCGAAGATGGTCTAGTTGGTACTATTAGTGAAGATGAAGAGCTTACAACTCCCACTATGTAAGGGATGTTTCTAGTTCTTGCATTTATATTTTAGTTGCATTCCATTCATTTCTCCCCTGCGAGGGAATTCTATTCATTTCTCCCCTGTGAGGGAATTTCATTCATTTCTCCCCTGCGAGGGAATTACATTCTATTTGTTTGTGCTTGTAATAATCTGGATCATAAACTTTCTAGATCCAAGATGATATACGTTGTATTGCAATTTTCACATATTAATAAAATTCATATTTTGTTAATAGACGCGTGAAGCCCAAATCAGTCCTATGATGATGCTTTGAGGCCTGAACCTCCACACGATCTATAGTTTCAAAATATTTTAGTGGAACGAAGACGTCCAATGACATGAGGGCTAGTTCCCAATAAATTTTTCAAAAAACAACTTGAATTTGAAAACAAAATTTTCATGCCATTTACATCCATTACATTCATTTATATGTATATATATTAACCATTTTTCAATTGCATCTCAGGCATGGCATTTCACATCATGATAGTCATTTACATGGCTTAGATTCGCATTCAAAAGATTTTGACGAACCCGATTATTCCGACCCGGAGAATGAAGATGATTCTCGAGGTATTGAAAAAGAATGGCTTAGACATGAAGAGTCCAAACCTCCTACCACTGAACAGCCGGTCACTGTAAATTTGGGAGATTCAAAGTTGAAGCCCGATTAGGGTCGGGAAAAATCCCGAGCTACCCTCAATAAATAGTAGACCACGTCTACTTGCTAAATGCACACTTAATTTGTCTAATTTGTACCACCATCGACTAATAAACACTAATCCATACTAATCTAACCACCTAAACCTAATTAATTAAAACTAAACAACCCTTAAGTGTAATTAGTCCACTAAGCAAGTATTAGTGAGATTACTCACCGGAATCGCGCGCAAATCGGATTAATCCGACCGGGATGGCGCGAGGAACGATAAACTCCCAAGCACGGCTTGGGTTCGGGGCCCAGAAACAGCCCAAAACCAACCATGAACTAGCTGGATACCTACACAGCGGGGTGGCTGGTTTGGCTGCAAAACAGAGAGAAAGAGAGAGGGTTGGAGGCGGAAAGGGGTCGGGAAGGTAGGCGGCGGTCTAGCGAGGCTGCACGGTGACTCCGGCGGTCTACTCAACCGCTCACGGTGGTTGAACAGAGGCCGAACAGGAGCTGGGTCGCACGGTAAGGACGGCAGGCGTGGGCAAGAGGTGGCGGAGTGCGCGGCGTTGCGCAGGTGGCAGTGCGAATGGCGTCCCAGCAACGTGCGGTGGCGATGGCAAGCTGCTTCGGTCTTCAGGCGAGTTACTCCATTTATGTTGTCTTCCTTGCTGGTTCGCACAAACAAGAGGAGGAAGAAAGAAGGTGTCGAGGTATCGAGAGAGAGAGAGAGAGTGTGAGGGAACAAGAGAGACAAGAGAGAGGTTTGAAAAGTCAATAAAGAAAAAAGCAAAATGGAAGCCAGCTAGCCATCGGAGGAGGGGGTTGCGCATGGGGGAAAAAGGAAAAAGGGGGAGAGAGAGAGAAAAAGAAAAGAAAAAGAATGAAAGAATGAAAGGAAAAGGGGTGTTTGGCTAAAAGGGAAAAGAAATGGAAAATGGGAAGAAAGCTAAGAGAATTTCTTAAAATAGAAAATTCTCATCCCAATTTCTTTTTAATAAGCTCTATGATTTCCAAAGAAAATTCAACTTAGAGCAGTTGATCCCCACTTGCGATTCTGCATCCAATTTCCTTATGAATTTCTCTCAAATAACTCTCCCAAAAATCAATTGATATTTCCTTTATCAAATTTATTATTTTCTTTATCCAAGAATCCCTCATGCTCCTCAATTTCACCTTCAGAAATAATTCTCGGCTTCAATCGAACGAAAATGACCACACGACAACTTTTTTCCAAAAAGTGTCGAGTGTCGAAAAAATCTTCCGAGACCGAGTCGATACTCCTAAAATTTAATGACATAACAAAAACTTCAATTTCTGCAATCGGACTTGAATTCACAATTAATTTCTCTTGGCGCGTTTTTAGCGTGAGCTAGACTATCGGGTAGTTTTCAGAAATTTTTAAAGCAAACGACCCGTGGTTGATTTTCTTCAAGCCACAATGAATCCACTCGACTCAATGGTGACTCTCGATTGTCATGAAAATCTGAGGGTTCAATTACGGACACAGGGTACCAAAACGACAGTAAAATCGGATTAGTATCGATCAACGAGAATTTTCCAATTTAGTGGAGTCACCCACGATCGGCCATACATCTCAGTCGAACAAACCTATCTCTAATCTCAAATCAATTTTTAAGTGCCGTAATGACCTATAAAGATGGACACGGTCGAGAAGTCGATTCTTAGTCCAATTCTCAAGTCTATTGTCTTAAAATTCTTAATAGTTTCCCCAACTAGTCTAGTTATCTCGAGAGTGATCAGCTCTGAGAATAGCCCTATAGACGAGTCAATGAAATGCCCAATTAATTAAGTAGAAACCAGGTTGAAAAATCCGGATGTCACAACTGGCATCTTACATTCTGTTACATGGGAGCCTTAGGGGCTGGACCTATGAGTTGGTGAGGTCCATAGTCTGGGGTCACCCATGAGGTGTCCCACCAATATAGATCATGGTATCGCCTGGCTCAAGATAGCCAGAGAGAGGGTCCCATACCAAAGTCTAAGATACCTCTGTATGTACTAGAGGTGGCATTTGGGAAAGGTATTGCAGATCCTCCTCAAGGCTCGGTCGTAGACGCGGTGGACCCGAATCTTGAAGAACCAGAGTCCCCGGTGTATTCTGCTGAAGGCTCCAGTTGAAGTGTGGATGATGATGGAGAGGAGGACGAGGATCCATAGTTTTGTGAAACCCCCCTGTGCTGTAGAACTTATATAGATACATATATGTGTATATATATATACACACACATTAGTTTGTGTTGTATATGACTGGCTGTGATATGTATATATAAGTGTGATGTTGGTTTTGAAAAATTATGGCCCTACTTTCTTATCGCATACTGTTGTTGTCTGGGGATAATTTATTTGCTCCCGCATGCGCATATTAAAATGAATGGGTCAGTGATGCGTGTTGGGACGTCACTATTTAATCGACCACAGAGCGATGGACACACGTTCAAAGGATTGGGACGTGACAGAACAGTGTGTCTAGTAAAAGCAAGGCCAATGCCCATGAAAAATGCAAAGAAAAGCAAAATCAACAGTCGCAAAAAAAAAAAAAAAAATCCATTCATAAAAAAAATTGCTTTGCAAAATATATATTGCAAGCGATGTCATTAGAAAATGGAGCAAAGCTCTCATATCTTAAAACAAAATAGTCAAAAGGACTCTTAAAATAGGTTAAACTTCAAGAGTTGTACTTTTGAAAAGTTGTGTGATGGTAATGATGCCGAGATAATCCTTCACTTTTAAACCCCTTGATATTTGAAAAAATTTCAAGCCTTTCAAAGCCTCGCTCGAACCAATGTTTTAACCCATATCCGAAGTCTCTTCCAATTGAGATGGCTCAAGTCGAAGTAGGAATCTCACATAGGAGCTACCACTAGAAGAAGTAGGAGCAATCCAATCTTATCTTATCTTGTAGGTTCTTAACTTGTAAACCTGACGAAGATATTGATGAAAAATATTTTTTTGACCTCAAAGCGACCAATCCTTTGTGTAAGCCCATGACCAAACCAACATTAAGGTCCCATCTAAAGACTTTTTTGATCGATCAAATTGTATTCATTGCGAATGTTTCCGAAGGCCAATGACATAGGTAATGTGAGATATTCCAAATGGATAAAGCAAGATTCCCACATCAATGGATGGGAACAAAATCCTTTTGAGAACTATTGAGCGAAGACATTTTCGATTAGGATACTTCAACTTGGCATGTTGAACAAACTCTTTGAAGTTTTACCAAAATGATTTTATCGAAGTTTCTTTCCTAAGGAATTTGATGATTGATGACATTTGTCAAAAATGCTTGAATAACATTCAAAGTCCTGGTGTCATGGATTAAACCAAGGTTCCATTAAAATAGTTTTGCACAATCTTAGAATCTTTTTCGCAAAAATTATCTTTCCCTAGTGGAACAATTTGTCTACATTCAATTTGATTGCTCATACACACTCAAGATTCTTTTCAAAACCTACCCTATGTAGATTCTTTCAATGATAATGCGATTTTTGCTTGGTATGCCAAGGGCTTCTAGTGCAATTCCCTTTCATCCATTCCATTGATTAGCTTCACACAATCTCATAATTCTTTCAAAACCCATCCCATTGACTCACTGTATGTAGTCACAAAATTCTTCTAAATCTCTTTTTGCTGGTTTACCATACGTAACCACGAAATTCCTTCAAAAACCTATTCCGTTAACTCACCGTACGTAGTAACGAAATTCCCTTTCTGTTGGTTCACCATACGTAACCATGGAATTCTTTCAAAACCCATTCTGTCGACTAACCATGCGTAGTTATGGAATTCTGTCAAATCCTTTTTTGTTGGTTCACTATATCTAACCACGGAATTTTTTCAAAAATTTTCTGTCTAATGTGTTATATGCAGTCACTGAACCCCTTTGTTTCCAAAATCGTGACATCTAGATTGTTCTCATGGGTGTTTTAAAGCAAATTATGTATGACATCCTGAATTTTCAATTTTATTTTCAATTAAATAAATCGGGCCTTTCATCAACGCACCTATAGTGCTATTTTCAGAGCTAATCACTCCTGAGTTAACTAGACTATTTGGGGAAGTCATTAAGGAATTTTCATGCATTAGACTTGAGAATTCTACCAGAAATCGACTACTTGACCGTGCTCATCTGTAAAGATCATTTTGGCACAATAAAGATCGATTAGAAATTAGAGATATGTCAGTTCAACTGAGATATGTGGTTAAACGTGGGTGATTCCACCAAATTGAAAAATTTTCGTCGATCAGCAATAGATTGATTTTTCTATCGTTTTGGTACCCCTGTGTTCATATTTGAAACCTCGAGATTTTCACAACAATCGAGAGTCACCAATGTGTTGAAGAGGTTCACTGTGGCTCAAAGAAAATCAACCATTGATCATTTGCACTGAAAATTTCTAAAAGCTACCATGTAGCCTAGGTTACGCTAAAATCGCGCTAGAGTGAAATTAACCATGAATTTGAATCCGATTTTAGAAATTGAAAGTTCTGTCATGTCACGAGTCATTTTAGGAATATCGACTCTTCTTTTGAAGATTTTTTTGCCAACCGAGATTTTTGGTGAAAAGTTGATATAGGGCCGTTTTGGTTTAGAAAATTCAGAGGACCGTTTTTTATCGCGAAATTGGGATGCAAGTAGGTTTTTATGGAGAGGAAAAATACCAATTTGATTGAGAGTTCAATAATGGAATTTATAGAAGCCAAATTGAATTGATTCAAGGAGGAATTGAATGGAAATTGAGCCAAATGACTTCAAATTCGTAGCTCCCCCATGGACACAACCTTTGGACCATCTCAAGACTTCTAGAGGAAGCCAATAGTCCAGAAAATTTGCAAAGCAAGCCAACCAAGTAGTGGGATAGGTCAAGGGGACAAAAAGATAGGATAGAAGACTAAGTGGCCCCCTCAAGCCAAGTTGTCCCCCTTCTTGTCCTTGCTACTGTCAAGCCCCTCCATTGCAAACTAAGGAGCTTAAAAAAATCCCAGAAAATTGAGCAGCTCAACTCTCTCTGCTCATCCGAACTCGTCCGACTGCCTAGAGTTGCTACGTCGTTGTTGCTGGCCTCCACAAGGCGCGTGTCCCTGGCCATCGACCGCCCTTGCTCCCATGTCCAGCCCATCCCTTAGTTCATCCCAACCACCATCACAAGCTACTCCCGCCGCTTGAGCCACCGTGAGCTGCCATCCGACCGCCGCTCGCCCCCGCCAAGCCATTCGCCTCCTCTTTGGTTGATTCCAACTCGAGCCAAGCTCGGAGTAGCCTTTTTCAACCCAATATTAGAACCAAATAGTTGGGTCTCACCAGCACTATTTGGCCCGTTTTGGTGGCCTTTCGGACCTCGAAAGGGCCCCCCGCTTCAGAGTTTGTCAATCATCTTCGCGTCCCCGTCGTTGTGGTCCGAGAGGATCGTTAATCAAGTGAGTTTAACTCACTAATCTCTACTTAGTAAGTTAATGACGTTTAAGGGTTGATTAGTTTAGGCTAAGCTAGGATTAAGGGACTAGCTAGAATGGATTAATAATTTAACCGTTCGATATTACATGTTAGGTAGTTAGATTAGTGCAATTAGCAAGTAAATAGGTCATAGTATTTAATTTGACAGGTTTGGAAATTTTCTAGGCCTGTCTCAGCTTTTAATTAGGCTTTTCCGGCCTAAGTGGTTAGATTAGTGCAATCAGCTTTTAATATTGCATTTTTGGTAGTTATTAGTATTTAATAATTAATTTTCGTAATTATATAATTAATTATTATTTTCCGAAAATTAAACCAAGATAGACAATGAATGCAATTTTATGCTGATCGCAATAGTATGATTTGTTTAATTAATTGAGTGCCAATTTGTGCATATTGAGTGTGATTTACAATTTTGAGAAATTATCCCAAAATTTATTAATTTTAGTATTTAATTAGAAAATCACCAAGCATCGGTTTAAAGTGCCAAATTTTTTTTATCGACTATATAATTAGTGGGAGTTTCTAAAGTAAAGATATTATATTTTTGGCAGAGGTTAACCATGTACCCACACACAATTAGTTTTATCAAGTATAATAAAAGTGGTGAAATAATCGATTGGGTAGAATGGTATACTATATCAGCCAAAGGGCTTGATATGTGAGCTTAGAGTAAGCAATATACCCTAAGTATTGCACAGCTTCAGTGAACAATTAAGTATCGCACAGCTTCAATGAGTAATTAAGTGCCGCATAGCTTTGGTGAGCATTAGCCGTATACTATATTAACTTAGAGTGAGCAATATACGTGGTTGTCAACTTTTGGTGAGTATTTCTATCTATCTTCAGCTTAGGGTGAACAATCCTTGTTGTGATCGAACTAAATAGATAGTATTGACTGGATTGACCGAGAAATGGTCTTAATGACATAGAATCGACTAGTTTAATTGATCAATGACTCGATCTAATGTGATTATTTGATTAGTTCATGCGATTCGATGCATTTGTGAATTGTACTGACTTGCAGGAAGGAATTGAGGCAAGATGAGTCCTCCGACTCTTGTTTGTGCTTAGGCAGCCCTTAAGGCGTATTTTCTTCCTAGTCAGGTCTAAGGGGGTGAACTTGCTGGGACGTCATCTCACCTTGTTGTGGGATAACATTTTCAGATCCCTAAATGGCAGCTCCTTCTGAGCGTTTTGGTCAGCCGAAGAAGGTTACAAAGTAAGTAGCTTATATTCGGATTCATGGGTACTCAAGGGGTTTGGTCTATAAGCTCGTGAAGTCCGTGATCTGGGTTGATGAGGCTCTGCCCCATAAGGTACCTCATCAATACAGATCATGGTACCATCGTGAATGGCATGGATAGAGAGAGGGTCCCATATCGGAATCTGAGGTACCTATGTACATGCTAGAGGTTGCTTTTGGGAAAGGCACAGTAAATCCTTCCAATGGTTTGATGGTAAACTCGGATCTTTCAGATCTAGGAACCCCAGTGTATTCAGCTAAAGGCTCCAATGAGGATGAAGAGATGGAGGAAAAGGATTTGTAGTCTTTTAAACTGCCCCCCTCCCCCGCGGTTTTGCGGACCTTGTTTTATAGACTGTTATTGTAAATGACATAGTTGGTTATGTATATAAGTGCATTGTGATTTTCAATTCAAAAAGTTATAGCCCTGCTTTTCTATCTCATCTTGTTGTTGTCTGGGGATTAATTATTCGCTTCCGCATGTGTATTAAAATGAATGGGTCGGCAATGCGTCCTGGGATGTCGCTATTTAATTGACTGTAGAGGGATAGGCACACGCTCGGAGGATCGGGGTGTGACATCCCCGTTTAAGTGGTATCAAAGCATGGTTAATGATTGAAGTGACAAGATACGATGGTTTATGGGATAGTTAGTAGGAAATGCCTTTATTTCATGATGGTGCATGTCTGTGATAGTTGATTGGTAGAAAATTGTTTGTTTGTGTGGATCGCTCAACTTCTAATTCTATGTGGAATTGGAAGGCGGGTTTTAATAGAAACTGACTTATGAGAAATCAAGAGCAAAGGACTCCTAGGAAGAGAATTATAGGGCCTACCACTCGGGGTAGGACGTCGACGAGGGTTGGTACCCGAGGAGGCTGAGGTAAAGCGCCAGCTTAGGGTATCGCGAGTGGAGTAGCACTGCCGCATATTAGTGCTGGGGTAATAGCCCCTGAGGATCCAAGGTTTGTTGGGATCATGTAAGCACTCGAGATGCTGAGAAATAGAATGGATCTGCAAGCTCAAATTTAGCCGCTAATGACACCACTTCAACCATCGTTGCCACAGTTGCCGCTAATGCCGCCGTAGATGCTACAACTGTTGCTGCTACTATCGCACCTGCTGCCACACCTACCGAGGTTCCACTAGGGAACGTGGTCGCTGGGAGACCGATACACAAGTTGGTGGAACAATTTATGAGATTGAACCCACTGAAGTTTTCTGGGGCAGGAGACCCCGAAGCGGCAGCCTTATGGATCCAAGGCTTAGAGAAGGCCTTGCACTTCTGATGTGAACTAAGGCGGAAAAGGTAGTCCTCACAACTTACAACCTACCAGTTACAAGGAATTGCAAGTACTTGGTGGAGAACCACCCAAGGAACGGTATTCCCTAAATGTGTAGCCCTGGAGTGGAACACCTTTGTTAAGGTCTTCAACAATAAATACTTTTCTGAGACTGCTAGAGAACTGAAGATGGTAAAATTCCAATGCCTTCGCCAAGGCTCAATGACGGTAGATCAGTATGAGGTGAAGTTCACTGAACTATCGCAGTACGCTCCTAAACTAGTCAGAATTGAGGAGTCCACTGATATTACTCAACCTAAGAAATTATAACGACCTGTATGAGCAGGTTCAAATGATAGAGAGAAATCAAAATGAACAAGCTGCCACATCTGGGTCTCGGTTCGGATCTAACCGAGATGGGAATCGGTATAGGAAAAAGCCCATGACTAAAGGAAGATTCCCTCTCCCGCTCAACAGGAGTTGGCAAGCTAGGGTCAAGTCAGAATGTGTGTGTTGCTTTTGTGGAAGGTGACATGGTTCGACCTCGTGCCCCCGTAGGATGCGCGCTTGTTTTGAATGTGGCTAGTAGGGTCACGTGGCCAGAGATTATCCTAGAAGACCAAGAGGACAACCGTAGTTACCACCGCCACCACCGATGGGTCAGATTAGAGGATATGCACCGCAGAACGCACTGCATGATGGACAAATCAAACCCCTAGCTCAAGGAAATTTGTATGCCATCACCAGAGGTCAGGCTGAGGACGCGCCTGATGTAATCACAAGTACGGTTTCGCTAAACAACCATGCTGCTTATGCTTTATTCGATCTTGGAGCAACTCATTCTTTTATTGCTGAGCAATATGTTAAGCTAATAGGATTAAGTCCTGAGTTGCTAGAGTCAGTGGTTAGCATATCTATATTGTTAAAGGATAAGATGTTAGATGCATTGGGTTGTTCAGGTTGCAAGTTAGCGATTGGTGAGTGAGAAGGGAGGATAGACTTGTTAGTCCTAGCCATGTATGACTTTGACTTAATAATTAGCATGGACTAGCTCACCAAGCAACGAGCTAAAATGGACAGTTATCGTAAAACGATTCGATTTAACCCGTTAGTGGGTGAGAGTTTCGAGTTTGTTGGAAGTCGAGGAAGACCCTCGATTTCATTGATCTTGTCGCTTGAAGCAACCCATTTGTTAGATAAGGCTATCAGACTTACATGGCCAACGACAGTTGAGGAGCTGAAGATCGAAGATATTCCAATGGTGCAAGAATTTCCAGAGGTATTCTCGAATGAATTGCCAAGCCTATCGCCAAAGAGAGAGATCGAGTTCGTGAACGAGTTGGCACCCGGAACAGAGCCAATCTCTAAGGCTCCTTACTAGATGGTGTTGTCTGAGTTAAAGGAAATGAAGGTGTAGATGCATGAGTTGTTGGATAAGGGATTCATACGTCCTAGTGCATCACCTTGGGGAGCACCAGTTCTATTCGTGAAGAAGAAAGATGGCTCGTTGCAGTTGTACATCAACTATCATTAACTCAATCAGGTGATGATTAAGAATAAGTATCCACTCCTGAGGATCAACGACTTGTTTGATCAGTTACAAGGAGCGTCGATATTTTCCAAAATCGACTTGAGGACATGATATCATTAGCTAAGGATCAAGAAGGAGGATATACCAAAGTCAACATTTCATACTCGATACGGCCATTATAAGTTATCGCTATGCCGTTTGGATTGACGAATGCTCTAGCTACCTTTATTGATTTGATGAACAGAATGTTCAAGGAATATCTGGATCAGTTCGTGATCGTGTTCATAAATGATATTCTGGTGTATTCGAGGAGTGTTGAGGAGCACAAGAGTCATTCATTGACTGGTACTTCAAACCTTAAGGACTCATGAATTGTACGCTAAGTTTAGCAAATGCGAGTTTTGGCTGACTCGTGTAGCATTCCTAGGTCACGTGATTTTTTGTGAAGGAATCTCCATGGACCCAGCCAAGATTGAAGCAATGATCAACTAACCAAGACCTACTACAGTGACAAAAATCATAAGTTTTCTAGGTTTGGTAGGTTATTACAGATCATTTATGGAAGGATTTTCAGCATTAGCGTCGCCGTTGACTCAACTCCTAAAGAAAGGAGAAAAGTTTTTGTGGACAGACAAGTGCAAGCATAGTTTCCAATAGCTGAAACAAAAGCTGACTACCACATTGTGCTGACCATTCCATCTAGTCCTGGAGGATATGAGATTTATAGTGATGCATCATTTAGAGGACTAGGTTGCATGCTGATACAACATGGTAGGGTTGTTGCGTACGCCTCTCGTTAGTTGAGACCTCATAAACAGAATTACCCAACACATGACTTGGAACTCGCGGCGATCACTTTTGCTTTGAAGATTTTGAGACATTATTTATGCAGAGAAATATTCTAGATCTTCTCTGACCATCAAAGTCTCAAATATTTATTCTCTCAAAAGGAGTTGAATATGAGACAGCGCTGCTGGATGAAACTTCTGAAGGACTACGATTGTGATATCCTATATCACCTCGGGAAAGCGAATAAGGTCGCCGACGCTTTGAGTCGGAAGTCTTCAATCGCACGCATGCTAGTTAAGGAGTGGAATTTAATTGAGAGAGCTTGAGATTCAGTGTTCAAATTTGAGGTAGGCCACCTTTTGAATCACATGGCCACCCTCAAAGTTGAGCCGGATGTGCAGATTAGAATCAAATTACTTCATCCATCAGACCCAGATGTTTAAAAGATTCTCCAAGAGGATACTAATGAGAGAAAAGCAAATTTTCAAATTTCTGATGATGGAACACTGAAGTTCCGAGGACGATTGTGTGTACCTAACAATGCAAAGCCTAGAGAGGAGATCTTATCAAAAGCCCATTGTAGCAGTTACAACATTCGTCCTGATAGTACGAAATGTATTGGAATCTGCGTTAACACTATTAGTGGTCTAGTATGAAGACGAGCATCGCCAAGCATGTCGCCAAGTGTCTGACGTGTTAGCAAGTGAATGCACAACATTATAAGCCGAGAGGACTTCTGCAACCTCTTGAGATCCCAGAGTAGAAATGGGAGCACATCACGATAAATTTTGTAATCGATTTATTGAGGAGTCAGAGAGAAAATGATTCCATTTGGGTAGTGGTCGACAGATTGACAAAGTCGGCTCACTTCAATGTAATACGAAAGGACCTTGATTTGGATAGGCACTCAGAGTTATATGTGCGTCAGATAGTTCGAATACATAGAGTGTCGATAATGATTACCTCCGACAGAGACTCGAGATTCACAGCTACAATTTGGAAGAGTTTGCAGGCTGCCTTAGGAACTAAGCTCCAGTACAGTACGGCATATCATCCTTAGACGGATGTGCTGTGAGCTTGCGTGTTAGACTTCAAGGGAAGTTGGGATGAACAACTTCATCTGGTCAAATTTGCCTATAACAACAACTACCAGCACAGCATTTAGATGGCAAAGTGTGCAGAACACCCATGTGTTAGGATGAAATCAAGAAAAGAAAGATTATAGGCCCAGAGTTGGTTCAGTAGTCAGTGGATGCAGTTGCAGTTATTAGAGGCAAACTGAAGACCGCTCAGAGCCACTAGAAAAGCTACGCAGATAAGCACCGGAGACCATTGGAATTCCAAGTTGGTGATCACATTTTTTTGAAGGTGTCACCAATAAGGGGAACTTCGCGCTTTGGCAAAAAAGGAAAACTAAGTCCGAGGTACGTAGGTCTATTTGAGATACTAGAGAGAGTCGAGATCCTAGCGTATTGTCTTACATTACCGCCAAGGTTGGCACAAGTACATAATGTCTTTCACATGTCAATGTTGAGGAAGTATGAGCCTAACCCAACCCATGTGCTTAATTTCAAAGAATTGGATGTGAACGACAAAATGTCGTACGTTGAAAGCCCGGTTCAACTCGTGGAAAGAAAGAGCAGGTTCTACGCACCAAGACCATCCCGTTGGTCAAAGTGGTCTAGCAACACCACGACACTAAAGGAGCAACCTAGAAGAGTGAAGAGTCGATGAGACAATTGTACCCCCACCTTTTTGCTTAAGTATTGTAATGGTTTAAATTTCGAGGATAATATTTTTATAAGAGGGGAAGAGTTGTGACATTCTAAATTTTCAATTTTTTTTTTCAATTAAATAAATTAGGCATTTCATCGATGAGCCTATAGTGTTATTCTCAGAGCTGATCACTCCTCAGATAACAAAACTATCTGGGGAAGTAATTTAGAAATTTTAACTCATTAGACTTGAGAATTCGACCAGGAATCGACTACTCGACTGTACTCATCTATAAAGATCATTTCGGCAAAGTAAATATCGATTAGAAATCAAAGATAGGTCGGTTCGACTAAGATATGTGGTTAAATACGGGTGATTCCACCAAATTGAGAAATTCTTGTCGATCGGCACTAGACTGATTTTTCTGTCGTTTTGGTATCCCGTGTCCATATTTGAAACCTCGAGACTTTCACAATAACCGAGAGTCGCCAATGTGTCGAAAGAGGTTCATTGTCGCTTGAAGAAAATCAACCACGGGTCATTTGCACTAAAAAATTCAGAAAGCTACCCGGTAGCCTAGGTCACGTTAAAATCGCGCCAGAGTGAAATTAACAGCGAATTTGAATATGATTTTAGAAATTTAAATTTTTATCATGTCACGAGTCATTTTAGGAACATCGACTCACCTTCCGAAGATTTTTTTGCAAACCAAGAATTTTGGTAAAAAATTGATATAGGGCCGTTTTTGTCCAAAAAATTCAGAGAAACCGTATTTTATCGTGAAATTGGGATGCAAATAGGTTCTTATGAAGAGGAAAATACCAATTTGATTGAGAGTTCGATAATGGAATTTATGGAAGCCAAATTGAGTTTATTCAATGAGGAATTGAATGGAAATTGAGCCAAATGACTTCAAATTCGTAGCTCCCCCAAGGACATAACCTTTGAACCATCTCAAGACTTCCAGAGGAAGCCAATAGTCTGGAAAATGTGCAGAGGAAGCTAGCCAAGTGATGGGATAGGGTCAAGGGGACAAAAAGATAGGATAGAAGACCAAGTGGCCCCCTCAAGCCAAGTTGTCCCCCTTCTTCTCCTTGCTGCCATTAAACCCCTCCATTACAGATCAAGGAGCCTAAAAAATCCTAGAAAATCGAGGAGCTCATCCCTCTCTGCCCGTCCAAACCCATTCGATTGCCTGGAGCCGCCGCATCGCCGTTGCTGCTGCTCGCGAGCTACATATCCTTGGCCATCGTTCGCCCTTGCTCTCGCATCTAGCTCATCCCTTAGGCCATTCCAACCACCATCACAACCTGCTCCTACTGCCTGAGCCACCGTGAGCCACCGTCCAACCGCCACTCACCCCCGCCATGCCATCCGCCTCCTCTTTAGTAGATTCCAGCTCGAGCCGAGCCTGAAGCAGCCTTGTTTGGCCCAAGACTAGAATCGAACAATCTAGGTCTCACCAACACTGTTTGGCCTGTTTTGATGGCCTTCCGGACTTGGAAAGGCATACCCGCTTCGAAGTTTGTTGATCCTCTCCGCATCCTCGTTGTTGTGGTCCCATTGGATCATTAATCAAGTGAATTTAACTCACTAATCCCTGCTTAGTAAGTTAACGATGCTTAAGGATTGATTAGTTTAGGCTAAGCTAGGATTAGGGGATTAGTTAGAATGGATTAGTAATTCAATCATTCGATATTGCATGTTAGATGGTTAAATTAGTGCAATTAGCAAGTAAATACACTGTAGTGTTCAATTACTCTTTTCCGGCCTAAGTTAGCATTTTTTATATTTATTAGTATTTAATAATTAATTTTCGTAATTATTTAATTAATTATTATTTTCCTGAAATTAGATCAGGATAGTCGGTGACCGGAATTTCATGTTAATCGTAGTGGTGTGATTTGTTTAATTAATTGTGTGCCGGTTTGTGCAGATTGAGTGTGATTTGCAATTTTGGGAAATTATCCCAAAATTTATTAATTCTAGTATTTAATTAGAAAATCACCGCGCATTGATTTACAGCACCGTAAATGTTTTTTTATCAACGGTATAATTAGTGGGAGTTTATAATGTAAAGACGTTTTATTTTTGGCAGAGGTCGACCGTGTACCCACACACGGTTATTTTTATCCGGTATGATAAAAGTGGTGAAATAATCGGTTGGGTAGAATGGTATACTATATCAGCTACAGGGCTTGATATGTCAGCTTAGAATGAGCATTCTACCTTATGTATCGAACAGCTTTGGTGAGCAATTAAGTATCGCACAATTTTGGTGAGCAATTAAGTACCACACAGCTTTGGTGAGCATTAGCCGTATACTATATCAGCCTAATGGCTTGGATATATCAACTTAGAGTGAGCATATACATGATTGTCAGCTTTTGGTGAGCATTTCTATCTATCTTCAGCTTAGGATGAGTAGTCCTTGATGTGATCGGACTGGATAGATATTATTAATTGGATTGACCGAGAAATGGTCTTAATGATATGGAATCGACTAGTTCAATTGATTGATGACTCGATCTGATGTGATGATTTGATTAGTTCATGTGATTCGATGTATTTGTGAATTATACTCATTTGCAAGAACGAACTGAGGCAAGATGAGTCCTTTGACTCGTATTTATGCTTAGGCAGCCCTTGAGGCGTATTTTCTTCCTAGTCGGGTCTTAGGGGGCGAACTTGTTGAGACGTTGTCTCACCCTATTGTGCGATAACATTTTTAGGTTCCTAGATGACAGCTCCTCCCGAGCGTTTTGGTCAATCGAAGAAGGTTACAAAGTAGGTAGCCTATATTCTGATTCATGGGCACCCAAGGGGTTTGGTTTGTGAGCTTGTGAAGTCCATGGTCTAGGTTGATAAGGCTCTGGGTTGATGAGACTCTACCCCATAAGGTACCTCATCAATACATATCATGGTACCTTCGTGAGCGGCATGGACAGAGAGAGGGTCCCATACTGGAACCTAAGGTACCTATGTACGTGCTGGAGGTTGCTTTTGGGAAAGGCACAGCAAATCCTTCCAGTGGTTCGGTGGTAGACCCGGATCTTTCAGATCCAGGAACCTTGGTGTATTTAGCTGAAGGCTCCAATGAGGATGAAGAGGTGGAGGAAGAGGATCTGTAGTCTTATGAAACCCCCACCCCCCCGTATTGCAGACCTTGTTTTTATAGACTGTTATTGTAAATGACATAGTTGGTTATGTATATAAGTGCATTGTGATTTTCAGTTCGAAAAATTATGGCCCTGCTATTCTATCACATCTTGTTGTTGTTTGGGGATTAATTATTTGTTTCCGCATATGCATTAAAATGAATGGGTTGGAGATGCGTCTTGGGAAGTCGCTATTTAATCGACTATAGAGGGATGGGCACGTGCTTGAAAGATCTAGGCGTGACATTATGAGTTTGTAGCATCGGAGTGTCACTCTTCGCGAGGAACCGTGTCTCATAGCTTTAGAGCATGGTAATTTCAAATATGGTATCTTAAAGCAAATCACAAGTTCATAGCATCAGAGCTTCACCTTCCACGAGGGACCGAAACTTATGGCTTTAGGTATGGTGATTTAAAAATTTCTTATGCTTTCCAAAATCCATGAGCTCGTAGTATCAAAGTTTCACCCTCCGTGAGGTACCACAAGTTATGGCTATTGGAAATGGTAAGTTTGAATAACTTATCTCTCGCTTTCCGAGAGGTTACAGCCTTCAACTTTTCAATTTGTTTATCACAAGTAAGTATCTCTTACCCTTACTTTCTTTACTTTCTTTGGTCAATTTCCTTCCTTTCATTTTATCTCATGAGAGAGATGGAAAGAGATTCCCACCAGATGAGCCAAACATCTCTAAAGAATGACAATAAGTCCCCAAGTATGTCTCTAATCAAATGTCTCTTCTTTTGTCTTTCTTTTATTTCCTCAGATAAAGTAGACTAATTATTGCAGGTATGAAATTGTCTTTGAGTGGAACCTCTTCAAACTCCCACTCAAAGAAGGATAGCTGTTAGCACCTAATTTTTAGTCAAAGTGTAAATAAAAGATAAAAACCCTAAAAGTCAAACGGTTTTTGGCCGATTCCTAACCTTTGACAATTGGTTTCAAGATCCTCCTAATGTTAATTTCACTCCTACACTTTCAATTTCTTGAAATTTTGAAAACTGGTCCTCGAATTTCATCAAATTACAAGTTAACCCCTAATTGTAAATTTTGATGCAATTCTTGATTTTGGCTAGGGTTTTGCAAATCAAACCCATTGGATAGAGTACCCAACACTTCGAGCTCATGATTCAACATTCGAAATCAAATTTTAATTGTTGAATTGAAATTTCAACCGTCAAATCGAACTAACGGATGAAATTACATGTTTTGAGGGTAGTATATAAGTCCAATTTCCCTCCATTTTGGGGGGCTCATTTGTGCACGAAATTTTCTCTCTCTTTTCTCTCTCTATTTTCTCGCCTCTCTCTCTTCTCTCTTTCCTCTTTACGCCAAACTAGTTCTTACTGATCCAACACTGTTGACCTCACGCTGGTGAGCTACCGGTTGCCGATTCAGCCCCTCAGTGACCACACCTACCTATCCTAGCTGCTGCATACCAATGATCAGCTTGATTTTTCTTGGAACTTTTCTGATCAAACCAAGCTTCCTTAGTGATATAAACTGGTCCATTTGGATTGGTTCAGTATTGATCCAAGCTGGCAATCCGAATGCTCCGAAGTTGACAAAAATCGATAAAAACGCATAAAAAAAATAACGATCTCAATCTCAAACCCCGTGAAGCAAGACCGGATTAACAGGTCAGGGTTAGGGCTCAATTTTACGAAAATATGTGATGTTTAGATGTTAGACCGATGCATTTGAATATTGTTTTGCTGTGATTAAGTGTGTTTGATTAATCATGAATAATTGACTTGATTTGGCCTAAAACATGCATTTTCATATCCTTGGGCTGGCTTCTGTTTTGGCCAAAATGAGATCCGAAATGACCTTATTTTAGTTTGAATGCTTTTAGACTTTGATAATACACATCATTAGCTTCAAATCAAAAGGTGGCACGCCCTGATCAATCGATGTTTGACCTTAAAAAAACACCTCCAAAGATGAGCGATTTTATAGTAGTTTAAGTTAGTTTTTAGTTCTGTTCTAGTTCTAAAATTTGACTTTGCTATTTTTTTGCAGTTTTCTATGTTGATTTTTGGAGGAACTTTCCTTCATGAAAGTTGCTTGTTGTTGTGTGATGTATGTTCTATATATATTAGTCAAAACCACTCAGATTTGAGCCTAGGTCAATCTGCTCTATGCTGATTTTTGACATTGTCATCTTTGTACTGATCTATGTGTTGATTTCTGGAGGAAATTTCCTTCATAAAAGTTGGTCGTAATTATGTGGAGAATGTCCTATAGTTTTTTTTTTTTGAATTTTTTAATGTGCTTAACTAAGTCAAAATCACTCAAATTCGAACATAAGACTGTCTGTCCTACACTATTCTAATTTGCAATTTAGTAAAATTGAGCCTATAAATGAGTTTGTTTGGTCTCAAATATTTCATGAAGGATGAAATACATGCTATATGTGTTCAATTAATGCATGGTTTGCAAATTTTTGATGTTGTCTAGTGTGTCGACTGCATGAGTCAGTGTGAAAAGATGTTGCAGTAACATATAACATAAATATGCATGTACGTTTTGCCATTTTTTCCATGACTCATGTGATTTTATCTAGGTCTTGGACTCTGAACAAAAAATATTCCTCATTGTATGTTCTATAGGTGAGATTTTTCGTTATATTTTTGCAAGTCTTTAGATAATCGAAATTATGCTCGCTTTATGATGTTGAGATTAAAACGGAACCTTATCATATATGCACATTGCCATGCTTGTTTAGGTCTTTTAGAGTCCAAATCTTGCAATAATGCCTTCTTGACACTTAAACTACATGTTACAAGGTTTGAATACATGTTCACGTCATTGCATTTGAGTGTCATTTTACATGTTAAATTCATGCCACAAAAGCACATCTTCACCTTGAAACCCTCAAGCATTTCATCATGAATCTTGAGTCATTTTGTATTGTCATTAAATTATATGACATTTTCTCATGCCAACTTAGGGTTAGATGATCACCCTAATTATTTGTCGCATCCAATTCTAAGTTGTATACGATTTTTTCATGATAGTTATGCATTACTTAAATGGTTTTGAGATTTATTAATGCATGTTTGTGTTCTAGTTTTTAGCAATTGATATGTGCACTTTTAGAGATCTTGATCTTAGAGCATCAAATATACCTAGTTTGGACTCGAGCTCTTCAAGGAAGTTGTAAGGCACACTTAGAGGTTTCTGATTCCATTAATTTCATGTAGATCGCTTATTATTAGGGGCACTTTCCATATTTTCAAAACTAGATTAGAATTTGGACATGGGACCAAAGTCGGACCCCTGTTCTGACCCCTGTTTAAAAAGATTTTTGATTTTTGATTTCCTTTTTTTTTGTAAAGATTCTACACTTTACCCTTGAATGAAACTCGTTTCTCATCATGTTGGCCATATTGTGCAAAAATTTGATAATTTTTAGACTTGTTTTGATAGGATAGGACAAATCCTTGCGATATTGGTTGAGTGTCCGCTATTTTGACAATTTTTTAACATGCCGTTGCTTGTTGTTTGATTTTTGTAAAATCATATGTAGCTTTTTTAGGAAAACTTTCTTCACAAAAGTTATTTATTATCATGTCATGCATATTAAAGAATTTTTTATCAATAGGCATTAGCCAATTTTGCTATCTTTACATGTTTGTTCTGAAATTTCCTGACATAAGCTTGATTGTGATTGTTTAGATAAATTTCCTAAGTTAGTTTGTGCATGAGCTTAGGTCATTCCATCTTCATAAAAGTTGCTTTAAATACCTTGATATTCATTGTTAAATAATTTTCAATGAGTCTTCTTTTCAAATTAAATTTAAAAATGTTTTAGTACATGTAATGTTTCTAAAAACAATTTGACAATAAATTCTTTTCCAAAATCTCAATGTGGCTTAAGGAAGATTCATGGTTTGGACCATATTCAAAATGCTTGCGATGCTTGTGAGTGCATTTATACAAGCCCTAAACTAGCCTTGGCAATTGAATGCGTTCCATAGCCTAGATGTTTCTTAATCCAAAACATTTTCAAACCTCTTTAAGATTCTATTTGACATTGTGAAAAAGTCACGGTTTGAATTATATTCAAAATGCCTACGGCGCTTGTGAGTATATTTATGCGAGCTCTGAGCTAGCCTTGGCAATTGAATACCTTTCATAGCTGAGACATCACTTTGTCTCAAAACTTTTTTTTGTGAATGATTTCAAAAGATGTCTTTACAACATCACATGTACCCCCCATGTATACAATCATGTCATTCATTTAGAAGTGTCTGTGTTTGCAATTAGCACATGTCCTACAATGCATGTGATTTTTAGATATATGATAGAGTCGATGCATGATATTGAGGGAAAACCATGGGATCACTCATTTGGTTAGGAGACTTATAAGCGTTATTAGCCATGCAAGAATACAATTGGTCAATAGTGGATATAAGTCATAAAATGAATTGGATAGGTTTTTAGAGACTTGCGCATGAATTACAAAGGCCAACCTCAAAACCCAAATTTTTTTTTTTTTTTTGTATTGAATTTCTTTTGAGAGATTGACCTTGGCATGATATCGTGTTTTTTTATTGTTTTGATGTGTATGTTTGTTTCTTTCCATTGTATGTACTAGTTATATAGTTCTTAGACTATGTTTAAATTAGGATCCTAATGATGAAAAGGACATGAAGACGGTGAGGATCGATGTCCATCTCGACCATTATTATGCACTATTCAATCCCTGACATATATCTCGAGTTCATTTTTTTGTATAAAGCTCAATGAGTTGTGGGTTCTCTCTTCCTCTTATCCTTTTCAATTGTGTTTCTTTTTATATTTTTCCTTGTTTGTTTACTTACTACTTCACAATTTCCAATTTAATTGGATGCTTTCTTTTCATTTTCTTTAGAAATAGAATAGCATGAGAATGACCAACTACGCATGATCACCTAATTTAGGACTAATGATCCCAAAAATATAAGAAGAAATGCAATGACACGTTAGGTAAACACAATATACTGTTTAGGTATTGAAAATGTGTTAATAGAAATATTGGCGTAACCCAAATCACCGAATCTAGATATTTGGTTGCATAGGAATCGAGAGAACACTCCCGACCCTCAATTGGATTTATAATCGACCCCTAAAAACGACGCTTATGGCGACTTTCATCTTGTTTCTAGGATGTTTTAAATAATTAGATTGTATAAATGAATTTATCGCATGGGGTACAGGTCTTGATAAGACTCACCCTGGGCTAGCATACTCGCATGCGGAAAACTCATAATAGATGAAGTGACGTCATCCTTAAGGAAGAGAGTACTAGAGGGAGGGTTACTACGATAAAGGTACCCTTAAATCTGATATTCACACCCGACTTCCTCTCTTGAGGTGTGTCGCTTGTGTAGGTATGAGTTGCAACATTTCGCCGTCATGCGGGGTACAAATTTGGGAGAACTCGCGACCTGGTAGAGAGAACTCACAAGAGGTTCATCTAGGGGTGAGATGATGACATCCCTGCGGTTGAGAAACGTGAGGGAATTCTCATGGTCAAGTACCCCTAAATCCGACTTTCCTCCCTTTCCTTTCCTCACGAGAGGGATTAGGTGGCGAGATCAGGTCGCGACAAATGTGTACTTATCCCTTCTTTATTCACTCCAGAGATCCAAAGCATGCAATTAGCCCTTCATGTTTCCATCCACAAAGAGGCTGCAGAGATGTGAAGAGGGGCCCTGCGGGGGCATTGGGGAGAGCGATCAGCTGAGACTGGTGGGATCTATGTACGAGTGTGGGGATAATAGTGACAACAACGGCAACAGCTATGGGGATGTCGGATTTCTAGAGAGTTGTAAAAGTCCTCTCCTCGCTTCATTATTTTTTGGGTATAAACCTCGCTTGAGTTTGACTGGCAGATGGGATTCTATTTGGTGGGATTTTCTTTCTTTTCTTATCTGTTAGTTCGATTTTCTTTGTTTGGCCATGAATTTATTTGTGTAAATGATGAAATGCTAATTAACAGCGGGTACTCACAGAAAAATGCGAGATTGCCCTTCGATCAAGCGGCTCTTTCTTTGTTCGATTTCGCTTCACTCTTTTCATTGATTGGATGTGAAATGCAATTTCGACCATTCCTGAACTGTTCACTTGGAATATTTGTTCTCTCTCTCGTTATCTTCAAAGTCGAATAAGAACTAGTCATTTTCCATCCGTCGTCAATAAACAGAAATAACAGATGCTCGCAGAATTTCGCTCTATTTAGTCATTGTGCATTGCTCAGTTTGGAAACTTTCACAGTTCACTCGCCCCTAGAGAGTTAAGACGCAATCCAAACATTACAAATTTGTTCTGTACCATAGAAACTAGGAGACAATACATAAAAATTGAGGGCGACCATTGACCATTGAACGCTCGAAAGGATCCTAATGTGATTCGACACCCCATTTAAATTGGAACAAAACTCGTACTTGCACTTGAAGAAGTTTGAGAACCGAAGCTCTTGTGGAGGGTTGTCACCTGACTCTCGGCCTCTGCCTCATTCCCTTTGGGGATCATCGCTCCGTTGGCTTCACTGTCCCACGCCCCTGCGCCTCTACGCAAGGGGCACCGTTAATTGCTTCGTCGGCAACGGCGGGCCAATGGCCGCTTGATGAACACCACGTAATGCGGAGTACCAAAATCTATCAAAGATCCAAAATTTGAGAGCGTTCGTCGGAGAGGAAAGATGGTTTGGTTTTCTCCTTCCTTCTTGAGAAGGAAAGAACAACGAAGAAGAGAGAAAATACAAGAGAAATAAATAAATGCGCGCTAAGCAGGACAGAGAGAGAATGCGGCACAGGAGAGAGAGCATATAGAAGGCTAGTGGGTGCAGACTAGGTGGCAAAGAAAGAAGTTTATTTTTTGTGCAGAAATCCGATGGCTCCACACCTCCACGTGGCTCCACATGTTTCTTTCTAAGTGGCTTGGGACCAGAGTCTCCGGGCTACTCAATATTTTCTTGAAAAATACTCATATGTCACTAAAATGACTCTTTTTTTGTCAAGAAACAGGCTTTATCGCGGTCAAGACCCCTAATATTGACCTTTTACTTTTGATCCCTGATTGACTAAAAATCATGTTTCTACATCAGTCTTTCTAAATACTAGTTCATTAATACTTGAGTATGGACTACTGCCTTTTCGGGTGGTTCCTTCATATCAATTTATACACAAGTCCTTTTAATACTAATTCATACCACAATTGAGTGCTAATCACCACTCTTCTGAATGATTTTTACATTCTGCATTATTTTATTTGTCATTTTATATATCGCTTTTCCATTTTATATCATTTTTAATACTCGGGATTGTATTTAGCTTTATATTTCGGGTAGTCTTAACTTATATATAAAGTAGGAACCTTGATCCTTTGGTCTATTGATCCATATATCTTTGATTTTGCATATTCACCTAACAAACGTAGACGCCTTTAGAAAAATCACCTTATCTTAACGTTTTTCTTCTTTTCGTCGTATAGATCCCTAGGTTCTTGGGTGTTTATGGTATACACCCACATATTTCATGTATCAGCGTCAAATTCAAACATCTGCACATTTGCTCATCTGCTTTGCATATCTAGCATTTATTACTTCTCTCCCTTTTTATCAAAAGGGGGCTATGCTTAGAATAGTACCTAGCCACTGTAGGTGTTCAGTCCCTTTATAGTGCCTTTCTCAGGTCTTACCCTATCGGGACTGACTTTTAGCATTCGGCTAAATTTATATTCTAAACATAAGGCCTCCTAGCCTCAGAATTATGATGGACAAGATTTTCATGAAGGATAAGTGCTATCGTACCATTCTAAGATCTTTGATACCAAAGAGGAGTATTGAAGAGAAATGGGAAGAGAATTAGCTTTGCATGAGTTATAACACAAACGCGATTTTATTGCAGAAGGCTCGTTGCTCTCTTCTCTTGATACAACTGATGCCTTGAATGGGCATAAGGAAAAGAAAATACTAAGGAGCTTTCACCACTTGCGACTCAAACATCATACATCTGACACTAAGAAAGCAAAACATATTAGCAGCAAATTCATTGCCGGACCAGAATGATAAAAAAACAATCCATAAACCAGCAAAGCAGTTCCAATGGCCAAACGTAAACAACAGTCAATCAAACCAAGTTAAAATATACATCAAGATAAGTTTAATATCATTAGGATGAGGAAGGTGTATCGGGAGACGAAAGACCGTTCAATTCTGATACAATTCTTTGGAAAAGGTCCATGAGGGCTACCATTTGATCCTTTAGAACTTCAACGTCATTCCTCAATTCTTCAACTTGCTCAACCAGATCCTGCGTAGATCTCTCCTGAGTCTCAGTTAAAGGTGATTCTGGTATTTGCTCTGCTTGGTCTATTCTATCAACAGCTAACTCATAATTATTCCTCATGCGAGACCTCAAAACCAATACTGCAGAGAGGTAAATACTGTAGCAAAGGATCGAACGTATTCTGAAGTTTAAGAATACACTTTTGAAGCAAGTATGTTATCCATTTAACATTATGAACTATTAAGAACGCATTTGCATATGCGAAGTTCAACCTAGGACAGCTTGCTATAACCTCCATGTTTATTCTTTCGACCGATAAGTCGACTAGGAAGTATGTCAAAAGAGCCACCAAAAGCAGCAAAAAGAACAACAAAAAAGCATGTCAGAGTTTTTGAAAGTAGCTACCCGATCATCTTCTTTGTTCGCTATGACTATCCCGCCTTCAAGCTTAAGGCGTACGTCAGGCTCCTGACACAGGAAATTATGACGATGGAGCTCTTTCCCCTTTTGACAATATAATGCCCTTGTGACAGGCAGCTTTCATATCTTTCAGAAAAGTTTCGCGATCATCTGTCTTACTCACAGCACGAAAAAGGATATGAATCTCGGAGGGGAAGGTATTACGACTTCGGTCGTACCGTCTCCAGTCCACTAACTTAATTTCTTTCTTCTTGATCTCTTTTGCCAGTTTTTCTTCGATTTTGCCAGTCTTTAAAGGATCAGCACCGCGAGCGCAAGAGATGGGGATCAGAAATATGGGCTTATCAGACTTGTTGTGGATTTTAGTCAGAGACGGCATCAACCCTGTTTCAATCACGAGCAAAATATTTGTCAATAATCCTCCTCTTAGATTCCGTCAGCTGTGAAGTTTCTTCATGGTGTCCACCAAGCAAGTATCATTTATCACTTAGGGCGCGTTTGGTAACGATTACGTTAGGAGCCGATTCCGATTCGGAACCGATTCTTTTTTATTACATTAGGAACCGATTCTAAGCATTTTAAGTTCGTTTGGTAACCGTCTAAAATTTCTAATTCTGGAAGAGAATTGCGTTTGGTACCGTGTTCATTAATTCTGTTCCAAATCAATTTCTTTTTAATTTTTAAATAATTTTTTTACTTTTTTCCTTTGTTTTCTTTTCTTTTTTTCATTTTTCCTTTGTTTTCTTTTCTTTTTTTTTTCTTTTTTCATTTAGTTCTTTTCATTTTCCTTTTTTCTTTTCATTTTCATTTTTTTTCCTTTTTTTCTTTTCTTGTTTTCTTTTCTTCATGCCCTTCTTTTCTTTTTCTCATCTTTTTCTTTTCTTTTTCTAATCTTTTCTTTTAAATTCTATTCCAATTCTTTTTAATTACCTTTTTAGATTAAAATAAATTTGATATTGAATTTTCATAAACCATTCATTGATTAATTATATTTTTATACTAAGTAATAAAAATATTAACTAATCAATTTTTATTATATAGCAAATAATAAACCATAGTATAAACTATACTAATATCCCTACAATATGTAATAAATAAAAATACTAAATTATAACATAAAATTAAATATGTATTCTATATACAACAAATATATATTTCATACTAGGAAGAAATAAAAATAAAATATAGAAATAATTTTTTTTTTTGATTCGGCACTTTTGATTCTCTTTTTTGATTCTCGGACGGAGAATCATATTTTTTCTGATTCTGAATTCTTGTCCAAAACGATTCTGGGAGTAAATTTGTTCCCAGGAATCGGTTTTGGACAAAAATTTACCAAACGCGATTTCTAGGCGTTCCCAAACCGATTCCGGGAACAAAAAATCGAATCGGCACTGTTTGGATGGTTACCAAACAGGGCCTTATAGTCTCCTCTCATTTTAATTAAATGCATGAAGACTTATTCCAACGGTGCAACACATTAATAAACAAATTCCCAGAATAGCGGACCAACAAGCGAAGATAATGCAAATGAAAATCCCAACTTCTTAGTAACACAGCAGAAACTAGAATCTCATCTCATGCAAGTTGTTTGTAATGTCTAGTTGACACCTACTTCATGTGAAATCATCATGACAGAATGGTGTCCATGCGCAATTTCTCTGTACTTGAAGCTTATTGAGTCGTGGAAATTCCATAGTAAATCATCGAAATGGGGGACAACGTGAACGCAGAAAATTGTCTAAAAGGCAGGAATTTACTCGTGTGTAGTTGTTATCTCGAACCCACAATCCCTTACCATTGGTTGCCACGAAATTGGATAAGGCCGTCACCAGCTTCGTCACTAGATTTGCAGTGGCTTCGTGTTTCTGCTCTTTTCCCGTCATGGTGGTGAGCGTACAGAAAAAGAGGATAATAGTGATTGTAGGAGGAGAGAAATCGAATGTTGCGATGTCACAAGCTTGAAGCAAAATCCTTCCTTTTTATAGAATCATGAATGGAGTAGCAAGTAGGGGTGTGCAAAAGAATTGGGACCCAGACCGGACTAGAAATGGCGGTTCCTAAGGGAGCCGGTCTAGTTCTCGGTTCCAAATTATTGGAATCAGTGGGTATTGATCCAATTCCGGGTTTTTTAGATGTGGAACCACCCACTCACCCATCCAGACTAGACCAGTGATATATTAATATATATTTAATTTTTAAGAAAAATTTATGACCAAAAAATAATTTAAGAGAAATGAAAACCCTAAAACCACTAATTTGGACCTCAACACCCATTAATTGAGTGTTCCTCTAGTCCTACTCTCACCTCGTTTGAGTCATCTCTCTATCTCTCACTCACGGCCTCAACTCTTAGTTTTTAATATGAATTTAATCTTTTTATTGATATTGCAAATAATAATACAGATGCTCTTTGTTTTTCGCTTTATTTTGACTTTCTGGAAAATGTGGGACTAAGTACACGAGCTTGATGGGACCTATTCCATGGACCCACCTAGAAACCGGATTGGACCAGTGGTCTAGTTCTCAAGTGGATCCATATAATCAATGGGCAGTTCGCATTTCTAATTTTTGGAACTGGTCATTAATCGGCAATTCCCAGTACTAGGATGAGAATCGCTGATTTGGACCATACATACCCCTAGCAGAAAGCAAAGAAGAGTGGTGGCTATTCTGTTGTCCAGAAAGTATCCTAAAGTCCCCGACATCCTTTTTCGAGATTGTGGGTTCTAAATTCTAAATAACCTTTTTCAATGCGATGGTCCTTAAGTCCTAAATAATGGTGTTCTTATTGTTTCGTTGGGAATTGATCCGTCGACTAAATATTTTCCATCAATGGTTCGAATTCAGTGGCAATTCAAACAAAGATATGAAAACTTAATGAGGATCTCTGCTGACTAAATCTATGGATTAGAGAAATGCAACTACTGGAAACTAATCAATTGAAATACTTTTTCGATCGAAATAAATTGTGTTGACACCCAAAAATGCCCTTACGGGCATGTGTAAGGCACGGGGCACAAAAAGTCATTGCAACCATATATGGGGCATAATTTACATCGGCTCAGCCATGAATATCCGTACAAAAACGATAATTAAGGATTTTGAGAAATTTTGGGCTGAGTTTCGACAGACCAAGACATATAATATCATGATGAAGTGATAAAGCACCATGCGCCGAAGCTAAAGATCAATAATGAAGATGTAACCTTGGCAGTGAAAATAGACAGGAACAAGTTAAAAGGTGCCAAACTCGAAAGAGGAGCAGTTTATACTTGCTAGACATGCTATGACGCAATTGTCGAACAAGTATGGATAAGGCGGTTCAACCCAAAACATGGAGCGACTCTTTAGGAAAAAGTAACCGACCAATGACGGTTACAAAGTTGGCCTATAAATACCACAAGCCGTCCAATAGAAAGCCCCCTGAACAACACATAAAACTATTGTATATTGCCTTTATCTTTACTTAGTCTTAGCTTAGCTGTAACTTAAGATTCATGTTGTAAATTCAATTCCAATGAGCGTCTATATCTCAAGAAGTGTTGTCGATTAGATTCCAGTGTTAATTTATTGTCCAGTTTCATTGATTAGATTGTGGTGTTGTGTAGTCATCATCATCTAGAGATGGTGTTTAGTAGATGTTTCAATTCAACGTTGTTAACTAGATTCCAACATTGTGCCCACATACGCATCTAAGAGCAGTGTGTACTAAGTGTGTTACTATTGTCCAACATCATTGATTAGATTTTGACATTATATCCTCATATATGTCCCAAACCGTGGTCTACTAGGTGTTTGTCACTGTCCAATGCTGTTGATTAGATTCCAACACTATGTCCTTGAACTTAGTAGAAAGGAGTGCCTTGTTAGGCACTTTACTTGTACCTAGCATTATCGAAATGCCTTTGATAGTGTCTAGACTACTTTAGTTTTAAAGGGCTTTCACTATTATGTAAAATGGGTCTAAATGTTATTGATTAGGTTTCAACATTGATTACTGCTGATACTGAACATGTGACAAGCTAGTGACTTCTTTAATTTCAAGGTTATAAAGTGTATAGTCTCGTTCGCATTTGACCCTTTCTATCCAAAGATAACACAAAACCTGAGTCCCTTTCAATAAAAACCAAAATAGAACACTTGGTGAAAGATTTTTTGTTGTAGGATCTAAAACTAACGAAACATCTTTTTTGTCATGCCCCGAACCTCGAGCACGCACACATTCCTCGATGGTCGATGAAATTGCGACGTCTCGGGACACGTCGCCGACCCATTCATTTTATTGCACAAGTGGAAGCAAACTAACTAACCCCTGACAGCAAACAACATGGGATAGAAAAGTAGGATAACAAATTCACAACCAAAACACGATTTTATAAACAAACTAGGTTTATATACAAAACTAGTATGTGTACCAAAAAGATCGGTCCACAAAAAGAGAACTATCCTACAACCCACTAGTTGAACACATTCTCCGATCCTTCATACTCCATAGGCTCTGAGTGCGTCGGATCCACCACAGCACCATCAAGAGGGTCACTTATACCCCCGCCAAAAGCGACGTCAACTACCCCAGCGGGGACCTCAAAACCTTGGAGGGGATCAACTTTGTATCCATTGAGCTCGCGGCAAAACCACACCCTAAATCGATTGAGCCCTCATGGCCCAATTGGGCCATGATCAACTTTGTATCCATTGAGCCCTCATCGACCTTGACGATGGTCACTACAAGCTCGTAAACTTAGACCCTGTGGCCTCCGGGAACAAGGTAGTCAATAATCAACTCGGTAACCCTCTGAGGCTAACCAAAACGAACCATTGGGACCGCCATCTAAGGACTTGAAAAGATTGAGCCCAGGATAGGGTGAGATATAAATCTCAGCGAATTCACACCCTAAACCCCGATTAGGAAGGAAATACGCCTAGAGACAATCTAACCACATAATCACACAACCACAGAGACTTACCTAGTCTCAGATCCTTCCTGCATGTCAATATGGTTTATATCACAAATGCATATAATAAATGCACACATCAATTGAAATGTCTCACTCAATTCAATCAATCACATGAGTCCCGATTATAGGACCAAATTGTTATGACACGTCTCATACCATGCCACACAATTTTGTCCCATAATCCAACGCGTCTAACTCAATCAATCACGCGTTCCAATTTTAATCACGACCTACTCGATGTTTGGCGGTCTTCTGGCATAGCCAAGTTAATCACGGCCCAATGGGCATGGCCTTCTTGATGTTTAATGGTCTTCTGGCATAGCCAGGTTAATCACGAACTCGGCATGTTTTCTTCGTATTAAAAATACTCACTAAAATAATCGTTTGTAAGTACACGGTCAAATCGAACCATAAAAATTGATATCCTCCATTTTAAAATCCCAATATTTGATATAGTATCTAAAACCATTTTCGGTGTCAAAACCCGACACCCAGTATTTTCTAATTAAATACAAAAATTTCATAATTTTGAAATAAATACTCAAAATCACAATCGCCACTCAATTTGCATAATTCAACATTCAATTGCATAAACTAAGCACACCACTACAATCGGCCACGAAATTCCAATCATTGACTATCCCGATATAATTTCCAGAAAATAATAAATAATTAAATAATACCAATTAAATCCAATAAATGCTAACCTAGGCCGGAAATGCTAATCTAACCACCAAATGGGCCTAGAAAAATAATGTACCTACCCACATAAATAGCACAACCTATCTAGCCTTTGATTAATTTAATCTAACCACCTAAGATGCATAATTAAGCAATTAAATCACTGATATTAACTAACTAACCACCTAATGTCATCTTAAGCTAAGCTAATCACCCATTGAGCATCATTAACCTCCTAAGTAAGGTTTAGCAAGTAAACTCACTGGTTTTGTGAGCCGGTGAGTTCACGGCGATGGCGATGCCAAGGGAGGCCGGGAAAGGCCCAAAAAAGCCTCACGAAGTCTCAACTGGGCTGAGATCTTCGACTTTTGCTCTTGGGCTGCAAGGGCTAGACCGAGCTGGTTGGACAGGCTCGAATGATGAGACAAGACAGCGGTGGCTAATGTGGGGCCAAGCAAGACTTCCGGCATTTTGAATGGCGACGAACAGCGGCTGGCGAAGCTGGACGGTGGCTTGGGACAACAAGCAGGAGGCAGACGTCAAGCAAGGAGGCGGGATGACTGGTGAGGGCGTGCGGCAGGCACGCGACAAGCGGACGGCGGTAAGGCGCGACGGTGATTCAGGCAGCTCCAAACGGTGGTCAACGGTGAAGGGAGAAGGAGCTAGCTGTTCTCTGGTTCTTTTGAGCTTTCAAAACCTACACAAATGGAGAAAGGAGCAGCTGAAGGAAGAAGAAGGTGGCTGTTGCAAGAGGGGGCCCAAAAATGCCTCAAAAGTCTTCAATTCTATCTCAATTTACTCATCACTTGCCCCCACCACTCCTCAACCATCCACAGCAGCAATTCCCCTCCTAAATCTTCCTCAAGAAGCCATTGAAAAGGTCCAAAATGTTGCTCCCCCCTTGGCCTACGAATTTTGGACATTTGCTCTTCCAATTTCATTCAATCATTCTCCAATTGAGCCCAAATCAAAGGCTAAAATACCAAGAAAGATGCCCACATCAAAATCCACATTTTTCCTTGTTCAAAGATCCAACTTGAATGCCTAAAGTGAACCCAAAGACGGCCCTCTAATTTTCCCGGTCCAAAATAACTTTACTTTGATTTTTTGCCAAAATCTTGGGTTTGCAGAAAAATCTTCAGAGGATGAGTCGACGTTTCTAAAATAAATTGTGACATGACAAAACTTTCAATTTTTGAAATCGGGTTCAATTTCACGGTTAATTTCAACTGGGCGTGATTTTAGTGTGACCTAACCTACCAAGTAGCTTTTAGGAATTTTTAGTGCAACTGACCTGTGGTCGATTATTTTCAAGCCACATTGTGCATCTTCGACTCATTGGCGACTCTCGGTTGTCGTGAAAATTTTGAGATTTCAAATACGAGCATAAGGCATAGAAATAACAGAAAAATCAATTTAATGTCATTCGATAAGAATTTTGCAATTAAATGAAATCATCCACACTTTAATCACATACCTCAGTCAAACCGACTTATCTCCAATCTCTGATCGATTTTGACAATACCGTATTGGCCCTTACAGATTAGCACGGTTAAGCAGTCAATTCCTAGTCAATTCTCAAGTCTATTGCGTTTAAATTCCTTAATGGCCTCACCTGATAGACTAGTTATCTCGTGAATGATCAGCCCAAAGAAAAGAACTATAAGCGCATCGATGAAAAGCCCAACTCATTCAATTGAAAATAGAACCTAAAAATCAGGATGTCACAACTCTTCCCCTTTTATAAAAATTCCGTCCTCAAAATTTAAACCTATTACAAATCTTAAACAAAAAGGTGGGGATACAGTTGTCTCATTGAATCTTCACTTTCCTAGGTTGCTCCCTCTGTGTTGTGGTGTTGCCAGACCATTTTGACGAATCGATTCATCTTGGTGCACAAAATATGTTCATTCCGATCTATAATCTGAACTGATCTTTCCACGTACGACACTCTGTCGTCCAAGTCAAATTCTTCAGAATTCAGCACATGGGTCGGGTCAGGCTCATACTTCCTTAACATCAACACATGAAAGACATCATGCACTTGTGCCGACCTTGGTGGCGATGCAAGACGATATGCCAGAGTCCATATTCTTTCTAGAATCTCAAAGGAACCTACGTACCTCGGACTCGGCTTCACTTTCTTGTCGAAGCACGAAGTACTCCTCATTGGTGACACCTTCAGAAAGACGTGCTCACCAACTTGGAATTCCAATGGTCTTCAAAACTGATGAGCATAGTTTTTCTGGCAGCTCTGAGCGGTTTTTAATCTGTCTCTAATTACTGCAACTACATCCGCTGACTGCTGAATCAACTCTGGGCTTATGATCTTTCGTTCTTCAACCTCATCCTAACACACTAGTGTATTGCACACTCTGCCATACAACGCTTCAAAAGGAGCCATCTGAATACTCTGTTGGTAGTTGTTGTTGCAAGCGAACTCAACAAGATGAAGCTGTTCCTCCCAATTTCCCTTAAAATCTAACACGCAAGCTCTCAACATGTCCTCAAGATTTTGAATTGTCCTCTCAGACTGGCCATCTGTCTACTGATGGTAAGCCATACTATACTGAACCTTCGTTCCCAAGGCAGTCTGTAAACTTTTCTAGAAGGCAACTGTAAATCTCCGGTCTCTATCAGATGTAATCGTCACTGGCACTCTGTGCAGACGAACAATTTGATGCACGTACAATTTTGCATATCTATCCAAATCAAGGTCCTTTCGTACTGCGATGAAGTAAGCTGACTTCATCAGTCTGTCAATCACTACCCAAATAGAATCATTACCCCTCTGACTCCTTGGTAAGACCATCACAAAATTCATTATGATGCGTTTCCATTTCCACTCGAAAATCTCGAGAGGTTGCAGAAGTCATCCTGGCTTACAATGTTGTGCCTTCACTTCCTGATACGTCAAACACTTGGCGACATGATTGGCAATATACCTGACCACCAATAGTGTTGACACAGATTCTGATATATCTTTGTACTACTAGGATGAATGTTGTAATTGCTACAATGAGCTTCTGATAAGATCTCCTCCTTAAACTCTACATCGTCAAGTACACACAATCGTCCTTAGAACCTTAGTGTTCCATCTTCATAAATCTGAAAGTCAGCCTTTCTCTTTTTGGTATCCTCTCGCAGGATCTTCCAAATATCTGGGTCTGTCAACTGAAGCGTCTTGATCTTGATCTGCACTTCCGGTTCAATTTTGAGGGTGGCCATAAGATTTGAAAAGTGGCCTACTTCATAATCTCGAGCTCCTTTAAGTAAAATCCACTCTTTAACCATCATATACACAACTGAAGATTTTCGACTCAAAGCATCTGCGACTTTTTTAGCCTTTCCAAGATGATACAAATACAGGATGTCACCATCATAATTCTTCAAAAGTTTCATCCAGCGACGCTGTCTCATATTCAACTCCTTCTAAGAGAATAAATACTTGAGACTTCGATGATCTGTAAAGATCTAGAATCTTTCTCCGCACAAGTAATGTCTCCAAATCTTCGGGCAAAAATGATCGGTGCGAGTTCCAAGTTATGCGTTGGATAATTTAGCTCATGAGGTCTCAACTGACGAGACGCGTATGCAACAACTTTGCCATGCTGCATTAACATGCAAGCCAGTCCTCTAAACAACGCATCACTGTAGATCTCGTATCCTCTAGGACCAGATGATATGGTCAGCATGGGTGCAGTAGTCAGCTTCTACTTAAGCTCTTGGAAACTACGCTTGCACTTATCTGTCCACACAAACTTCTTTTCTTTCTTGAGCAGTCGAGTCAACGGCGAGGCTAAAGCAAAACACCCTTCCACAAACCTTCTGCAATAAACCCAAGAAACCTTTGATCTCTGTCACTGCGTCGATCTTGGCCAGTTGATAACTATTTCAATCTTGGTCTGGTCCACGGAGGTTCCTTCGCTTGAAATCACGTAACCTAGGAAAGCAACACAAGTCAACCAAAACTCGCACTTACCGAACTTAGCATATAGCTCATGATTCCTTAGTGTCTGAAGCACCATCCTCAAATGCCTCTCATGTTCTTCTAAACTTCTCGAGTATACCAAGATATCATCAATTAAAACGATCACGAATTGATCTAGATACTCTTTGAACACTCAGTTCATCAGATCCATAAAAGCAGCTGGGGCGTTCGTCAAACTGAACGGCATTATAGTGAACTCATTATGGCCGTATCGTGTACGAAACGATATCTTCATAGATCTTCCTTTCTAATCCTTAGTTGATGATACCTTGTCCTCGAGTCGATTTTAGAAAATATCGATGCTCCCTGCAACTTGTCAAACAAGTCGTCGATCCTCGGCAACGGATACTTGTTCTTGATCATCACCTGATTGAGTTGACAATAATTGATACACATATGCAACAAACCATCTTTCTTCTTCATGAACAAAACTAGTGCTCCTCAAGGTGATGCACTAGGGCATATAAATCCCTTATCCAACAACTCTTGCATCTGCATCTTCAGTTCTTTCAGCTTTGACAACGTCATCCGATAAGGAGCCTTAGAGATTGGCTCTGTCTCGGGGGTTAACTCAATCACAAACTCAATCTCTCTCTCTCTCTCTCTCTCTGGCGGCAAACCTAGCAATTCCTTTGGAAACACATCTAGAAATTCTTAGACTATAGTGATGTCCTCGATCTTCAGCTCCTCAATTGTCGTATCCCCGACAGTTGCTAGGTAACCTCGGCAAGCCCTGTCTAACAAACAGGTTGTCTCAAGCAACAAGATTAAGGTAATCGAGGGTCCTCTTCGACTCCCAATAAACTCGAAACTTTCACCCGCTAACGGGTTAAGCTGAATCGCTTTATAATAGCAGTCCATCTTACCTTATTGTTTAATGAGCTAGTCCATGCCAATTATCACATCAAAATCATATATGGCTAGGATTAACAAATCTATCTTCCCCTCTAGCTCACTAATCACTAACTTGCAACCAAGACAGCCTACCATAAACAACACCTTATCCTTTAATGGTGTAGATATACTAACCACTGACTCTAACATTTCAAAACTCAATCCTACCAACTTAACAAATTGCTCAACTATAAATGAATGAGTTGCACTAGGGTCAAATAAAGCATAAACATTATGGTCATTCAACAAGACCGTAACCGTGATCACATCAAGCGTGTCCTCTAGTGATGGTATACACTCTTCCGTAAGCTGGAGGTCTGTTCTGTCCACCCTACTATGCAATATGCGGTGCGTACCCTCTATTCCAACCCATCGGTGGTGTTGGTAGTAACTGCGGTCCCATCTGTCTCCTGGGACAATTCATGGCCATGTGACCCTACTAGCCACATTCAAAACAAGCACTCGGCCTAGAATGGCACGGGGCTGATCCGTGTCATCTTCTGCAGAAGCGACACACACCATTCTGTCTTGGCGCTAACTTTCCTATCCCACCCTTCTTATTGGAAAGAATAGGATACCTTCCTTTAGTCATAAGTTTCTTCCCAAACCTAATTCCATCCCTGCTTGACCCGAACCTTGACCTAGACACGTCGGCTTGTTCGTTCTAGTCTCTCTCTATCAACTGGGCCCGTTCATATAGGTCGTTGTACTCCTTCAAATTGAATTGTACCAGCAGACTCTTCAATTCCAGTCTGAGCCCATCTCTGAACCTCCTAGCTCGCTCTACCGGATCCTCGATCAGTCTGGGGGCATACTACAACAGTTTAGCGAACTTCACTTCGTACTGATCTACTATCATCGTACCTTGGTGAAGGCATTGGAATTCCACCATCTTTAGTTCCCTAGCACAGTCAAAAAAGTACTTACCGTTGAACACTTCAACGAAGGTGTTCCACTCTAGAACCACATCTTCTGGAAACACTATTCCTTTGGTGGCCCTCCGCCAAGTGCTTGCAATCCCTTGCAGCTGATAGACTGCAAGGACGACCTTCTCTGCCTCGATGCACATCAGCAGTGCAAGGGCCTTCTCCTAATCCTAGATCCAAAGAGCTGCAGCTTCGGGATCTCATATGCTAGTGGACCTCGGT
This sequence comes from Eucalyptus decipiens, assembly GCA_014182575.1. NCBI lineage: Eukaryota > Viridiplantae > Streptophyta > Magnoliopsida > Myrtales > Myrtaceae > Eucalyptus > Eucalyptus decipiens. The sequence goes on from CM024613.1 coordinate 22,028,529, forward strand.
GGTTTCAGCTTCAAGAACTGCTCCACGAGCTTGTGCATTCGCCTCTCTCTCTCAACAACCACGATCCTAGGTGGAATTTCGGCAAGTGCAGTAGCAGGTTGGTGGTATGTGCGACAACAGTTGCGGCAATGGCAGTAGCGGCATCAGCGATGGCATTGGCAGCAATAATGGTGACTACGGTAGCAATGGCGGCGGCAGCTTGATTATGGGCCCGTTGCCCTACCACATTCCTAAGTGTCTATAGCACTTGCATGATCCCGTCGATTCTTGAATCACCAGGTGCTGCTACCCTAGCACCAATTGGAGGTGGTGCTACTCCACTTGCGTTAGCCTCAGCTTGCACTCTACCATAACCACCTCAGGTACCAACTTTTGTCAGCGTCCTACTCCGAGTCACAGGAGCTACTGCCCTCTTCCTAGGAGTCCTCTACTCCTAATCACTCATCTTGTAGACTTTCTACAGGACTTATTCCCAATTCCATACAGAATTAGAAACTGAGTGATCACACAAACAAGCTACCAAACAACTATCAATCACATGCGTCAACATAAATTAAAGGCATTTTCCTACCAACTATCCCATGACTCATTGCACTTTATCACTCCAAACACTAACCAACTCTAATACCACTCTGAGCAAGGATGTCACATCCCGAACCTCGAGCGCATGCACATCCCTCAATGGTCAACAAAATTGCAACGTCCCAAAACAAGTCACCGACCCATTCATTTTATTACACAAGCTGAAGCAAATTAACTAACCCCTGACAACAAACAACATGTGATAGAAAATGAGCATAACCAATTCACAACAAAACACGCTTTTATAAACAAACTAGGTTTATATACAAAACTAATCTGTCTACCAAAAACATCAGTCCACACAAAGGAAACTATCCTATGATCCACTAGTCCTACATGTTCACCGATCCTTCAAACTTTATAGGCTCCGAGGGCGGCAAGTCCACCACAGCACCATCAGGAGGGTTAGCTGTACCCTTGCCAAAAGCAACGTCAACTACCCCAGTAGGAACCTCAAAACCCTAGAGGGGACCAACTCTGTATCCATTGAGCCCGTGGTGAAACCACACCCTAAATCAATGAGGCACCCTCTAAGGTAGGCCCTCATCGACCTAGACTGTGGTCACTACGAGCTTATAGATCCAGAACCCATGGCCTCTGGGAATAGGGTAGTTAGTAATCAGCTCAGTAACCCTCCGAGGCTAACCAAAACAAATCGGCTGGACCGCCATCTAAGGACTTAAAAAGATTGAGCCCATAGTGGGGTGAGATATAAATCTCAACGATTTCACACCCTAAATCCCAATTAGGAAGGAAATACACCTAGAGGCAGTCTAACCACACAATCACAAAACCACAAAGACTCACCTTATCTCAAATCCTTCATGCACGTCAGTACAATTTATATCATAAATGCATATAATAAATGCATACATCAATTGGAACGTCTCACTCAATTTCAATCAATCACAGGAGTCCCTATTATAGGGCCAAATCGTTATGACACGTTATGTGCCGTGCCACATAATTTTATCCCATAATCTGGTGCGTCTAACTCAATCAATCATGCGTTCCAATTTTAATCACGGCCCAATAGGCATGGCTTACTTGATGTTCGGCGATCTTCTGGCATAGCCAGGATAATCACGACCCAATGGGAACAGCCTACTCGATGTTTAACAGTCTTCTAGCGTAGCTAGGTTAATCATGGCCCAATGACATTGTGCTTTGCACTCACATGCCTCAATTAAGATAACAAACTTGGCATGTTTTCTTCGTATTAAAAACACTCAGTAAAATAATCATGTGTGGGTACATGATCAAATCGAACCTTAAAAATTAATATCCTCCATTTTAAGATCCCACTATTTGATAAAGTATCTAAAACCATTTTTGGTATCAAAACCTGACACCCGATATTTTCTAATTAAATACAAAAACTTCGTAATTTTGAAATAAATACCCAAAATCACAATCACCACTCAATTTGCACAATTCAACATTCAATTACATAAACTAAGCACACCACCGTAATCAGCACGAAATTCCAGTCACCCGCTATCCCGGTATAATTTCCAAGAGATACTAAATAATTAAATAAATTACAAACATCATTAAAAAATACAAATTAAATCTAATAAATGCTAACCTCGGTCGGAAATGCTAATCTAACCACCTAAACGGGCCTAGAAAAATAGTGTACCTTTCCACAAAAATAGCACAACCTACTTAGCCCTTAATTAATCTAATCTAACCACCTAACATGCATAATTAAGCAATTAAATCACAAATATAAACTAACTAACCACCTAATCTTATATTAAGCTAATCTAATCACCGCTTAAGTATCATTAACCTCTTAAGCAAGGTTTAGCTAGTAAACTCACCAGTTTTGTGAGCTGGTGAGTCCATGGCAACGGCAACGCCAAGGCGGGCGAGACTCAATCCTATAGCGATGCCAAGGGAGGCTGGGAAAGGCCCGGAAAAGCCTCACGAAGTCTCAGTTGGGCTAAGATCTTCGGCTTTTGCTCTTGGGTTGCAAGGGTTGGATTGAGCTACTTGGACGAGCTGGAACGACGAGATGGGACGACGGTGGCTGCTGCAAGGCCAGGCGCGACTTCCAGCGGCTTCAACGGTGATGTATGGCGGCTAGCGAAGCTGGACGGTGGCTCGGGACAACGAGTAGGAGCCAAACGTTGAGTGGGGAGGTGGGACGACAGGCGTGGGTGTGCGGCTAGTGCACAACGGGCAGATGGCGTGAGGGCGTGACGGTGGTTCCGGTAGCTCCAGACAGTGGTCGACGATGAAGGGGGAAGGAGCTGGCTATTCTTTGGTTCTTTTGAGCTTTCAAAACCCACACAAATGGAGAAAGAAGCTACTAAAGGAAGAAGAAGGTGGCTGCTGCAAGAGGGGGCCCAAAAATGCCTTAAAAGTCTTCAATTCTATCTCAATTCACTCATCACTTGCCCCCACCACTCCTTAGCCATCCACAACAGCAATTCCCCTCCCAAATCTTCCTCAAGAAGCCATTAAAAAGGTTCAAATTGTTGCTCTCCCCTTGGCCTACGAATTTTGGACATTTGCTCTTCCAATTTCATTCAATCCTTTTCCAATTGAGCCCAAATCAAAAGCTAAAATACCAAGAAGGATGCCCACATCAAAATCCACATCTTTCCTTGTCCAAAGATCCAACTTGAATACCTAAAGTGAAACCAAAAACGGCCCTATAATTTTCCCAGTCCAAAATAACCTTACTTTGATTTTTCACCGAAATCTCGAGTTTGTAGAAAAATCTTCGGAGGATGACTCAACGTTCCTAAAATGAATCGTGATATGATAGAACTTTCAATTTCTAAAATTGGGTTCAATTTCGCGATTAATTTCAACCGGGCACAATTTTAGCGTGACCTAACCTACCAAGTAGCTTTTAGGAATTTTTAATGCAATTGGCTGTGGTCGATTATTTTCGAGCCACATAATGCATCTTCGACTCATTGACCACTCTCGGTTGTTGTGAAAATCTCGAGGTTTCAAATACGAGCACAGGGTACAGAAATAATAGAAAAATCAGTTTAATGCTGTTCCGCAAGAATTTTGCAACTAGGTGGAATCACCCACACTTTAATCACATACCTTAATCGAACCGACCAATCTATGATTTCTGATCGATTTTGACAATGCCATATTGACCCTTTCATTTAGCACGGTTGAGCAGTCGATTCCTAGTCGAATTCTCAAATCTATTGTGTTTAGATTTCATAATGACCTCACCGAATAGACTAGTTATCTTGTGAGTGATCAACTTAGAGAAAAGAACTATAGGCGCATTGATGAAAAGCCCAACTCATTCAATTGAAAATAGAAACTAATGTTGGTCGAAGAGAGTGCTATGCCGCACATAAGAAGTCGCAACAACATGGAAGGTGTTACAGAAAAACCTTTTTGCTAGCAATGGATGATATCCAATGTGCAGAATAATCGTCTGTGCAACCTACTTTGAACCAGAGAAAAGGCGAGAATACAGATATCTTGAGGCAAGAGGTTGAAGAACCATGAAGATCAACATAAATCACCCTTGTCATGCTCTCATCGATGAAGCAAGCCATTGAAGAAACTCAAGATGACTTCGCTGACTACATGGTCAAGAGAACAACCGATGTAGTGAAGCCATTGAAAATTAATACATACCATGAATGTGCGAAGGATAACATGGGGTCCTAATTGGTACAACCCAGCCTCAGAGTGGGAATGTCCCCATGACTACAAAGTATGCTTTTTTGCTATTACTTCCTATGTTGGATTTTAGTATTATAGGGCAAAGCATGCCGCCTTTGGCACCTATAAGGATCCTACAAAGAGGAGGAGTGGTTTCGACAACCCAAACAGTAGTAGACCAAATCCTCAAGGACCTTTTGATCCTAATGGCATAATGGGGCAACAATGTCGTTAGGATACATCATGTCTTGATCCTCAGCATACTATGAGTGTTCCTAATGTCATGTCTATAGTTCAACCCATTGTGATGGCCATAACTACAACTATTGACAATCAAGGAACAGTTTTAGCTCTGCCTAGGGGGCAGGAATCAATACCTTTTGCTAAGGGACAAGACCAACCCATTCAACCAGCATTCCCAAATGTTAACCTACTCATACCCTATCAAGAGTTCCAGCCCATAGATCTTATCTCGCAACCAAACAATCCATTAGCTAACCTGAATATTCCTCAAGTGTATCAAGTCGCATAACAGCCAGCATACCAAGTTCCACAGCAACCTGTGTACCAAGTTCTATGGCAGGCCTGACAACAACCTATATACCAAGCTCTGCAGCCACCTATGTATCAAGCCCCACAACGTATGGCATATCAACCTCCTCAATAGAAAATGCACCATAACTATTGCGCTCAACAGCCAATAGGATTACTTATGGCTATTCCAGGACACAACCAGATAGTCATCAAACCTACCCTGAAAAATAACATTTATGATCATGGTCACATAGGGAATGTCTATCAAAAGCTTTATCCATATTGGATGGACACGGTTCCTTATCCATGAGGATTCAAGGTGCCAGAACTCACACTGTTCATTGGAGAAGATGACCAATCCACTTTTGAATACATTTTCCTAGCCATGTGTGGCGATGCAACTCATGGTGATCATTGGAAGCTCCGTTTATTTCCACTTTCATTATCGAAGACAGTTTTCATGTGGTATTCAATCTTTTCATGGGAACAAAGGGAAAGCCTTTTCCATACACAATTTCAAGGAGTTGTCCCAGACTTGTCGGTTGTCAACCTATTTACCATGAAATAAATGGCAAATGAGATAGTCACCAAGCTCATATCAAGATACAAAAGGGATAGGGATAAATGCCCGGTCCTATTGCACGAGAAAACATTCTTGGATCTAGCCTTTAACGGTTTGAAGTTCGAGATCCAAGAAAGAATGGTATGGTAGCCTTACTCAGACTTGTTCCAATTGTCCTTATAGCAATCAAACATGAAAGCTTGCTTCAAGAAAAAGACAAAAGACATGGTCGAAGGAGATGTCAATTTTGTTGAGACAAATGATTTCAACGAAGAACAAATAGAGCTAGCAAAAGTAGTTGTTACTAAAATGGTTATTGAAAAGCCATACACATGTCAAGCGTTGAAGCCAGCCAAAGCAAAGGAGAAGTCAAGCCTTATAACTAAGGTCAAAGAATCAGTTTACTACTCATTCGATATTAGTAGAATTGAAGAAATCTTTGATCTATTACTAGTGGATAGTCAAATAAACTTAATAGAAGGATAGAATATTCCATCCAAGGAAGAACTAGTCAGGAAGAAGTACTGCATTGGCACCATTCATAGAGTTATAATACTTCCGATTGTGTGGTCCTTAAGAAGAATATCTACGAGGCAATTCAATAAGGGAAGATAAAAATTTTCGATGATAAATGGACGTCCCCAATGGAGGTGGACATAGAGCCTTTCCAAATAATGATTGGTATGGTTTCAAAAAGATCTCAAGGTAGGAGGTATAGACCACCGCATGTTTTTACTCATTGCAAATAGATGATTGAGGAAGCGGGTCAGACCAAAGAGAATATGAGCACCCTTCGAGGGGTTATGCTAGTAGCAATATCGAAATCTGAGGACTTCGACTATATCAAGAATAACCTCGTTGGAATGAACCAATGCATGTAAAAGATCACTCTCCTCATCAAAGATCCCATAAATATTCAAACAAAGGTACGACGAGAGAGACACGTTAAGCCAGCCTAGTGGGAAGTTTGACTATTACATGAGTTACACACCTCCACCTACCTATTCCTACAGAATTATCCCTTATGGTTGGGAAGATGAACCATATAATAATACAGGATATCATGACCATCAAAGACGCACACACCATCGAAGGACTCTAAAGGTGTCTAATGACCCATCAAAAGGTGAATGGTATGATGCTCAGGAGGTTCAAAATGGAACTATGGGTGCGAACCTAGAAAAGGAGGGCTCAAAGGAAAAGAAGGATGCATCAATTGTAGCAGCAAGTCAATCAAAATTCATATCACCCAAGTTAAGCTAGCACTAATTGCAACCAACAAACTAAGGCCCCATAGAACCAAAAACGTGGTTGGAAAAGGAAACCAAACACAAATGGTACGACATCAGAGTTAGGAAAGGGTAAGGTAGTCACACAAGCTAAGGACAAGGACGAAGAACATGTGCCAAGACAATTGTCCAGGTCAGTCTCTCCTTTAAGCTCATATATGGTCCAAGTCAAGCTGCCTAATGAGTTCCGAATGGATCAAACTATCCCCAGCATAATTGAGGAAAACCTAGCTCATGAAAAGGAGGGGGCATAGTTCTCTTTCAATAATGAAGAAGTAATGGAGTGTGAGAAGCCTCCAGAAAGCCTTTCTAATCTCTTGAGGCCTTTAAGTATTATTGCTAAAGCAAACGGTGTCAAGTTGCCAAAGTATTAGTTGATGGATGATCAACTTTGAACCTTATCCCATATAGGTTCTTAAGGAAGTTGGGTAGGAAAGATGAAGAAATAATTCCATCGAATATCGAACTCTCAGGCTTTACTAGAGAAGTTACCCAAGTCAAAGGAAAATATGTGGCCAGCTTAACCATAAGGTCAAAGACTTCAAGAACCTTTTTTTGCGCCGTTGATGGTAATTGGTCTTACAACCTATTATTGGGGAGAGACTGGATCCACGGGAATCAATGCGTACCATCAACATTACACCAAATGTTGGTCTTTTGGAATGACGATAAAGTCGAATATGCCAAGACTAATTCCAGGTCAAATGTTGCATGGGTTCAAGCACCAGACATAACAAAGGTTTGCTAGGGGGCAACAAATGACCCCACATGTGTTTGCAGGCCCCTAGAAATTGATCTCGGTAGTATTGCATTTTGCCGTTTCGGCAAGAGAGGTGTTGAATGGATCCCTAAGATGGAACTGATAGGACGTTTGGATAGGGTTACTTATGGAAAATATTATATTAATGGAAGACCTCATTAAGAGGTACACGGCTTATCAAGCCGAACAAGCCGAATGGATTAGACACTATTGCCAAAATATTGGACTTCGATGAATCACCAATTAAAGAAAATGATAAAATGATGCAAGCTCAAGACCCATTGGAGGAAATTAATCTTGGATGTGAGTCCCCACCATGTCCAATCTATATAAGCAAATTGTTTGATGGTGAGTTTAAAGCCCAATTAATAGATGTGCTAAGAAAATACAAAAAAAAAAAATCGTTTGGGACGACCATAAAATGTCAGGTCTTGGAAGGGAAGTAGTGGAACATCAAATACCAATTAAGAAAGGATTTAGGTCGCATGGGTAGGCCTCAAGACGTTTTGCTTCGGAAGTCATACAAAAAATTAAGGAATAAATCAAACGTCTCTTATCTGTGGGATTTATAAGCACTGCATGGTATGTCGAATAGCTTTCGAATGTTGTCTCAATGAAAAAGAAAAACGGAAAGTTAAGGGTATGCATTGACTTTCGCGATTTGAACGCTGCAACACCAAAAGTGAGCGCTAGATGCCAATGGCCGATATGTTAGTAGATACAACATCTCACAACGAAATTACGTCATTAATGGACGGCCATTCTGGCTAAAATCAAATATTCATAGCAAAAGAGGACATTCACAAGACTGCATTTAGGTGTTCAAGAGCGATAGGTACATTCGAATGGATAGTAATGCCTTTTGACGTGAAGAACGCTAGAGCCACGTACCAAAGGACTGAATTTTATATTCCACGACATGATTGGCAACTTTCATGGAAGTTTACATAGATAATGTCATCGTCAAATTGAACCGGCTATGTCATTTAGATTATTTGGAACAGGCCTTTATTAGGATGCGGAAATTTAAGTTAAAAATGAACCCACTAAAGTGTGCTTTTGGTATAAAAGTCGGTAACTTTATTGGCTTTTTAGTCCATCAAAGAGGAATAGAAATTGATAGGCATAAAACGAAGGCTATTTTAGAATTACCACCACCCTACCAATAAGAAGCAGCTCCAAATGATAGTTGGGAAAATAAATTTTTTTCTTCATTTTATAGCTAACTTGTCAAGGAAGATTGAGGTTTTTTCCCACTAATTAGATTGAAAAACCAGGAGGAATTTACCTAGGAAGACAATCATCAACATGCTTTCAACAAAATAAAGGAATATTTGACCAGGCTCAGTTTTGATGCCAACAAAAGCTAGGTAGGCCATTGAAACTATATTTGTCGACGACCAATACTACAATTGGAAGTATGCTGGCATAGGAAAATGATGAAGGGAAAGAATAGGCAATTTATTACCTAAGCAGAATGTCGAGTGATGCTGAAACAAGATACACTCACATGGAAAAGTTCTACTTGTCGCTCTACCATGCATGTACAATTACGCCATTATATGTTGCTGACTACGGTACATGTGATTTGCAAGATGGATGTGATTAAGCACATGCTAACTAGGCCAATTAAAAGAGGCTGGATGGCCAAATGGGCATTTGTATTATCCAAGAGCAATTTAATGTACGTGCCGCTCAAAGCAGTAAAAGGGAGGCAGTAGCAGATTTCATTAGATAATACTCAACTCACTTTAAAAATTGAAGAAGATGAAAGTTATATTTGAACGTTATCATGGGTCTTGTATTTCGATGGATCTAGCGCATTCGGATTATCAGGTGTTAGGACGACGACCATATCTCCACAAGGTTAAAAAACCAAATTTATATTTAAACTTGACTTTACATGCTCAAATAATCGAGCAAAAATATGAGGCTTTGATTATTGGGTTGAATATCTTGATTGAGATGAAGGTCCAATTTGTGAAGGTCAAAGGAGATTCACAATTGGTTATCAAGCAACTAATCGAAGAATATCAGTGCTTAAATGAAAATATAATATCACACCAATCTTAGCAAAATAGTTATTAAGTGAGTTCATTGAATGTGAGCTGGTTCACATAAGGAGAAGGGGAAAAGTACCAAAATAGTCCTAAACCTTTTATATTGATACTAATTCAGTCCTAAACTTTTCAATTAAACCAATTTAGTCCTAAACATTTTCACATTGGTACCAATTCAGTCTATCCGGCTAATTTAAGCCGAAAAATGCTGATGTGGCCGCCGCCGGTCTTATGTGGCGCCACGTGGACAAATATTGTAATTTTTTATATTTTTTTTCAGATTTTTCAAATTATTTTTCTCTTTTTTTTTCTTTTTTTTCTTTTTTTCCCTTTTTTTTTTTTCCTTTTCTCCTTACCCTTGGCCGACAAGGTCGCCGGCCGGCCGACCATCCACGACCCACGGGCTGGTCAGAGCGAGGGGCCCCGCGCGCTCGCCGGCCACAAGTGAGGGTGTTAGCCCCCGCCTAGATCCAAGTGAGGGTCGAAACTCTAGCCCGTTGGCTAGCGAGGGTGCGGTAGCGGGGTGTCTCGTCTCCTACAGCTGCAAAGCGTCTCTCCCTTCTCTCAATCAAGCTCAACGGTACTCTCTCTCTCTCCCGAGTGCACACACGCACGCTTCCTTCCACGAGCGGTCACGTCTTGCATGAGGCATGTTTGTGAAAATGCTGACACGAGCCCTGACCACCACTGCTTCCTTCGCCGATAGCTACGAGGCTTGAAACCGTGGAGGGCCATGCCCTCGCTTGGATCTGGGTGAGGGCCGCCACACCCTCACCCGCCACGAGCGAGGGCTGCCGCACCCTCACTGTGGCCGACGAGGGCGTAGAGGCCCTCACCGGCCAAGGGGCGAGGATTTCGGCCCTCGCCTAGATCTGTGCGGGGGCAGATGCCCTTGCCTGTGGCCGGCGAGGGCGAGGAAGCCCTTGCCAGTGACCAGTGAGGGCGCGGGACCCCTCACCCAGACCAGCCCATGGCCGGCGATGGTCGGCCGGCCGGTGACCTCACCGGCCAAGGGGTAAGGAGAAAAGAAAAAAAAAAGGAAAAAAATAAAAAAATAATTTTAAAAATCTGAAAAATTATAAAAAATTATAAAATTTGTCCACGTGACGCCACGTAAGACCGCCAAAGGCCACGTCAGCAATTTCCGGCTTAAATTAGCCGGATGGACTGAATTGGTACCAATGTAAAAAGGTTTAGGACTAAAATAGTCCAATTAAAATGTTTATGACTGAATTGGTACCAATACAAAATGTTTATGACTATTTTGGTACTTTTCCCTAAGGAGAAGTAATAATTTGGAAGCCAATAAATTAGCTAAAATGGCATCCGATTATAGGATATCGAAGGCGCTTGCGGAACATATCACCGCTCCACTCAGATAAAATTGTTACCTTCAATAGATAATAGAATAATGACAACACCAAGTTGTTTGGCAAAAGAACAAAATAGTTAAAATGAGACAGATTGGAGAACTCTTTTCATAAATTATTTAAAAAACCCTATTGCCAATGACAAAAATGTCAAAAGACAGATAATGATATATTTGTTAATTGGTGACGAACTTAATCGAAGAACAATGGATGGGCTATTGTTAAGATGTCTAGGATGTGAAAGCTAATACGAGCACCTAAAGGGAGGTGAATAGATGTAAAAATAAATTTCCGAGTGAACCATGCAACTCAAATCAGTAATTGATTATGAAAAGGAAATTAGACTCTTGTAAATAAATCGAGTTACGATCAAAGTAAAAGAGCATAGGGAAGAGAATAAGAACACGAGGTTTATAATGGTTCAGCTTAATCCAAGTCTACGTCCACTCTTCCGCACTGACAGCCCACCGGCTGGATTTCACTATGAAACAAAAGAGTTGTTACAATAAAGCTCTTCATTGATTTCACAGTATAGAGACTCTGCTACACTTCATCAAGATCTCTCAAAGATATAGACTCTCTTCTACGTACAAGATCTCGCTCAGCAATTTAATTGACTAAGAGCAATGAGCTTCAGATTTTGGAATTCTTCTATCGCGCACACACTCGAACAACAGGAACGGCTTCCTTATATACTCATTCATGCCACCACACCCGTTGGCACTTACCAAAGGAATTCTTCCAATCTACCCGTTGGACAGAATCAATTAGGAAGATTTCGAGCTATTTAAGGAACATGATGATAGCCGACCAATCATGCTCGCCCATATAATCAAGATCTAGGTTTCCATAAGTAGAACCTTCCAGGTACTTCGCCAATCAACGAATCCAAGATCCATGAATCAATCTTGATTTGAATACTAGATTCCGACATGCTATATCCAGCCAAGAGATCTTCTTCAGTCGACAAAAACAAATCCTTAACGAAATACTCTGTTTCGGATAAGCCTTCTTCGACGGTCTAGAAACTGTCAATGAGGATAGACTTTGAGTATTGAGTCTGGTAGTCCGGAGGTCTTCAGACTTTGATGGAAGAGTCTACAAGTCTTCAGACTAAACTGATGGAAATGTTTTGTCAACTTCAAAACACTTAAGGAAGTTTTCTCCAACAATCTCCCCATTTTTAATGGTGACAAAACTTTCCTGCAGATTTGGATAACTTTGACCTGCAAAACATTACTCAAGCAAACATGGATATCTCACACAAGACAAATGGCTTAGTAAAGATAACATTAGAATCTGCATCCATAGAAAGTAGGTTAGTTCTATAGATGAGCAAAACCATGAGATATCAATAGTGCTTAAGATAAACAAACGTCTAAACAGTCAAATCCAAATCCAGTCCAAATCTAAGCAGCTAAACACAAAAGTCAAGTCAATCAAACAAAATCATCACAAAACAAAAGTCAAGAGTTCAAAGTTCAAACTCAAATCTGCACCACATCTCTCCCCCTTTTTGTCACCGGTAAAAAAGGTAGAGATCAAAAAAGAGATTGGAATTCAGATTGCTTGGGAACATGAACAAGTTGGTAATCTCCCATTGACTGGACAATCCCTTCCAGCTTTTTCAAATCCTCCTTCAGTTGCGCCACATCTTCACCCTTAGCATTTTCTTGAACTTGAAGAGCAAGGGTATTGATTTGATTATGCAAAGAAACTGAAGAGGCTTGTCCTGCATTCTACAAGTTCTGAATTATGTATCCCAGAGCATAAATTTGGCCTCGCATCTCCAAAAGAACATCAAGCACTCTACGAAAGTCTGCTGAATTATCTATCTGAGTATAGGCTTCTGCACGATCAAACGGTGTATTGGCAGTTGATGGCAAATGAGCATGGTCACGCAGATTGGGCAATGAAACAACATGTCCCTCCTCAGGAAATTGAGAGGCATAGATGTCCTCTGGATTTGCTGGAGAACGACTTACTCCTTCACTGGTGATAAGAAATGAGGACATACCCCTTTTCTCAGGATCTCCCCCTGTTTCAATGCTTTCGGGTGGAGAAAAATATTCCCATGCTCTGCTTCTACTTGTTCTCCTCTGCCCTCTTCTTCTTCTTCCTCAATCCTTTCCTCCTCTGCTTCTTTCTCCAATTCTTCTCTCTCTCCAGTCCTCTGTTCTGTCTTATCCTTCTCTTATTTTTGTCTCTCCGTTGTCTCTAGAATAAAACGACTCGAGTTCTTCAATGCCATCGCAGTAATGGTGATATCATCCTCATCCTCTTCATCCTCAATGATGAGTGCTCTTCTTTTCTTGAATGGAGCAACCATGGGCTCCTTCCCTTTCCTCTTTACAGCCGAAGAGACTGGATGACTCTTGATAGGGGTTTTCACCTTGAATTGCTCCAAAGCCTTGTTGAGTTCCTTCAGACGCATTTTAGAGACCATTCTCAGTCCCACCACCATTTGATCGCATGTTCGAACACAAAGAATCCAGGGAGGCTGAACGTTCAAATGTCTAAATAACTTGGTCATAAGTGCTGAGTAAGGAAGTTGACCCTTATCCTTCACCATTGTTTTGTACATGTGGAACATAATAGTATGTGGAAGAGAGAACTTTTTGCCAGCATTGATGGCATACATCAGCTTTGCCTTCGAGTTTGAAACGTCAGTCTTTGAAGTTGATTTTGGTTTGAGGCAGTTATTCACTATCTTGTGAAGCAAAATGTTGGACGCATTCATCCTCAAATAGGAAATCTTTCCTTCCGTTGTTCTATCTTGAACAAGCTCTATCGTTGCACGAGCAATAGACACACTTATAGGTTGATATCTCCCTCTTTCAACCCCAATCACATCAGCCAATGTATTCATGTCAACCACATAGTCTTGATTTCGAACACTAAAAGAGAATCTATTCGCATCCAAGAAACTGAGATTCGAATAAAAGTAAGCAGTAAGTTTAGCATGAGCCTCTGTCGTTTCAGAACAAAATTGTTCGAGTTGAAGAAGATTGAATTTTTCTCACAGATTGACATTCAGAGAGTCAAGAAAATCAAAGTTCACACTTCTAGGGTTTATCACACCACGCTTTAGCAACTTAGAGTATAGTTGCTTGTGTTCCTCCGAGCGAAACAAGCCTATCCTTTTGCTTCGGATTTTTGCCACAACACCCATTTTAGGTTTAAACTGACCATCATCATACCCATCAGGCTGACTCAGCCCTCTAACACGTGGATTGCTTGGGATATTTGCCAGTGCTTCTTCCGCCAACCTCGCAAGGGTAATTCCCAATCGTTCCATTGTGCATAAAAAGAAAGTTTCATTTCTATACCCTTTGTCTTTCAAAAATTCATCAATATAGTTCAACGGAGTACCACTCCTCTTCAAAGCATGATAAAGCTTATAAGTAAAAGTGGGCTTATGAGTTCTTACGGGTTCTGCATCTTTGATGATTTCTTCCTCTTCTCGATGTGCAACATCCTGAGGTCTAGATGGAGGAGATGGACGCTACTGAAAATGTTGTGGGCTCTGCTGTTGTCTAGGAGATTCTTCTTCATCGGTGAGATCAAAGTGCGTAGGCCCCTCACGCATTTGCTGTGGTCCCCTGTTCGCGATCCTCGAAGACTTTCTTTGAGACAACATCTTTCACAGTCTTTGAGAGATTCCAAGCTTGTTTCCCAAGAAAGATGAAAATTTTTCAAGGATTAAACAAGAGAAGAAGATAGAAGTGGAAGATTTGTTCTCTCTTAGGGTTTTTGTTAGTGAAATGAATAAAAACCAACGGTATATAAAGCAGTCGAAACAAGGCATATGGAACGCCGTAAAAAGAAAATATAAAAATGCCTTTTTTAAAAAATAACTGCCTTTTCAAATATTAGATAACTGTCATTTTCAAAAATAACTTCTTTTTCGAAAAGGAAGGATTGCAATAATCACGAAAACTGGGAAATAACACCAATCAATTTCAGATAAATGATCGTACCTTTTCAAGATTTGATCCAAGAAATAAGTTTCTAAAAAAGAAATAACATATAGTTGTAAATCTTAATTGTCCGAGTCTGAGTGTCTTTAGACTTTCAGTTCTGAGTCTAAACTTTCTCAGACTTTAAGATATTGAGTCTAGAACGAATAACTTTAAATTGATTTTTCTCCAAATGATTTGTAAATATATATATGCCAATTGATTCTTTGAATCAATAAACTTAATCGAAACATCTCCACTTTGAACATGATCTCTAATGAAATGATGTCGAATCTCTATATGTTTTGCTCTTGAGTAAAGAATCGGATTCTTGGTGAGATTGATTGCACTGGTGTTGTCATATTTGATCTCAGTGCATGAATCTTCAATTCCCAAGTCTCTTAGCTATTGTTTTATCCATAGAATTTGTGAACAACAACTTTCAAGAGTTACATACTCTGCTTTTGCTATAAAGAGAGCTATTGTACTCTGCTTCCTTGAAAACCAAGATACTGTCCTACTTCCAAGTAGTTGACAGGTGCCCGAGATACTCTTTCTATCAACTCTGCATCCAGCTAGGTCTGCGTCTGAGTATCCAAGAAGAGTAAAGCCTCATTCTTTAGGATACGAGGGACCCAAATTTGAAGTTGAGGCAATATATTTGATAAAACGCTTTGCAACACTTAAATGAGATTCTTTAGGGTCTGATTGAAATCTGTCACAAATACAAACACTAAACAAAATATCATGTCTAGAAGCAGTTAGATAAAGAAGTGAACCGATGATACTCCTGTATAGCTTCTGATCAACTTTCTTTCCTTCTTCATCTTTGTCTAGCTTCAAAGAACTTGACATTGGTATATTAGTCTTTTTGCAATTTTCTAATCCAAATTTTTTGATAAGTTCTTTAGCATATTTTTCTTGATGAGTAAAGGTTCCCTCCTTCGGTTGTTTCACTAGAAGCCCAAGAAAGAAGGTTAGTTCACCCATCATGCTCATTTCAAACTCATCCTACATAGACTTAGAGAATTTCTTGCACAGACTTTTATTAAAAGACCCAAAAATAATATTATCAACATAAATTTGAACAAGTAAAAAGCTTTTGCTTTCTTTCTTGATAAACAATGTAGTATCTACTTTACCTTTGACAAAGCCATTTTGAATTAAAAACTTACTTAGTCTATCGTACCAAGCTCGAGGTGCTTGCTTTAAACCATATAGAGCCTTTTTTAGTCTGAACACAAAGTCTGGTTTCCTTAGGTCTTCAAAACCGAGTGGTTATTCCACATAGACTTCCTCTTAGATAAATCAATTCAGGAAAGCACTTTTGACGTCCATTTGGAATAATCTGAAATTCTTATGACAAGCAAAAGCAAGTAATAGTCTAATTGTTTCTAACCTTGCTACTGGTGCGTAGGTCTCATCATAATCTATCCATTCTTCTTGCGTATATCCCTTGGTCACGAGTCTTGCTTTGTTTCTTAGGACTTTTCCTTTCTCGTTCATCTTGTTTCTAAAAACCCATTTAGCTGCAATGATGAATTCCCAGACATCATTGATGCTGAATTGCCTAAGTTCTTCTTGCATAGCTTCAATCCAGCTTTCATTAGTTAAAGCTTCTTCTATGCTTTTGGGTTTTATTTCAAAAATAAGAGCCACAGCATTAGACTCTTCACGCATTTTGGATCTTGTGCGACTTCCTTCATTAATATCACAAATAATGAGATCTTTGGGATGACTAGACTTATGCTTCCGATTCTTTGGTTGATTTATCAAACTATTGATCTTTTTCCTCATTTGAATCTTCGTTAATCATTTGTTGCTTGTCTTCTAAAGTTTGGACTGCTTCTAGAGATTTAGACTTTGTAGAGTCTAGAGCAGGTTCAAATTCTTCATGATGATTGTGAATCGATTGATTTTACATAAAGTCTTGGAATTTGACATTTATCGATTCCTCCACAGATTGAGTCTTCTTGTTGTAAACTCTCTAAGCTTTCATTGTGATAGAATATCCAAGGAAAATACCTTCATCTGATTTTTCTTCAAACTTACAAACTCGATCATTTGCATTTTTCAATATAAAACATTTACATCCAAACACATGAAAATATGAAATAATAAGCTTCTTTCCTTTGAATAACTCATAGGGAGTTTTCTCCAGAATAGGCCTTAAAAAGACTCTACTAATAATATAACATGCTGTAGAAACTACTTCAGTCCAAAAACAAGAAGAGATGTTACTTTCAATTAAAAGAGTTCTAGCCATTTCCTAAAGTGACCTATTCTTTCTTTACACGACTCCAATTTTCTCTGGAGTATATGGTGAAGAGAACACATGCTGAAAATCAGATTCATCATAAAATTTTGTAAAGTCTTCATTTTCAAATTCACCTCCATGGTATGTCTGTATACTTGAAATAACATATCATTTCTCATTTTTGACCTTTTTAGCAAACTTTATAAAGTAAGAAAATGTTTCAGACTTACTTGTTAGGAAATATACCCAAGTGCATCATGAATAATCATTCACCATTACTAAACAGTATTTCTTACCTCCAATGCTCTGAGTTCTGGTTGGTGTAAAGAGATCCATATGCAAGAGCTGTAATACACGATTAGTGAATACTTGATTTATTGGTTTGAATGAGTTTCTTACATGCTTTCCCAACACGCATGGTGTGCATAGATTAGACTTTTGATATGTCAGATTGGGTAGTCCACGAACAAGCTTCTTTGCTGAGATTTTAGCTATTTGGTTCATGTTGATGTGCCCAAGTTTGTTTCTTCTTGAATTGAGATTAGATATTGGGTTTAATCTGGGTTGACATCTAAGAGGTAGATATTCCCATGTCTTCGACCTGTGAAAGACTAAGATGAGTCTTTACTGGTTCCTGAACATATTCCTTCTTGAAAGTTGATTTTGAAACCGGTGTCGCACAGCTAACTCATACTCAACAAATTGTAGTTGAGTCCTTCCATTAAGGAAACATTACTGATCGTGAGGCTTCCAATCTTTACAGTTCCGTATCCCACAATTCTTCCTTTGTTGTTTCCTCCAAAAGAAACTTTTCCGCCATTAACTTGTACAAGCTTTATGAAGTAATTTGAATCTCTTGTCATATGTCTTGAGCATCCACTATCAAGATACCATTTAACCTTCTTCTTTTTTTATAGTGACCTGCATTTAGAAAAGAGACTCAAGCTTTCTTTGGTACCCATATTTTCTTGGGTCCATTGGTGTTAGTGTGATAAACAGTCTTTGCCCATACCTTCTTAACAGGTTTCCAAACCATAGGGCATTCTTTCTCAAAATGATCTGAGCTATTGCACTTAGAACATTTAAGAGCACCGCGACCCACTGGTTTTACAAAAACTTTTTGGAAATTATTTTTGTAAGCATCTCTTGTAGGTCTTTGCTTAATTCTTTCCTTTACTTTAAGAAAATCAATTAGATGAATGGTTTCAGCAGTCATTCCTAAACCTGATTTGTTAAAGTAAGGTCTTTATGCTGAAAGAATTTTTTTAGGTTTCTCATATCCTATAGTAAATCGTTTAGAAATACTTGAGATATTATTTTTCAAGGATACATTTTCTTTTGAAAGATTGTCTGTATTTTCTTTCAAAGTAGTAATACGTTTGTCTAAAGTTTTGACCTTTTCTTTCCAAACACTTTCCTGTTTTTTAGTGTAGAATTTTCTCTTTTAACCACCGGCCGCAGTGGCTCCACTGGATAAGGCTCTACTAATCCTCAACAAAGAGGTGAAGGGTTCAAAACCCAGGGGAGGCGCTAGGTGTATTAAGTGTGACTCGGGGGTGGTGGGTCCTCCTGCTTAAGTGTCACCTGGGGGTTTACGGCGCGGCTGTCGGCTGCAAGCCGGTTCCTCCAGTACCAAAAAATATATATATTCTCTTTTAAGTTCGGAAATCCTTTTAAGAGATGTTTTGAGACTAAGACACAATTCATCAATGTATCTAGAGACTTTAGTAGGAATTTTCAAATTACTTACCTCGATTTCACTGTTGGAATCTAAGTCTGATTGTGCCATAAGACAAATATTGGCATAATCATCATCAATTTCCTCACATTCTGTGTCACTCCAAGTTTCTGCTTTAAGTGCCTTTTAATATTTCTTAGCTTTTCCTTTCTTTTTCCTCAAAAGGGGACAGTTGGGTCTAATGTGTCCATTTTTCTTACATTCAAAGAAAACTACATCTTTATTGGATTCATCATCCTCAACTGACTTAGTCTATTACTTTTGAAAACTTTGTTTCTTTAGATTGAATCTTCTCCCTTTTCTATTTAGTTTTCTAAATCTTCTTATCATGAGAGCAAGCTCTTCATCATCCATATCATCTTCAAAATCTGTGACATTAGAATCATCATTAGATTTTAATGCAATGGATTTCTTATCTTTAGGATCTTCATCTTCGTTGATTTGCTCCACTTCATAAGACTAAAGAGTCCCAACCAATTCATCAACAGAGAGTGGCATGATTCTGTGTGTCTCCCTTATTGAGGTCTTTATGTGATTCCAATCCTTGGACAGTCCACGTAGTAGCTTGTTTACCTTGATATTCAAGACCATTCACAATTTCTGTAAAACGACTAAACATGTCAGTGATATATTCTCTTGATTTTATTTTGAATGCTTCGTATTAACTGAGCAAAATGTTGATTCTGGTTTCTTTCACTCGATCAATTCCTTCATAGGTAATGTGTAATCTATCCTATACTTCTTTAGCTGTTTCACAAGAAGATATTCTATTATATTCAGTAGGAGATAATGCACAATATAAAGAATAAATTGCTTTTGCATCAAGAGCTTGTCTCTTGGTTATCTCTTCTTGAGTCATTTCACTAGACTCAACGGCATCTTTTCCTCTTTCTGAGACTGGTGCAGCTTTAGGAATGATTCCTTTATCTACCACATCCCATTCCAGAGGACCCTTTGATCTTAAGAATGCCTTCATCTTGTTTTTTCATATGTTGTATTTCCATCAAAATGAGGCGGTCTGGTGTTGCTTTGCCCTTCAACCAGTCCTCGAGCCAACATACTAGCCATGGATCTTTAACTCTGAAATAAAACACTTCAACTTAAGTAAATACATAGGCTCTGATACCAATTGTGAAAGCTAGTACGAGCACCTAGAGGGGGTGAATAGGTGTAAAAACAAATTTCCAAGTGAAGCATGCAACTCAAATCATCAATTGATTATGAAAATGAAATTAGACTCTTGTAAATAAATCGAGTTACGATCAAAGTAAAAGAGCGTAGGAAAGAGAATAAGAACACAGGGTTTATGGTGGTTCGGTTTAATCCAAGCCTACGTTCACTCTTTCGCACTGACAGCCCACCGGCTGGATTTCACTATGAAACAAAAGAGTTGTTACAGTAAAGCTCTTCCTTGATTTCACAGTGTAGAGACTCTGCTACACTTCCTCAAGGTCTCTCAAAGATATAGACTCTCTTTTGCGTACAAGATTTCGCTCAACAATTTAATTGACTAAGAACAAGGAGCTTCAGATTTTGGAATTCTTCTATCGCGCACACACTCGAACAGCTGAAATATCTTCCTTATATACTCCTTCATGCCACCACACCCGTTGGCACTTACCAAAGGAATTCTTCCAATCTACCTTTTGGACAGAATCAATTAGGAAGATTTCGAGCTATTTAAGGAACATGACGATAGCCCACCAATCATGCTCACCCATATAATTAGGATCTAGGTTTCCATAAGTAGAACCTTCCAAGTATACTTCGCCAATGAACGGATCCAAGATCCTTGAACTAATCTTGATTTGAATAATGGATTCCAGCATGCTATAGCCAACCAAGAGATCTTCTTTAGTCGACAAAATCAAATCCTTAACGAAATACTCCGTTTCGGATAAGCCTTCTTCTACAGTCTAGAAACTGTCAATGAGGATAGACTTTGAGTCTTGAGTCTGGTAGTCCGAAGGTCTTCGGGATTTGATGGAAGAGTCTACAAGTCTTCAAACTAGATTGATGGAAATGTTTTGTCAACTTCAAAACACTTAAGGAAGTTTTCTCCAACATAGGAAAGCATGAGTCGATGCTTGTACTGGCCAAAGTACATGAAGGAATCTATGGTGCACATAAGGCTGGAATAAAAATGAAATGGTTGTTGCATTGACATGGTTACCTCTACCAACTATTATAAAAGATTGTATCAATTATGCTAAAGATTGTAAGCCCTATCAAAAGCATTGTCCGCTCCCACATGTACCGGCCGCGATAATGAAACACATTATTAGACTGTGGCTTTTTCGAGGCTAGGCAATGGATATAATAGGTAAGATTTACCCCCCTTGTCAAAGAAACATGGTTTTATCTTGGTGGCAATAGATTACTTTACGAAATGGGTAGAAGCTGCCTCTTGTAAGAACGTAACACGGAAAGTCGTTAGGAGTTTATTGAAGAATGAATCATCTTTCGATTTGGGATTCCTGAGTCTATAATGGCTGACCAGAAAACAGTGTTTACTGGGCAAGAGCTGTTAGAATTCTTGAAGTCTAGAGGCATCAAAATGGTTCATTTGACCCCTTATTACTCTCAAGCTAATGGTCAAGCCAAGACTTTGAATAAGATCATTGTTAATCTTATTAAGAAGTATTTGGAGGAGAACACGTAAGAATGGGATTCGTTGTTATCCACAATGTTATGGGCTTACCGAACGTCAAGGAGATCGAGTACTAGTATTAGTCCATATATGCTAACATATGGACAAGAGGTTGTCCTGCCATTTGAAATTACGATGCAATTAGTTAGGGTAAAATTACAAGATAGCCTATTAAAGGAAGAATATGACGAGTTAATATATGCCTATCTTAATGACCTTAATGAAAATAGAGTCTCAACACTAAAAAAGTTGGTCACCCAGAAACAAAGGGTTGCCAAAGCATACAATAAACACGTGAAGCGCAAGTATTTCAACATTCATGATTTGGCTCAGAAGACCATCTTATCCACAAGTTCTGATAATGAAAAGTTTGGGAAATGATCATCAACTTGGAAAGACCCATATTTGGTCAGTGATGTTCTTACTAGAAAATGCATATCAATTAATGGACCTAGATGGGAAGGAGTTCAGCGATCGATTAATGGCAAGTTCTTGAAAATATACTATCCGACCATGTAGGAAATGCAAGAGATGGAAGAGGAGTAAAAAGCCGGATAATTTCTTAAACGTCTTTTATATATTTTTATTTCATTATATTTCTCGCTCTTTCCCCCTCCCCCTCTCTCCCTCTCTTTTTCTCATTTTTTTTTCTTTTCTTTTTCTTAATCTTCTTTCTTCCTTCCTTCCTTCCTACTCCTACACTCCTAGCCTCACCCTTGGTCCAGCCTGCTCAAGCCAAGGTTGTGAAAAGGTAACCACAAAGTGGCGTAGCTACAACTCCAGGTGGTCGTTGGCTTGCTCAGCACACTCCTTGGACTTTTGCCCATTTCCTTCTTGAAGGCATCTCTATCCTGCTCTAAGCGCTAGAAACGGACCAATTGCTCTTCAATTAGTTTGTCGACCTTTTTGAGCAAGGCCTTGATGCTCTTAGTATTGGAGTCCACAAAAGAAAGGGACCTGGCCAACATAACTTCGTTGATCTCAAGCTCCCTTTGTTTACTAGAGGCCAGCCCTCTCTTCAATTTCCCCTTCACTATTTTCGCCGCATTGGTTACCATTCCGTGAACTTGGATAGCTGAATGTGGACAGCATGAAGGGTCTCTTATGCCTTCATGAGTTCATGGTAGACCAAGTCAACATTCTCGATCTCTTCCTTCTTGCTCCAGTATTCATGCTCCGAGATGTCAAAGGCAATGATGTCCGCCAGATTGGATTGGAAACTTTCAATACCATGATTGAAAGTTACCATGAATTCTTTGTAATCGGCGACGAATGGGTGGCCCTCAAGGAAGTTCATAGGCACAACATGGGCTACAAGACCATTTAGCCTCTTAAGAAAACTAGGCTTGGAAGTCAATGGGTTGTATGTAAGGCAGAGGTAGGAGGGCAACTCTCTGCATAAAGCGAGGAAGTGGCGGTTGTAATAAGGAGAAGAGGAGGAGGAAGAAGAATATTTTGGCACCGTTTCGACTTGATGAGATTGCAGAAGATTTGAATGGTGGATGGGGTCCGGTCACCATCGACTATGCTATTTATAAGCCAAGTCTAGAAGTCGAACAACCATAACCTTTCATGAACTAACGTAGTCGAGGGTGAAAATGCATAACTATAATAAAGCCGAAAAAGTAAGGATTCGCGCATCATGGGATAATAGATTGATATGATGCGTATAATTCCAATTATATTGGAAATCCAAGTGACATGATGGCTAGCCGTCACGCCCCAAACCTCAAGCGTGTGCCCATCCCTTGGTGGTCGATTAAATTGCGACGTCCCAAGACACATTGCCGACCCATTTATTTTAATGCGCATGCGGAAGCGTATAAATAAATCCCCAAACAACATAAAGATGGGATAGAAAAGCATAACCACAATTGCATAACCAAACACCACACCTTTATATACAGTTAACTAGTTTATTTACAATACTAGTCTATTAACAAGAGTCTACCAAAGACCGGCTCAACAAAAAGGGAAACTGTTCTAAGGCCAGCTAGCCAGACTCATTCGTCGATTCTTCAGTCTCCATAGGCTCCGAGGGCATCGGGTCCTCCACCACACCATCGGGAGGGTCAGCTACATCCTCGTTTAGAGTAGAATCAATTATTGCAGTGGGGATTTCAAAACTCCTAAGGGAACCCACCCTGAATCCATTGGATCTATAGCGAAACCATGCGCTGAATCAATGAGGTACCCTATGAGGTAGGTTCTTTTCGACTCAGATGGTGGTCACTACCAATTTATAGACCCAATGGCTTTTAGGATCGGGGTAACTAAAAACCCGCTTGGTAACCCTCATGGGCCGGCCAAAATGCTCTGGAGGTACCGCCATCTAAGGACCTGAAAAGGTTGAGCCCACGACGGGGTGAGACAATGTCTCAACAAATTCATCCCCTAAACTCCGACTAGGAAGGAAATACACCTAGAGGCAATCTATACACACAACTCAGAAGACATACCTTGCCTCAGTTCCTTCCTGCACGTCAGCACAGTTTATAACCTCAACCATTCAATTTCATCCAATTCCATCGATCATTCAATACCAACGATCATTCGACCCAATCGATACTATCTATCAATTCAATACTATTTATCTGATACGTTCAACACGATCAATGCTCACACAAGCTGAAATGGATAGATAGTAGCTCGCACAAGCTGATATAGATAGATAGTAAGTAGTTCGCACGAGCTGATATATGGATCATTGCTCTCACAAGCTAATAAACGATCATGCTCACACAAGCTGATAAAGTATACTGCTCTCACAAGTTGACATATCAAGCGCATATAGGCAAATATAGTATACTGCTCTCACTAGTTGATACACGATAAATCAATCCCGGCCAAGGACCTTGTGCTTTGCACACCAATTTCTCAATTAAATAATGAACTTGGCTTAATTTCATCGCTTTAAAAGTATCCGATAAAAATAATCGTGTGTGGATACATAGTCGACTTTAGCCAAAAATTCAGTATCTTTCTTTTTTAAAATCCCACTAATTATATAGTGTCTGAAAACATTTTCAACATTAAAAACTAACACCATGGTATTTTCTAATTAAATACAAAAATTACTCAATTTTGGGATAAATACCCAAAATTTCAATTACCACTCAATCTACACAAATTAGCATTCAATTAAATAAACCAAGTACACCATTGCAATCAACACAAAATTCCAGTCACCGGCTACCTCGGTGTAATTTTCGGAAAATAATAAATAAATATAAAAAATAATTAGATAAATGTAATTAAATGCCAAAAATAGAAACTTAGGCCAGAAATACCTAATTAAATACCAAAACGGGCTCAAAGAATTTCCAAACCAATCTAAATAAATAGCACGATCTATCTAGTCTCTAATTAAGCCGTTCTATCCACCTAATATACATAAACGAATAATTAAATCGCTAATCCGTTCTAACTAACCAACTAAACCAAATTTGGCCTAAACTAATCACCCATTAAGCATCATTAACTCCCTAAGCAGAGTTTAACAGGTAAGCTCACCAGTTTAGCGATCCGGTGAGTCCATGGTGATAGCGTCGCGGAGACGAGCGACAAACCTCTTAGCGGCAAAGCCAAGTGAGACCCGAAAATGGTCCAAAACAGGCCTAACAGTCATAGCTAGATTGAGGGCCTCTCAGTTTTATTCTTGGGCCGAGAGAGCTGGAACAGAGGCCGATTGGCGTGGGAACAGCGAGAGACGAGCGGATGAGTTGGAGCAGTGAAAAGCGAGCGACGACAGCTGCTTCGGCAACCTAGACGGTGTTCTATGGAGCTCAACATGGCCTATGGAGGCTTAGGAGGAGCAGCACGATGATGGAACAGGTGGGACGAGCGGCGGACTGGCGCAGGTTCACACGAGGCTCACGAGCGGTGCATTGAGGCGCTACGATGGCAAGCGGGAGTGCAATGGGCAGGAGCGGTGGCTGGCTTAGTTTTCTGGTTCTTTGGAAGCTCAAACACACTAAAAATGGAGAAAGCAAGCTCTGGAGAAGAAGGAGAAGCCAGCTGCACAAATGGAGGGTCCCAAAGGCCAAAATATCCCCCTCTTGATCGTTACATGTCCCCCCCACCATGTCTGCCCTATCCTCAGCCAAATTGCAGTGCACAATCTTTTCTAGCAAGCCAATGAAGTGGTCCAAAAGTGGTGGAGGCCATGGCATACGAATTTTGTGACAAATTCTCCCAACTTTAATTTAATTTCCCTCCAATTGAGTCCCGGTCCCCATAAATTCCACCAATGTGTCCTTAACCAAATTGACATTTTTCCTTACCAGTAAAACCAACTTGTATCCTAAAAACATGATAAAAAACGGTCCTCTGATTTTTCCGGACAAAAACGGCCCTATATTGAATTTTCGCCAAAAATCTCGGTTTGCAGAAAAATATTTGGAGGATGAGTCGATGGTCCAAAAATAAATCATGACATGATACAACTTTCAATTTTTGAAATCGGGTTCAAATTCACGGTTTATTTCAATCTGGTGCGATTTTAACGTGACCTAATCTACCAAGTAGCTTTTAGAAAATTTTGGTCCAATTGACCCGTGGTTGATCATTTTCAAAACACAACGTATGTCTTGGACATATATTCTCGGTTGTCGTGAAAATCTCAAGGTTTCATATATGAACACAGGTTATAGAAATGACAAAAAAATCAGTTTAGTGCCGATCCACATAAATTTTGTAATTAGGTGGAATCACTCACACACTAATCATATACCTCTGTTGAATCGACCCATCTCCATTCTCTAATCAATTTTGACAGTGCTATAATGACCCTTGTAGATTAGCATGGTCAAGTAGTCGATTTCTATTCGAATTCTCAAGTCTATTGCATCAAAATTCCTTAACGGCTTCACCTGATAGACTAATTATCCCATGAGTGATCAATTCAGGGAATACAACTATAGGCGTGTCGATGAAAAGCCCAACTCATCCAATCAAAAATAGAACTTGAAATTCAGGATGTCACACTGGCCATCATGGAAGGTACTTGTCTGTTGAGGTTGAGGTAAATGAGGAGCCAATGGTCATTAAATGCATCGGAGATGGCTGATTGCAAGTGATTCGCATGAATCTCGGTTCATGATGAAGGATATGAATATGAGTACTTCAACAACAATGGCAAGGTGTTAGAGGTACTACAAAAGTTGAATGACACCAAAAATGCTAAAATTATTATAAGGAGCAAAAAGACAGAAAAAGGGTACAGTAAATAGGTGTCAAAAGGGGAAATTTTATTTACATGATAAAACTGAAATGTTTATTAAAAAAAAAAACATAAAGCCACGAATATGGACGAGAACATATGCAGAGTTACATCAAGTGTTGCCTTATTCCCAACACGAAACTGTGAAGCTACACTTTGCTATTGCAATTAGCTTCAAAATACTAATCCCTCTAGCTCCTAAGCTCCAACAATTTAAGCTCCAAGGAAATGCAGGTTGCTTCGAGGTTGGTGATCAATCTTGATTGAATCAATCATGCCTACAAAGGGGTAGGGTCATTCATCTTCAAGATATTGAAGTTGGTCCTCTATTAAGATAATTCCTCCCTTTTGAAAAAGATATTCTCCTCCAGCCTATCTATATCTTCTATATGCTTTAGCCTTGCCCTATATGATTTTAGAATGGAGCCAAAAGAAAGAGAAAACTCACTGATAGCAAACTCAATGGCTCAACACTACAATGGGTGAGGCAAGTTGATAAAGAAGGCAAGAAAGGTCTTGATCTCACACTCGATGCTATGTCATGACATATGGTATTAACCCTTTTTCAATAGGTCATGGAGTCATGCCCATCTAATTTGAGTAGAATTACGATCCTTAGAAGGAATGGGCTCATTAGGTAAAAGGAGAGGTGGTAAACCAAGATTATTGGTGCTTCTTGAAATTTGGACCATGTTGACATAATTGAAATCGGCTGGATAAGGGGGCGAATTTGACATTAGCTCATCGACGGTCCCTATAGTTTGCCCATTGGATGAGGAAGAATCATCTACATTGAATGGGTAGATTAGAAATAAGTAAATGAAAATAATAATAAAAAAAAGGGAAGAGGTTACCTTCGCCAGTTGATGTCCAAAATTACATAGGGCTTTTTGCTCAAATAGCCTTGGAGATTTTTTGAATGGATGCAGTAAACCCAAAGAAATTGGGTAACCTTGGAAAGGATCTCATCAGCGTGGCAAGGAAACAGTTAGAGCCGACAATTATTCCACCATTTATCAAAGAATGTGGAACTACGAGGATAACCCGAGAAGTTGACAAAGTGGAAATGCCCAAGGACATTACGTGCAATTTCGATATGACAAATAATATTTGTTTTATTCTCCTTATGGCCAAGGCCAGATTTTGGAAAAAAAGTTCATCAAATATACCATTGACATAGATTCGCCTTGGGTCAATCTAAATTGTGGAGCACAATAGTGTGGGTTATAAGTCTCAAAACTCGATGTAAGTTAGCCTCCATAAGAAAAGTTCAATATAAGGTCAGATGGAGCTAGAATGCTCGACCAAAACAAGCATATGTCAGACTGCGTGGTTGAGGGGCTACAAGCCTTATCATCGATCCCCAGCTTGTAAAAGTCAAACTTAGGGACGGTAATGCGGTGAGTAAGCATTCAAATGAAGAAAAGCCATTGGGTAAAGATGAAGTGCTCGATACAATTTCCAGAGTTCGAATTCAACTTTCACATACGACTCCTGTGCTATGGGCCAATGGATTGGAATTTAGCCCTTCTTACGAAATAGTTGAGGAAAATAAACACACAGCCATCCATGAAGAATCCATAAAGGACTAAAGGAGGGTTCAGAATAACCTCTAGATAATGAAGCTTGTGCATCCGAAAGGCCTCGTTATGATGCTGCAAAAGCCATGTGACCTAACCCAATGATGATGCCTTTCGACAATGCATAAGACATATCAATGAGCTCATGAGATACAATTAGCACTGGGTGACATGCTCCTCGGCGAAGATAGGTCCACTAGTCCTAGCAAATCTATCCATGAATTCGTCATATGGAAAAAGACAGATATTTATCCCATAATTAAGCACTATGCACCACACTCATTGCACACACATGATTCTATTTGCACTTATATCTCAAATGATATATGAGACTTACTCATACACCACTAACATCTAGTATAAGGTTTATTAGACTCTATGTTCATCATACAAGTCTAAGATACAAGACACTACATCTAATATGTGTTCTCGGGTACAAACAGTATACTAGCTAAATGAACAGTTTCGGTTTCGAACACAGAAGGTATATTAATTCTTGTCGAAATATTACCAAATTTTAGTATGTTATACTTGAGACATATATCAACATTTTCTATGAAGAAACTTAAGTCTAAATCTCACTGTATTAAAAGTAACAATTGTCATAATCTTTACTAGTACCCTGTACCGACGTCCAGATTCTTTATCTACAAAGAAAATTGTTTCACTAGCCAAATCTTATCGATTTAATCTCAAATTTTGACGCGTTATTCCTTAAGATGTTTTCTACAATTTTCATTAAAGGATTCGAAGTCCAAATCTAACTAGGTAAATACAGAAAATTCGCATAATCAGTAAAGGTCATACCGTTTCTCACAAAACAGTTTACTGGTTTTACTAAGTACACTTCTGTCTCTCTATTTTAATATCCATATGATTATAGCTTTGTGTATAATTCAATCTCATAGATGTTCTATGATGTAATAGGTTTCTTTCTTATCTCTATTAACATACATAAAGAAAATTAAACACAAACAGAAGGCTCCATAACTGTTTTCACTTAGAACAGAATAGATACACAAATTTTCTCACTTCTAACTCAACGAAACAACTTGTCTATCCACAAATCTCTTCTAAAATACTCCAATGCTTACTCACAGCAACTCAAAGCAACTTCAGCATATCTTTCTCTAACAAATGGTCAATTTCACAACTCGGCTCGAAGTATAAACGCATCCGTGAGATCACTCATCACAGCATATGCCATATCCATCCACTCGGCATCCATTTCATCACTTCGCTCAACAAAACAGCATACTCACACAAGGATTTTGAAACATGCAGTCCTCAAAAACAACATGCAATGGCTTCTAACTCTAATCTAACACTTATTCAGCTTAGATCAATCACAAAACAGCAACTACAAACTATATCCATCACTGTTTGGTTAGATCCTCAAGCTCCCTTGATGAAACAATGGATAACTTTCAATTTAGAGTTAGATCTTTCTTTACCTTGCTTCAGCTACTAAACAACATAGAGATGCTTCAAGATCAACACTCAAAATCAACATGCAAAAAGGAGAAATTGCTGGTTTGCTTCTGGTTTGTTTCTGGTTCTACCGCTCAGCCGAGAGAAAAGAAAGAAGAAGATGAAGGTGGGTTGTTCGGTTTTATATGGAGAGAGAGAGAGAGAGGGTACGAAACTTAAGGGGGAAAATAGACTACAAGCTAATCCCTAGGCTAGAGTAATGATGAAGTTTGCTAATGATTATTTTCCTTGAAGCTTGCATGTCTCGGTTCGTGGGAATCAAAAGCGTGGGTGAAGAAAAAAAAAGAGAGAAGAGAGGTGTCGTGGCCTCTAAGTTTATTCTCTCAAGTTTAATTTGTCACTCAAAATTAATTAGTCTTTAATCCGAGTCATTAGTCGATTCATTGATTTCTAATATTTTTCCATTTATTCCCTTTTGTTTCAGCTTGATTTCAATCCTTTTGTGATTATACAAAGTCATGACATAACATATCGAATGACATAACATATCGACTAGTCAATGTTAGTCTATAAAGAATTCATCACAAAATGCTAAAGTTAGAAATTAATATTAGCATTATAAACATTAATCAAGTTATCATAACTATAATCTAAAAGATAAAATCATTCGGGCCTAAATATTCATTCCCAGCCCAACAGGCTCAATCTATAACAATCCGGGCCCACTAAACTAAATCTACAAATCTAATAATTCCGAACCTTGGCCCGCTTCAAGTCAATTCTAAGCCCATAATCTCTCATTAGATTTCTCAAGTCCAATTCATGTGGCCCACTTATTTCTCAAACCCACACATTCCTCACGATCCATCGGGTTCATTTTCTGGCCCAATCTAATTAATCTAAGTTCCTAATGATCTAATTACACTAATGAAGGTCAATGAAATTTGGGATGTCACAACTCTCCCCTACTTAGAAAATTTCGTCCTCGAAATTGAAGTCTTACCTTATTCACTTGAAAAGCTAAGGATATTTATGTCTGATCTCTTCCTCACTTTCCCAAGTTGCTTCTTTTGAATCATGGTATCGCCACAAAATTTTGACTAAAGGTATAGTCTTATTCCTCAATACTTGCTCTCTTCGACCCAAAATTTGTATAGGCTCTTCTACGTATCTAATTCTTTCATCTATTTCTAGTACTTCAAAATCTAACACATGAGTTGGATCCGGCTCATATTTCCTAAGCATAGATACATGAAAAACATCATGAATACTGGATAGCTTTAGTGGTAATGTTATTCTATATGCTAACTCTCCAATCCTTTCTAATACTTCAAAAGGTCCTATAAATCTTGGGCTCAACTTTCCTTTCTTCCCAAATCTTGACACATTCTTCATAGGTGATACTTTCAAAAATACATGATCTCCTACATTAAACTCTAAAGGTCTACGACGTTTGTCTGCATAACTCTTTTGTCTACTCTGAGCTGTCCTGAGTCGTTCTCGTATAGTCTTTACTGCTTCCAAAGTAATCTGAACTATTTCTGGTCCTGTCAACTTCTGCTCTCCAACTTCATTTCAGCAAATGGGGGTTCTACGATTTCTACCATATAGAGCTTCAAATGGAGCCATACCAATGCTTTGCTAAAAACTATTGTTATAAGAAAACTCCACTAAATGTAATTTCTCATCCCAATTTCCTTTGAAATCAATGACACAAGCTCTTAGTATATCTTCCAATGTTTGTATAGTCCTCTCTGATTGTCCATTTGTCTGTGGATGAAAGGCAGTACTATATTGGAGTTTAGTTCCTAAGGCAAGTTGAAGACTTTTCCAAAAATTTGACTTAAATCGCGGATCTCTATCTGATGTTATGGTCACAGGAACACCATGTAGTCGTACTATCTGTCTAACATACAATGCGGCATACTTCTCTAGGGAATAGTCTACTCTTACAGCTAAAAAGTGTGCTGACTTTGTTAATCGGTCTACCATTACCCAGATTGAGTCATGACCACTTGAAGTCCTTGGCAGTCCTTGTACAAAGTCCATGGTTATATGTTCCCACTTCCATTCTGGAATTTCCAATGATTTTAGCAATCCTACAGGCTTTCGATGTTCAGCTTTCACCTGTTGACATGTCAGACATCTTGCGACATACTTAGCAATATCAGTCTTCATTCCATTCCACCAAAAATATTGACGAAGGTTCCTATACATCTTTGTACTTCCTGGGTGAATACTATAACTAGTCGATTACATGTCAGACGGACCATTCTAGGTCATTGATTTCACACCATATAACCTCCCATCGGGCACTCGGTCATAGAGCCACATCAATGCTCTCGGGCGTCAAGTTCGCCAAGGTGACGTATCCACTAGACAATTGCGTGCGTTCTTTAAGGCACCGTTTTTGCGAGTGATATCCCAAATCACCGAACCACACATGCCTACAATAATGTGTTCAATAGGCAATTGCGTGTGTTCTTTAAGGCGTCGTTTTCGCCAATGATGTCCTTAATCACCGAACCACACATACCTATGACAATGTGTTTAATAGACAAGTGCATGCGTTCTTTAAGGCACCGTTTTCACCAGTGATGTCCTTGATCACCGAACCATACATACCTATAACAATGTGAGTACTAGACCAATACATGCATTCTTTAAGGCGCCGTTTTCGCCAGTGATATCCCAATCACCGAACTATGTAGGTCCACAATAATGTATGTACTAGACTGATACGTGCGTTCTTTAAGGCGCCGTTTTCGCCAGTGATATCCCAAATTACCGAACCACGTAGGCCCATACACCCTGTCTGATCGGTTCAAGCCCAGAGTATTTCCGATTCACTATCATGATTCTACTCACTTTATAACTCAACCAAATATTATAAATACTAAATAAGCATACTCGGCCAACTACTAGTAAATCAATCAATCCCACTCAATTTCAAACAATTTAGGGTAAGTCCCTAAAATATCACAATTTATTTAATTCCATGCAACGTAGAGATCAATTAAATAAACGGACTGTGCCACGACAATCAACACGAGATTTTGGTCGTCGGCCATCTCAACCTTAATTTCCGAAAAATAATTAATTAATTAATTAATATTAAAAATTCAATTTAGCTCAAAATAAAGCCGGATTAAATAAACGGACTTTACCATGGTCATCAACATAATATTCCGGTCACTGACCATCCCATTTGAATTTTCGGAAAATAATTAATTAATTAATTTAATTCTTAAAAGTAATTTTTAAATACCAAAATTCCACTTAGGCCTGAATTGTCAAATTGAAGCCCAATAAAGGGTCGGAAAAATCCTGAGCTACCCTCAATAAATAGTAGACCATGTCTACTTGCTAGATACACATTCAATTTGTCTAATTTGCATCACAATTAACTAATAAACACTAATCTAACCACCTAAACCTAATTAAATAAAACTAAATAACCATTAAGTATAATTAGCCCACTAAACAAGGATTAGTGAGATTACTCACCGGAATCTCGTGCAAATCGGATCAATCCAACGGGGATGGCACGAGGAACAATAAACTCCAAAGCACGGCTCGGTTCGGGGCCCGGAAACAGCCCAAAGCGGGCCTTGAACATTGTTAGAAATCCACTTTTCCAACCACTGTTCTTGGCTAGACAAAGCTCGTCCAGTGGCTGAGCCAGCGAGGCGAGGCCGGCAAAGGGTGAGGGGAGCTCCGGTGAGGCCGGACAGAGCTGGATGGTAGCCGGAGGCGGTTGAACATGGCTGGACAAAGGCGAGGCAGAGGCGGCAGCTCCGCTGGACAGGGGCAGACGGCGCACAAGCGCGAGGGGCGAGCAGCTTAACGCGCGGCGTCACGCGGGGAAGGACGACCGGCGAGCGGCTGAGCTTGGGCGGCGATGGCGGGCTGCTCTAATCCCAAGCGAGCTACTTCTGTTTCAGTTCTGCTGGTTCGCACCAGTAAGAGGAGGGAGAGAGAGTCGATTTTGTGAGAGAGATGATGGAAGAAGAGAGAGAAGAGAGAGAATAAGTGTTTGAAAAGTCAAAAGAAAAGAAAAAGGGGAAAGCAAAGTGGAAGCCAGCGGTGAAGGGGGGTTCGCACGAGGGAAAGGAAAAGAGAGGGAGAGAGAGAGAGAAAAAGAAAAAAGAAAGAAAGAAAGAGGGAGAGAGAAAGGGGAAAAGGTGTTTGGCTAAAAATGGAAAAGAAATAGGAAGATCACAAAAATAAAAGAATTTCCTCAAATAGGAAATTTTAATCTCAACTTCTTTTAAATAAGCTCATAGATTCTCAAAGGAATTTCAACTTAGAATTCTTGGTCCCACTTGCATTTTGCATCCAAATTCCCTCTTAAATTTCTCTCAAATAACTCTCCCAAAAATCAATTGATATTTCCTTTATCAAATTGATTATTTTCTTTATCCAAGAATCCCTCATGCTCCTCAATTGCACCATCGGAAATAATTCCCGGCTTCAACTGAATGAAAATGGCCACATGACAACTTTTTCCCAAAAAGTGTCGGGTGTCAGAAATATCTTCTGAGACTGAGTCGACACTCCTAGAATTTATTGTGACATGACAAAAATTTCAATTTCTGAAATCAGACTTGAATTCATAGTTAATTTCACTTGGCGCATTTTTAGCGTGACCTAGGCTACCAGGTAACTTTCAGGCATTTTTAGTGCAACTGACTTGTGGTCGATTTTCTTCGAGCCACTATGAACCCACTCGACTCATTAGCGACTCTCGATTGTTGTGAAAATCCCGAGGATCCAAATACGAACACAAGGTCCCAAAACAATAGTAAAATCAGTCTAGTACCGATCGACGAGAATTTTCTAATTTAGTGGTGTCACCCACGATTAGCCACACATCTCAGTCAAGCCAATCTATCTCTGATTTCGAATCAATTTTATATTGTGTTATATTGAACTCTAAAGATAAGCACGGTCAAGAAGCTGATTCCTAATTGAATTCTCAAGTTTATTTGCCTTAAAATCCTTAATGGCTTCCTCAGGTAGTCTAGTTATCTCGAGAGTGATCAGCTCTAAGAACAGCCCTATAGGCGCGTCAATGAAATGTTCAATTTATTCAGTGGAAAACGAAGTTGAAATTCTAGGATGTCACAGTGGTAGTTGGCGGCTCACCGGCGACGGCTAGGTGTTCCCGAGGGAGGGGTCTCTTGGCTCTTTGGCTTCGCTCTCCCGTTTCTCCCTACTGCGCTCCTCTTTGCTCCCTTGCGGTGCCCATCTTCTTTCTACTCTGCTCCGCCCTCTCTTCTCTCTTGCCTTCCTGCTGTCTTTTCCTTCCTTCTCTCCTTTTTTGTTGCAACTCTATCTTTCTGCTTTTGCTTTTTTTGCTGCATTTCTACTTTTTTACTGCAGCCCTTGCTCTGCTGTCTTATCTCTTCTTTTCATGCAGGTTTCGGTGCAAAGATGGCATGGAGGAGGGAGACCTAGGCGCAGGCTGGGCTGAATAGGAAAGAAGGCTGGGCCAGGCCCACTACAAGGGAAAGAAAGAAAAAAGAAACAGGGGCAGGCCAAGCCAGGGCCGGATCCAGCCCGACCTGACCCCTAATCATTTTTTCGTTTTTGTTTTTTTTTTTTTTAAATAGGTGTCAACATAACCCAAATTAATAAATATGACTTCAAACTACTCTTCAATACATAATAAATGTAGAAGACGAGATTAAATACATTTTCCTTTCTCTTTGGCATGTAACTCCAGCCTTTTCACATTTTCAAGTTCAAAAAATTTTCTATTCCACTCTCTTTCAACACAATCAATGCTGAAACCCTAAGTTTCGATCTAGTGTTGTTGACACCTAATTTTTGGTAACATTAGGAAAACAAAAATAAAAATCACAAATAAAAGGAAAAATGGGGGAAATCGATTTGATTAATTATGCATGGAAATTTGAAATTCTGATAAATATTTGGATTTTGTTAAATGCATAAGCAATCTAAAAATCAAGTGAATAAAGGGCAAGAATTTTTACAATATGGAAGAAATCCGAGCAAAATTGAGCTAATTGCGAAATCACACTTCGATTTACAACTTTGATTTAGTGCGACAGAAGATGGAAACTTGGAAAATACCATACAAAGCAGCTGTCTAGAATCACTATAAAAGAGAGTTGCATTTTTCATGACTAAGAGAGCAGAATTCGAAAAAAATTTAGAGCGAAATGTGAGAGAGGGCTTCTTCCTTCGGTTTCTTTAAGCTCAAAATGGAATAGAAAAAAAAATCTTTTTGAAAAGGGAAGAGTCAACTTAGGAGAGAAAGAGGAGGCAAATAGGGTATAGAGAGACGTGAGAGAGAGAGAGAGAGAGAGAGAGAAAGAGAGGAAAAGGCGCTACGGTGTCGTCTTCTCCGAAGAGCTCCCCCGATCGTGCCTCGCCAACTCACCACTTCGCTCGGCCCCGCCACCACTACTCCGCCGGCCTCTGACTACACGTCGCTTTGAACCCTGAGTGACGCCATCGCCACCATGCCCGCGCCTCTGCCTGAGCCCTACTCTGAACGCGCCTCTGCCGACGCCAATGCCGTGCCACCTTTGCTTGCTCACCGACGCTGTTGCGTCACTACTCCATGCACCAGCACCCGCAAGCACCGCCACATAGCAACCTGCAACCTACGGCGCTGCGAGCCCCTTTATTATTCGACTCCGACGCTCATGCTCGCACCTCCACCACGCCGCACCGTCGCCGATGCCCATGCTCCTCGCCGTTTCGCTCGCCGCTTGTTGTTGATTGCCCTGCACTTTGCCGAAGCCCGATGCCACCGTACCTCAGCCACCACGACTCCGCCTCTGTAGCAACCAACGCCGCCGCGCCTCTGCACCCATGAGCTCGCCCCGGCATCCTTGTTGCTACCGCCGCCCAGCCCTCACCGAAGCTTCGACACTGGCTGTCTCCCTCGCCCGTGCCTACCCTTATCGACGCCACTGTCCTCCCCCATTAGGTAGTTTATTTTTATTTTGTTCATTCTTATTTTTCACTTATTTTATGTTATCTTTTTATTTATTTTGTTATTATTGTTCAACTCCGAATTTTTGAATGCGATGCCCATTTTGTGAATATTTAGACATTATCCACAAGCTTTTACCCAAAATTATTATAATTATTAATTTTATCCGTAAGATGTCGGATCATTTTTTTAATTGTATTAATTTTTGGGCATTTTAATAGCATTTTAATTGTTGAATCAATATAATTATTAATTTTATCTGTAAGACTTTGGATCAGATTTTTAATTATTTTGAACTTATTTGTCGTAATGTTTAGGGTTAGAGTAATCATCAATCTGACCTGTGAGACAACAAGTTATTTTTTTGATTATTTTAATCCTTTTTTTGTTGCTTGATTAGTTTATTTGAAACTTGTTTATCTTGGAAAAACACTATAAAAAAAAATTCAAAAAATCTAAATCTTGCATGAGCATATAAATTTTTAGTAAATTAGACATGTAGGTTGGTAAATTAGAATTTTTTTTTTTTTTTTTTTTTGTGATCACCTTTTGACATGATAGTATTTAGGTTAAAATAAATCTAAGCTACCTACAAAAACATTTTTGAAAAATTATAAAGAAATGGTACCGAAAGGGCATTAGAGAAATCTAGTGTAATCAAGTCTCCGTACACTTAGTCTCTGGTTCGTAGGAGTAAAATAATTCTCCCATTATTTTACTTAGGTGTCTAATCGACCTACCGTAAACCGATTAGTGGCAATAATCATTTGCATGTTAAATATTTGAACTTTAAGTCGCGAATTGGTATGGGATTGGGAGAGCCCAAGCTAAGTTTAAAGACTTAGTAGTCCATTAGCCTAAACTTAGGCGGTGCACCCAAAATTTAGGTCGCGACAAGTGCCTTACAAGGTATATTCATGGATTTCCCTTTATTTTTATCAAAGGTTTTATAAAGCTTTAGACTTTATAATTTTAGCATTTAATTTGATTTCAAGGTGATTAAACTTCGCTTGCTAATGATTTCATTTAAGGTATGTGAAAACTCTTGGGATTAAGTTAGATTGATCTACTTGCTACTCTTGACTTGGTTCATTGATTTTTTTTTAGATTAAATTTATTTTTAAGTACAAGTAATTTCCATGATTGACAAGTAGAGTTATGGTAATTTCTTGCCTATATTGAAATATTTAATACATGTCTAGAAGGTGATTGGAAGAATACCCAAATGGTTTTGTTGCACCATATAGGGAAAAGAATAAGAAAATGATGAAACTAGGCTATAAGGGCATCTTGGTAATTTTCGGCAAAGTTATGGGCGGTGCTATTAATAGGGTTATTTTGTGGGTTTAAATGTTACTTAGTAAGCTATTAAGTAAGTTTAATTACAGGAAACCAAACCAGTAAAAAAATGAGTTTACAAACTTTGGGGAAAATTCATAATTTTACCACATTGAGGGACGAAATTATAAATACTGGAAGTCCAGGGGCTGTTCACAGCATGAGGAACCTTATTTTGATAGGTGATTAAGTTATTTTTAGAGATAAATTTTTAATCTAGCCAATGTGTCTAGCTATACAAAATTGCACCTAATTGTATAATTAATTTGGAAGTAGACTGTTTTGATAATTTTATAAAATATGTTGTTTGCCCATACTGCAAATAAATACTTGTATATCTTAGATGACAAATAAGTAGCCTTTGGTGTTTGATTTAATAAATATTGCTTGATTAAGCGAAAATGGTGAAACTAGATTTGATAATAATATTATTATAATTCGACTAAGTTACTGAAGTACTAGCTAAGTGTTGATGATGAATCATGTGCTTAATTCTTTGAGTTGTCGTTATTCATGTGGTTGATTCTCTAAATTGACGATGTTCACGTTATTGATCATTTCAGCTATTGATGTTCATGTGGTCGATTATGAGCATCTCTACGTAAGCTACGGATTATCTATTCATGGCTTCCAATTAAAATGATGATGGCTTGGCATGGAAAGAATGATGATATGTGTGTTGAAGTGCAAGAATTAATTATCTATTGTTAATTGTATGAGAAATGGGAAATTATTGAGATGTACATGGCAATTATTATGTTGTTATGAAATGTTTGTAAATCATGCCATGGCCTACTCATCACCTATGAAGCACAGACACATTGCCCATGCATCCTTGCCGTGTCCAACACGTGTTGGAGCGTGTCGGACATGTTGACACGCTCAAACATGGTCGGACACGCGGTTAACGCGTGTTGGATTTTCCGACACGTGGTTAAACACGTTTTGACACGCGTGTTCGGAAGAGGGAGGGTGGAGACGAGGGAGAAGAGACGAGCTACGAGCGACGGCGAGAGACGGCGAGAGACGGAAGAGGAGAGGAAGGCGGTCGTGCGGCGAGGAGGAGGAGGAGGAGAAGGATCGCGAGGAAGAGGAGAGGGAAGGGAGTCGTGCAGCGAGCGGTGAGGAGGTGGAGGAAAAAGAGGGCTTCCTAGGGCTTTTGATAAGAAAACTAAAAAGAAAAAAAGGGAGTTCTGATGGCATGAGTTTTAATTTTGGGGGAGGGCAAGTGACAGATGAGCTGTCACTGTCATGGGGAGGGAAATTGGGGGAGGGAAATAAAAGTGTAATAAATTTTTTTAGGGGGAGGGGGATGGACGACGAAAAGTAGGGAGTGGGAGTGTGGGGATTTTTTTAAATGGAAAAATAAATAAATGACATTAAAAAATAATTTTACAAAATAAAAGTACTGAATTTTGAATAATGATAAATTTTGGTCATTTGTAGTAGATCATGAATTTATTTAAATAAATTGATTCTAATTTCTTATTAATCATTAGTTTCATCAATAACTTTTGTTAAAGTTAAAAACATGTTTCCAAACATGGATACACATTAACTATGAATATGTTTTTCGAATTTTCAAATTGCCTTATTAATATTATTAGTGTAAATTCATTGTAGGCTCTTTTTTAATTAATTATTTATTTATGAATTTAAATCAAATTAGTTTAAAATAAAAATATTCATTTAATATACAACGTGTCCTAACATGTCGGAATTCTCTATTTTTGAGAAATGACGTGTCAATGTGTCGTGTCGTGTCATGTTGCGTGTCCATACTACTTAGCTCATCACTAAGTGAATTTTCTTGTGTGAATATGTAGATGAGACTCTGGAATTAGCTAGATGTTTTACCATATGAGAAGTTCTTTGCAAGGTTGAGATGGCACAAAACTCTATCATGACATGAAATAACCATTATTATGCAGATGTATAGTGGTATATTTATCCTCGCTAATATATAGGACACCCATAATGAATGGGCTAGGGCATGACAAATGGTATGTATATTTCATCCACCATGAATTGGTGGTGAGGATGCTTCATTAGTCGAGAAGGCTTGTGAAGCAGATGGTCTTGGCCAATGACGAATATGAACTTACCTATATATATATCGAGAAGCTACTATGTGGTATCTATGCATCATGAAATAATATGTCATCTGCTCGCATTTGAATGAATACCTTATGCAATGTTTTTAACGATTTCCATCAACATATCATGATAGAAAAGGCGATGCATTTGCTCCCTCACTTGTTGAACATAATTTTTTTATAGTTGTCTTGAACTCATGTCATTTTGTTGATATCCTTGCTACAAAAATAAGAAAGTGATGATAAATTCTAACATGTGGTTGAAAATGTAGATTTTGATGTATATTATGATGCACACTTACAAGTGTCACGACCTACCCCTTTGGAATAGAGAATAGGTTTAGGGATATTATCCAAAAGATAGGCCTATGGCCCTAGTTTTAGATGTGAGCTCTCTTAGACCTATATCTCATGCGAAGTTAGGTATTCTAATTGATGTTATAAGAATTTTTTGGTGAGGAGTCGCCACTAGTCTATTGAGATCGGTTAGAAATCAAATGAGGCACAAGACCATACCTCACTTCATGCGCAACCAGATAATCTGAGGTCAATGGCTTAATCACCTTAGCTATTTAATTAAAGCTCTCTCGATATCTAATCTTGTTCATTAGAGAAACCTTTTGTAAGATAATCTAGATTGATTTTAAACCTATCTACTAATATGTGAGGCAACCATACGGGTGCACAATCATTTAAATAACAATCAACAGCTAAGGAAGTATTAAATAAATTGCAAGGAGAGCGAGCATATAATGCGAATAAATAAGAAAGATAAAATTCTTGAATAGGCTAGAGGTAAACCACAATCAATGTATTGAGGGCATAAAATCAATTAATAATTGAAATAGGAGCACACGAACAACGATCTAGCACTCATCTATAAGAACATTCAAACCCTGTTATAAAACTCTAACAGTTTGTTCAATTTTGAACATAGTTTCTATCAAAGATTTTCCACATTTTAAGAGAAAATTACCTAGAAACTATTTTTAAGCCTTTTTCCTAATTATTGAAAGATAGTTTTTTTTTTCGGAATTTTTGAAATTTTTAATTTTTAATTAAAATTTTAAAATATATATTTTTATAATTTAAATCCGAAAATAGGGACTCGGGCTGGGGCCTAAGACCGGGTCCGAAAACGGGCTACTAAAGACTCTCGAGTCTGGGCCATAGAAACATGAAAAGCCAAGAATCCAAGTGGACTCAATCACTCGAGCCCAATCCAGTTTTGATCCGAGACAAACCCAGACCTGTCAAGCCCGTCTGATCGCCAAAGCACTGTGGCTCAATTGTAGAAAGAGCTAAGCCCAAGCTCATCCATAAGGAGTCCTACTCTTAAAAAGAAACGAGTGCACACTTGTTACACTAACTATAACCCAACCCCATATAAAACAATTCAAGCCCAATAATCCCCAGCCCAGAAAAATTAGTCAAAGCCCCCAGTTGCTCTCTGCCTCTACGCACTGCCCACCATCTTTCCACCAATGGAGATCGGGTAGCACAAACTTCAAGAATTTTTTAATTTTTTTGCAACTCAGAATCAAAGCGCTCGAACCCCAACGCTGTGCTTCACAGTGAGTCAATCTACATCCACCGCCGGTCCTCCATCACAGGCTAGTTATGGTCACCGGAACAATGCCACTGCTGCGCTTGCGGCCACCCCCTTGAACGTATCTACCCGCTAAAATGCCTATGTTCAGCGCAAGACGCGCACCAATAATCTACATCAGACCTCCCTCATTGACTGGTGAACCCGCTCCACTCACGCTCTCTTTCAGCCATGACGACGTAGGCATGGATTAGGGGGCAAGTCTTCACGATTGCCGCGCGGAGCTCCGAACTCAGAGAATCTCACGTCCAAACAACCAATACGCAACGACCACACACAGAAACGACATGCCAAGTAACAGAACGGCTCGAAAAAAATCACAAAGCCATGTCAAGTGACCAAAATACTCTAAAAATAGACCAAGAATCAAAGAAGACAATGTGAATCTTCTTCAGGCATTTCATCAAGCACGGCGTCACCGAAAGGGAGGCCACAAACCCATTCAAGACACGGTTTCGAGTCAAAATCAATACGCAGTGCACAAGCAACACTCAAGGCCAACTCAGAGACGAATTATTTGCATTCAGCATGAGCGGAAACAAAGAACGAGAAGCCCCGGTCTCGGTTGAACCGAGGCCGGGCGAAACAAAGCATCAAACGGGGAAGAGGGGAACGTGAGATCGGTAGCCGGAGGTGACCCTACCCGGCTCGGCAGCGGCGAATGGGAGGCGATCTCCTCGCAGGCCTCCAAGCCGGGATCCTCGGGGAAACGGTCCGAACCGCGAAAAATCAAGAGAAGGAACGTGACCCACCGGAGACTTGGCTCGGCGAGGGGCTTCGGCTGCGGCCAGGCAGCCGGAGGCTTCCTCGTTCTCAGACTCTCTCTCTCTCTCTCTCTCTCTCTCTCTCTCTCTCTCTCGGCCGAATAACCCCCCGAGCCAACCTTCTCTCCCCCTTTTTAAACAGCGACCCAGCAGTTGCCAGCCTGCCCCGTAAGAATGTACCGCGTGCAACGCTCTCCGCGGCGTTCTCTGTACCCTGTGCCGGCGTCCTTGCTTTGTCGTGTTCCTTCCATTCGTCGCGCAAAGCAGAGTTGAGGGGAAGGAGCGAACGGGCCGGGCTGGGGGCTTAAAAAAAGATGGGCCGGCCCGCATAGGAAAAAGAGGAGGGGAGAAAAGAAAAAGGGCCCTAGCCCAGCCCTGCCGCGCTTTTGTTCTTTTTCTTTTAAAATTTAATAATAATTTTTGAATAATTTTTTTAGTTTTAACAATAGTAATGTAAAATGCTCCTAATGTCTATATGCGATGCAATTTAATGAATTTTTTTTAGAGGTTAGTAATTAATTCATAATTTTCTATGTAATTAAGTCTTAAATAAATAGATAAAATTTAGGTGTCAACAATAAGAGATATAATGTTGACATGTTGTACTTGGATTGGACGACAAATTCTTTAACCATATATGATGCATTGCTACTACTTCTCAAATATTTGAATTATTCCTTATGAATACAAGATTAATGAAGGAACCCTTTATATAAACAATGAATTATAGTGATTCCTATAAGTGTTGGTTGCTATTATGTTGCGGTGCTCACCAATCGAGTGGGAGGATGATCTCCTATTTTAAACCTAGAGAGTTCATTTACTAAGCTCGGGTTCACTGCAATATATTTTTCAGAATTGTTATG
Source organism: Eucalyptus decipiens (assembly GCA_014182575.1). Lineage (NCBI taxonomy): Eukaryota > Viridiplantae > Streptophyta > Magnoliopsida > Myrtales > Myrtaceae > Eucalyptus > Eucalyptus decipiens. Next base: position 22,071,819 of record CM024613.1, read on the forward strand.
TTAGGAGTTTAAAGGCACCAGATTAACACCTCCAAAGATCACTAATAAGGATTAGATTAGAATGCACAATGAAATTGGAGATGGGTTTCTGTATAAGAGGTTTTGATGTATATTAGCTAAAGTTATATAATGTGTACAATTGAGGATAAATTAACTATTTATTGGAGGATTAAAGTGAAGTTAAATCATGTACTCATTCGAGATTCAATTTTTATAGAAACCTCGGTCGTTACATCAACTATGCTAATGGGTTGAGTGGGCTTGACATGTTCGGTCAATTGGGCTGAATGGATTGGAGGTTGACCCGCTTTGCCCTGAGGCCTCCCTATTGACTAATTTTGTTCTAATTTGCTATATGGGTTTGCCAATTTACTTGATTGGGTCTAATTGGCCAAATTGGCCCAATTTGGCCAAAATGAGTTGAGTCACGCGGGTTGATGTGGCTCGACCTTGTCGATCCCAATTTGTCTTTTAGCTAAATATTGACAAAATTACCATGATATTACCCAAATTGCTATTGAAATTGGGTTAATTTAGTTTAATTGGACTTGAATAGGGTTAATTGACACTCTTTACGAAGGACCAATTGAGGCCCCAAAATTGCGCTCAAGAATTGAGAATTGGTCAACCCGTCTCAAGTTCAAACTTTTAAAATTGGCTTGAAATTTTGATAAGTTACGATCACTAATCAAATGTCAAGAAGAAAATTATTCTAAAAAATGATTAGAAAACAATGGATATTGAAATTTGACGAAGGTTAAAGTTCTTGGTTTGATCAAAAGTCAACTCTCAATCAATTTTTGAAATTAAAAATTGAAAGTCTAATTAAGCTTGCAAAAATTGAATTGATGATCTTTTAATTTTTAAAAAAATTTCCAAAAAATGTTGACCTATGATTGATTAAGGGGTTAAATAAAAAGTCAACTGAAAAATTAAACTTTATTTATTGAGAAAAATGACTCCTAAGCTCATATAGAATGTAATGGAACATTTTTTTTTTTTTAATGTAATGGAACTTTTTTTTTTTTTTTGGTCAATCAATGTAATGGAACTTGAAAAGAATTGAAATGACTCTTTTTGGTCAAGAAACAAGGTTTGTCGCAATTGAGAACCCTAATCTTGAGCTTTTGCCTTTATAAGGCTTGTCGGTGTTGACATCTAAATTTTTACAACCTAGTTAGGCATTTATTTTATAGAAAATTAGGGATTGATCCTAGCCTCTAAACAAAATTTTTATTAATTAAATTGCACATTGAATGTCTAAGCTCATAAATTGTATTCAAATTGAACCGGTGGTGGATGAACTTAGATAAAAGGCTCTGAACTTATTGAATCATCTGGGTTGAGCCCGTAAAGAAATCAAATTTTATCAAAAGCCCATTGCGCACTTACCGGCTGAGAATTACATAAATGGAGGGGGAGGTTCCGAAGTTAATGAGTTTCGTTAAACCCTTGAGAACTAGAATGGATAAAAATGTTTTTAATTGTAATGTTAAAGCCCATTACTTCCTTAATGTAGCTGAAAATAAGCCCGAATAATAGAATCAGACCGAGGTTTTCACTATATGTGGATCAGGTCTTCATAATTGAAAAGGGGAAAGGTTGGAAAATTAGTGAATTGAACGAGATTAGAGAGGAACACTGAAGAGAGAGAGAGAGAGAGAGAGAGTACACGGACGAGGCTTCATCACAGCTGCTCTGTCTTGTCGTGGTTCCCTCCAGTAACGATGCGGCATCGCCTTTCTTAGCCGTGCTGCTACCCATCATCGCACCCCTTGGTGTTCCTTTGCTGTCGCTTCTCCATGCACACTCACGAGTCTCGACGACAAAACTGCTTCCTCGTAGTCGCTGCGCCTCGTTCCCATGCTTGCACCCTTACCGCGACCAACGCTAGCCACAAGATCCCTTCACCGATCTGCTTCCAGCCTGTGATCATCACTAGCCAAGAGCCCCTCACCAACGACCCTCAGCCGCGACAGCTCCCTACTCGTTGCTATGCTCCTCAATTAGTTTTCACCCTATTTTGCAGGCTGACTTGTGCACCAGTGACCCACGATGTGACCCAGTATTGTCTCTCGTTTTCCCTACACCACTGTGACGACCAATTGTTATACCTGCTGCCATTCAACAAGCACACCAGCACAGGCTCGGGCCATGCTACCCTTGTTGTGATATGTGTTGTTGAGACTAACAATACATCCTAAAAGAGAGGGTTGGATAAGTTGTGTGGTGATACTATAAAATTTTTGTGAAATATCAAACAATCAGCATAGAAGATAGTGTCAAAAGCAAGTTAGCATGTGTGATGCTAATAAGTAAACAGTGAGATAAGTAGATCACATAATGATATAAAGTGGTTTGGCTTTATATCCAAGCCTACATCCACTCTCCAACTAACGACCTTAATAACGGCTAGATTCCACTAGTAATTAACAATGCAAGTTACAACTGACTAGATATTCCTTTCACATGATACATCATATTATCATGACACAGTCGCTGCACTTACACTTGTACAATTGTACACTTGTACAATTGACTATTGCTATTACGATGCTAAATCAATACAAAGAGAAACGTGGAACAAGATCAAAGAAATTTCTAGCTTAGATGATAGTAGCAGGATTCAATGAGTCCAACTCTCTTCTTAGCTTTGCTGCTCCTTATATGCCAAAGTCTTCAATCTATCCGTTGGAGACCTTCGGAATGCCTAGTTGGCCATTTGAGAGTCATTGGAGACTTTAGATGGAATTGGGACTGCTCTTACAATCATTTCCTTTGATTGTCTCAAATTTCCTAAAATGGAGTTTGCGGCACTATCTTGAAGTAGAAAAAGTGTCACATGCATTTCTGATTCTTTCTCGGCATTTTAGTTACGGAATCCAGTCTTGTAACAATTATATCAACTTGTCATTGTTAGTCTCGCTTATATCAAACTTGACTTTCACAATTTCACATAATTTAGTCAAGTCTCTTGAAATCACCTATTGTTAGCCACAATTACTAGGTGATAAAAATATATAAAACTTTCTTGTCCTCACTTCTATCAATCTTCAAGAGTCATATTGCAGATGAACTCAGATGAGAATTTAAGGGCCTTGAAATGATGAAGAACATTTCTTTTGACTACCCTATATATTTTTATCCCTTGCATAGCTTACTAGGGCAAGGCTGATGGGTTATCACATTAGGACAACATAGCCATAGAGTGTGGCGAAAATTATGGAGAGTATGGTAATACATTATTCTTGAGTTAGTCTGTGGAGATTGATGAGAAAATATTTGGAAGTATTTATTTGAAGGAGAAAATTGGACCGGTCGGACTGCTAGAGAGTCTTATGCACGGTTTTGCAAAAATGGTGAATATGTGTTCGTCCTAGGTTAGAATGCGTTGAAATTTTGAGGAGATCTCTACAACACCTAGTTCTTCAATCTGACTAAAGGAATAGAACATCAAAGATTCAAAGACCTAGAGATTCGACCATGAGCTACCCAATTCCTACCGAGCCCAATCCTTGATCATGATTCATAACAACTTCGGGATTCTTCATTCACCACTGCTTAGCCAAGCATCCTCACCACCAAACTCCCCAAGCTAGTTGCCGTGAATTCCCCTAGTCGCCAGTTATGTTAGAGTTAATGTTCTAAATTCGGTGATTCCTCAAACTTAATTTGAATGTTTAAATTTCTACCAATTCCTACCGAGCCCAATCCTTGATCATGATTCATAACAACTTCGGGATTCTTCCATTCACCACTGCTTAGTCAAGCATCCTCACCACCAAACTCCCCAAGCTAGTTGCCGTGAATTCCCCTAGTCGCCAGTTATGTTAGAGTTAAGGTTCTAAATTCGGTGATTCCTCAAACTTAATTTGACTATTTAAATTTCTAAGTTGGATTATCTTGATCCTAATTTGATTTAATTTGAGTTTTTAGGAGTATCCCATTTAGGAAATTTCTTTTGTTGAGTCGTGCACAATAGTTGAGGTTTCGATCTTTAACTCCTAAGATTAGATCCCCGATTATCATTAATTTTTATTGAATGTGGCAAATAGTTGATTATTTGGGCTTGAATATTGCTTGTTATCAATTTAGGAAACTTTTTTATTTTGAAAATAAACAAAAATTTGCATTGGATGTTAGGATAGATTGCATTCATCTAGTTTTCTATTATAGAATTGCAAATCCAGAAACCGTGTAGTAAATAGGAAAAAATCTAATTTAATTAGGATTAATGTAAATTATTTCCTAGTTAAATTTGGTAATCACATATTTTAAGTAATTTCGTATTTTAGTTTAAAATAAAATCATTAAAGATAAGATGCATATATTTTTATAGAATTAGTTGCATTATTCCCACGTCATCACATTGCCATGTCATTGCCATATCATCAATTCCATGTCATTATATTTCCATATCAATATTCATGTCATTGCACATCATATTAGATTAATTCTCAATTCCTTTGACCATCATTAGAATTAGGTTGCATACATATTGCATTTAAGTCCGTGTCACATGTCATTAGTTAAATTAGGATCACATAGACATAAATTAAATTAAAATTACATCTCATGCATTTGCATATAGTTTAATATTTTATAAATGAAGAAAAAACCAAAAATAATTTATTGTCATTGCATTTAAAAATAATGTTTAGGTTATGCATGCATTTTTTTTTCTTGTTGGTACCTAAATTTTGACATCCCATTTAATAATTCATGACATAAAAAAGAAAAGAAAAATAAGGATCAACCCTGGTCCCAAGCAAAAATATTAAGTTAAATTGTATATAATTATTAGGAGCATATTTCAATTTATTGCATTTGATCGGATTAGTGGCGGATGGACTTAAAAGAATGGCTTTGAACTTAATGAAATTGGACTAAGCCTATAGTGAAGAAAATCCTTGGCCAAGCCCATGGACATTATAATAACTAAAATTTTAAAAAATATTGGATTATTAAAAGCACTTGAGGAGGAGGTCAAATAATTTGGATATTATGATTATTTAAATTGAACAAATTGAATTGATATTATCACAAAGTATATCTTTCAATCAAAATAGAAAATAATTTGAAGTAAAAAAACCCACACTTTACCTATAAATATATTCCCTTTGTGAAGTCCCCCGAGTTTGGCATTCCTCCTACAGATGTCAATCAACATTTTGACTATCTCACACTGAGAGGAACTTATTCCCTCTCTATCGGAAATACAAAGATAGATAGGGAATTAGGGGGTCTCACGGTGGTGAAGATAGACACTACGTCAGAACTTCGGTTCTGGCTACTGTTGAGTAAGTAGGTATAGTAGCTTCCTGCACTTGGAGTGAGTGAGGGTGGGTTAAATGCCCACATCTGAGTTGACGCACCTTACGACAAATGGACATGAGCAAGTCTTTCAAAGGCTCACGGAGGAAACAGGCGGGAGAACCACCTTGGGGTGAGAGACCCCGCACTGTCCTCCTATTCCCTCTCTGTCGAGAAGACAAAGATAGATAGGGAATTAGAAGGCCTCACTGTGGTGAAGGTAGACACCATATTAGGACTTCGGTTCTGACTACTGTTGGGTAGGCAGGAATAGTAGCCTCCCACGCCTGAAATGAGTGAGGGTAGGTTAAATGCCCACATCTGAGTTAATGTGCCTTACGGCACTGTCCTCAACCACAGGTCAATTCATAGGAGCTGCTTGTGATTTATCGTAAGCACCACCATCGCCAGTCACCCATCGTTGCCACCGTCGAGCCTTGGAATTGTGATTCCAGTAAGATTCATCAAGTCCAAATTTGGAAAGTTAATTTTCAAAGTAGGTAATTATTTTATCTTTAATTGATTAGAAATACTTGATTTCTTATTTTGAATGATTGCAATCTTTCGTAGAGTATTTAATTAAATATGTATATCCACAAAAAAAAAAAAAATCCCACTTAACATTGTGTTTGGATAGCTATCCGATCTCTAAACACGAGATACGATACCCGACGACACAGAAAATCTTCTATTATATCCATAACTATTTTGAATTACTCGTTTCCAAATTTAAATGGATAACCTCCCATCATTATCCTTAACTACTTGGATATTTTGTTTTCAAATTTAAACATATAAGATAAGATTTATAGATTGCATTATTTGATTGAACAGTTATCATATTGCGTGATTGTTTCCAACAAAAAAAAAAATCCAAAGAAATTAGATAGAATTTGATTTGATTTTCGTTAATAACATTCATGTTTTAGATTAGGTTGCATGTTTATATTAGGTAATTTATTTATTCCGAATTTTCAACATAAAAAATACAAAAGCATTCCTTAGGATAGATTAGAGTCCTTTTTATTAATTTAAATTGCATGTTTAAATATAGGGTATTTTGAATTATGAATTTTAATTAAAAAACATAAAAAATATCATGCACATGTCATGTAGAATTAGTTCATTTAATGCACGTCATTTATTAATTGCATGTCTAGGAACGTTAAATTGAAATGTGACATGTTTGTATAGTTGCATTAATTATTGCCATCGTTAAAATTACGATATTTAATCAAAATTGTGTAACATCTAGTTTGCAAGTTAGGTTGCATGTCACATGTCATATTAGTATCGACATTTTGTGTCACACCCCCACCCCACCTTTAGCACGAGAGCATGACCCGTCAGGTTAGCATCGATGCCCTAGGCAATATCAAACATCCCAAAAGTCTTTTATCTTTAGTTAAGCACATGCAAAAGCGATCATAAACAATTTTCGTACAAACAAACATAGAAGCCGGGTAATACATATGCAAGCCAAGCAAATAAAAGCAACATATATTCATGCACATATTCACATATGAAAAACTGTTTTGATTATATGCCCATCCTAGTCCTGGGCTACTTATTTTCGTTTCCATATATAGTCAATCAAAAGGCTAGGGTAGCGTAACTCCTCTACCAAGTTGCTCTCAAAAGTGGCCCCCATGCTAGGTTCATTCAATTCTTGGACCTAGGTTCACCCATCATACACTTGAAATCATGAGAACAATAAGAGTGAGTCGATGACTCAGTAAGTAGAAATCTCTAATTCTTCTATAGGAGAACATATCACTATCGATCGTTGGATATAAGGTCACCACCCACTTGTTGATGGCAAATCAATAGCAGGGTTCGTGCCTTGCCTTGCTTATGCATATGAAAGGCTCTCGACCGTTTATGTTCTTTCAAGAATCAAAGACAACAAGTTAGTGCATATGAACAAACTTTTCAAGAATCTGTGGCTTATGATCATTTCGGTCACAAAAATGGATGTGTGCATATCATGAAACTCGTTCAAGCACTAAGTGACCAAATTCAAACATATGCTCAAATTGATGGAATGGCTTAATAATATATATCAAAACAAATCCAGCTTTTGCAAGCATCACACATGTATCAGTCATGGACGACATGTGGACTTTCATTTTTCTTTTTCAATATCATATTAGTTGAAATTAATCGACTCTTCCGATAACAACCGGGCATCGGTCCCCCCCTGGCAACCAGTATCATCCCGATCTCATTAATAGGACGCATCCAGGGCAACCCCCAAGTATCAGCCTCACTGGGGCCGACATCATCCACGATCTTAATATCAGGACAATATCCGAGGCTTTAGCCTAGGCAACGACCCTACATCCCCTAGCGTCGGCATATAAGTCCATTGTGTGTCCACGCATTTCAAGCATCAATTGATTCATGTTATCTTTGAACTTTTAGCCAGATGTCCCAAAGGCATGCAATGTAAAGTGTATCAATGAACGGCTCTTATACCTTGTTAGACTTATGTCGGATGTGATTTGGCCTTGTTGTCTTGACTTGGAATTGTTCACTCCGGTTTCGGCATCGACCCGTGACTTGTCTCGAGTAACAACACGCCTTAATATTGTCCTAAGATCAAGTGTGAGTCATGCACCCACCTCAGCACACATCCAAAGTTGCCGAGACCATTCCTCGACATCTAGGTGTGCTCAACACTCACGCGAGATCATGAACTTACTTGATGCAACAATAAGCAATAGAAACACAACAAGCATAATAATACAAAGCCAACACAAGCAAACGATGACATGATCCTAAAATCGATAAGCGTAGCACATCGCCTTATTGAAGAGTTAGGAAAATCTATTTACTACTTTTTGAACCTAGCTCTAAGATGCCTCTTTGGTGGTTGGTCAGCGTCTAGGGCAGCTTGGAAGAGAAAGGTGTGAAAGAGAGGAGAGGAAAAAGAGAGAAAGGCCAAGCCTTAATATGTGAGAATGACTCATCTTATTTATATGTCTCCTCCTCTTAGATTTTTATGTAAACTCATGATTATGCCTAAATGACGAGTTGGCCTACCTATCTTCTTGAGTTGATGTCTAGGTCCTTTGGTGTTGGCTTGTGATTGATCCACCTATTTGCTTGCTCTCCAAGGCTCAATCTAGGCTCATTATTGCCTATGGTGCCTAAAGGACACATAAGCCCTTTAATAAATAATGTTGTATTCTATTTGGTTGGTCCTTACCTTGTTCACCAAGGCTATAATCTAGGGGCATCATAACCTCAGATTCATCTAAGATTCTAGGGGACACCTAAGTAGGTGACTCACCTCTTTCATTAATTGACAAGATTTCATGTAATCATTAAGTGTAGATGTGTTCATATTAGCCAACTTGCTCTCCAAGTTTCTTCTCTTTAACACACTAAGGTTCAAAAGCATTTAATGCATTCTTATCTTCAAGTCAAAAAGTCTCTAGATTAGCTTGCTCCTCAAGTTGGGTGTGCAACCTCTTTCCCCTCCAAGTTGGGCGCGTGCTTCTCCCATTCTAAGGTAAAAATAATTTTGAACAACTTTTGAAATCAATACCATTACCTTATCAAATGGGCTTGAAAAATTATAAAATTTTAATATGTTGTAGACAAGAACTTAGAAACATTTTTCATGGAGGAATCCTAGCCAAATTTATTCTATGAGAAGAGCAACAAAATCATTGAACACAACCCAAAAATTCGTCCATCGAGTAGATTCAACGGTCAGAGAGAGAGAGACTCATTTCAAAATCTAAATCTTCACAAAACTCTTTGAATTTTAATATGTTGTTGATATGGATGTATTTAAAACTTTTGTGAAGGAAGAATGTCCAAATTTGAAAAGGAAGATTTTATAAAAATTCGAGAAAGCAACTTGGTTACCGCTTTCACTATACTAGGTAGGTTCTATACGATAATTGATTGGACCTTTGTCTAACCATTTCACCTCAGAAAGATATGAAATTTAAGTATGTCATAAATTAAAGATGTTTTGAATAACTTCCATGAGAAAGCTTCTCCTAATTTGAAGTACAAAGAGCTCTATAAAATTAGAAAACAAGAAAGATCCAGCAGTTTTGAAAAAATTGGGAAGTCAAAACTATGAAACTCAAGGTGGCATCAAGGCTATAGCATAGCCATAATTAGCTCCAATGTGTCCTATTTTTATTAGGATATTTGGCTTGGATACTTTGTTTAATTCTTAAGGTAAATCCTTGATAACCATGACCATATTTAGAAAAATCTAGGTGAAATGATAAGTCAACCTCCTTCATGAAGAAGTTAGGGTATTCTAGAGAATTCCATTTTGTCTTTTTCTTCCTCAAGAAAGCGGTCAGGAGAAATCCATCGTCTAGGTTGGTTCCAAGACTGGAAAAGAGATTATTGTGTACACCTCAAAAAATTGAATCACATACACCCAAGGTTTAGCCATCACATGTGGCACCCCGAATCCCTCGCAGGTCGCCACAAGCACCAAACATTCACCTTTTTTCATCCCTCAGAAGAAGCGTTGTAAATCATAGACACTCTCTGATTTTTTTTTTCTTGAAAACGGTCCCAGTGTGACTCATTTAGCAGAAGAAAAATTTAGCATCACCATCACCCCCTCCATTAACCATGATACAATTGCACACCACTAATCATAATAATAAAGACAAAGCCATGACACTTTATTTACATATTTTCAAGATGGGCTTTCTTGGGTCGATCAAAAGAAAGACCAGGACTCATAGCCACACTCGGCCATAGCCTCAAAAAGAAACACTCAATCCACTATGACTAACGTGCAAGATCCCCCATCACTAGCGTCGGCTAAACATCGCAAAAAGTTTCAACTCCTACTTGTCACGTACAGGCCCTCACACCCATCCCAATGCATCAGGCAGTGGTGGCGGTAGCATCCCACGCATCACTCCGTCTCGGCGAACATGGACGGATACAAACTCCTGGACAACAGGACCCCCAGCCAGGCCCACATTGTACATAACTAAATAGCGCACTCGAATATACGTCAGTCCAGGAACGGAAGGACAGTGAAACTCCTCGCACTCGACCTCTGTATCGGAAGGTAGGCCGTAAAACACGCCCCTCGTGACAGTAGGGAGCAGCATTCTACTAATCTGAAATGTTGGTTCCCAAAAGGGGTGAGTACAGCCACTCAGCAAGTAAAAGATCTGATAACCACTCAAAGCATCATACAATACAATCATAGCATAATACATGTCATACATGCATTCCAGGCATCACTTACCTTGAAGCCATGCAAATACCATCATACATCTCCATCACAATCATAACACATACATGCCATCATGTCATAGGTTATCATCATCATGTCATATACATGTATCATCATCATCCTCATGTCTTACACATATCATCATCATCATGACATCATCATATCATACACATCATCATGGCATCACCATATCATACACATGTCATCATCATCATATCATATCCATATCATCACCATCATGTCCTCATCATATCATACACATGTCATCATCATCATGTCATATCCATATCATCATCATCATGACCTCATCATATTATACACATGTCATCATCATCATCATCATCATGACATCATCATATCGTATCATATATGCATATGATCATGCCATAAGTGATCATCATCATATCATATCATATATACATATCACCATGCCATAAGTGATCATCATCATATCATATCATATATCATCATGCCATAGGTGATCGTCATCACATCATATCATATATGCATGATTCAATTTTCACTTTTAACTTTCAATTCGATCACCACATCACTCTTACTCGGGATCATCAATTTCATCCCATACTTTACACTTGCACCCCAATCTAGCATCGCGAGAAAAACCTCCGGCATTCAGCCATTTAAGGCCATCGGGCATCCAGCAACTCCACTCTCCGGGCATCTCGCATCCCAACTGGCATCACGAGGCATCCCCTTGGGCAAAGACCTCCGAGGCTTCCGGCACCCAACCATTCCGGGCATCTCGAAACTCCCGAGGACATCCGGCCATGTATCTCTATACATTCCGGCCATCCGGCACCCCCCATCACGAGCATCCTGATACTCCCAGGGCATTATCATTCGCCTCAAACAGTTTCCTCATTTATCATCGTTCATGTTTACCAATTTGTACCTCAACTCAGCATGGCACACAATATAATGGCAAACAAAATCATATTCAGCATTGAATTCATACATGCATCTCAATTCATTGTGATGGATGCATCAAGACATCATCATCCAATTCATACAAAATTCCAGCAAGTACCATTTTTAGAAAATATATAAATTAAATATCCACATGCTTCTCAAAATTCATGAAATCAAGGCATGTGATAAACAAGACAATAAGATAGCAATTTCATGAAAGCACATGCCCAATAGAGTTCCACACAAGAAGGTACAATTCACACAAAACAGCATGCAATTTCGGATAGAAACAGAATGCACAGTTTCCGAAATAATTTAATTAAAATATCTAAACGACCTCCGAAAATTATGAAATTCTACCGGGTTATAGCCAAGACACTAAAGTATATTTTTCATGAACAAATCTAGGCCAAATTCGTTCTAGATTATTTTCTATAGTCATACGAAGCTTCTGGATCTAGCACCGAAACGTCCAGTGTATGTTTCTCCGAAATACTGAGTTTTCAACCACTTATTCTTCTTAGTTTCCACTGAAATTTGGATATGTTATACTTCAAGAGATCTCCTACAACTTTCATTAAGGAACCTAAATCAAATTTCCAGAGTATAGTCATCATATAGGCCCATGAAGTCTCGTGTATCCTGTACCGCATCTCTAGATCTGCGGTTTTCAAGAGTAAATTGATTCACTAGGCTACACGTGTTCATTTTACTTCAAATTTGAGTATGTTAAACTTCAAGATTTTCTATACAAGTTTCATGAAGATGTCGAGAAGATATTCTTAGTAAAAATCAACATGCAACCACAAATCCACCGAAAGGTCAGTGAAATCGTTCCAGATCTGGGGTCTCCGTAGGATGAGAGTTTGACCCCTCAAATCTCCATAATTTTGTACCACATTTTATTATGTTATAGTTTAAGATGTTGGCTACAACTTTCATGAGAAATCAAAGTCAAAATCAAACTCAAAACATGCATGCAAGCTCTCACAAGATTCTGAGTCAAGCGGATCTCACAGAAACAGCATGCAACTCAAGAAACAAACCACATTAGCTTCACTTCCTTGCCTCCAAACATCCTAAATTCCGACCACACATGCAAAACATTCATGCAAGAGTAGAAAGAGGATCCCAACTTGCCTCTAGACCTAGCTAGCGACGAGCACACGGCGGCGACGGGCGGACGGACTCCTTCCTCCCTCTCGGCTTCTCCTCTCTCGGCCTCACTCTCTCCCTCTCTCGCACGATTCTCTCTCTCTCTCCCTCTCACTTGGCCGAATGGCTAACCGGCCACCCTCTCTCTCTCCTCTTCCTTTTATTTCCCCAATTTGCAATCATCACTTGCCTCACCAATGGCCAATGCATGCCATCTCCCTTTTGCCACTTGTCAATGCTCATGCATGGGCTTTTGGGCTTGGGCTTGGGGCATTTGGGCCAGCAATGGGCCGGCCACTCTTCCCCCTCTCACGGTTGACGGCACTCTCCCTTGGGCCCTAATGGGCCAGCCAACTTGGCCCATTAAAATCCACCTTTGGGCTTAAGGCCCAATCCTAATTAAAAATCAAATTTTCCCTTTTTCTATTCTTCCTTTAAGAATTAAATTACTAAATTTCACATGGCCAAAAATCTTGTAACATTTTATTTATGGGAATTTAATCTATAAAGTGCATAGCCAAGCATAGATTATCCTTATTAATTTAGCTTATTTAAAAACTCATAAACACAAGCACATATCACTTAGTCTTAAAAGGAGACTAATGGCTAAAGCATAGACCATAGGTAATTTCATTACCTAATTACGGGCTTTAATACACCTTAGAGCTTGTCTTAAATTTTGGGATGCCACATCACACCCCGTGCTCGCTCGAACCATTCCTTTGGACGGTCGATCGGCCTAAAGGGTCAATTGTCCTTCTGTCGGTTCATGGCTAATCCCAAGGCTACCCATGACCTAACACTAGGCCAAGACACTTATGGACCTTAGAATTAGTGACAGAATAGCCGGGTCTATCCCTGAGCTCATTCTGGTTGACACCCGATCCATCCATATGGTTCATGGTCGGTGCATTACCGATCCATGATCGGACATCACCAATTCAAGATTCATTTCCGATCACTAAGAATTAAATAGGGAATGATGCATTTTTGGTCAGAAAACAATCACATTTGATCAGGTTGAATCATCCATGTGCCGAGCGAAACCACCCGTAGCCAAGCACTACGACTGGTCAAATCAACCCATGACCATCTGCCGATCCAAAATCATCCCATGACCAATCCTTATGATCAAAAGGTCATCTTACGAATTGGTGATCCTATCCCATAGGTATAGTCGGTAGAAAATTCACGGCTAGCACCTTGACTAGTTCGTGACCAGTCGGTCGGTTGATTGATCGGACCATGACCGATCCTTGATGCCTTACCGATCGAACCAATCAATCCCATGGCCAATGGCCCATGGTCGATCAATTCAAGATCTTATGGCCAATCCTTACGGGGTCAGTATCGAGGGTGTTACATTTTGTATGTCATTGCATTTTGAATAATTGCATTGTATTGCAAGTAGACTAAACTTCATTAAACAAGTGAAAACCCTAAAAATTAAGTGATTGTAGGTTAATTATAAATCATATCTAGGGTTATTGATGTGATTTTTAACCTAACATTACACATGTTTTCATTACTCTAAGGTAAGTCTTGCAATTTATTTATTACTTTATTGGGTGTTATATTGGTAGTTTGCACACTCACATGATTATCTCATATACCAAGAAGTAATAAAATAAATCCAACCTCCTTGCCAAATTTTTTTCATAAAAAGAATGGTATCGAAATTGCATTAGAGAAATCTATCGCAAGAGTAAAGTAAATCTTTCGATACTTTACTTGGGTGTCTAATGGACCTATGGAAAGCCGATTAGTGGAGACTTTTAAATAAAAATCATTTGCATGTTAAGAACTTAAACCTAAGTTGTGAATTGCTATGGCCTTGAGAGAGAGCCCTAGTTAAGTCTAAGCTTAATAGTCTATTAGTCGAACCCCCAGGTAGTGTTGCATCGTGAGGTTGAAACATTTTTAATTGACATCTTATAGACATTAGGGCATAACCATAGTAAATATATGCTTTGTTTAATGCATTGAGGTTTGCCCTATTTCTACTAATTCATTTACTGTTTTGATTTATTAAGTGTTACATTATTGATTGTGCACCCACATGATCATCCATCAAATGTTAAAGGTTTGGGATTAAAATTAACCAAGACTACTTGCAAAGTGTTTTTGAAATAAGAGAAAATGTATCGAAATGGTGTTTAAATTATTTAGTGTGAACAAGTGCTCATAAATGTGATATCACTAGTTCAAAGAAGTAAATTGTTCTCCCACACTTGGATTTTGTCGCGACCTTACCTCAGGTAAATCACTTAAGGTTTGGTTAATGGATTACAAAGCTTAAACTTAGCTCGGGCTCTCGCAAACTCATACCAATTCGCGATTTAGGTTCAAGTTATTAACATGCAAATGATTCTTTTAATTAGGAGTTGCCACTATTATATTTTTGGTGGGTCAATTAGAAACCCAAGTAAAGTAATGGGAGAATTACTTCACTTATGTGAACTAGAAATTAAATGAATTTAGAGATTTAATTACGTTAGATTTCTCTAACGCTCTTTTGACACATTTTCATTTTTATTTAAAAAAAATGAATTTACTTCTAACATGTGAGGTTATCAAGTGGGCGTGCAACCATTATTTAATACTCAATAAAGCAAAATAATAAATCAATTGCGAGCATGGGGAGGAAATACTTACCTCATAACAACACAAGCATTTATAATGTTAGTGTTGTGACCTCTCTTTTGCCGATGGGGGAAAAGGAGGAGGTTTAGGGGTATTGCCTAAGAAGGCAGACCAACAGCCCTATATTAGGTGCAAGCTCTCCCAAGCCCATACCTCGCATGATGTTGGTATTTCAGTTCTTAACAACTTAAATATTTCTAGGAGTCACCACTAACCTACTAGGGTCGCCTAGAAACCAATTGAGACATAGGAGTGTTGTCTCGATTACTACGCAACTAGAGATTTCTAGAAACAAGGACTTGTTTACGCTAATGTTGCCAAATTTCCACCCAATAAACCGACCTCCAAATTTACTCAATAGAACTTCAATTTCCTCTTTGATTTCTCCAAATCGAGGTCCAATTTCAATGCATATAAATCCCATACAATTTTCTGTAAGTCCCCAACACTCAAAGGCTTGGCTTGGAAGTCCAAATTTCCTTCAATCAAGCCCATCCTAATTTCCATTATTTTTCCACAATGTCCGTATCGATTTTCCATAAAAATCCCAGAATTTTTGAAAATTCTTCGAAGGATGAGTCGACGTTCCTAAAATAAATCATGACATGACAAAACTTTCAATTTCTGAAATCTGGTTTGAATTCACGATTAATTTCAATCTGGCACGCTCTTAGCGTAACCTAGTCTACCGAGTAACTTTGAGGAATTTTTGGCGCAAATGACCTGTGGTTGATTTTCTTCGAGCAACAATGAACCCACTCGACACATTAGAAACTCTCTATTGTTGTGAAAATCTCGAGGATTTAGTTATGGACATAAGGTATTAAAACGATAGAAGAAATTAAACTAGTGTCGATCAATGAGAATTTTGCAAGTTAGTGGGATCATCCACGTTTAACCACTCATCTCAGTCGAACCAACCTATCTCTGATCTCTAATCGATTTATATTTATATCGTAATAATCTCAGCAGATGAGCACGGTCAAGTAACAGATTCCTGGTCGAATTCTCAAGTTTATTGCATTAAAATTCCTTAATAGCTTTCCCAGATAATCTAGTTATCTCATGAGTGGCCATCTCAGAAAAAAGCACTTTAGTTGCATCGATGAAAGGCCCAACTTATCCAATCGAAATCAGAGCTGAATTTTCAAGATTTCACACTTTTGACCTTAAAACCATCAATCAATATGTGCTGCAACATGAAAGTAGGATCAGGGCACCTTCCACTGTCATGCGAGGTACAAGTTGAGAAGAGCTCATAACTGCCACAAGTGATCTCACAAGAGGTTTGCTCGGAATGTGAGGTGATGACGCCTTTCATGGATGAGAGCAGTGAGGGAGCTTCTGTGGTCAAGTACCTCTAAACTTGACCTTGCCCCCCTTTTCCTCTCTCCGAGGTTTGGGTGGTGGCGAGATCGGGTCATGACACCAGTTTCGCAAAGCGTTTATTGTGCTCTGCTGTTGGCATGCTCCCAAGCTTAGCTTTCTCCATTGTGACTTGAGGTAGGTTCTCCTTTACTCCTGGCAAGTAATCATCACTGCCCTTGTCTTGATTGCTACTAGCGAATGCTTGGGGCAACATCACTTCAAATGGTGTTGGAGTGGAAACAAGCTTGCTCTAGATAGAATCTATTTGTTTTGAGAGTTGTTGGAGTGCTCTAACAACTTGCTTCATCTCACTTTCCTTGCTCGTGAGACGGCCTGACATGTTTTTCTTGGCCATTTTTACTCTTGCTTTCGAACGGGTTTAGATTGGTGAACATAGACGATCTATGATCACCTAATTTTAAGTAAACAAACATATGTAAGCATGAGGTGTGAAAAAGGAACCAATCCATGACAACAACCTAATCCCGCTTCCTTCCTTTATATATATATTACATGAAAAGTTTATGCATGGAGAGAATTTCCTAAAAATGGACTAGGAAAATAAAGGCATTTGACATACTAGGATGGACTGAAAATATACTAAGTTTGAAAAAGAAAGACTTGAAACTCTCTATTTAAACAACAAAAATAAATTCTAAAAAATTTTCCCTCAAACAATTTGTTCAATGGCAATTTTTTGATTTCATTTTTAATTGATAAAGGAACCAAATCAATGATTGACCTAGATTGTCATGGATTGATTTAAAGTGTAGCAAAGTAAGTAAATTACATAGTATAGGGATAAAAAAACTTTACTAAAGAAATTTGATTGCAATCACATGAACATGCGCATAATTTGTGTGGTTCGATTTCTAACTAAGAAGGATTAATGAAATGAAGAGGTCGTCTAACCGTCGCAATCTCGCGTTAGTGTCAGGTTCTCCTAACCTTGGCCTTACCTAAAGAAATTTTGGGGAAAAGAAAGGCAACTTCTATATAGCAGTCTCGCGTTCAATGTCGTATCTTTCTTAACACCATCGTAAAATATCCTATGGCGGCCTAGGTTCGGTGGTAGCTAGGTCGTAGGGTTGTGTGTTGTGACATCCCGATTTTCCAATTCTATTTTCAATAAATTGAGACGGGCATTTCGTTGGCACGCATATAGTTCTTTTCCTTGAGTCGGCCACTCATGTGAAAGCTAATCTATCGGGTGAAGCCGTTAAGAGTTTCTAATGTATTAGACTCGAGAATTTGACTAGGAAGCGACTTTTCGACCGAGCTAATCTGCAAGGGTCATTACGGCACAATTAAAAATCGATTAGAGACCGGAGATAAGTCGACTCGACAGAGGCATGTGATCGAGTGTGGGCGATTCCACTAGATCGCACAATTCTTGTCGATCGACACTACACCGACTTTTTTGTCAATTTGGTACCCTGTGTTCGTATTTGAAACCTTGAGATTACCTCGACAATCGAGAGTCGCCGATGTGTCAAAGATGTACATTGTGGCTTGATCAACCACAGGTCAAATGCATGAAAATTTCTAAAGGCTACCCGGTAGGTTGGGCTGCGCTAGTATCGTGCTAAAGTGAAATTAACCGTGAAATTGAGTCTGAATTCAGAAATTGGAAGTATGGGTATGTCACAAATTATTTTAGGATCATTAACTCATCTTTGGAAGATTTTTCATGCAATCAAAGCTTTTCAGCAATTAAATCAGAGAATGGCTAATTTGGCTCGAGAAATTAGTAGGCCCGCCTTTGGTCACGCTTTTGAGACTTAAGTTGGTTCTTTGGACAAGTGAAGATGTGAATTGAAGGGTGGTGACATTGGATTAATTTTACGGACTTCAATTTGGCTCAATTGGAAGTTGATTGAATGGAATTGAAGAAATTAATGTACAAGATTTTATGCCCCTGCGAAAAAGAAATTGAACCCATTGAAGATAGTTGTGGAAAATTGGAGGTGAGTGGATGGTGAGGTAATATGAGGTCATGGTGGGCCATGTTTGTGGGGCCACAGAGAGAGAGAGAGAGAGAGAGAGAGAGAGAGAGAGAGAGAGAGAGAGAGAGAGAGAGAGAGAACCGGTCTTCTTCTTCCTCCCCTTCTCTCCCGTCGCTGCCTCTTTCCCCCTCGTGTTCTTCTTTGTGTGAAGGACCAGCAAGCCAAAGACCGTTTGAAGCCATTAGCTCCGCCCGTCGTCGGTTGCCGCCGCCGCAAGCCGTCCTCGCAGTCGCTCGCCCATGGAAGCCAATCGAGGTGAGCTGCTGCTGTCCTGCTCGCATGCTAGCCCGCCTCTGTCCGCTCGTCTAGGGTCGTCATCTGGCCTCCTCAGGCCGTCGTAGAGCTCGCTGAAGGCCATCTTGCCGCCGTACAGCAGCCGGAACCACCGCCTGGACCGCTGAAGCCCCGCTTTGCCCATTTCCAGCAATCCGAGTCGCTAGTTCTTCTTCTCTGTTCCAGTGGCCATTTTAGATCTGGTGGAGCTCCGCCAGAGCCGTCCAGCCCACCTCTGGCCACCGTGAAGCCCCGCCTAGGTCCGGTTCAGCTCCTTCGCCCATTCCCTGTAACACCCCGAACCCTTCGCAGGTCGTTAACAGTGCCGATGTTACATCTTTTACCATCTCTAACTCTTGGCTAAATTAAGCCTTGCCAGATTACAGACATTTTTCTCTTTTTTTTTTTAAAGCGGTCCCATGCGCGACTCATAGCGGAAGCAAAATTCACATCGCCATCTATCTCCCTTCTAACCCATGATACAAATACACACCAACTAACAAGACGATTTTTATAAATAGCGATGACTCTTTGCTTACATACATATAGCGAGATGGGGTTTTTCCTCGGGTCGGTACAAAAGGAACGAGAAAAGGTAAGGACTCGCCATGTCCTTCCTAAAATCTCAAAAAGTACTCCGACCTCTAACATCACATCAGCACAAAAACCCTCCCATCACAAGCGTCAACTATCTACATCAAAAAGCGGTCTAGCTCCTACTCCTCGCGCGCGCTCTCACACCCATCCCGGTGCGTCAGGTTGTGGCGGCGGCAGCATCCCCCGCATCACTCCATCCGTCGTATGTGCACGGACAAAAACTCTTGTATGATAGGGCCCCCCCAAAGCCGGCCGATATCATACATGACTAGGCATCGTACTCGGATGAAAGTCAACCCGGGTACCAAAGGATAATCTATCTCAGTCATCTCCACCTCGACGTCAGACGGAATACCGTAAAACACGCCACGCGATACAGCAGGTAGCGGCATAGTGCTAATCTGAAATGTTATCCCCAAAAGGGGTGAGTACAACCACTCAGCAGATAGGGAAATCCAATAACAACTCGGTGCACCATGCATATCATCATACAATACGAGGCATTTCTTACCCTTTCGATGTCAAGCGTATTCATGCATCATCATGGCATACGTATCATCATTAACCATGCATCATCATGCATATCACATCGTCATTAACCATGCATCACTATGCATATCACATCATATTATCATTGGCCATGCATCACTATGCATATCACATCATCATTAGCCATGCATCACCATGCATATCACATCATATTATCATTGGCCATGCATCACTATGCATATCACATCATCATTAGCCATGCATCACCATGCATATCACATCATATTATCATTGGCCATGCATCACTATGCATATCACATCATCATTAGCCATGCATTACCATGCATATCACATCATATTATCATGGGTCATGCATCACTATGCATATCACATCATCATTAGCCATGCATTACCATGCATATCACATCATATTATCATTGGCCATGCATCACTATGCATATCACATCATCATTAGCCATGCATCACCATGCATATCACATCATCATTAGCCATGCATTACCATGCATATCACATCATAGATCAATTATCACTTTTATTTATCAATTGATCCCACATTATCTTTTCTCAATTCATCAATTCCACCATCATCATCCTCCCTTCGTGCAGAAACCTCCGACAAGGATCCCAGTATCGACCATCTCATGGCCACTTTGGGCTTCCGCCCCCACATTCGAGCATCTCGCACCTCAACTAGCATCGCAAGGAACCTCCCTTCGGGCGAAACCTCCGACGGGGACTTCCGGTCTTTACCCTTCTAACCGGGATCTCGCACCCCTAATCCCGGCATCGCGAGTCACTCCCTTCGGGCGAGAAACCTCCGACGGGGACTTCCGGCCTCCCACATTCCGGGCATCTTGAAACTCCCGGGGAATCTCTCGGAATTATGCCACTCGACCACCGAGACATCAACCTCCGCCACATCCTCTTACTCACATACCACTTCCACATTTTATCATTCTTTTCATTTCATTATTTCATGGCATATGGTTAACACACAGGCATCACAATTCATGATCATTCATGCATCAATGCCATATAGCAATGCATCATAGTTCACGATCATACATGCATCAAGGTCATATAACAATGCATCATAATTCACGATCATGCATGCATCAACGTCCTATAACAATGCATCATAATTCAATAGAACTCATGGCCGAAAAATCCACTTTTATTTTTATTATTATTATTATTATTTTATTATTATTTTATTACTATTTTATTATTATTTTATTATTTTAATATTATATTTATTTATTTCCATAAATAAATATTATCTTTAACAATTATGATTTTCCAAAAATCATGAAAATCACACAATCATTAAACAACTAATTAGAATCACAATTTCACACAATTTCATGGCCAATTTCGCATTTCACATAGTTTCCCAAATTTCCACAAAATACACCTAATATTCGGATAATGGCCAGATTGCACAGTTTTCGGATTTATTCAATTAAAATGCCCATGTGACCTCCGAAATTCCCAAATTTTACAGGGTGATAGCCAACACATTTTCCTACACTTTTCATGAAGAACACTAAGCCAAATTCTTTATGGATTAATTTATACAACTCCATGAAGCTTCTGGAACCTCTACCGTTTCGTCCAGAACACACATCACCGAAAAACTTAGATTTGACCCATTAAATCTCTTTCGTTTCTTCTGAAATTCCAGTATGTTATGCATCAATGTGTCCTTTACAAGTTTTATGAAGAGATCTAGGTTAAATAACCAAAGTATGATCCTCTTTTAAGTCCTTGAAGTCTCGGGTGTCTCGGTTCACTTCAACAGAACCATCCGTCTCAAAGATGTAGCCGATTGACTAGGCTACACTTGTTCATTTCTCTTCAAATTTAAGTATGTTGTAGTTTAGGATGTTACCTACAACTTCCATGAAGACAACAAAGTGAGATCTCCAACATAAATCGACATGCAACCAAGAAATCATCAAGAGGTCAGTGAAGATTTCGCAGATCTAGAACCTCCGTATCACAAGGCATTTGACCCCTCATATCACCTTCGTTAGCTCAAGATGTTAGCTTCAACTTTCATGAAGACACCGAAGCCAAAATCACACTCCTAACCCACATGCAAGCTCGAACAAGAAACTGTCTACCACAAACCGAACGGAAACAGCCACAACACATGAACATATGCAACCCTTGCTTGGTATTTCGCCTAAATCACCCCTAAAACTTAACATGCAAACACCAAAAACAACATGCAAGAGAAGTCATGGAACCCCACTTGCCTCCAAGATAAACGAACAGCAACAAGCAACGGCGTACGGCGGCGTAGGATGGTCGGACAAGGCGGCGACGGCGAGACACGGCGGCTCCTCTCTCGGTTCCGCCTCCTTCCCTCTCGGTCTCTCTTTCTCCCTCTCGAATTCTCTCCCTCACTCTCTCCTTTCTCGGCCAAATGAGCAAAAACCGGTCACTCTCTCTCTCCTCATCCCTCTTATACTCCTCTAGGCTCATCATTAGTAATGATTGATCCACCTCTCCAATGGCCAATGCATGCTCTTCCTTTGGCCACTTGTCTTTTTGTTTTTAAATTGGTTGGGCTTGGGCTTAGGCCCAACCGGCCATTCCCCTTGGGCTGGTCGAGCTCCCCTTCTTGGGCCCAATGGGCCGACTAGCTTGGCCCACCAAGCTTGAGGCTAATGGGCTCAAGGCCCATTCCGAAAATTAGCCCTTTTTCCCTTTTTTTTTTTTTTTGCAATTTCTTCTATAATATTTTGAAATTCCAATTTCCATCTTGGCCAAAGTCTTGGGATATTTTTAATTATTGAAATTTAAATCATATGGCCAAGCATTAATAAATTAAATTTAAATTTCCACAATCACAAGCACAATTCATCAAATTAAAAGACAAATTGGCTAAAGCATAGGCCATAAAATTCTATCACCTAATTAAAGACATTTAACACACCTTAAGGCTTGGCTTTGAATTTCCGGGATGCCACATTCCCGACCCCAACTAGCCTCGGATCTGCTCATTTTCGGCCTCAACCAGTAATGGACAGCAGCTGAAAATAATGGGTATTCCAGCTTGGTTTTGGCCCATTTTGGCCGCCTTCCGAGCCCGGATGCTCGGCCCGCCTTGAGGAAAGTCAATCCTCGCGTCGTCCTCGTCGTTTTGGTTCGCTCGGTTCACTAATCCGGTAAGTTTAGCTCACTAAATCTTGATTAGATGGTTAATGATACTTTATGTGTGCTTAGCTTAAGTTAATTAAACTTAGGTGGTTAGTTTAGTTTATTTAATTGTGAATTATATTAAGAGGTTGGTTTAACTTAAAGTATGTTTAGTCAAGGTTAAATTGATGTTTATATTAGTATAATGGTGATTTTACATAAATGAATTACTTTTGGGATTGAATAAATATTTCGAAAATTTTTAATAATTTAATAATATTTTATTATATGAAATTATTAAAATATTATTATTTAATTATTTTCGGAATAAATTTAATTATTTATTAAATTCCGAAAATTTTGTCGGAGATCCTAAATTCTCAGAATTTTGTGCCGGTCGTTGTTGTGTAGTCAGATTTTGAAATTAATGATTGGATATTATAAATTGAGTGTGGATCGTGAAAGATATGGATATTATTATTTAATTAATTTTCAGAATAAATTTAATTATTCAATAAATTCTGAAAATTATTTTGGAACCTTATTTTCTCGGAATTTCGTGCTGATCACTGCTGTGCATTTAGAATTTGAATTTGATGAATGGATGTGGCAAATTGAGTGTTGATTGTGATAAATAGGGATTTTATTCATAAAAACCCAAGTGTCGGTTTTGATGCAAAAATTGGATTTTGATGATTATATTAAATAGTGGGGTTTGCAAAAGTGAGATATTGGCTTTTTGATTCGAAATTAGCGTGTCCCCACACACGTGAGTACTTTATGGAATTTTTTTAATATGAAGAAAAATGGCCGGGATCACTATTTTAAGTGGAAGTATTTAGTGAAATGCAAAGTGTCCCGGGACTGAGTATGGTTTGACTGTGTGATAACTAAGAGGAATCGTCCTAGGCTGTTGAGCCGGACTTGCCCCTATATGGGATGCCCACGCCGTGGATGCCGATCGCAGTAGAGGCTGGGCCGACTGGATCGATGCTCCTTCGGGAATGCCGTCGACGTAGTGACGAAGCCGTGCTCCAAGGGGGGAGATGATGCTCCTTCGGGAATGCCGTCGACGTAGTGACGAAGCCGCGCTCCAAGGGGGGAGATGATGCTCCTTCGGGAATGCCGTTGACGTAGTGACGAAGCCGCGCTCCAAGGGGCGGAGTTGATGCCTAGCATTAATGTTAGAAGATAGCCGAATTGAGAGTAGGCTATGCCCTTGTGTGGCAGTGAATAATAATTAGAATGCGTGCTAAGTGCGACTGTGATTTATATGAAAATGATGGCATTCCAATTGTTTGAATTATTATTACTACCTGAGATTGTGTGATACAAATTGTGCTAATCTGCAGAAATGAATTAAGACAAGGTAAGTCTTCTGTGTGAATGTGACTAGGCCACCCTTGGGCATACTTTCTTTCTAATAGGGGTTTAGGGAGGTTGATCTTGCTGAGACATTGTCTCATCCCGGTTTGGGGATTACAATTTTAGGTCCCTGGTGGATGGAGTGGCTAGATAGCTTTGGTTGGCCTTGAGGAGTTGCAGAGGTGAAGTCATGAGGATTGGAGAACGTGTCCGACTTGTAGGTCGTAGGACAATTCATTTTTAAGAGCCGGTCTCTTGTAGACTTTTGGCTATAGGCCTTCATTTGTAACTCCGTTGGTTTATGTAAGTGATTGATTATGAATTTGCTTCCTGCTTTTCTATCCTATATTTCATTGTCAGGGGTTTTATAATATGTTCCGCTTGTGCAATAATAAATGAATGGGGTCGGTGACACTACCTGGGAATGTCGCATTTGCATGACCACGGTGGGATGTTGGCGCGCTCGAGGTTGGGGCGTCATATGTATACCACGGTATAGTACTAAAATATTACAGCATGGATAATAGTTTATAGCCAAACATTTATTTTAACAAAATTAAAATATGCTTCTAACCTACTAACCTACAAAAAAATACTCAAGTTAGGGAAATATTTAAACATGACAAAAAGGCCTAAGTCCATGAAAAACACTTCCTAGTGGAGTCGTTAAGTTGTTGCGACCTTCTTGAACCCTCCAGTGGGTGTGGAGGCTAATGGCTGGGTCTAAGTCTAGGCTTAGTCCATGCTCTCTTATGCCCACCAATTCGCGACTTATAATTAACCTAGAAGTCATTTTCATTTATGAATCGCCACTAATTGATTTGAGGCGGGTCAATTAGAAACCAACATAATATTGTGAGAAATATTTTACTCTTGCGCAACCATAAAAACTAGGATTGAAGATTCAATTACACTAATTAATCAATTAATATCCTTTTGATATCTAATTTTGTTTAAGCTTTGAAGTTTGATTTTTTTTTTAGAAAGATTTTTCATGCATTAAAGGAATTCTCCTAAAAACCATTTTTGAGCCTTTCCCTAATTTTAGAAATTTTTTAAGGATTTCTCATGCATTCCTAAGAGACAAATGCTGAAAATTAATTTTTAGGCCTTTCCCTAAAGAGAGATTTTTTTTTTTGGATTTTTTATTTCTTTAAAAAATACAACAAAAATAATAAACTGACTTGGGTCGGTCAAACCCGGGCAGCAGCCCAATTTGGATCTACCCCGACTAACCCGCCCTCGAATGGCTAGCACCCGTCCCCCACCACCCAAAATTTTTATCTTTTTTTCCCTTTCTCAGTTTATCCCCCTTTCTTTGACTTTTCTACTCTCTTCCTCCTTGCCATGCGAGCTGCTCACAGAATGCCCCACCAGAATGCACACGAACCTCCTTTTCAATACACCGAGGAGACTCGCTAATTCAAACGACAAGGAAACGCAAATCCGTTTAGGCGTTTCATGAAATAGGTTGGGCGCGTTACCCGTTCTTAATGTTTCCAGATCAAACGAGACTTAGACTCACACTCAAACTCATGACGATCAACATGTATTATTTAGGGACAGAACAAAGGGGGGATGTGGGCTAGAGCTTGTGCTGGACAGATGTCCGGGAGTGTTGGTTCAGCATTGCCCGAAACAGGGCAAACAAGAAAAAACGAGCGAACCAGGCCCGACGACATCAGATGGCAGACAAGCTCATCGCTTGTCTCTGAGCCGGGATCCACAAGAAGCTGTCCCCAAATCGGAAAAACCAAGACCGCTCGAACGGGAAGAGTAGTGGACAAGGAGTGATGGCGGATTGTTGGTTTTGGTTCGGAAGTGGTGGCCAACAGCGGCCCTCCCAGTTGCAGTCTCTTTCAACTCAGTCTCTTTTTCACAGTCAAATCTCTCTTAGACCTTGCTCACTCTCTCCACCTCTCTCTCTCGATTTCTCTCTCTGAAAAGCTCTCCCTCCGATTTCTCCCTCCTCTACCTCCCTCCTTCTTGGAGCTCCAGAAGGCCTTACGTATAGGCTAGAGGGTCCAGTTGATGGGGGTATTTTGGCCGTTGGTCCTTGGCTTGCTGACTGGCCTCCCTCTTGGCCGAACTAGCAAGTCATCCAATCTTCTCCATGGAAGCCTGCTCAGCATTGAAGGTGTCCGTGTTGGGGTTTCATGAATCATGTATAAGAAAAATTAACAAAAAGAACACAGCGAAAACGAAGATATATTTTATACATGATTCTCATAAGGCGGTGTTCGTGCGTTTTAATAAAAAATCTGAATATAAATAGAGAGTTAAACGAATTACCTCTCCAAGCGTGCTTTGAAACGAATCGGTTCGGATGTTCTACAGTTCGCGTCCCACAAGCGTCGGACCTCTAGTTCAGACATACCAACAACGAACGTCGAACGGAAGAGAGAACTTTCGTATATTCACCACGATGATCGTGCTAGCAATCTTGTGGAAATGATCTGCTATATCCTCAATGTATTATAGTCACGGCCTGAACGAGAAAACACTCTACTTTCTCGTGTCTCTCGAAGAACACAAGAACACCCACGTCTCTCTTTATTTTCAGCAACCCATTTTCTCTCTAAAACACAAAACACATGCCCACCTCTCTCTGTTTTTCAACCCCTGTTTTTTTTTGCAAAAACAAACCTTTTAAAATAAAGATATAAACTGATCAGCAACCGTTGCTAATCGTCCCTGCTCATGCACGAACGATCGTGCATGATGGTCAGCAACTGCTAACCATTCATGCACGATTTCGTGGATGTTGCTGACCATCCAAGTTTCATGCATGTGCTCCGTGCACATGCTGAAGCTTTATATATATATATATATATATTATTGGTTATTAAAAGGTGTTAATTAATTAATTAATTAAATGAACAAATAATTAATTAATAAATCCCTTTTAAAAATAAAAAGAACATAATCTTTATATGTATAAATAGAATACATTAACATGTATCCACTTCAAGCATGCGTGTGCATCATATGCAAATAGGCTCGTGAATATAATACAAATTAAATTAAATCTCATTTAATTTAATTTCAAATCGACACAATTCGATTGCAGTAATTGTAAACACATTTGCAATATTATTTCTCTCTTGTTCCATGTTATCCAAATTGTTTATGGTGTGTTACATCCCTAGATTCATCACTAAGCTGGTTGTAAGACTTGTACTAACACATTAGTACTCCCAAATGAATTAATTGTCCCGATTAATCTTTGGGTCTTACAAGTCATAAT
The DNA here is from genome assembly GCA_014182575.1 of Eucalyptus decipiens. Classification (NCBI taxonomy): domain Eukaryota; kingdom Viridiplantae; phylum Streptophyta; class Magnoliopsida; order Myrtales; family Myrtaceae; genus Eucalyptus; species Eucalyptus decipiens. The sequence goes on from CM024613.1 coordinate 22,099,609, forward strand.
TGACATCTAGCAATATGTCATGACTACCCAGATAGTGTGAATATTTTAAGAACATAATGAACATGTCAGCTTTGGCTACAGTGTAATTCAATCCCTCTATCTTATTATGTCCCGATCAAACGAAGACCATGGAATATTTGTCAAGTCACTAATTTGATCATATGCACAAATCTAATTGACATGCATTTTATTTGAGACATAAACAATTTATTCTCAGTTACATCCTCCACCGAGGATTTTAATGCAGTGTCATAATTAGATTGCATAGGATATCATTATCATACATTGCATATAACAAGGAGACATATTCCATATTGCGCACACGTGCAACTTCGTATATGAATGAACTATGACCATTAGGTATAAAGATGGATCAATGACCCGGCATTATGTGCACCCGTGAACCATAGTTGTTCAATACACAAGTTAACACTGTGCCTCAGGTTTAAGGATTATTTACACAAGACCAAAGCATGAACAATTAGACATTGACCACACTCAAAGCTTTCATGTCGCTAATCGTTCCATATGCGTCACATTCAGTGAGCTTGTCTAATACAAACACCTGTGTTCTAACTCAGGCATCATAATACCCAATGACATGTGACTCATCATTCCCTTAAGTATCCAATACTTAATGACGAAATTAAGAACACACTGGTCTCAACAAGATTATTAATATCCACTCCATAATCCATCGATCGAGAATGATTTAAAGATCAGCCTAACTATGAACCCGTCACATATATTCTTGACGTCTTAAGAATAGGTCTAATTACAACTGATCTTATGGAATTATTCATAATATGAAATAATTGGACAAATAAATGAATACGTCATTGTCATTAATTAAATAATAATGAAAGTACAACTGAAATCCCTAATATGTAACTATTACATAATAGTTTTAAGGCATACATCCAACAATCTCCCACTTGCACTAAAGCCAACTTGTCTGGTACCTCAAACCCATTTTGTCAATATGTCTTTCAAAAGAAGACTGAGGTAAGGCCTTAGTGAAGGAATCAGCCACGTTTTCTATTGAGGCAATTTTCTACAAGGCGGTATCACCTCTCCCAACAATTTCTCTGATGAGATGGAAGCGTCTCTCAATATGCTTGGACTTTTGGTGAGACCTTGGTTCCTTAGCTTGAGCTATTGCCCCATTGTTATCACAAAACAATGTAATCGGTTGCTCAATTGAAGGAATGACTCCAAGTTCAGAAATAAACTTCTTCATCCAAGCAGCTTCCTTTGCTGCTTCAGAAGCAGCTACATACTTTGCTTCAGTGGTGGAATTGGCAACTATGCTTTGTTTGGAACTTTTTCAACTAACTGCACCACCATTTAATATAAAGACAAACCTAGACGTAGACTTATAATCATTAGGATCCGATTGAAAATCGAAATCAGTAGAAGCTACAACTTTAAATTCTCCTTCTCCATATATCAAGAATAGATCCGTAGTCTTTCGCAAGTACTTAAGAATATTCTTGATTGCTATCCAGTGCTCTTCTCTTGGATCAGACTGATATCTGCTAGTAATGCTTACAGCATGCGCAATATCAGGTCTAGTACATAGCATAGCATACATTATGCTTCCAATAGAGGATGCATATGGTATCTTCGCCATCCGCTCTCTTTCTTCAGGAGTGTTAGGACACATCTCCTTAGAAAGACAGATCCATTGCCTAAAAGGCAATAACCCTTTCTTGGAACATTGAATGTAAATCGTGTTTACACTTTGTCTATGTACGTAGACTGTGAGAAGCCAATCAATCGTCTTGATCTATCTCTATAGATCTTGATACCTAAAAAATGTAGGTTGCCTCTCCTAAATCTTTCATGGAGAATTTCTGTGACAAGAATAGTTTTATCGATGATATAATTGGTACATCATTTCCAATCAAAAGTATATCATCGACATACAAAACTAGAAATGCAATTGCACTCCCACTAATCTTCTTGTATACACAAGGTTCATCCGGATTTTTGATGAAGCCAAACGATTTTACTACTTTCAACTTCTGGAGGCTTGTTTGAGTTAATAAATGGATCTCTTAAGCTTATACTCCTTATGTTTTTCAATATTGGATTCAAAACCCCGTGGCTGTTCCATATAGATGTCCTCTTCGAGAAAACCATTTAAAAAAGCCGTTTTGACATACATATGGAATATCTCATAATCAAGGTGTGCAGCTATAGCCAACATAATCCGAATGGATTTTAGCATGGCCACAGGTGAGAAAATTTCATCATAATCAATTCCTTCTTTCTAACGATATCCTTTCGCCACCAGCCGTGCTTTGTAAGTTCCAATTTGACCTTCAGCATTCATCTTCCTCTTGAAAATCCATTTACAACTAATTGGTATAATACCATCAGGCAGGTCAATTAAGGTCCAAACTTCATTGGAATACATTGAATCCATTTTGGATTTCATGGCTTCTAGCCATTTACCATAATTGATGTCTGACATCGCCTCCTCATAGGTTTTAGGATCACCAAGTTGATTACTATCATTCACAATGAATAATGGTTCAATATGATCAACCAAGTGTCTATAACAAATAGGTGGGCGAGACGTTCTCGCACTTCTCCTAAGAGGTTGTGTATTAGAAGCTCCCACTGAATTAGAGATTGGTATCTGAACTCGGTTATTTGGTACTTCATTATTTTCTTCTTGTAAGACTATTTTCCGCCTAGCACCACCTTCTTGGATGAACTAATTCTCCAGAAAAGAAGCATGCTTGCTCACCAAAATTCTTTGGTCTGAATGAAAATAGAAATAATATCCAAGAGTTTCTTTTGGATATCCAATGAAGCGACCTTATTCAGATATTGCCTCCAATTTTTCCATTTTCAACGTTTTCACGAAAGCTGGACAACCCCAAATCTTAAAATGATTAAGACTAGGTTTCCTACTATGCCATATCTCATAGGGCGTAGTTGGAACAGATTTGGACGGCACTCTATTCAGTATATATATATATATATATATATATATATATATATATATATAGCTGTCTCAAGGGCATATCCCCAAAAGGATATTGGCAAATCGGTGTAACTCATCATAGATTGTACCATATCTAATAAAGTACAATTTCTTCGTTCAGATACACCATTATGTTCTGGAGTTCCAGGAGGTGTCCATTATGATAAAATGTCATTCTTTTTAAGAAAGTCTAGGAATTCAGTACTAAGGTATTCACCTCCTCGATCTGATCGAAGAGCCTTAATACATTTTCCTGTTTGTTTCTCAACTTCAGCCTTGAATTCCTTGAACTTTTCAAAGAATTCAGATTTATACTTCACAAGGTATAAATAACCATACCGTGACTGATCATCGGTGAAGCTAATTATAACCACCTCTAGCAATTTCATTAATTGGTCCACATACATCTGTATGTATTAATCCTAATATATCAATAGCTTGCGCACTTTGTCCCACAAAAGGCACTTTGGTCATTTTTCCTAGAAGACATGCCTCACAAGTCGAGTATGACTCAAAATTTGAAGGATCAATGTATCCATTATTATTCAACTTGTTAATTCTGTCTTCTCCAATATGACCTAATCGGAGATGCCAAACATACTTTTTATTTAGACCATCTCTAGGGCATTTATTAGTTATGGCATTTATATCAATTCTATTTTGCTTATTGACATTGGTAATCACATTACTGAACATTGTAATGGTATAAAGATTGTTGGTTAATAAGCTAGAACCAACACATATTCTATTATGATAAATAGAACATACATCATCAGCAAAAGAAAATTCATAATTCTCTTTACCCAAATGAGGTATAGAGATGATGTTCCTAATAGCATTCTTATAATGCAAATAGTTCTTTAAAACCAATACATGTCCATAAGGCAAACATAAACGAAAAGTCCCTATAGCTAATGCAGCAACTCTTGCTCCATTGGCAAATGTTAGGACAATCTCATTTCACCCTAGCATCCTACTTATTTCCAGATTCTGCAAAGACATACAAATATGTGAAGTTGCAGCAGAATCTAGAACCCATGAGCTGGATTCAACACTAACCATAAGACTAGTTTCAATAAGCATAGACACCATATCTTCATAAGGTTAGTTCTTGGGGTTGACCTTCAAGCTTGCGAGGTACTTCTTACAGTTCCTCCTCTAGTGCCCTTTAACACCACAATAATGACATTTCCCTTTGTCAATCTTGGGTTTTGGTTGCACAACAAGTTTGACAGGCCTCTTCCATTTCTTTTTCTTCAAAACGGTCTTACCCTTTGAAGAAGAAGCCTTAGTCATAGCCATTGCATTTAGTCTCATGTTGTGCATTTCCTTATAAACTTCCAGCATGCTATGTAACTCAGCGAGAGTTTTCTCCATCTTATGCGTGTGGAAGTTTTGGACAAAACTAGAGAAGGAATCGGGTAAAGATTGGAGGATCAAATCCACAGCTAACTCGTTGTCCATAATAAGATTCAACCTAGCCAATTCTTCAATGTGCCAAATCATTTTCAAAGCATGATCATTAACAAATGATCCTTCAGCCATCCTCATACGATACAATGCCTTAAATATCTCATATCTAGAGGTTCGACCATTCTTATCAAAGTATTCCTTTAAATGCAATATGATTGACCTAGCATCTTCCATAGATTCATACTTCTTTTGTAATTCATTATTCATCGAAGCAAGCATATATGACCTAACTTTTAAGTCATCGTCACAGCATTTATCATAAGTGACACGCTCTCTTGGGTCCCACCCTCAAGAAAGGAGGTTGGCATCTTTTCATCAAGCACATACCCAATTTTTTCTAAATTGAGAACAATTCTCAAATTCCTCACCCAATCAGTGAAATTGGGTCCAGTCAAACAATTCTTGTCAAGTATAAAAGCGAGTGGGTTTGTGGTCACCATTTTCAGAGTAATAATATATGTCTATTGCAGAAAATAAATTGTTAGCTGTTGTACTTTTCATAATAACTATTTTATTTTGGTCTTTAAATGAAATAGATCATCCCACTAAATTTATATTCGAATCCCATACTCCTTAAGATGGGAAGCGGTAATCTTTGTTGGGTAAAGATTACTAGTGGGCATTGGAGTCTCACTAGCCCAAAGTCTACCTCACCTAACAGTTATTTGTGTCCTATGAACTTAGTGAGTGAACCAGTTTGTTCAACGCATCATATGCGAGTCCCAATCATAACTTTGGCCTCTAGACCATGAAGCCTCACATAACAGTTATTGGCATCATGATCATAGTTAAGTCTAGCCCATCGTCTCATGTAAGTATTGAAAACACAAACGATTTCCTCACTTGACAGTTATTAAAAATAATTTGGCTCTAACCCCATAGCATCACATGCATAATGGAGTGATCCAATATTATGAATGGTAATTAACCCCTATGTATCCATAGCCGGTCAGTTAACTACTATAATATTGGATCAAACCACGACGATGGAAGGCCACGAGTCCGAAACCCGTTTCGACTTAATATTATTAATAAGGAAATTTTGGTCGTTATTTATGGTCTCACTTTGCACATTAACCAGTTTAACATGCACGATAACACAAACACAATAAATAAATAGATATCACATAAATATATATCCTATGTGGTGATCATGGAATTATGGTTCAATGGGTCTTGAGCCAAAGAGACCCATTTAGCCATTTTAATGTTTTAATAATATGGACTTCACTTTTTCTTCAATCTTTGAACTCTTCAAAGACCGGCCCCAGAGAGCTCACCGGCTTAATGGCTCCTCCAATGGCTCTTCTTCTCTTGTAGTATTTACATCAATAATTGAAAATACTAAACTATACTTAAATTACATTCTGTAAAGTTAAAATAAAATGAAAGGAAGTACGCAGCCTCCATTTAATAATTACAACCCCAAAAATGAATACCTCTAATCATCATACATTCATCCATACAACAATCACATATTAGGGATTTTTCCATGATCACCACCCTTCCTTGCAAGCCATAAATTCAAAATTTAAAGCTTTGGAAGGCAAAGATAAAATTCTACATTTAATAAAATTTAAAGTCGAACAATGCAAACCATGTCAAGAAATCAAAATCGTAAAACAAATTTCATGAGTGTGATCCTGAACGGAAGTTGTGTTGTCAACTCTAAATTCAAAATTACGAAACATTCACATAATATAAACACAAAGTATAACAAGTTACGGATTTTTGATTCAAAATTGACTTAGTTCTAATTTTTGCTTAGTTGATTAAATTTATCACATAAATTAATCAACTTCTATAGGCCACATAAAAGCAAGAGAACCAATTCTCTTAACAAAAATAAATTGGCCATTAGAACACAAAAATATATTTGAACTATAAATCAATTAAATGCATGAAAAACGCCTAAGGTTGGCTCTGATACCACTGTTGGGGTTTCACAAATCATGTATAGGAAAAATGAACAAAAAGAACGCAACGGAAATAAAGATATTTTTTATACATGATTATCCTAAGACATAAATAGGGAGTTAAACGAATTACCTCTCTAGGCGCACTTTGAAACGAATCGGTTCGGATGTTCTACAGTTTGAGTCCCACAAGCGTCGGACCTCTAGTTCAGACACACCAACAATGAACGTCGAATGGAAAAGAGAACTTTCGGATATTCTCCACGATGATCGTGCTAGCAATCTCGTCCAAATGATCCGTCGTATCCTCGATGTATTATAGTCATGGCCCGAACGAGAAAACACTCTACTTTCTTGCATCTCTCGAAGAACACAAGAACATGCACGTCTCTCTTTATTTTCAGCAACCCATTTTCTCTCTAAAACACAAAACGCATGCCCACCTTTCTCTATTTTTCAAGCCCTGTTTTTTTTTTTTTTTTTTTTTTTTTTTTTTTTTCGCAAAAACAAACCTTTTAAAATAAAGATATAAACTGATCAGCAACTGTTGTTGATCGATGGACGATCAGCAACCGTTGCTGATCATCCCCGCTCATGCACGAACGATCGTGCATGAACGGTTGCTCATGCATGACTTCGTGCATGATGGTCAGCCGTTGCTGACCATCCAAGTTTCATGCATGTGCTTCGTGCACATGCTGAAGCTTTATATATATTATTTTGTTATTGGTTATTAAAAGGTATTAATTAATTAATTAATTAGACGAACAAATAATTAATTAATCAATTCCTTTTAAAAATAAAAAGAACATAGTCTTTATATGTACAAATGGAATACATTAATATGTATCCACTTCGGGCATGTGTGTGCATCATATGCAAATAGGCTCGTGACTATAATACAAATTAAATTAAATCTCATTTAATTTAATTTCAAATCGAGACAATTCAATTGCAATAATTACAAATATATTTGCAACATTATTTCTCTCTTGTTCCACATTATCCAAATTGTTTATGATGTGTGACATCCCTAGGTTCATCACTAAGCTGGTAGTAAGACTTGTATTAACACATTAGTACTCCTAAAAGAATTAATTGTCCCGATCAATCTTTGGGGGTCTTACAAGTCATGATTGACATCTAGCAATATGTCATGACTACCTAGATAGTGTGAATATTTTAAGAACATAATGAACCTGTCAGCTTTGGGTACAATATAATTCAATCCCTCTGTCTTATTATGTCCCGATCAAACAAAGACCATGGAATATTTGTCAAGTCACTAATTTGATCATATGCACAAATCTAATTGACATGCATTTTATTTGAGACATAAACAATTTATTCTTAGTTACAACCCCGACGAAGATTTTAATGCAGTGTCATAGTTAGATCGCATAGGACATCATTATTATACCTTACATATAACAAGGAGAAAGATTCCATATTGCGCACATGTGCAACTTCATATATGAATGAACTATGACCATCAAGTATAAAGATGGATCAACAACCCGGCATTATGTGCACTCGTGAACCATAGTTGTTCAAAACACAATTTAACACTGTGCCTCAGGTCTAAGGATTATTTACACAAGACCAAAGCATGAACAATTAGACATTGACCACGCTAAAAGCTTCCATGTCGCTAATCGCTCCATATGCATCACGTTCAGTGAATTTGTCTAATACAAACACCTGTGTTCTAACTTAGGCATCATAATACCAAATGACATGTGACTCATCATTCCCTTAAGTATCCAATACTTAATGGCGAAGTTAAGAACACACCGGTCTCAACAGGGTTATTAATATCCACTCCATAATCCATCGACCGGGAACGATTTAAAGATTTAGTCTAACTATGAACCTGTCACATATATTCTTGACGTCTTAAGAATAGATGTAAATGCAACTGATCTTATGGAATCATTCATAAATATGAAATAATTGGACAAATGAATGAATACGTCATTGCCATTAATTAAATAATAATGAAAGTATAAGTGAAATCCCTAATATGTAACTATTACATAATAGCTTTAGGGTATACATCCAACAGTCTACCCAAACGTCCCTTTCGTTCCAGTTTCTCTCGAATCTCACGCTGCTTTGTTCAGTAGCATTGATGGCACCTATGAGATGTCCCCTTCGTCACTGATCTACTCTCCTCTCTCTACATAGGTGTCCTTACACGCGTGAGTCGCAAGGGTAGAGAAGGAAGGAGGAAGGAGGAGAATGAGGAAAGGGTCGGATTGCAGGGGAAAGAGCTGGGCGGTGGAACAATGAGCGAAAATGGGGCCGACCCAGGGCGAAGGAAAAAAGAAAAGGGGCAGGAGTCAAGCCTAGCCCCATGCCATTTTTTAAATAATAATAATTTTTTCTAAAAATATTCTTTTTTATTATTTATTCAAAATAGGGTAAAATAAGTGAAAATAAAATAAAAATAAAACTTTGTAGATGCAAATAATATTAATGCCTATGCGATGTGAAAGTCCTTTTTTGTTGGGGCTGAATTGGTTCTTAATTTTCTATGCAATTTAAACTGAAGTACTTAGTTAAAATTTAGGTATCAATAATGTGATGATATGAATTAGACTCCAAATTGAAATCAGGGTTTAGTCATCAAATTGAACCTTAATTAGTCAAATCAAACTTTATTCTAAAATGGCTCAACTTGAATCGAATCAATTGAAGAAATTAACTTGAATTTTCAATGTTCAAGTAAGTTAAATCCATCAAATTGAAATGCTCCTAGTGAATTTGTCAAAATTGATGCCAGATTTGGATGATCACTAAGAAAACAAGTCCATAAAAGGTGTTATTACTCAAACTATGAAGAATTGATTAGGACCACTAATTAGGGCTAAAATTGGAGATTTTCATCCTAAAATGCCAAATTCCAAAATCGGTTC